>CM038682.1:605104986-605713535 GCA_021605205.1 Aegilops longissima
TATCCGAAATACTCCAGGTTCCAGAGGCTCAAATAGTCCGTAATCGGGACACGGCTAACCGATTAGATCTTCACTCTGCAGAGGTTTGCGCACTTTGCCCGCAAGATTCGTTCCCTCCTTTAAGTCTTCGCACTTCATGGTGTTTGAAGACGGGACGAATGAAACAGGGTCTTCCAGTAGAGTTCCTCCGCCACCGCCGTACCCATCCAATCCTACCGTTCTTCTACATCTCGTAGCACCGTCCGACCAGAGTCACACCTAGGGTTGACCAAGCCAGAGCCCATAATGGCTTACGGCTGCACAGGTAAGCTTCCGGTCAATGGGGTACCCATCCGTCTCTTCGTGGCTGGGTGAAGCTTTCCGCAAGATGTCATGGCGCTTCTCCATGCATCCCGCCAACCGCTGGTTTTCTCCGGGTGCCCGTCAACCGTCCTCCACCCAAAGGTGAATTTTGAAGTCCATCTTGAGCTTGAAGTCATGGGGTTGTCATCATCTTGACTCTACATCTCCCTTATGATTCACTCAACCAACCCGTCTCTGAGCATAGCAAAATTAAACTACTTAGTCCGGGCCATGGTAACAAGGAAAATTGGTTTCATCCTACCTCATGATACTAATCAAGAACATAACTCAAAATTCTCCTACTGCATGCATGGTGGGGAGGTATAATTTCTAATGCAATAAAATCATAAGTATTGTAAAGGAAAACATGATCAATTGACTTGCCTTGCTGACGATCTTCGAAAGCTAGGGACTCGTGGTAGCAAGCTTCGCACTCCGGAAATTCTACCGAGACAAACAACAATCATATAAGCATAAGAGCATACAATCAATTAACATAACAGCATGCTAACATAAAACACACAAAACAACCGGACCAAAAACCCAAAGAGAACTCGAAGAAATCCAAATCAATGTTTTCACCACATCATACAACAACCAAGAAATAGTTTTACACAACCAAATTTTTCTTAACAGAACCTAAGCATGGGTTTTTGCTAACTAACAGAAGAGAAAACATCATGCAACTAGGAGCAAAAAGGATCACATCAAAATCTATTATAAAACTCCTATTATGCCTATAACAATCCTAGCAAGAAAAAAAATTCTATTTATTGTAAATAAAAGTTCATGTTCTAAAACTTCAGAAACTAACCTAAAATAAACTATCACATAGGAAAAATAAAATTATTTGCTAAATAAAACAATAGGAAAACAGTAGCTAGTTAAATAAATAAGAACCACATGATTTTGATTAAAACTATTTTTTATTAAATCTAAAATGCCCAAATAAATTCCTACGGTTAGGCATGGTCAAAACAAAGTAGGGACAAAAGAATCACTAAAATAAAATAATCCTAACTCATTTTATGGAAGAATTACTAATCTGTCTAAAACTAAAATAAAACAATTTATAATAATTTTAACATGACTAAACATATTTTCTACAGAAACTACAACAAATTTTCAAACCAACAAAAAAAGAATCAATTAAAAATATTAAGTAACCTAAAAGATATGGATTTTACAAAACTGAAACTATTCTGTTAAAAACAGAAACGAAAAATTAACTAAAAGAAAAATGGCGCTGATGGGCCTATCTAACGCATCGGGCGTCAAATAACTAAAATGCGCCCGAGGAAATAAACCGCTTTGGGCCGGCCTAACTAAACCCAAACTAAAAACCGTAACTAAACCGGATCTTAAAAAAAAACCATACCCCTTCGCTATTCTAATCTAGACCCTAGAATTTAGATCTAACGGTTCGGAGGCGGGCGGGGTGGTGGTAATGGCGGCGGCGGCGTCGGGCTCCGGCGAGTGATTGCGGGCGAGAGGGAGAGTTAGGCGAGGGGGAAAATGAGGGAACGGGTCGAGGGGGGTATATATAGGGGGGGGGACCGGCTTGGAGGAGGGGGCAGATCGGGGGAGGCGATCCCGGGATCTTCGGGATTCCGGCGAGGCGGCGGTGCGGTGGCGTGGGGAGGAAGAAGATGGGGTGGGGTCGGGGTGTCGGCGGGAGAGAGAGGAGGGAGGTTCGGTCGGGCGACCGAGGGGTAAGGGGTTGGCGCTGGGCTGGGTCGGTCGGCTCGGTATTTGGGGCCGGCCTCGGGCAGGTGGGCTCTTTGGTTGGGCTGGCTGCTGGCCGTGGTTGGGTTCTTCGGCTGGGCTGGGCAGTTGGCTGGTGGCGCTGGGTCTTTTTTTTTTTCTTTTCTATTTTTTTTTTGAATTAGGGAGAGGGAAAATATATTAAATATATATATATTTTTATATAGGACATATATATATCAAAATGATCGGGGAATATTCCTATAATTTGAACATTTTTCGAGGCAAAACTCAAACTTTTAAAAAAATCATTTTATAGAAATCCCAAATAAAAATCAAATTTGAATTCAAACTTTGTGGCAAAGTTTTCTTCTGACATATTTGGAGTGTCATGTTTACTCCTCTCATACTTTTTCTCAAGTATTTGTCGTGCATTGATTTGAAATAAATTTCAACCGCCAATTCAAATTCAAATTCCATCAACTCAAAATCTTACAAACTTCAAATGCCACTCAATTTCAAACAATATGCATAGATGCTTAGCTATAATTGTAAAACATTCCAAATGGGAAATTTGGGATGTTACAAACCTACCCACCTTAAGATGAATCTCGCCCTCGAGATTCGGGTTGGCTAGCAAATAGGTGCGGGTGGTCTTGGCGGAGGTCTTCTTCTCGCTCCCAGGTGGCTTCCTCCTCGGAATGATGACTCCACGGTACCTTGCAAAACTTGATGATCTTGCTGCGGGTGACTCTGTTCGCAGTCTCGAGAATTCGGACGGGTTTCTCCTCATAAATGAGATCACTGTCGAGATGTATGGCCTCTAGGGGCACTGTGTCTCTCAATGGAATATCGGCCATCTCGGCATGGCATTTTTTCAGCTGAGAAACATGGAAGACATCATGAACTCCGGACAATCCTTCCGGCAATTCCAACTTGTAAGCAACTTCTCCACGACGTTCGAGGATTTTGTAGGGGCCAATGAACCGGGGTGCTAACTTTCCTTTAACACCGAACCTCTTGATTCCACGAAGTGGGGACACACGAAGATATGCCCGGTCTCCCGCTTCGTAAGTTACTTCCTTGCGTTCTTGTCGGCATAACTCTTACGCCTCATTGGGCTACCTTGAGTCTATCTCGAATCAGCTTGACTTTCTCTTGAATCTCGATAAGATCGGGACCGAAAGTTTTCGATCTCCAACACCATCCCACAGCAATGGTGTTCGCACCTCCGTCCGTATAGAGCTTGAAGGGGCCATCTTCGATCGGTCTCGATAACTGTTATTGTACGAGAACTCCGCGTATGGCAAATTTTCATCCCAGCTAGACCCATAGTCTAGCGCACAAGCTCTCAACATGTCCTCCGGGATCTGGTTGACTATCTCGGTCATCCATCATGCTCATGGATGAAAAGCTGTCTTGAACTCCATCTTGTACCCAAAGTTTCATGCAACTGATTCCAAAACTTTGAGGTAAATTGTGTTCCTCTATCGACACGATACTCCTCGGAACTCCATGCGATATACGATCCTGGTCATGTATATCTTGGCTAACTTAGCGCTGGTATAGGTAGTCTTCACGGGAATGAAATGAGCTACCTTGGTCAATCGATCAACCACTACCCAGATGGAATCATAACCTGAACGGGTCCCGGGTAATCTGTGATAAAATCCATTCCAAGTTTTTCCCATTTCCACTCGGGAATCGGCAAAGGTTGAAGTAACCTGCTGGCTTCGATGTTCCGCCTTTACTGTTGGCAAACATCGCATACTGCTACGTACTCGGCAATATCCTTCTTCATACCGCCCACCGAAACTTTCCTTCAAATCCAGATACATCTTGGTGTTACCGGGTGAATCGAGTACGGTGAATCATGAGCCTCTGAAGAATTAGCTTCCTGAGTTCGGGATCATTGGGTACATAAATACGATCCTCGAACCATATAGCTCCGTATTCATCCTTACGAAACCCTTTAGCTTTTCCTTCATTCATCCTTTTCTTTATCTCATCAATTTCCTTGTCCGACTTCGAGCTTCACGAATTCTTTCGCCAAAGTGGACTGAACTTCGAGTAGCAACATATCCTCTCGGAACTATCTCCAGTCGAAGATTTCTGAGGTCATCGACTAACTCCTGGGGTAATCCTCCCGCTATAAGAGTATTCACATAACTCTTACGGCTCAAAGCATCGGCTACAACATTAGCCTTTCCTGGGTGGTAATGCAATTTCATGTCATAGTCCTTGGTTAACTCTAGCCATCTCCTTTGCCTGAGGTTCAACTCTTTCTGCGTGAAAATATACTTCAAGCTCTTATGATCTGTGTAGACATCACAACGGTTTCCGATAAGGAAATGTCTCCAGGTCTTGAGTGCATGCACTACTGCTGCTAACTCCAAATCATGTGTGGCATAATTCATCTCGTGTGGTCGTAGCTGTCTGGAGGTATAAGCTACAACTTTTCCTTCCTGCATGAGTACTCCTCCGAGTCCCTGACGAGAAGCGTCACAATATACCTGGTAATCCTTGTGTATGTCCGGCAAAATCAGTCTTTGGGCTGTAACCAAACGTTTCTTCAATTCACGAAACGGCTTCACAATCCTCGGTCCAAATGTACTTGGCGTCCTTCTTCAACAGCTCAGTCATGGGCTTGGCAATCTTCGAGAAATTCTCAATAAACCTCCGATAATATCCTGCGAGTCCGAGAAAACTGCGGATCTCCTTGACTGAGGTGGGCGACTGCCAATCGGTGACTGATACAACCTTGGCGGGGTCAACTGCTATTCCTTCTCCTGAAATAACATGTCCGAGGAATCCGACTTCCTTCAGCCAAAATTCACATTTACTGAACTTGGCATACAACTGATGTTCTCGGAGTTTCTCGTAACTAGACGCAAATGTTCCTTATGCTCTTCCTCGCTCTTGGAGAAAATCAGTATATCATCGATGAACACCACGACAAATTTGTCCAGATATTCCATAAATACCTTGTTCATCAAATTCATGAAGTATGCAGGGGCATTAGTCAATCCGAATGACATGACGGTATACTCATATAAACCATACCTGGTGGTGAATGCTATTTTAGGTATATCCTTTTCACGGATCTTCAACTGATGATACCCTGATCGAAGATCGATCTTGGAGAATACCTTGGCTCCTACTAGCTAATCAAATAGGTCATTAATCATCGGCAGAGGGTACTTGTTCTTGATGGTCACGTCATTCAACGAACGATAATCCACAACCATTCTCAGGGTTCCATCCTTCTTCTCTACCAAAAGAACTGGGGCTCCCCAAGGTGATGAGCTTGGCCGAATATATCCCTTTTCCAAGAGTTCATTAATTTGATTCTTGATCTCTTTCAAATCGTTCGGGGGCATCCGATAGGGTCTCTTGGATATTGGGGCTGTGCCGGGCAATAACTCAATCAGAAATTCAATGTCTCTGTCTGGTGGCATTCCTGGTAATTCCTCCGGAAACACATCGGGAAAATCTTGCACTACTGGCACTTCCTCCTGAACAACTCCCGTGAGGGAATTCACCTGATTCTTCATCGGGATACGTCTGGATACATACTTGATCCTCTTCGCTCCGGAGTGGTGAGCGAATCGTCTTCTTGAACACGATCTATGTTTCCTTCAAATTTCGTCAACCAATCCATGCCTAGGATTACATCCAAGGTCTAGGTTTCCAATACTATGAGGTCTGCGGGAAATTTATGGTTTCCGATGTTGAGAGTTGCATGACAGCCTAAGCCTGCCATCATTTCTCCTCCTGCGGAACTGACGTGAAGAGGGCTTCTAAGGGTTCTAGTGGGCAACCCGTACTTTTCCACAACTACCCTTGATATGAATGAATGCATTGCACCAGAATCAAAGAGTACCAATACTGGATGTGAATTTAATAAAAACTTACCAACCACAGTGTCTGGCAGATCATAGACGTCCTCCACGTCAATGTGGTTCACCTGAGCACGAGGAAAAAGGTTGGGCTTCTTTGCTGAGCTTCCATTGCCATTTCCATTCCTCTGCTTGGCCTCCGGGCAGTCGGTGGCATAGTGTCCTGTTTTCTGGCACTTGAAACAGGTGATGTGACTCAGATCCTTCTGAACCGGGGCAGGACGATGCTGGTTGCCATTGCCGTTTCCATTGCCTGTCTTGTTGTCCTGGTTGCGGTTGTTCCCATTTCCTCCATGGTTATGTCCTCCATGGTTATGTCCTCCATGGGTGTGATGGGTATGCCCTCCCGAGTATGGGGCATAACGGGGCTTCTGCTGAGCTCCAGAGTTGTACTTCCCCTGGCCATACTTCCGCTTGCGGCTATCAATCTGCTATTGCTTGCCTTCAAGTATGGTGGCCTTGTCTACCAGCTCCGGTAGTTGTTGAAGGTAGGCACCATAAGCTGCATACCCAGCTCGTCATTGAGTCCTCGAGAAACTTTTCCTGCTTGGCGGCATCTGTGGCCACATCATCCGGGGCATAGCGAGCTAACTTGCTGAACTCATCCACGTCTCGCCCCACAAGACGGTTCCCTGGCGTAAGTTGCGGAACTCACGCTTCTTCGCACTCATGGCTCCAAATGATACATGAGCGGTGCGGAAAGCTTCTTGGAACTGATCCCACATGATGGTGGCGATGGGATAAGTGGCGGTGTAGTTCTCCCACCAAGAGGCTGCAGGTCCATCAAGCTGATGTGCGGCAAACCGCACCTTCTCTGCATCTGCGCACCCAGCAGTGGCTAACTCCCTTCCGACCTTGCGGAGCCAATCATCGGCCACAATCGGTCTGCTAGAGAACACCGGCGGATTCAGCCTTAGGAAGCGGGTCAGGTTGTCAACAGGGGGTGGTGGCGGTGGATTGTTGTTGTTGTTGTTCTGGTTCTGGATGAGCATCTGCATGAGGGCATTCTGCTGCTGGATCAGCTGGGTGAGCTCCGGCGGAAAGTTGAGACCGGGGTCACGTCTCGGAGGCATCTGGTGTTTTGGAGTGGATGAGAAAATTAGAATAGAACAAGGGTCTAATGAGAAAATATCACTACCCATATGAATGCACAAACATAATCACACCAATCATTTATTCAATCAACTCAAACATGGTTCAATCTTGGATTACAAATTCTCACGACTAATCAAAAATAACGGCCTAACTGATCGACGGAAAAATAAAATAACATGGCGGTCGACTAAATGTCTTCATCAATTATCCTTGCGTCCTCTGGTGCGGCGTCCTCCGGTGTGGCATCCTCTGATGCGGCGCCTCCTCTTGCGGCTTTCTTCTGTGGAGCTCTCTTCATAATCCTGGTCATTGCTCACGAGGGGTCCATCATCTCCACTCGGAAAAAGGTCTTCTCCCAGGTCCATATTTTCCTCTAATGCGGCAACATCCATCTTCAGCTTGTCGACTCTCTCCATGAAATCCTTGATTTCTTCTTCATGGTCAAGGAAGTCTGCGTGTGCTTTCTCCTCCAGTTCTAGTTCACGGAACAATAGCCTCCTGTGTACCTTCGAGTTACGGCGAGTCTGGATCTCCCGTTTCCTAAGAAGACACTCCAAGTCTTGGACATATGAGAGAATGGAGTAGTCCTCTACGGTACGGATGATATCTCCATTCCTAGCTCTGCGAGAAATCATGGCGAGGTCTGATGGGTCGAGCTTGGCCCTGTACTCTTCTCGGAGATGTCCAAGTGCACGATAAATTGCCATGTCTCTTCCGAGGATCCAATTGAAATCGGTAAACTCAAAGTCAATAGGCTCTGAATGTCCTCCGAAGGTCCTCCCTGGAATGTGCACCTCAATCCTGTAGCGGGTATCCGTCGGAAGTGCATTGGTAGGCTTCCCGGTGATTGAGGGCAGAGCAATCTTTAGCTTCTTCATGATCTGGACCAGCTTCTTTCCGAGAGGCATCGTCTCATCTGGCTGGCAAAACTCCGGTAGCAGAACTGGGGTGAACTCGGCGGCCATCTAGAATGTTGAAAATCGGAGAGAAGTCAGAAATGAACAGGGAAAATTACGGAATGATAAGGACATAAAATAAATAGTCTCTTCCTATGGCTTTCCGATCCTAGGGGTTACGTCCCTACGGTCAGCGTGTGCTCGATACCATCTCTGTGAGCGACCCGACCCAAAATCGGTCAAGTCTCTCGTGTAGTTGTACCATCCCAAGATCATCTTTGGCACACACGGTACATTGATGAAATAATCAAAGTTCAATCACACCTGAATTTATTACACGATTCTCATATCGAGTCTTTATTACAATAGAATAAATTCGCGAAGGCCAACTCATGAGAAATAAACTAAATAAAGCTGCGGAAGCGTGAGCGAATAGCGAGTCCATCCGACTCCATAGGGCAATCGCCAAGCGTGGATCGTAGCCTCACTCCTGATCGAATACTCCTCGCAACATAAGACGTTGCAGCCGTGTAGGTCAGCATTTTGAATATCTTTGGCAAGTCATGAAGAGAGAATAACAATAAAAATTACTAACACTATATGCAATTTGGCTGTGGGGCTCTAAGTTTCATTATTTTTGCGAAAAAGCCAGTTTTTCCCTACAATAAGGACTTGTTTGCAATTACTACGAAATGTTGGTAATTATTGAGATGGTTCCGCCAACCAATGTCTCATTCCCAATTATTAAATAACCCCCTCAATTAATTTATTAATTTTGGTGTTGAGATATCCGAAATACTCCAGGTTCCAGAGGCTCAAATTGTCCGTAACCGGGGACACGGCTAACCGATTAGATCTTCACTCTGCAGAGGTTTGCGCACTTTACACGCAAGATTCGTTCCCTCCTTTAAGTCTTCGCACTTCATGGTGTTTGAAGACGGGACGAACGAAACAGGGTCTTCCGTAGAGTTCCTCCGGCCACTGCCGGTACCCATCCAATCCTACCGTTCTTCTACATCTCGTAGCACCGTCCGGCCAGAGTCACACCTAGGGTTGACCAAGCCAGAGCCCATAATGGCTTGCGGCTGCATAGGTAAGCTTCCGGTCAATGGGGTACCCATCCGTCTCTTCGTGGCTGGGTGAAGCTTTCCGCAAGATGTCATGGCGCTTCTCCATGCATCCCGGCCAACCGCTGGTTTTCTCCAGGGTGCCCGTCAACCGTCCTCCACCCAGTGGTGAATTTTGAAGTCCATCTTGAGCTTGAAGTCATGGGGTTGTCATCATCTTGACTCTCACATCTCCCTTATGATTCACTCAACCAACCCCGTCTACGAGCATAGCAAAATTAAACTACTTCGTCACGGGCCATGGTAACAAGGGAAAATTGGTTTCATCCTACCTCATGATACTACTCAAGAACATAACTCAAAATTCTCCTACTGCATGCATGGTGGGGAGGTATAATTTCTAATGCAATAAAATCATAGGTATTGTAAAGGAAAACATGATCAATTGACTTGCCTTGCTGACGATCTTCGAAAGCTAGGGACTCGTGGTAGCAAGCTTCGCACTCCGGAAATTCTACCGAGACAAACAACAATCATATAAGCATAAGAGCATAAAATCAATTAACATAACAGCATGCTAACATAAAACACACAAAACAACCGGACAAAAAACCCAAAGAAAACTCGAAGAAATCCAAATCAATGTTTTCACCACATCATACAACAACCAAGAAATAGTTTTACACAACCAAATTTTTCTTAACAGAACCTAAGCATGGGTTTTTGCTAACTAACAGAAGAGAAAACATCATGCAACTAGGAGCAAAAAGGATCACATCAAAAGCTATTATAAAACTCCTATTATGCCTATAACAATCCTAGCAAGAAAAAAATCTATTTATTGTAAATAAAAGTCCATGTTCTAAAACTTCAGAAACTAACCTAAAATAAACTATCACATAGGAAAAATAAAATTATTTGCTAAATAAAACAATAGGAAAACAGTAGCTAGTTAAATAAATAAGAACCACATGATTTTGATTAAAACTATTTTTTATTAAATCTAAAATGCCCAAATAAGTTCCTACGGTTAGGCATGGTCAAAACAAAGTAGGGACAAAAAGAATCACTAAAATAAAATAATCCTAACTCATTTTATGGCAGAATTACTAATCTGTCTAAAACTAAAATAAAACAATTTCTAATAATTTTAACATGACTAAACATATTTTCTACAGAAACTACAACAAATTTGCAAACCAACAAAAAAAGAATCAATTAAAAATATTAAGTAACCTAAAAGATATGGATTTTACAAAACTGAAACTATTCTGTTAAAAACAGAAACGAAAAATTAACTAAAAGAAAACTGGCGCTAATGGGCCTATCTAACGCATCGGGCGTCAAATAACTAAAATGCGCCCGAGGAAATAAACCGCTTCGGGCCGGCCTAACTAAACCCAAACTAAAAACCGTAACTAAACCGGATCTTTAAAAAAAACCATACCCCTTCGCTATTCTAATCTAGACCCTAGAATTTAGATCTAACGGTGGGGGGCATCTCCGGCGACTTACCGCCGTGGTCGACGGCGACGGCGGCTCGGGCGGCGATAGCGTGGTGGCTCCGGTGGTCGGGGACGACGGCGGAGGCCTCCGGCGGGTGCGGCGGAGCGAGGGGGGTTCGGTGGTGGACTCGGTGGAGCTCGGGGGGGTTCGGAGGCGGCCGGGGTGGTGGTAATGGCGCCGGCGGCGTCGGTCTCCGGCGAGTGATTGCGGGCGAGAGGGAGAGTTAGGCGAGGGGGAAAATGAGGGAACGGGTCGAGGGGGTATATAGGGGGGCGGCTTGGAGGAGGGGGATCGGGAGGCGATCCGGGATCTTCGGGATTCCGGCGAGGCGCGCGCGCGGCGTGGGGGAGGAAGAAGATGGGGTGGGGTCGGGTGTCGGCGGGAGAGAGAGGAGGGAGGTTCGGTCGGGCGACCGAGGGGTAAGGGGTTCGGGCGCTGGCTGGGTCGGTCGGCTCGGGCGCTGGCTGGGCCGGCTCGGGCAGGTGGGCTGCGCCTGGTTGGGCTGCGCCTGGCCCGTGGCTGGGTTCCACGGCCGGGGCTGGGCAGTTGGCTGGTGGCGCTCTTTCTTTTTTTCTTTTTCTATTTTTTTTTTTTTTTGAATTAGGGAGAGGGGAAAATATATTAAATATATATATATTTTATATAGGACATATATATATCAAAATGATCAGGGGAATATTCCCTACAATTTGAACATTTTTCCAGGGGCAAAACTCAAACTTTTAAAAAAAATCATTTTATAGAAATCCCAAATAAAAATCAAATTTGAATTCAAACTTTTTGGCAAAGTTTTCTTCTGAAATATTTGGAGTGTCATGTTTACTCCTCTCATACTTTTTCTCAAGTATTTGTCAGGCATTGATTTGAAATAAATTTCAACTGGCAATTCAAATTCAAATTCCATCAACTCAAAATCTTCTAAAACTTCAAATGCCACTCAATTTCAAACAATATGCATAGATGCTTAGCTATAATTGTAAAACATTCCAAATGGGAAATTTGGGATGTTACACTTCATGAGCAAGCAAGTTGGATGCACACCCACTTAGTTTCAGTTTGAGCTTTCATACACTTATAGCTCTAGTGCATCTGTTGCATGGCAATCCCTACTCCTCACATTGATATCTATTAATGGGCATCTCCATAGCCCGTTGATACGCCTAGTTGATGTGAGACTTTCTCCTTTTTTGCCTTCTCCACATAACCCCCATCATCATATTCTATTCCACCTATAGTGCTATGTCCATGGCTCACGCTCATGTATTGCGTGAAAGTTGAAAAGGTTAGAGAACATCAAAAGTATGAAACAATTGCTTGGCTTGTCATCGGGGTTGTGCATGATGTGAATATTTTGTGTGGTGAAGATGGAGCATAGCCAGACTATATGATTTTGTAGGGATGAGCTTTCTTTGGCTATGTTATTTCAATAAGAAATAATTGCTTGGTTGGTATGCTTGAAGTATTATTATTTTTATGACAAAGGATAGACTATTGCTTTGAATCACTCGTGTCTTAATATTCATGCCATGATTAGACATATGATCAAGATTATGCTAGGTAGCATTCCACATCTAAAATTATTTTTTTATCATTTACCTACTCGAGGACGAGCAGGAATTAAGCTTGGGGATGCTGATACGTCTCCATCGTATCTATAATTTTTTATTGTTCCATGCCAATATTATTCAGCTTTCATATACTTTTTGGCAACTTTTTATACTATTTTTGGGACTAACATATTGATCCAAAGGCCCAATGCCAGTTCCTGCTCATTGCATGTTTTTGGTTTCATGAGAATATCCATATCAAACGGAGTCCAAACGGGATAAAAACGGACGAAGCTTATTTTTGGAAAATATGGAAAATTTGGAAGGAAAATCAACGCGAACCAGTGCCCGAGGTGGTCACGAGGCAGGGGGCGCGCCTGCCCCCCTGGGCGCGCCCCCTACCCTCGTGAGCCACCCGTAAGGCGGTTGATGCTCTTCTTTTGCCGCAAGAAAGCTAATATTCGGAAAAAAATCGTGGCGAAGGCTTCAGGCCAATCAGAGTTACGGATCTCCATATATACGCGAAACGGTGAAACAGGCGAGCGAACACGAAATAGAGATAGATCCAATCTCGGAGGCTCTCGCCTCTCCAAGCCATGGGAGCCAAGGACCAGAGGGGAAACCCTTCTCCCATCTAGGGAGGAGGTCAAGGAAGAAGAATAAGAAGGGGGCCTATCTCCCCCTTGCTCCCGGTGGCGCCGGAGCGCTGCCGGGGGCCATCATCATCACCGCGATCTTCACCAACACCACTGTCATCTTCACCAACATCTCCATCACCTTCCCCCTTCTATATTCAGCGGTCCACTCTCCCGCAACCCGTTGTACCCTCTACTTGAACATGGTGCTTTATGCTTCATATTATTTTCCGATGATGTGTCGCCATCCTATGATGTCTGAGTAGATTTTTGTTGTCCTATCGGTGATTGATGAATTGCTATGATTGGTTTGAATTGCATGTTTTATTATTGGTGCTGTCCTATTGTGCCCTCCGTGTCGCGCAAGCGTGAGGGATTCCCGCTGTAGGTTTTGCAATATGTTTATGATTTACTTATGGTGGGTGGGGTGAGTGACAGAAGCACAGACCCGAGTAAGTAGGTTGTTTGCGTATGGGATAAAGGGGACTTGATACTTTAATGCTATGGTTGGGTTTTACCTTAATGAATCTTTAGTAGTTGCGGATGCTTGCTAGAGTTCCAATCATAAGTGCATATGATCCAAGTAGAGAAAGTATGTTAGCTTATGCCTCTCCCTCAAATAGAATTGCAATAGTGATTACCGGTCTAGTAACATAGTCAGTTGCCTAGGGACAATTCCACAACTCCTACCACCACTTTTCCACACTCGCCATATTTACTTTAGTTTTGTCTTTATCTAAACAGCCCCTAGTTTATGTTTACGCTCTCTTTATTTTCTTGCTAGCCTTTCCGAAAACACCTACAAAGTACTTCTAGTTTCATACTTGTTCTAGGTAAAGCGAACGTTAAGCGTGCGTAGAGTTGTATCGGTGGTCGATAGAACTTGAGGGAATATTTGTTCTACCTTTAGCTCCTCGTTGGGTTCGACACTCTTACTTATCGAAAGAGGCTACAATTGATCCCCTATACTTGTGGGTTATCAGTCCTCAACACTCAGCAGCCACTCCTCATCACCCATTTTCTAATTGATTCATTACTCATTAGGCAGGACTGTCATTAGGGTTCGTTGTGTGCTAAGTGCTACCTACACTTAATGGTTTAGATGTATTTCAGTAATCTTTAGTACCTGTAAAGTTCATAGGGTTTCAAAATTCCGGCCCTAGGAACAGACACTAGTCATTTTGGATTGTTGGTCGTAGTGACATCGACCCACATTACTACTACAGGCCAGGTTTGTTGACAATTTTACTTGTCTTTCTTACTCATTCGATATGATATCCAATTATTCACGTCAATTAGGTGCAAACAATAGGTGCTAGACAAACTTCTTGATTCAGATTTTGGATGGTCTCTTACTGCAGTTACAATTCTGCATACTTGTCCTAGTAAGCTCACAAGTAAATGATGATTCACTACATCTATGCTTGCCTTGTCATATTTGTTGTCATTATTCTTTTAGGGTGGACCACCCTATTTCAAAATACTGGAACCGTAGACATGAGTGAATAGTATTTCTCTGTGTGATCTCTTCCATCATGTGTGGGCAACGAACACTGCATTGTATAGAAAGGAAGTGTCATTCCCAGCTTTTACATAGACTACAATCTTTTAAATGGAATACAATCTGCCTACTTGCTATGCGTCGCACTACCAGCACTCCACCCTTGAAGCTAAACATCATGCCAGTCATAATTCCTTAGTTTATTTGTTCAAATACGAATTTGATATGATTCTAATGTTCCTACTTCAGTTTTGAAATGTGTGTCTGCCTGTTATAGAGACATAAGAGGTTTGTATTTTTGTGTGGTCTGGTCAGCTCGGTTGGGGTGAACTTTGCATATGCAGGGGTTTATAGGGGGACACTATTCGGGTTGAATCCGCAATGCATTCCATAGATAATCTGACTACTTTTTATGTTTTCATGAATCTCAGATTCTGAACAGCATCATAATGATTATGAGCTTGCGCGCATGAAAAGAATAAAGCAGAACAATGCCATGGTTGTCAAACTCGGCATTAAGGGACTGAAATTAAGTCTGGATGCAATGCAATGCAAACGCTCTCCACCTACAAATTCATGCTCAGAATATGAGCCTAACAGTGATTCTGAGCTAGAGGTAGACCTAAGTCAATGTAGCTCCCTAGTGGAGGAGTCAGAGGCAGATGCCCTATCTTATTCACCCATCAAGGTGCTTGCTCTAACTTTCCAAGGTTATATTGGTCACACATATCTTGCAACTGATGCTTTGCATTGCTTCTACTTTGTTGCACTGCCATTAGCTTAGTTTACACATCGTGTATGTGAATACGCCATGCCTATCCATTTTCAGTACATATTCCATCTGTCATCATACCATATTTATCCATTCAAATGATGTTCTTGTGTATCAAACGTTCAAAAGGAAGAGGGTGATTGCTTATCACGGAGGAGCACGAGCAAAGTATTTCGAAAAGGTAGTGACACCTGATAAATCAAATAGCCCATTAGGTGTAGTTGCAATATCACCTGACCCAAAAAACACCCCAACTCTAGCAGACTCTAGCTGAAGTATCATTCCTACCTGAGGCAAGTACACTTCAGTGGCAAGCCTCTAAACAAAATTTCTGTAAAGTCTCCGGTGCTACATTTATCAGACAGTGACTGGAATAATCTTGTTACACATTGGTCTCGTCTGCAGCGTAAGGTACTGTCTATGATATCACATCACAATTTGAACTACATTTCTGCATTTGCCTTAACGTCTCACTTGTACGAAAACTGTTAATAGAAGAGAACTCATTCTCAAGGGACCACAGAATCTCGCAACTATACTGCACACTGCATTGCTCTTGTGAGTACCTCTTGCCCTGTATGACCATACTTACTTTCATAGCTGTTTGATTATGTAGCATCACTGCACATGTTAGCCTTGTTATCGTCCATTTGGTGGACATTATAAGATCTGTATGGACTCTTACATCAATTTAGAATCAATCCAATGCTTTTGAAGAGGTTTAGCTCTGCAGTCCTCTTGTAAGGACTGAACGTCGTTTATCCCTGTACTTACATTAATAGCTACTCCCTCCGTCCCATAATATAAGTATGTTTTGTACAGTACACCAGTGTTCAAAACAATCTTGTATTATGGGAAGAGGGATTGGTTCATTGTGTAGCATTCTGCATCTTATCTCCCTCGCCCACCATTTACTAAAAAATATCATATCTATATTTAATCTTACCAAAAAGTTGAATACACAGACAATGCCAATGCGGAAGTGTAGCCCATTGCTCTTGTCAGTACATTCTGTCCTGTAACGCTTGTACTTCCAGGGACTGGTAGTTTATTATGTAGCATCAATCTGCATCTTATCTTGATTATCCTCTATACCTTCCAGTATTATCATATCTATAATTACTCTCTACAAAATGTAGAGTACAAGCAATGCTTATGAAGAAGATTCTGTGCTGAAATTCTTGAGTTATCCTTCCCTTGACATGGAGAAGGGCATTATAAAGCCGGTGTTAAATGTTAATGTAAGTCAGTCCTTCTAAAGCCTTTATCCTCAACTGCTGTTTAATTTGCTCATACTCCCTATCGTTTACTACTATTTAATTTGTTGTTTCTTTCAAAATGCATGTTCGCAAGAACCGTAAGTTCCGAGTTTTACTTGTAAAACCAAATTCCTTATTCATACCATGCACATTACT
This sequence comes from Aegilops longissima, assembly GCA_021605205.1. Classification (NCBI taxonomy): domain Eukaryota; kingdom Viridiplantae; phylum Streptophyta; class Magnoliopsida; order Poales; family Poaceae; genus Aegilops; species Aegilops longissima. The sequence continues at coordinate 605,121,366 of CM038682.1, forward strand.
CAATACTCCCTATATGTATGCTTGTTTTTGTGGATCTATAATCCAGTGTGTGGTGAAGCAGCCCACATTTGCACCTTGTTATCTCCTGTTTTATCTTCCTAATATGGCTGATGATATGAACAACATGCCATGCACATTAACCAAAATAGATACAATGATTGTCTTTGCCCTTCATCTATGCTTGTTATGTTGACATGGTAATCCAGTAGTGTGGGGAAGCTCCCCGCATTATGAACAATGCCAAATTATGCTATTGATATTTTGAACTTACTCTTTATTTTCTAATTTGAAATTGGATGGAATTGACAGCACAGTTATCATCTTTGTTCATACACGTGCAAAAACTGTCATCTCTCTGCTTGTTTCAGGGCGATATGCCTGATGGCATGAACAAGTGTGCTGAAGGCTGTGAGACAAACCCAACATATATTGCACCAAAGAAGGCAAAACATCTTGAAGATAGTGAGACAACCCCAAAGTCTTGTCTTGATGCAGTGTTCAAGTTACTTGAGACTAGCAGTCAGACAAGCTCACGAAATCATTTATGCTGAATCAGTTCGACTTCTTCAGTTCCAAGTTCTAGCAAAAAGGCATTCTGCAACTCAACTTCGACTTGAAGTCCTATCTCTAAGAAAGATAGCGGAGAACACCAATGAACCTCATTACTAAATAGCCACACCTGGAAGCTATGACCGACGTGCTAGGCCGGTCTCACAGCCTTGCTAAGCAGCTTGCGCAGCAGTTCCCGCACAAGACTAACCTTTATTGAACTGTCTTGGAAGTGGTCTCGGTTTAGTATTATTTTGTTACGTTGCAATGATGCCCCGTTTTTGTAATCTACTTCTTCGTTACGCTTTATGATCACTGGAGGCGAACTTCGATGCCCAGTGGATGTAATATACCATAAATCCTTTATTGTATAGTGTAGGTTTATTCTAAGTTACTATGCCGTAATTTCTTTATTGTATAGAGTAGGTTTGTTCTTAATTCCTACTAGTTACCGCCATCATTCGCTATATGAAAAGAATCTGATGTAGTCGACCGGGCCGAAACATTCGCCTCTAACAGGCCTGGTTTTTAGCGGGCCACAATTGGGCCGGCCTGCATCTTTCTTGGGCCCGAATGGCCATTGGGGCCTTCACACTTTGCGCCAGGCCCACAACTTACTCCGGCCTATATTCGGCCCAAATTTTAGTTGGGCCTTTTGTGGACCCAGCACTTAGTTTGGCACATGTAGCGTTGGGCCATTAACAGGCTGAATATTCTGCTGGCCTGTTACGGCCCAGAAGAAACCATGGGCCTTTAGCATGCCGAAATGCATGTTGGGCCTCAATTTTCACTAGTCGTCGACGGGCCTTCAGCAGGCTGGAATGTAGACCGGGCCTTTTTCAGCCCAGTTATATGACGGGCCGTTACCAGGCCGAAACATATCTCGGGCCTTAGTTGGCCCACTGATATCATGGGCCTTTAACAGGCCGAAAGCTTAGTACAGGCATCAGCGGGCCGAATTATACGACAGGCTTTTAACAAGCCCAAAGTCACGTTGGGCTGAACTGTTGCCACCTTTATCACGGGCCGTTAGTGGGCCGGATGTCGCGTCGGACCATATATGGCCCATGGGCAGCACGGGTCATTCCCAGGCCAAAAGACACACCGGGCTGAAATGGGCCCATGTCTACATCGGGCCTCTAATATGCCAAAAGTCACTGGGCTGTAATTGGGCCCAAATATTCGGTGAACAACTAACGGGCCAGATCTGACTTCGGGCCATAAATGGGCCTTTATTAAACAAGCCGTTATTGGGCTGGCCCACTAGTACCTGAGTAAGTACTACGGGCCTTTGACTGGGCCGACCTTTTTAACCTATATGGGCCTCTGTTGGGCCGTGCCACATGTCTATGTATCATAGGCGCCTCCTGTCCAATGAATGGATGACATCTGTCCCAACGGTGAGCCAACACGTGTTTACTCCGGCCAATGAGAATTTTACACGTGGAAAATCCTCATTGGTCCGGGCTGTTAGCGGGTTATCGGATCCAAAACTGGACTCGATAGCTTAACGGCGACCCGTTATGGTGGATGCCACGTGTCGGTCACCCTTGACGAAAGCACTTCCATGACGCATCATTTATCGTCATGGAAGTGGACACTTCCGTGATGATAATTTTTGTAATGTCATGGAACACTTCTACGACAGCACAAGTATGACTATCTTGATTCTGTCATAAAATTGGCATGGATGTACATGAATGACAGAAAACGTGACCTACTGTGACAAACACGTATCATCACGGAAGTGTCTTTTTTTTGTAGTGATTTTTGCTATAAAAATACAATAATAGGATTCATGTATGCTCAGTCCATGTACTTTTACACGTATTAGGGGCCAAAATGTTAAAACAGGCTGCACGCACATAATGCACCTTGTATTTCTGGACAAGAGGGAGTACCTCTGAACATTTCAATACGCTCACTATGATAACCAGTTTCTTGAGTTAACATTGCTTTGCTTATTGTCGGTTCAATATCCGGCATATCTCATAGTAGGGGTCCTAAGCTAGGAGTTTTGGAGCGATGGTAACATGGACACAGGATTTTACCAAGGTTCGGGCCCTCTTGATGGAGGTAAAACCCTACATCCTGCTTTTGATTATATTGATATGAGAGTAGTACATGGTACATGTGTCTTCCACAAAATTGATCTAATGAATATGAGATGTCATGTAACGATCTATTGACTAGCCTGGCCTCGGTTTATATATGCACTAGAGGCCTAGGGTCTTGGAAAGTCCACGTCTTGTGCACCAAGTCTTGTGGAAACCTCCTTATATGTGGCATGGGCTACCCGAAGTGGCCCATGAATGAACCGCCACGAGGTCCTCGGCACAATCTAGCTGGTCGGGAGACGATGTTGTGAGTACCCCCTAGTCCATGACACCGTCGGTAGCCCCCTGAACCGGTCTTCAAGTTGGGGACGCTCCTCGGTTCTTACGAACTATTCTTCATCTTCGGACGCCGGTCTTGAAAACTGGTTCAACAAATCTTTCCCATCTTTGATTGAGGATCACCGAGCTGAATCTGAAGAATGCACACGTCGGGCATCCGAGGAGACCTTTAAGTTTTCGGCCTTTATCAATGCCTTGTTACTTTTTACACCACACCTCGGGTTTGAAGTTGTTCCCGTGCAGCGGTGTCCTCTCGCGTCCGAGCTCCAACGTTGGACTGCATCCGAGCTCCAACGCCAGACTGTATCCGAGCTCCAATGCCGGACTATATCCAAAGTCCAACGCCGGACTATATCCAAACTGTCATAGATCACCTTGGCTCAAAAAAAGTCAAAGGAGTTTAGACGAGCTTAATGCCGGAAATGCCCTCTATGGAGCCAACCACTTGGATCTGAGCTATATACTGGACTGCTTCCGAGGTGGTGCATCACCTCGGTCGTGGGTTGATTGTTTGCGGATTTCATTTTCGATTGATGCAATTTATTTGCTGACGAGATGTATAGCCAGTAGCCCTCAAGGTGTCTGTCGGCCTAAAATCCGAGAAGCACCTGAAGGAAAATATGGAACCGCTGATCCTAGTAACTCCTGAGACTCAGGTCGTGAAATCGGCCTGAGGATCAACTCCTAGCTCGGCAGCATACATAGGAATAGAAACGCAGTGTAATATATTAGAGGTAAAAGTGATCGGCGGATGGGCCCTTGAGAGAGGGTCTCGAGAAGTCGCCGTAATATATTAGGTTGATATCGGATAGGTACTAGATGGGACCTATTGTTGTCCGAAGACTCGTTTCCCATAGTTCGGTCATGCCGAACAAAGAGCACTTTGAATTTACTGCATTGAATAGGCAATGCAGTAGCCCCCGAGCCACTGGTCGGGTGGCAAACACCAGATCAGGGGATCGATGTACCCCTTTAATATTTATAATAATGAGCACGAAGCCGAGTAGCCCCTGAGCCTTAATATGGGCACGGGTGGCCGAATTAAGGAGATATCCGTTCAACAGAAAAATTTGTTGCGTTTAACACAAACTTCTCGAAAAGAGAATAAAGACCTCTTAAAGGATCTAGAGCCATCAAAAGCTGGGCTCGCCAAGGTCGGCCCCAAGGGGCTTAATAGATAGGAAATCGATGCCACTTGGGTATTATAAGAGTGTTATGTAAGTTGCTCGGTTGTCTCAGCGAGATTGTGCCCCTTGCTCTTGAAAAGATGGGCTGCAATAAATCGACTTTACTCGCAATTTATGATCCTTTGTATCCAAGTAGTTTACATCATTAATGCTCGGATCCGCATTGTACAAAACTTTGTTGACCGACCGTCGGCTTTAACCTCCTCAGCCAGTAACCGGGGAGTGTTTGTCCTACTTTATAATGCATTTATAAGGGCAAAGATTTACGGCAAACAAGGCAATCTGGTCATACGGTTTTATAAACAATGGTACACGGAGAGATATGTTATATTACTTTTTAATGTAAGAAACATCGTCCAAGGAAAATAGTCCCACTATCGGTTCCTTTCTTTGGGTTGTCATGGTGATCATGATAATGAAACCTCACCTCCGATCAATGTGGGAGGAAAATATTGAGGATTTAGTTTGGGGAAAGTTCCCGAACTATGTGATCTTTAGCGAACCTAAATTTTCACTTCCGTCATTGCAGACCAATTATATCCTTTAAGATCGCTAGCTTTCGGCTTCACCCAGTCTGAGGTATTAACTCAGATGACCCGGTAGTAACGATCACAGAGGTGCTCCCTTTACCGCCTAGCCGAACAATCGGGAACGTAGGGGTAAGCACAGGAGCCAGGCAACCCAGCTTGGCCAAAATCTTATGTCAAATTGATGACTATTTGTGGCTTTATAACGATGATTACGGAAGGCAGCCCTCGTATATTAAATACAAACGCCGATGATTTGTTTATTTTGACTCCATTGTGACCGTTTATCAGTTGAAGTGGCCCATCGCCGGCTTCCACCCCCTTGTAGATGCTATGCAGGGTGTTTCCGCAATAACAAAACAACCCTTAGCCGACGTCTCGGTGCCCGAAGGCGGTTGTGTTAGCGGAAACAAGGCAATCAGATATGCGGGCTTTATAACTTTCACTTAGCCATAGGAGCTTAAAGTTGGGCGGCTAGCTACTAGCCCCTGGTTAGTGTTCGGCGACAGCCGAGGTCAAGCCGTAAACACTTCGGCCAATGTTATAAACAGCCCATCATTTAACATGGGGTGACCTCTATCGATCTTATAGTTTAATACAGTCATCGGATCGCTGACCAGTTTATACTTATTGTGACAGTCAGTTTTCGGCTTTCTCCACTGAGGCGCTTAACTATGCGAGCTGGAAGCACAATTTATCCCTTTGCACACCTAGCCGAACAAAGCGGAACGTAGGAGGCAAGCACAGGAGCCGGGCAATCCAACTATTGACCGAAGACACAATTTGAAACCGATGCATATAAAGCAATATCCGAGCATGTTTGCCGAGGACTCCTCGGAGTACCGTGGCTTTTTTGATCGGTTCGGCTCTAGCTGACGCACCACGTTGATAGTGCCAAAGCTTTAAAGGTGTTCGACGTTGTACTGCAAGACTTATGTTGGAAACACACAAATAGGTTTAAAGTGGCATAAGCCTGGAAAACCAAAAGACTTCAGTAAAAACTTTAAGTTCGAACTAAATCAAGTTTTTTGTGCCAATCCGAAATTGGTCTTCAAATTTTTTGTGCTTCTGTCGTGCTTTAACATGACGCATCCGATATCAAGACTTCAAGCGGGTCAGCCTATGGCTTCAACCTCCTATCCCAAAGGCGGAGTACTTCTCGTTAGGCCAGTTTAGTGAACCAAACCCAAGCGGCCTTAGAGAGAAACTAGGCCATCTGGCGATTCACCACACACTCAAGTCGAAGAAGGAGTGGTAGAAAAATACTTTGCACCGACATAGAAGAAAACACTCATTATAAAAATGGCTCATGTAAATTTAAGAGCCCACAGTCAACATGGAAAAAAGGGAGTGTTTGTAGCAAACAACGTTTTTAGCAAACAACTTTTTGTTTAAAAAAGATATAATGCTTGGTCGAACCAAACAAAAATTTAAAATCTAAAAATTATGAGCATGAAAGCAACTTAGCTGGTTAATGTGCTCGGTGTAGATGACGCGGTCGAGCTTGCGGCCGGACTAGGTCCAAGCCCCTGAGCTGACCCTAAGGTGGCCGGGCGAAGAGCTCGGCGCTTTGAAGTGGCAATGCAATGTCGTTGATGTGGAAAGGTCGAGCCCCCCGCCCCGCTAATGTGACGAAGCAGGTGTGTATCAAGCACCGCTGTAATGTTGGCACGAACAGTGCACTGAAGTGACGACACAATTCAGTCGATGAAAGTGGGGTGACAACGTTGGCATGCTGAGGTGACCATATATCGTAGTCAAAATCGATTTCATGCACAAACAAATCAGTGCAAGCAGGAAACAGCAAGAACCGAAAGAAAGAAAATATAATGCATAATTAATATATGCAGAGCGGATAATCAGGTAAGTTTGGCCTGGGCGCCGAGGTCAGTTCAACGGAGTGGCAGCGCGAATATGTTGATGTAGGTCGACATGCGTGGGGTGAAAACATCGGCCTGGCATCATCCGAACTCATTGCGCGGAGGTGTCGGTCGGCGCTGTGGCTGTCGGCCGTGCAAGATAGCTTGTTGCATCAATGAGATCTTGGTGCACGTGCAACAACTAGTAGTGCTAATTGCATCAGGGAAGCACATAAAAGAGAGACCATTAATGAAAAGTGTAGACGGCCTCCAAATTTAATTAAATAATGGGGGAAAAGAAATATTAAATCTCCTTGTGACTGAGCTGAGCCGAACTGTCGTCGGTCTCTCATGCATGTTGTGTATGGTACTGCGTCATCTCCACGGCTGAGCTGAACTATCGCCGCTCTCACATGCATGTTGTGGCGCGGTCGAAGTTGATTACCTACACACATAAAATAGTGCAGTCCAAAAATAATAATAATAAAGGTAATAATAATATATATAATAAACATCTTTGCATAATTAACTTGTGCAAATATATTGTTTAAAGAAATAATGGCATGGGTGGTGACATGACGTGGTTGACATCGGCTGGTCGAAAACCACTGGTCATCTGTGGAACCACGACGTTGATGCAACATAGCGGTGAAACAAGAACTCGCACGGCCACATCATTGTGGCTGCACATTAATTACCTGCATATAGAAAATGACACTGGCCAAAATAATAATTCCGAGGAGTAAAAGTATTGTGCGCTAAAAATAATTTAGAGAGGTAGCACCTGACAGTAATATGAGTGGCTGGCCAAATCAAAGACAGATGAAGCAAAGTCTCGCGAGAAGTGCTTCCAATTAATACTACTAAAGGTAGCACTATAATTATTCCAGCAGCCATCACGTGAGATAGCGCCAATAGCTCCAAACTTTTGGTTACTTTAATCTGCAACGCACCGCATAGTAGCAACAATAGTATTAGCAATTTTGAGAAAATCCATTAAATTCCCCAGAGGTCGATCCAATCTGCCCAGCTTTGACAAGATGACGCGTGCTGCCCGTGCGCGGCTTGCTGCCCTAGGTCGGCTTGATGGTCGTCGGCTTGAGGAAGAGATGTGCAGTGATGCCGGCACAGGGTGGCTCGCTGAAGTGACGGCATGGTTTTGGTCAATGTTGGAAGAACAAGGACATCCGTTCATAGAGGTGGCGACACGGACCAATTGATTTACCTATGCACAAAAATTAGTGCGAGCCAAAAGGAATAAAAAACAATGATGATAATAATAATAATACTTTTTTTCTAGAAAAATCTTCTACTTAGTTAATTTAAGTGAAGTAAAAAAAGAATTATGGCTAGATTGACGAGGTTGATCCGGTGGAGTGGCGACGTGCAGACTTTAACGCAGGTCAAATTTTGGTGAATCATCGATGACAACGCGTTTACGCTGACGTCTTGATGAAGTTCCATTGCATAATATACCATATCTGCCGACCTGCGGACAGGAATCCAGACTCCAAATTGTGGAATAATTAGCACACTTTGATCATACACAAGAGATGTATAAGGCGACTAGTAGTAATATGTGCATGTAAAAGCAAGCTTGGACTACTAGTAGTCAGAAGCGTACACGGCTCCTTTAGGTAAACAATAAAGAAAAGGAAAAATCTCCCTGTAGCTTGCCGCATGATCGGCCTGTGTCCGATCGTGACTCCTTGATGGGAACGCCCATTCATGGATCTCCTTTCCTTTGCCAGATTAGCACATACCGCGGTCTGCGCCAGCCTCCTCGGGACCTCCATGGCACGCGCGTGTCCAGTAAGCGGAGCTCGGGTCCGGTGTATTGCCAGGTGCAGAGTACGGCCGCCGTCGTCTATGACCAAAGCAGCATGGGGCCAGCGGCAATGATTTAAAAAGAAAGAAAAGGATAATTACGTTGAACAAATCTAACTGAAAAGATATCACCTGATCATCACATCGATCTGTGACGATCAACCAGCAGACTCTCAATGAAAGCACCAATGTCAGTTCAATATCTGGCACATCTCGTAGTAGGGGTCCTAATTTAGGCGTTTTGGAGCGATGGTAACATGGACACAGGATTTTACCCAGGTCCGGGGCCTCTTGATGGAGGTAAAACCCTACATCTTGCTTCTGATTATATTGATATGGGAGTAGTACAGAGTACATGTGTCTTCCACGAGATTGATCTAATGAATATGAGATGTCATGTAATGATCTGTTGACTAGCCTGGCCTCGGTTTATATATGCACTAGAGGCCTAGGGTCTTGGAGAGTCCTCGTCTTGTGGAAACCTCCTTATATGCGGCATGGGCTACCCGAAGTGGCCCATGAATGAACCGCCACAAGGTCCGCGGCCCGATCTAGCTGGTCGGGAGATGACGTTGTGAGTACCCCCTAGTCCATGACACCATCACTTATGTTTAGCAATTTTGGCAAAAGCATTGACTCGTATTGGTGAAGTATTACTATTTCTAGTTTGTTGCTGCTAGCTTTGAGTGGTCAATTCTGGTCTCTCTTTGGCAGGTATAAGCACCCACTTCTTGTAGAGAAAAGAGAGAAAGGGGACTGGGTCTTCCCAATAACAGTTTATGCACCTCCAATGTGTAGACGAGCTACTCATGCAAGAAACGATAGATCTGCGTTAGTTGGAAATCTGTTCAACTCTTGAAGGTATATAGTCTTGCTATATCTATAATCAAATTCTTACCTGTCGTCTCACCTTTGCCAAAACTGTTGCTTCCTGAAGCTGCGTTACCAGAGTATCTTTTTTGCTAATGCAACAATGTCAAGGTAGTTGTTCACTGCTAGGAATAGTTCTTAAGCGAGCAGTAACATTTTAATACCAACTGAAGTGTTCGTTCTTTTGGGTCGCAGTTTATCTTCTGGTTGGTGTATAGCTCTAGGTTACAACTTGTATTTTTTCGCCTAGTTCTAGCGTTCACATCTGATTTTATCTCTGGTCCGACTATGTTCAAACCACCTCTGTATTAGTTTGTCGTTGTTGTACGCAGATAATCTGAATATCCTACCGTCTTGTATCTTACCTCAGACGCACAAGTTGTTGCTGCTGTTATTTGAAAATTAGTACCTACGGACCTTGGGTGAGTACTATCTGTAGTTTGGCATGCATAACTGGGCCCAGGTCATATGTGTATACAATACCTTAAAGGTTTTGAAGAACAAAGGGTGTGAGGGGAAACTTGGGTTACACAAATAATCTGCTTCTGTCTGATGCATAGGTCATCACCAGAGAACAGAACAGGAACTGTGGAACTTGATTTACCTGATGTGGACATCAGTAGTGCAAGATACCATACCGTCCGTTGGCGCATCAAATGTATACCTTTTTACCGATGGACTGAATTTTTGGGGTGCTTGATTAAGCTATTGCACCCTTGTGGTTGGTTACATATACTTGGGATATCTTGCATGTAATTCCATTGTTTTGTGGAAACCATACATGATTGTACACTTGCTGTCCGGGCTACACATTGTTTCCTCGAGGCTGCTCCGCAGAGCTGCAATAATTTTGCACGGATGGCTTCCATTTACTTGTGGATAGATACTTGTTCAATTCAAAGTTGTATACTTGCTTGTTCAGTTGCAGAAACCTGAAATCCAGGCTCCACTCGGTCGACGATTAGTCAGGCCTTTGTCCAGAAATGGCGCCGCTTGGGTCACAGATGTTTCTTTGGAGGTGTCTGGCTACAGAAATGGTAACGGTACTGTGAACGTAATCAGATCACAGCGTTTAAGGTTGTTTGGTTCATGTCTGGTAAAGGAGTATCGGGACTCTTCGTTTATGGTCCTCTCTACAACGTGTGGAGAATCGAGACCTGTTTATGGAGGTGTGTACACGATTGGAGGCTATGGTGAGGGATACTTTTACCCAACATGGGTGGCAGCATGATCTTAGGATTGGCCCCCTCCGCTTTAGGCGTTATACGGATGATGCATGTTTTCCTTGTATTTTGCCTTTTTATTATTTTTCATTTGAATGAGAGGATATTGTTTGGATGAGTGCATCTTAGCTATGCAGAGGCCGGGTGTAATGCTTAAATCTTTTAAGTAATAAAGCGTCCCTTTTTGAAAAAATGTCTGGTAAAGGAATTGATCACCGTCGATGTAGGGATTCGAAGGGGATAGGGGAGGCACCGGCGCCGGACTCAAGAGGATCATGGAGGCGGTGGCGGAGGAGCAGGAGGGGTTCGTGCGGGGAGGAGGGGGTCGTGGGCTCGGTATCGTAACTGTTATCGACGGGTTGTGGGCGGTATCGATCAATAACTGGGTTGGACCCGTTTATGGCGGGGAGTTGAGTTTCCAAATTCAGATAGCGTTTTTTCATTATGGTGTAAACAGGTGCGGGGCAAAAATCTTTGAAACAAACACCTCCTTTGTGATCTTCTTGTGTCCGTTGGCATGCCATAAGTAAGTGCTGCGATTTGACTCTTCTTTTTTCTTTTGAGGGAAATTTCATTCTTCTTTTTCATGTTGCCAGTGCCGTTGGTTCCTAACAACACAAGGTTTTGAGGCTTTGTTGCCGCTTTGGTCCGGAGCATGATCGCAAATCTGTAGTCACTTAGAGCGTGTTTGGTTGCCCGTATAAGGCCCAACCAGGCCCGCGCGGGAAGGAATCATGCTGTTTGGTTGGCTTGTATACACTGTTTGGCTTGCACGACACAAACTTTATAGCACTCCGAGCCGGGCCTGTGACCTACGCCCGGATCGACAGTTTCTCTAGAGCCAGGCTTGTGCGAGGCAGTGGAGGGCAACGCAGCGCTGAGCTCCTGCAACCAGGGAGATGGAACGAGGTCGTGCGCGTCTCTGAAAAATCAGCAGGACGATTTTGGCTCACCTCCCGCTGATTCGGTCGCCCTATTTAGCCCCCATCATCTCACCGCCCAAAGCCCTACCACCTTTCTCCCCCCTTTCGATCTTTCCCGCCGATGCGCATCGGCACTGACGACCAGGTAAGCATAGCTCCTTCACAGGTCGGCGGTCCACGGTGGCAGCGACTCCTGTTGCAGCCATGGCCTCTGTGAGTTTAATGACCTCTTTCTCTGTGTTCGTTCTAGCATGTGGTAGGGTTGATTCGTGCATTGATATGTGAGTAGATGCTAGATTTTGATGTAGTGGTAGCTATCTGTGTTGGATCTGTGTAGATTGAGTAGTATGATAGAGATGAACACTATGGATGAACACTACGTATTCATAGCTAGTTGTGTAGGATTTGTAGCATGCTAGAGTAGCTATTTGTGATGGATTCATAGCTAATTCTGATGTTGTGGTAGCTATTGGTGATGGATTCATATCTAGTTGGCATGTATGCTCCTGCTTTCATAAATCGTCTGGTTGTTTATGTTGTGGTACTGTGTGTGCTATGCTTATTGTGTATGCGTGATATTATTGTAGAACATGACCACGTAGAAACAAGATCTTAGTCATGCCCTTGTCCTATCGGACAGCCAGTTTGCGGCCTCCTATGTCGAGGAGTCGTAGCCCCTCCTCGATCAGAACATGCTTGCTGATTCAGAGGTGTTCGAGGTATCACCTGATGCTTCTATGTTTGTGCCAGTTGTGCTCGTTGAGCCAACTGCCACTTCCGTTGCCGTTGCACTAAAGGCCAAGAAGGATGGTAGGGGGAACAACATGAACTGGTAGCCGTTCATGTCCACGTTCGTCCTGAATAAGATGTGCGAGCTCATCTCTAGTGGGGTTAGGACTGACAAGGGCTTTAAGGAGGTGCACTTGAACACCGTTGCGAAGCAGGTGTTCGAGTTCTGTGGCCAGGAGGTGACCGCCACCCAGGTGTCCAAGCTCAGAGACCTTAGCGGCGCCTCCTGGGATCAGAGCACTTGCTCTACCGTTCTGGAGATGAGCACTACACCGGCAATGTCACGGTTAGCTCACTGTCCCCTTGTTTTGCACACTATCAACCATTGCCTTCTTGCAACTAACAACACTTGTGCTTCTATCATAGGACCACCCCAAGGACGCTGAGTTCCTCAACACACCCATCCAGAACTACAACCAGATGCAACACATCTTCTCCTTCGCCCTGGCAACCGACACGCATGCCATGGGCTCCGGTGAGGCTCTCGGTTCTCCTTCGGCCTAGCAACCGCCAACCATCCCAGGCACACCGAATGTAGAGGCAGTCCTTCATGGCCTTGACAAGCCATTTGAGCATGTCCCTGTGGTCGATAGGAAGAGGAAGAGGGGCGGCGTGATGGAGGAGGAGATCAGTGTCTTCACCTGTATGACTGAGGTCGTGAAGGAGGTGGCAACCGCCATTAGGGAGAGCAAGACCCTCGATGTCCACCCTGACCTGTACAACGCCTTCATGGAGCAAGGTAGCTTCATCGATGATGGTAGCTCTGAGACACCTGCTGGACAACAAGGCCCAGGGTGTTGGGTTTGTTGCCATGGCAGACGCCCGCATGGTGCTCTGGCTCAAGAGCTGGCTGGGCAAACACTACTACTAGAGCTTTTTTGTTACCGTATGCATGATCCTGGATGGCGATGGCGACGGCGATGATGACGTATATTTTGTGTAGCTAGGGATTGAAAACTGTTTGATGGTTTGTATATTTTGTTGAGGTGGTATATACTAACCCCTCATGATGACCGTGAACTTGCGGTGGTAGGATGACACCCTCTTTTGGATGTGCTGGTAGGATGACACCATAGCAGTGCTAGGTTAGAACTTGCTATGCCATATGATCATGCATGCTTTCTACTTCTGCTCCATTGCTTGCTTCTTGATTGTTCTTTTGTTTGTTGCTTCAACTGCTGCTCTTGTGCACTGCTAGGACAAATGGTATGTGGTGTTCATCGGGAGGGCACTAGGGGTTTACAGTTCATGGGAAGCTTGCAGTGAACAAGTTGCATCTTACAGCAACAACAACTATAGAGGGTTTAAGACTAGGCAGGCGACAGAAAAATCTTACGCCAACTGTCTGCTTTGCACATAGTTGGCGTGGTTGCAGTTGCCAATGCGGCGCCACGCCTTGTGGTGAAGAACTTCATCATCATCATGCAGTTCGTCGCCATTGCAGTGCTATGGCGTTGGTGTGCTAGATGTGATCATGTGTAAGGTAACCTCATCACATAGGGTACAAGGTTAGCACACCTCGCACCGTGTGTGCAATCAAACAACGTGCTTATGTGTGAGTTCAGACAGTGCGGGCAACCAAACACCATGCGCTAAGCTATCCCCTAATACGTGATAACTAAATGCGGGCAACCAAACAGGTTGCAAATGTTGATTTAGAGGCTGCATTTGCTTAACCAACCTCATGTGAGCCACGCTTGAGCTAGCTGGCCTGGCTGGCTGCCAAACACGCCATTAATCTTGTGGCATGACACAACGATCGCATCCTGCTCGGCAGGAACGACGTGTGCACGAGGCTTCATTCGCAGACATTCACCTCCCATCTTACCCTGTGCACTCATCGCTACGTCCCCTGTCACCCCGTCGCCTTGCCCGACGCCAGTTGCCACTGTGATCTCCAGACTACAGTTGACGATCTGCTTCATTTTTCTAAGACAAGTGGCCCCTGATCGAGACCACAAGTAACAAAACAAGGGCCGCCACCGCTCGGAAAACCGGAACGCTTGCCTGACCGGGAAGTCAAGCCGGAGAAATCGGTTTGGAAAAGGTGGCCTGCACCTGCACATGTTGCTGCTTGCCCCAGGGGAGGGGAGGAACCCAGGAGGAAACAACTTCTCAAGGGTCGTGTTCCCAACCTGGTCGTTGTCCAACTTGCTCCTCCCAAGTGGTACTTCGCGTACCTGCACCCTTTAATTGGGAGTTGACAATTGGGTCAAGCAGAGATCCGCATCATCACCATGTATCCATCGATGATCGATCTTTCGCCTCCCCTAGGAAAAGTCTTGGCAGCATTTCTCTTCGGATAGTCGGCATGTGAAGGAACACCAATATTTCATATGTACTCCCTCTGTAAACTAATATAGCTAATATTAGTTCCCTATTCATTTTCATTTAGTTACTCGTTCCTGTTTCCACTGTACCCACAAGCTTGGAGGAAAATTAGCAATTCACTAAGTAGTTTAATTAGTGCGACATCAGTTAATTACCTAGCCTGCTGATGCCCACCGTGTGACATCACAACCTCGAGGTCCAGGGCACGAGGGGTTTGAAGAATTGGCGCTCCTTTTTTTACCCAAGAAAGATCTCATTCATGGACGTACCTGAAGGAAATATGCCCTAGAGGCAATAATAAAGTTGTTATTTATATTTCCTTATATCATGATAAATGTTTATTATTCATGCTAGAATTGTATTAACCGGAAACTTAGTACATGTGTGAATACATAGACAAACAGAGTGTCACTAGTTTGCCTCTACTTGACTAGCTCGTTGAATCAATGATGGTTATGTTTCCTAACCATAGACATGAGTTGTCATTTGATTAACGGGATCACATCATTAGAGAATGATGTGATTGACTTGACCCATCCATCGGCTTAGCATGATGATCGTTTAGTTTGTTGCTATTGCTTTCTCCATAACTATACATGTTCCTATGACTATGAGATCATGCAACTCCCGAATACCGGAGGAACACTTTGTGTGCTACCAAACGTCACAACGTAACTGGGTGATTATAAAGGTGCTCTACAGGTGTATTCGATGGTATTTGTTGAGTTGGCATGGATCAAGATTAGGATTTGTCACTCCAATTGCCAGAGAGGTATCTCTGGGCCCTCTCGGTAATGTACATCACTATAAGCCTTGCAAGCAATGTAGCTAATGAGTTAGTTACGGGATGTAACATTACGGAACGAGTAAACAGACTTGCCGGTACGAGATTGAACTAGGTATTGAGATACCGACGATCGAATCTCGGGCAAGTAACATACCGATGACAAAGGGAACAACGTATACCGTTATGCGGTTTGACCGATAAAGATCTTCGTAGAATATGTAGGAACCAATATGAGCATCCAGGTTCCGCTATTGGTTATTGACCGGAGACATGTCTCAGTCATGTCTACATAGTTCTCGAACCCATAGGGTCCGCACGCTTAATGTTCGGTGACGATCGGTATTACGAGTTTATGTGTTTTGATGTACCGAAGGTATTTTGGAGTCCCGGATTTTATCACGGACATTTCGAGGAGTCTCGAAATGGTCGAGACGTAAAGACCGATATATTGGAAGCCTATGTTTGGACATCGGAATGGTTCCGGGTGAAATCGGGAGTATACCGAAGTACCGGGAGGTTATCGGAACCCCCGGGAGGTATATGGGCCTTATTGGGCCTTAGTGGAAGAGAGGGGGAAGAAGCAAAGGAGGGGGCGCGCCCCCCCAAGCGCAATCCAAATTGGGAAGCCCCCCCCCCTTTCCTTCCTTCTTCCCTCTCCTTCCTTCTCTCCTAGAATCAACAAAGGGAAGGGGGAATCCTACTC
The DNA here is from genome assembly GCA_021605205.1 of Aegilops longissima. Lineage (NCBI taxonomy): Eukaryota > Viridiplantae > Streptophyta > Magnoliopsida > Poales > Poaceae > Aegilops > Aegilops longissima. The sequence goes on from CM038682.1 coordinate 605,137,337, forward strand.
CCGGTGGGAGTAGGACTCCTTGGGGCGCGCCTAGAGAGGCCGGCCCCCTCCCCCTCCTCCACTCCTTTATATACGAGGGAGGGGGGCACCGCATAGACACACAAGTTGATCATTGATCTTTAGCCGTGTGTGGTGCCCCCCTCCACCATAATCCACCTCGGTAATATCGTAGCTGTGCTTAGGCGAAGCCTTGTTCCGGTAGCAACATCATCACCGTCATCACGCCGTCGTGTTGACGAAGCTCTCCCTCGAAGCTCTAGTGGATCATGAGTTCGCGGGACGTCATCGAGCCGAACGTGTGCAGATCGCGGAGGTGCCGTATCTTCGGTACTAGATCGGTCGATCGTGAAGACGTACGACTACATCAAGCGCGTTGTCATAACGCTTCCGCTTACGGTCTACGAGGGTACGTAGATGATACTCTCCCCTCTCGTTGCTATGCATCACCGTGATCTTGCGTGTGCGTAGGAAATTTTTGAAATTACTGCATTCCCCAACAGTGGCATCCGAGCCAGGTTTATGCGTAGATGTTATATGCACGATGTGGCGACCAGACCCAAATGGATCAAGTCTCGTGCTCGTCATCCTCGGATCAAGAATGCCGACACCACACAAGATTTCAAGGATTTATAGCAGAGTAGCAATCACACACTTATTACATCTTTGTCCACAAGGGAACTGAATACAATAATATGGCTTAAGGCCATCTAATAAATACAGCGGAAGGCTTGGAAGATAAGCGAGTCCATCAACTCCAACGGCATCACCGAGTATAGAACCACGACCTAACACCTTACTGTCGTTCGAAAAGTCTCGCAACGTGAAAAGTTGCAGCCAAAACGGGTCAAGACATGGAATATGCTGACAATGTAACACATAAAGAGCAATGAAGGAATAAGCCTATACTACATGCATATATGGCTGGTGGTAAGGCTCTACGGTTACATTTGCATAAAGCTGATTTTTCCCCTACATCAAAGGAATAATTTTATTTAAGTATCATGGTGGTTGTTAAACATTGAGAATGGTTGACAGCATCCTCAATCCCAATTAAAAAGTACTCATCAAAACCCAATAACTTTTATTTAGAAGTAACATGTTGAGATTCACATGATATTCAATTACAGGATACTCAAATTGTCCATAACCGGGACACGGCTAATCATGATTAGTTTATACACTCTGCAGAGGTTTATGACTTTTCCCCACAAGACTCGATCGCCTCCGCTTGGTTCTCGTGACTACATGGTGTTTGAGAAACGGATGACCGAGACATAGTCTTCGTAAGCGCTAGCACCTTACATGTGGGTAGACCGCACCAACCTACATCCCCTACATCAGCTAGCCTACCCGTAAGAGTTCGCACGACTTAGTCAACTACGCCAGAGCCCATAATTGGCTTGTGGCTGCACACGGAAGTTTCCAGCTTGAATAATCTTATGATCCCTTAGAGCCCAGGTGGCGGTCCAAGAAATACAGCAAGTCCTGATGGAAACCAGTGCCTCAATCCACCCAGATGTGTGTTTAGGTTGCCACCTTAGATAAACCATTAATTAACAATCTCACATCTGTCATGGATATTCACTCACCCAATCCACATCTACTAGCATAGCATGGCATAATAGCAAACGTAGAAATAACTCCCAAGGTTTCATAAGTAAAACAAGTAATAGGTACTACCTCAATCTACTTCCCAAACCCACAATTTAATTAGATCCTAACCATGCAAGTGTTTGAGGAATAGATCTAATGCATAAAACTGGGTATGAGAAGGGTATGATCAAAGTGTTACTTGCCTTGCTGATGATCCGCGAGTCCTAGAGATTCGAAGTAACAAGCGGCGCACCGGTGATCTAACGCAGACAAACAACAAGCATACAATAAGTACTCATCTAATGCACAGGGAAATCTCGAATAAAGGATCTAACCAGAAAGTTCAACTTAAGAACCCTGGTTGCAAAAGAATCGAATCAAAATAAACTCCGAAAATCGAAACTCGAGGGAGAACGACTTGGTTTAGGGATCTGAAATTAGGTCAAAATTTCACAGTGGCAAAACTCTGTGAAAGTAGGGTAGTCGGAATGGCGGTTTCATTATTTAAACTCCAGCGCTTGAATCACCCGATTCGATAAACGAGCGAGAAATAAAACAGTTTTGAAAATCGGATCTCAAATCAAATCGAAAATAATGGATTAAATTCGATTAAAAGAAAAACGATTTAACGGGTTAAATAGCGAACGTTAGTTAACGAATCTAATCTAACGAACGCTGTTCATTAAAACGAACGGTTCGTGAACGTCATAAATTAGAAAACCGAAAAAAAAAAACCAATCTAGGTTTTTTTAAAAAACCGAACATATTTTTTAAAAAAACCGGATCGGTTCGAGGGAAAAAAAACCGAATCGGGCGCGGGGCGGCGGTGGCTACCTCCGGTGATCGCCGGCGAGGCTCTCCGGGGCTCCGTTGGGGGGCGGTCGGGAGGCGAGGGGCGGCGGTTTCCGGCGCGCGCGGCGGGGGCGGCGGCGGCGGCGGCCCACGGGCAAGGCGGGGTTCAAGCGTCGGGCTGGTGGCGGGCGGCTCGTGGGGTTGGGGGGTGAGAGGGGGGTGGTTATAAAGGGGGGCGGCGGTTTCCTGGGGAGGGGGCAGGAGCGCCGGGTCCCAAGGGACTCAAGGCGGCGGCACAGGCGGCGGCGGGGGCACCTGGGAGCGGGAGCGGAGGAGAGAGGAGGTGGGCGGGGGCTGGGCCTGGGCCTGGCTGGCTTGGGCCGGCTGGGCCTCGGTCCAGTGGGGCGAATTTTTTTAATAGAAATTAAACCAAAACGAATTTAAAAAAATACCAAACGAACTCGGATTTAAATAAAACAATTTTTCCCCGACTCCTAAAAATGAGTCGAACAAAATGAACTTTAAAAACAACAAACATGCGTAAAAATTTTAAAATGCTCATTTTTGCCTAAGCAAAATAAATCTTCCAAAACCAAATTTGGTTTATTTATAATATCTTCATTTTTCCTAATTGTTTGGGAAAGTCATATTATTCCCTCTCGAAATATGTTTATAGGAAAAACTTTATGAAGATAATTTAAATAATCCAATGATCCTATTTTTCAAAATTTGAGAATTCCCAAATATGAAAATTGTGAAACTTCCAACTCTCTCCGAGGGTCCTTGAGTTGCGTGAAATTTCTAGGATCGGAAAAATGCGGGAAAATATGATATGCATGATGACCTAATGTATAACATTCCAAATTGAAAATTTGGGATGTTACAAACCTACCTCTTAAGATGAATCTCGCCCTCGAGATTCGGGTTGGCTAGAAAATAGGTGAGGGTGGTCCTTACAAAACTTCCTCTCTTTCCTGGTGGCTTCATCCTCGGTGTGGTGGCTCCACCGAACTTTGCAAAACTTGATAACCTTGCTGCGGGTAACTCACTGGCATAATCGAGAATCTTAACCGGCTTTTCCTCATATGTCAAGTCATCCTTCAACTGAATTGCCTCCAAAGGGCACCGTGTCTCTTAACGGTACCTCTCGCTATCTCGGGTGACATTTCTTCAATCGAGAAACATGGAATACATCATGAACTCCCGACAGTCCTCCCGCAATTCCAACTTATACGCAACTTCTCCCATGCGCTGCAAAATCTTATATGGTCCAACGAAACGGGTGCTAACTTTCCTTTAACTCCAAAACGCTTAACTCCTCAAGCGGGGATACTCGAGATATACTGCTCTCCAATTTCATACTCAATCGCTGGCGCTTTGAATCGGCATAGCTCTTCCGTCTGGACTGGGCTACCTTGAGCCTGTCTCAATCAACTTAACTTTCGTCGACTCCTTAATCAAATCTGGTCCAAATAATCGACGATCTCCGTTTAGTCCCATGACAATGGTGTCCTGCACCTTCTTCCATACAAAGCCTCGAAGGTGCCATCTTTAAGCTGGTTTGGTAACTGTTGTTGTAGGAAAATTCTGCATACGGCAAATTATCATCCCAACTAGATCCATAATCTAGTGCACAAGCTCTCAAAGATGTCCTCCAAAATCTGATTGACTCTCTCGGTCTGTCCATCGGTCTGTGGGTGGAAAGCTGTATCAATTCCAATCGGGTTCCCAATGTTTCGTGTAACCGGTTCCAAAATTTCGAGGTAAATTGGGTTCCTCTGTTCGATACAATGCTCCTCGAACTCCGTAAGCATACAATTCTGGTCATGTATATCTTTGCCAACTTAGCACTACTATAGGTAGTCTTGATCGAATGAAATGAGCTACCTTGGTCAAACGGTCGACTATGACCCAAATCGAGTCATATCCTGAACGGGTCTTTGGCAAACCTGTGATGAAATCCATGCCTAGTTTATCCCACTTCCATTCGGTATCGGCAATGGTTGTAACAATCCTGCTGGCTTCGATGTTCTCGCTTTACTTTCGACATACGCCGCAAACTGCTACATACTCCGCAATATCCTTCTTCATTCCGTCCACCGAAAATATTCTTCAAATCCAAATACATCTTGGTATTTCCTGGGTGAATCGAATAGGGTGAATCATGGGCTTCTTGCAAAATCAACTTCCCGATCTCGGGTCATTGGGCACATAAACACGGTCTTCAAACCATAGGGTATCGTGCTCATCCTCACGAAATCCTTTAGCTTTTCCTTTGCTCATTTTCTCCTTTATAGAGGCAACTTCCTTATCGCCTTTTGAGCTTCTCGATTTTGTCCATCGCTGTCGATCAATCTCCAATGCTGCTACATAGCCTCTCGGAACTATTTCCAAACATAGCTCTCAAGGTCTTCGCTAACTCATTGGGTATTTCTCCCATCATTAGGGTATTGACGTGGCTCTTACGGCTCAATGCGCCTGCTACGACATTAGCCTTTCCGGGTGATAATGCAATCTCATATCATAATCCTTGATTAGCTCTAACCATCTCCTCTCGTCGAGATTCAACTCCTTCGTGTGAAGATGTACTTCAAACTCTTGTGATCCGTATATACTTCACAATGATTTCCAATGAGAAAATGTCTCCACGCCTTCAAGGCATGCACAACGGCTGCTAACTCCAAATCATGAGTGGCATAATTCAACTCATGGGGCTTAAGTTGTCGTGACGCATACGAAACAACTCTTCCTTCTTGCATAAGCACTGCTCCAAGTCCTCGACGTGAAGCGCCACAATACACCTCATAATCCTTAGTTTGATCCGCAATATCAAACCGTGAGGTAACCAATCTTTTCTTCAACTCCTGAAAACTTGCCTCACAGTCCTCACCCATATGAATTTGTTTTCCTTCTTCAACAATTCAGTCATAGGCTTTGCAATTCTTGAGAAATTCTCAATGAATCTTCGGTAGTATCCTGCGAGTCCAAGGAAACTCAATCTCTCCAACTGTCGCTGGTGCTTCCCACTTGGTTACGGTCTCAACTTTTGTGGGGTCAATCGCTATCCCTTCTCCGGATATAACATGTCCGAGAAATCCAACTTCCTTTAGCCAAAACTCACATTTGCTGAACTTGGCATACAATTGGTGTTCCCTCGCTCCAAAACCAATCGCAAATGTTCCTTGTGTTCCTCTTCATTCTTCGAGAAAATCAAAATGTCATCAATGAACACCACGATTTAACTTGTCCAAAAACTCCATAAACACTTTGTTCATCGTGTTCATAAATAGGCTGGTGCGTTAGTCATCCAAATGACATAACGGTATACTCATACAGTCCATATCTCGTGGTAAATGCTGTCTTGGGTATATCTTGCTCCCTAATCTTCAATCGATGGTACCACGATCGCAAGTCGATCTTAGAAAACACTTTGGCTCCTTGCAAGCGATCAAACAGATCATTTATCATCGGTAGTGGGTACTTGTTCTTGATTGTTACTTCATTCAATCCACGGTAATCAACAACCATTCTCAACGATCCATCCTTCTTCTCCACTAACAAAACGGGTGATCCCCAAGGTGAAGAACTTGGGCGAATAAAACCTTTATCCAATAGTTCCTTAATCTGCTTCTTGATTTCCGCCAAATCTTTTGCGGGCATCCCAGACGGTCGCTTTCGATATCGGGCCTGTTCTCGCAACACTCGATCAAAAATTCAATGTCTCTATCCGTGGCATTCCCGGCAATTCTTCCGAAATACATCAGATAATCCTTTACCACCGGTACTTCTTCCCGTACCACTCGATAAGCAATTAACTTGTGCTCTCCTCGCTCGTGCCGTGATACGCATTTAATCCTCCTTCCTTCCGTGTGGTGAGCAAAATTGACCTTGTGGTACAATCTATGTTTCCTCCATACTTTGATAACCAATCCATTCCTAATATCACATCCAATCCTTGGGATTCCGTAACTATTAGGTCCGAGGGGAAAACATAGTGTCCAATCCTTAATGGCAATCGATCACACCATTTACTAGCCATGTACTCGCCCCGGTGAGGTTACTAGCATGGGTGACCTAAGGGCTTGGGTTGGTAACTTGTACTTATCCACAAATCCCTTGATATGTATGAATGCGATGCACCAAGATCAAAAAGAACAACCGCAGAAATGACTTAACCAAAACTTACCGACATCGTGATCGGGCTGATCTTCAACCTCCTCCACATCAATGTGGTTCACTTGTCCCCTGTTGAAAGGGTTGGGCTTCTTTCCGAGCTTCCATTGCCATTTCCATTCGCCTTCGGATAGTCATTTGCATAATGCCCATCTTGCGGCACTTAAAGCAAGTAATGTGACTCAGTCTACCTTGGATGGTGTAGACGGGTTGGTGCGGTTCTGTCCATTGCTTCCTCCATTCCCGCTCCCATTCTTGGTGCCATTATGGTTATGCGAATTACCTCCTCCATGGGTATGCTGAAACTGAATTCTGATTTAGGGTATAACGAGGCTTCGCCGGGATCCAGAGTTATACTTCCCTTGTCCATACTTCCGCTATGTTCTCAATTTGTCACCGCTTTCCTTCAATCATGAAAGCTCGGTCTACTAACTCCTGGTAGTTGTTGAAACTTGCTACCATCAACGGCATGTGAACTCATCATTCAGTCCTTCTAGAAACTTCTCCTGTTTTGCAGCATCAGAGCAACGCTATCCGGGGCATAACGTGCTAATTTGCTAAAGTCATCCTCGACCGCCAACAGTCCTTCCTCCTTGGCGAAGTTGCGAAACTCACGCTTCTTCATGGCCATGGCTCCTGCTGAAACATGGGCAAGTCGAAAAGCTTGTCAAACTGGTCCCATGTGATGTTGTCACGGGTAAGTGGTCTGTGAAATTCTCCCACCATGTCAGCCAAGGGTCCTTCAAGCTGATGTGCTGCAAACTTCACTCTTTCACCATCTGTGCATCCTGCAGTGGTCAGCTCCCTTCCTATCTTGCGGAGCCACCATCTGCTACAATTGGCTCGGTGTTATCGGAATACACCGCGGGTTCATCCTAAGGAAACGAGTCGATGATCCGCAGTGGTGGTGGTGGCGGTGGGTTGTTGTTGTTGTTGTTGTTGTTCTGCACCAATGTTTGAATCAGGGTATTCTGCTGCTGGATCAATTGGGTGATCTCTGGCGGGAAAACGAATCCGGGGTCGCGTCTCGGAGGCATCTGATGGGTTTAGAAAAGAAGAGAAATGTAGAATAGAATAAGGTCTAAGGGGAATCACTACCCAAATGCACATGAGCAAATGCACACAAAATCACTTCATTCAATCAAACAAGGGCTTACAACGATCTAACTATCGCGAAAGTGCGTGTACTATAATGTTTACATGGAGGGAATACTACTAATATGTGGGGGACTTCTACTAATTTGAACCGGTGGAAGACTCCATGATGTCTGCTCCAGCTTCGTCTTCAAAGTCGGGTTCACTTGGATCCGAATCTGTGTCGCCGATGTTGATGTAGTCGATTGGGTATTCGACATACCGGTCTTCATTCCCGAGCGCCAACTTCTTCTTGAGTTCTTCGATCTCGCATTTAAGATCGTTATTGTGTCTTGCCGTAGCTACGATCTCGCCCATGTAGTCCTTGCGTGTAGTCTTTAGTTCTTCTTCCAGTTCGATGATCCTTCCTTTGCATTCTCGCAACTCCAACATGTCATTGCACATTTGGTTCTCCGGCGCCGAATGTGCTGGTTTAACTCCTGGATGAAAGCTGCAATGGACCTATCCTTCTTGGTGTTGACAATGTCCCAGTTGTCATCTCGGCGTCCGCAAATCTGGTAGATGGTGTCCTTGAGGTCTTCTTGATAAATTTCTCCAATGCGCCCCATGGTGATGTGAGCTGCCATGCTCTTTCCTGCACTCCAAGTGGGTGCACCAAAACACTATCTATAGGCTTGGTGATTGGGGCGAATGTCCTTCCCGAACGTGAGCATGAATCTTCCAGCGCTCCTCTTCAGCAGAGTAGCGTTGAAAGTCCCGTGAAGCTTGGTAATCCAATGTTCGTGTACTTAGTAACTTCCTTCAAGTGAAATCCAAAAGGTGTGCCTTCATCCGTTGGGTGTACTTGATCTTCGCGTCCGCCATCCTAAAGAGAGTAGAAAAGATGAGGAGTTAGAAAATGGGAAGAGAGAGTGATCTGTGGCTTTAACTTAGTGGTCGTGTCCTCACAACAACGTGTGCTCGATACCATTCTCTCAGAGGCGACCAGACCCAAATGGATCAAGTCTCGTGCTCGTTGTCATCCTCGGATCAAGAATGCCGACACCACACAAGATTTCAAGGATTTATAGCAGAGTAGCAATCACACACTTATTACATCGTTGTCCACAAGGGAACTGAATACAATAATATGGCTTAAGGCCATCTAATAAATACAGCGGAAGGCTTGGAAGATAAGCGAGTCCATCAACTCCAACGGCATCACTGAGTATAGAACCACGACCTAACACCTTACTCGTCATCTGAAAAGTCTGCAACGTGAAAAGTTGCAGCCAAAAACGGTCAAGACATGGAATATGCCGCAATGTAACACATAAAGAGCAATGAAGGAATAAGCCTATACTACATGCATATATGGCTGGTGGTAAGGCTCTACGGTTACATTTGCATAAAGCTGATTTTTCCCTACATCAAAGGAATAATTTTATTTAACTATCATGGTGGTTGTTAAACATTGAGAATGGTTGACAGCATCCTCAATCCCAATTAAAAAGTACTCATCAAAACCCAATAACTTTTATTTAGAAGTAACATGTTGAGATTCACATGATATTCAATTACAGGATACTCAAATTGTCCATAACCGGGGACACGGCTAATCATGATTAGTTTATACACTCTGCAGAGGTTTATGCGACTTTTCCCCACAAGACTCGATCGCCTCCACTTGGTTCTCGTGACTACATGGTGTTTGAGAAACGGATGACCGATACATAGTCTTTCGTAGCGCTTAGCACCTTACATGTGGGTAGACCGTATCAACCTACATCCCCTACATCAGCTAGCCTACCCGTAAGAGTTCGCACGACTTAGTCAACTACGCCAGAGCCCATAATTGGCTTGTGGCTGCACACGGAAGTTTCCAGCTTGAATAATCTTATGATCCCTTAGAGCCCGGTGGCGGTCCAAGAAATACAGTAAGTCCTGATGGAAACCAGTGCCTCAATCCACCCAGATGTGTGTTTAGGTTGCCACCTTAGATAAACCATTAATTAACAATCTCACATCTGTCATGGATATTCACTCACCCAATCCACGTCTACTAGCATAGCATGGCATAATAGCAAACGTAGAAATAACTCCCAAGGTTTCATAAGTAAAACAAGTAATAGGTACTACCTCAATCTACTTCCCAAACCCACAATTTAATTAGATCCTAACCATGCAAGTGTTTGAGGAACTAATGCATAAAACTGGGTATGAGAAGGGTATGATCTCCCGCGGTGATCTAACGCAGACAAACAACAAGCATACAATAAGTACTCATCTAATGCACAGGAAATCTCGAATAAAGGATCTAACCAGAAAGTTCAACTTAAGAACCCCGTTGCAAAAGAATCGAATCAAAATAAACTCCGAAAGTCGAAACTCAAGGAGAACGACTTGGTTTAGCGATCTGAAATTAGGTCAAAATTTCACAGTGGCAAAACTCTGTGAAAGTAGGGTAGTCGAACGGCGGTTTCATTCTTTAAACTCCAGCGCTTGAATCACCGATTCCGATAAACGAGCGAGAAATAAAACAGTTTTGAAAATCGGATCTCAAATCAAATCGAAAATAATGGATTAAATTCGATTAAAAGAAAAACGATTTAACGGGTTAAATAGTGAACGTCATAATGTAACGAATCTAACGAACGTGTTCATTAAAACGAACGGTTCGTGAACGTCATAAATTAGAAAACCGAAAAAAATAAAACCAATCTAGGTTTTTTTTTAAAAACCGAACATATTTTAAAAAAAAAACCGGATCGGTTCGAGGGAAAAAAAACCGAATCGGGCGCGGGGCGGCGGTGGCTACCTCGGTGATCGCCGGCGAGGCTCTCCGGGGCTCCGCTGGGGCGGCGGGTCGGGAGGCGAGGGCGGCGGGTTCCCGGCGTCGGCGAGGGGCGCGCGGGCGGCGGCCCATGGCGGCAAGGGTTCGGCGGCGGGCGCTGGTGGCGGGCGCGGTTCAAGGGGGGGTGAGAGAGAGGGGGGCGGTGGTTATAAAGGGGGGCGGCGGCTTCCTTGGGGGGGCAGGGGAGCGCCGGGTCCCAAGGGACTCGGGCGGCGGCGGCTGCTGGCGGCGGGGGCACTGCAAGGGAGCGGGAGCGGAGGAGAGGAGGTGGGCCGGGGGGCGCTGGGCCTGGGGCCTGGCTGGCTTGGGCCGGCTGGGCCTCGGTCCAGGGGGGGGCGCGAATTTTTTTTTTTAAATAGAAATTAAACCAAAACGAATTAAAAAAAATACCAAACGAACTCGGATTTAAATAAAACAATTTTTCCCCGACTCCTAAAAATGAGTCAAACAAAATGAACTTTAAAAACAGCAAACATGCGTAAAAATTTTAAAATGCTCATTTTTGCCTAAGCAAAATAAATCTTCCAAAACCAAATTTGGTTTATTTATAATATCTTCATTTTTCCTAATTGTTTGGGAAAGTCATATTATTCCCTCTCGAAATATGTTTATAGGAAAAACTTTATGAAGATAATTTAAATAATCCAATGATCCTATTTTTCAAAATTTGAGAATTCTCAAATATGAAAATTGTGAAACTTCCAACTCTCTCCGAGGGTCCTTGAGTTGCGTGAAATTTCTAGGATCGGAAAAATGCGGGAAAATATGATATGCATGATGACCTAATGTATAACATTCCAAATTAAAAATTTGGGATGTTACACACGAGTAGAACACAAAGGAGTTGTGGGCGTGGGTATATACATATTGCTTGCCGTCACTAGTTGATTCTTGATTCAGCGGCATTGTTGGATGAAGCGGCCCTGACCGACATTACGCGTACGCTTACGCGAGACTGGTTCTACCGACGTGCTTCACACACAGGTGGCTAGTGGGTGTATGTTTCTCTAGCTTTAGTTGAATCGGATTCAATGAACAGGGTTCTTTCTGAAGATCAAAAAGCAATCACTATACCGCGTTGTGGTTTTTGATGCGTAAGTAAGAATGGTTCTTGCTCAGCCCGTAGCAGCTAATTAAAACTTGCAACAACAAAGTAGAGGACGTCTAACTTGTTTTTGCAGGGCATGTTGTGATGTGATATGGTCAAGACATGATGCTAAATTTTATTGTATGAGATGATCATGTTTTGTAACACAGTTATCGGCAACTGGCAGGAGCCATATGGTTTTCGCTTTATTGTATGAAATGCAATCGCCATGTAATTGATTTACTTTATCACTAAGCGGTAGCGATAGTCGTAGAAGCAATAGTTGGTGAGACGACAACGATGCTTCGATGGAGATCAAGGTGTCAAGCCGGTGACGATGGTGATCATGACGGTGCTTTGGAGATGGAGATCAAAGGCACAAGATGATGATGGCCATATCATATCACTTATATTGATTGCATGTGATGTTTATCCTTTATGCATCTATTTTGCTTAGTTCGGCGGTAGCATTATAAGATGATCTCTCACTAAATTTCAAGGTATAAGTGTTTTCCCTGAGTATGCACTGTTGCTACAGTTCGTCGTGCCGAGACACCACGTGATGATCGGGTGTGATAAGCTCTAAGTTCACATACAACGGGTGCAAGCCAGTTTTGCACACGCGGAATACTCGGGTTAAACTTGACGAGCCTAGCATATGCAGATATGGCCTCGGAACACTGGAGACCGAAAGGTCGAGCGTGAATCATATAGTAGATATGATCAACATAGTGATGTTCACCATTGAAAACTACTCCATCTCACATGATGATCGGACATGGTTTAGTTGATATGGATCACGTGATCACTTAGATGATTAGAGAGATGTCTATCTAAGTGGGAGTTCTTAAGTAATTTGATTAATTGAACTTTAATTTATCATGAACTTAGTACTTGATAGTATTTTGCATGTCTATGTTGTTGTAGATAGATGGCTCGTGTTGTTGTTTCGTTGAATTTTAATGCATTCCTAGAGAAAGCTAAGTTGAAAGATGATGGTAGCAACTACATGGACTGGGTCCGTAACTTGAGGATTATCCTCATTGCTTCACAGAAGAATTACGTCCTGGAAGCACCGCTAAGTGACAAACCCGCTGCAGCAGTAACGCCAGATGTTATGAACACCTGGCAGAGCAAAGTTGATGACTACTCGATAGTTCAGTGTGCCATGCTTTACGCCTTAGAACCGGGACTTCAACGACATTTTGAACGTCATGGAGCATATGAGATGTTCTAGGAGTTGAAGTTAATATTTCAAGCAAATGCCCGGGTTGAGAGATATGAAGTCTCCAATAAGTTTTACAGTTGCAAGATGGAGGAGAATAGTTCTGTCAGTGAAAATATACTCAGAATGTCTGGGTACCACAACCAGTTGACTCAACTGGGATTTAATCTTCCTGATGATAGTGTCATTGACAGAGTTCTTCAATCACTGCCACCAAGCTACAAGAGCTTCGTGATGAACTGTAATATGCAAGGGATGGATAAGACGATTCTTGAGCTCTTCGCAATGCTAAAGGCTGCAGAGGTAGAAATCAGGAAGGAGCATCAAGTGTTGATGGTCAACAAGACCACCAGTTTCAAGAAAAAGGGTAAAGGGAAGAAGGGGAACTTCAAGAAGAACAGCAAGCCAGTTGCTGCTCAAGTGAAGAAACCCAAGTCTGGACCTAAACCTGAGACTGAGTGCTTCTACTGCAAAGGAACTGGTCACTGGAAGCGGAACTACCTCAAGTATTTGGGGGAGAAGAAGGATGGCAAAGTGAAAGGTATATTTGATATACATGTTATTGATGTGTACCTTACTAATGCTCGCAGTAGTGCCTAGGTATTTGATATTGGTTCAGTTGCTAACATTTGCAACTCGAAACAGGGGCTACAGATTAAGCGAAGATTGGCTAAGGATGAGGTGACGATGCGCGTGGGAAATGGTTCCAAAGTCGATGTGATCGCCGTCGGCACGCTACCTCTACATCTACCTTCGGGATTAATTTTAGACCTGAATAATTTTTATTTGGTGCCAGCGTTGAGCATGAACATTATATCTGGATCTTGTTTAATGCGAGACGGTTATTCATTTAAATCAGAGAATAATGGTTGTTCTATTTATATGAGTAATATCTTTTATGGTCATGCACCCTTGATGAGTGGTCTGTTTTTACTAAATCTTGATATTAGTGATACACATGTTCATAGTATTGAAGCCAAAATATGCAGAGTTTATAATGATAATGCAACTTATTTGTGGCACTACCGTTTAGGTCATATTGGTGTAAAGCGCATGAAGAAACTCCATTCTGATGGACTTCTGGAGTCACTTGATTATGAATCACTTGGTACTTGCGAACCATGCCTCATGGGCAAGATGACTAAAAATCCGTTCTCCGAAACAATCGAGCGAGCAACAGAGTTATTGGAAATCATACATACTGATGTATGTGGTCCAATGAACATTGAAGCTCACGGCAGATATCGTTATTTTATCACCTTCACAAATGATTTGAGCAGATATGGGTATATCTACTTGATGAAACATAAGTCTGAAACATTTGAAAAGTTCAAAGAATTTCAGAGTGAAGTGGAAAATCATCGTAACAAGAAAATCAAGTTTCTACGATCTGATCGTGGAGGCGAATATTTGAGTTATGAGTTTGGACTTCATTTGAAACAATGCGGAATAGTTTCGCAACTCACGCCACCTGGAACACCACAGCGTAATGGTGTGTCCGAATGTCGTAATCGTACTTTACTAGATATGGTGCGATTTATGATGTCTCTCACTGATTTACCGCTATCATTTTGGGGTTATGCTTTAGAGACGGCTGCATTCACGTTAAATAGGGCACCATCTAAATCCGTCAAGACGACACCTTATGAACTGTGGTTTGGCAAGAAACCCAAGTTGTCGTTTCTTAAAGTTTGGGGTTGCGATGCTTATGTGAAAAAGCTTCAACCTGATAAGCTCGAACCCAAATCGGAAAAATGTGACTTCATAGGATACCCAAAGGAGACTGTTGGGTACACCTTCTATCACAGATCCGAAGGCAAGATATTCGTTGCTAAGAATGGATCATTTCTAGAGAAGGAGTTTCTCTCGAAAGAAGTGAGTGGGAGGAAAGTAGAACTTGATGAGGTAATTGTACCTTCTCCCTTATTGGAAAGTAGTTCATCACTGAAATCAGTTCCAGTGATTCCTACACCAGTAAGTGAGGAAGCTAATGATGATGATCATGAAACTTCTGATCAAGTTACTACCGAACCTCGTAGGTCAACCAGAGTAAGATCCGCACCAGAGTGGTGCGGTAATCCTGTTCTGGAAGTCATGTTACTTGACCATGACGAACCTATGAACTATGAGGAAGCAATGATGAGCCCAGATTCTGCAAAATGGCTTGAAGCCATGAAATCTGAGATGGGATCCATGTATGAGAACAAAGTATGGACTTTGGTTGACTTGCCCGATGATCGGCAGGCCATAGAGAATAAATGGATCTTCAAGAAGAAGGCTGACGCTGACAGTAATGTTACTATCTACAAAGCTCGACTTGTTGTGAAAGGTTTTCGACAAGTTCAAGGAGTTGACTATGATGAGACCTTCTCACCCGTAGCGATGCTTAAGTCCGTCCAAATCATGTTAGCAATAGCCGCATTTTATGATTATGAAATTTGGCAAATGGATGTCAAAACTGCATTCCTTAATGGATACCAAGAAGAGTTGTATATGATGCAACTAGAAGGTTTTGTCGATCCAAAAGGTGTTAACAAAGTGTGCAAGCTCCAGCGATCCATTTATGGACTGGTGCAAGACTCTCGGAGTTGGAATATACGCTTTGATAGTGTGATCAAAGCATATGGTTTTATACAAACTTTTGGAGAAGCCTGTATTTACAAGAAAGTGAGTGGGAGCTCCGTAGCATTTCTGATATTATATGTAGATGACATATTGTTGATCGGAAATGATACTGAATTTCTGAATAGCATAAAAGGATACTTGAATAAGAATTTTTCAATGAAAGACCTCGGTGAAGCTGCTTATATATTGGGCATCAAGATCTATAGAGATAGATCAAGACGCTTGATTGGACTTTCACAAAGCACATACCTTGATAAAGTTTTGAAGAAGTTCAAATGGATCGAGCAAAGAAAGGGTTCTTGCTCAGACATAAGGTGTGAAGTTGAGTCGACTCAATGCCCACCAACGCAGAAGATAGAGAGAAAATGAAAGGTGTTCCTATGCTTCAGCCATAGGCTCTATCATGTATGCAATGCGTGTACCAGATCTGATGTGTGCCTTGCTGTAAGTTTAGCAGGAGGTACCAAAGTAATCCAGAGTGGATCATCGACAGCATCAAGAACATCCTGAAATACCGAAAAGGACTAAGGATATGTTTCTCGATATGGAGGTGACAAAGAGCTCGTCAGAACGGTTACGCCGATGCAAGCTTTGACACCGATCCGAAGACTCTAAGTCACAAACCGGATAATGTATTTTTATTAAATGGTGGAGCTGCCGGTTGGTGCAGTTCCAAGCAGAGCGTCGTGGCGGGATCTACGTGTGAAGCGGAATACATAGCTGCTTCGGAAGCAGCAAATGAAGGAGTCTGGATGAAGGAGTTCATATCCGATCTAGGTGTCATACCTAGTGCATCGGGTCCAATGAAAATCTTTTGTGACAATACTGGTGCAATTTCCTTGGCAAAGGAATCCAGATTTCACAAGAGAACCAAGCACATCAAGAGACGCTTCAATTCCATCCGCGATCAAGTCAAGGAGGGAGACATAGAGATTTGCAAGATACATACGGATCTGAATGTTGCAGACCCGTTGACTAAGTCTCTCTCATGAGCAAAACATGATCAGCACCAAGACTCCATGGATGTTAGAATCATTACAATGTAATCTAGATTATTGACTCTAGTGCAAGTGGGAGACTGGAGGAAATATCCCCTAAAGGCAATAATAAAGTTGTTATTCATATTTCCTTATATCATGATAAATGTTTATTATTCATGCTAGAATTGTATTAACCGGAAACTTAGTACATGTGTGAATACATAGACAAACAGAGTGTCACTAGTTTGCCTCTACTTGACTAGCTTGTTGAATCAATGATGGTTATGTTTCCTAACTATAGACATGAGTTGTCATTTGATTAATGGGATCACATCATTAGAGAATGATGTGATTGACTTGACCCATCCGTTAGCTTAGCATGATGATCATTTAGTTTGTGGCTATTGATTTCTCCATAACTATACATGTTCCTATGACTATGAGATCATGCAACTCCCGAATACTGGAGGAACACTTTGTGTGCTACCAAACGTCACAACATAACTGGGTGATTATAAAGGTGCTCTATAGGTGTCTCCGATGGTATTTGTTGAGTTGGCATGGATCAAGATTAGGATTTGTCACTCCGATTGTCGGAGAGGTATCTCTGGGCCCTCTCAGTAATGTACATCACTATAAGCCTTGCAAGCAATGTAGCTAATGAGTTAGTTACGGGATGTAACATTACAGAACGAGTAAAGAGACTTGCCGGTAACGAGATTGAACTAGGTATTGAGATACCGACGATCGAATCCCGGGCAAGTAACATACCGATGACAAAGGGAATAACGTATACCGTTACGCGGTTTGACCGATAAAGATCTTCGTAGAATATGTAGGAACCAATATGAGCAACCAGGTTCCGCTATTGGTTATTGACCGCTCGGTCATGTCTACATAGTTCTCGAACCCGTAGGGTCCGCACGCTTAACGTTCGGTGACGATCGGTATTACGAGTTTATGTGTTTTGATGTACCGAAGGTAGTTCAGAGTCCCGGATTTGATCGCGGACATGATGAGGAGTCTCGAAATGGTCGAGACGTAAAGATCGATATATTGGAAGCCTATGTTTGGACATCGGAATGGTTTCGGGTGAAATCGGGAGTATATCGGAGTACCGGGAGGTATATGGGCCTTATTGGGCCTTGGTGGAAGAGAGGGGAAAGAAGCAAAGGAGGGGCGCCCCCAAGCCCAATCCGAATTGAAAGGGGGTCGGCCTCCCTTTCCTTCCTTCTTCCCTCTCCTTCCTTCTCTCCTAGAACCAACAAAGGGAAGGGGGGAATCCTACTCCCGGAGGAGCATGACCTTCAACAAGCTTGGCAAAGACATTCGAGCACTGCAGTACGCTGATGTCATTGTGAGTTCCTGGCATACCAAAGAAGGAGTGCCAAATCCAGAGGTCCTGTGTAGCCACTACCTCAAGTACCACACTACAAGCTCCGTGGCGTCTTTGTACATCCCCTGCCAAGCAAATGGACAGTTTTTTCATGCCCAATGCATGCAGTCGATGCTTCCAAGCATCCCAGAAAATCCTCTTGCTGCATTTTGTGCTAGGATCCGGGCAGTGTCTTCAGCATTGGGTGATTGCAAGTATTGTGGTCCAAAAACTAACACCATTGCCCTGCAGAACTTGTACAAACACTCAATGGTGGTGGACTTGATCATGCGTCCATAGTCTTCCAGTAAATCACCGGGAGCTCCGTATGCAAGCATCCTCATAGCTGTCGTGCACTTCTGGAGTAAGGTGAATCCAAGTGTGCCGATGCAATCCTTCTTGCACTTGAAGTAGTTGTCGAACTCCTGGATGGAATTCACAATCCTGAGGAAGAGCTTTCGGCTCATCCGATAACAACGCCAAAATACTTTCTCGCCGTGCAGTGGAGCGTTGGCGAGGTAGTCGGCGTAGAGCAAGCAATAGCCCTCCAGTCCATGCCTCTGCGTTGCCTTCTGTCGGCCCGACGACGAGCCACCTCGCCGGCTTTGCAGTGCTCGCGAATAGGCCGGCCAGAGCGGCAAGGACCATGAGGCGCTCTTCGTCCTGGGCGCCGGCATCGGCTTCCTCCTCTAGCCGCGCCGTGAGCGCCTCCTCATCGTTCGAGTCCATCACACAGCAGACAAATCGCCAAACACCTGACGGGCGCAGTAAGCGCGCAGCCGCTGGTATCCCCGCTTGCATGGCCGGAGCGCCGGAAAAAGCTCGCCCGAAAGTGGGGTGGAGGCTGCCGCGGCGAACCCTCTCATTCTCGACGGGGAAATGGCCTTTCTAGCGGCGATGGGCAGCGCCGGAATCGGCAGCAGCGCAAGGGGTAGTGCGCACGAGGGGTGAATTTGGACGTGCAAAAACATTTTTGGCCTGACACCGGGCCAAAAATTGGGCCGAACCAACAGAAATCGGCGTCCTGGAGGGATTTTTCGGTGCCGCTGTTGGATTGTAAGAGCATCTCCAACAGGCGGCGAACGCGCCGCGCGCAAAAAACAGCTTTAGCGCGCGTCCACCGTCTGGTTTACGCTAACGCCGGCTCCAAAGAAGCCGCTTAAAATGTAGCTACCAAGCGCGCTCCAAGAGGCCAAGAAATGCAGCGCAAGCCATTCTATAAAACTAGATGTATATACATCGGAAGCATAAATAAAAATAGATTGCATAGATTTTTTTAAACGATTCAAAAGTATTTTACATCGGAAGCATAGATTGCATAGATAAAAAACGACAAACGATAAAAACTAGAAAGATTGCATAGATAAACTACTCTAAGTCGCTATCATCATCACCATTATCATCCTCGGCGGTGTCGTCCGAAGTATCGAGCCATATGTCCAACCACCGATCATCGTGTGCCATGAAGAACGATCGCCCACCGCCGCAACGAGATCGGATCGCGATTCGCTAACGCTTCCGCCGACGCCGTCCAACCGCTCCTCGCAGCGCTTTTCGCGCCCCTCCTCGCGCGCTTGCCCAAGAGATTTGCTCGTGGCGACGCCCGGATGGCGCCGCGCCACTCGCCATGACCCGCTTCGTCCTCTGGCGACGAGGAGGCGGCGCTGCTGGCTGGCGTGTTCGCACGGTCTTGTGCCGTGTTCGAGACGAGGCGGCGAGGCGACGCCCAATACCGCCGAGCGTGTACACGCTCTTGAAGTTCATTCGCCTGCTGCCGGCCTAGGCGCCACGCCGCTGCTGTCAGACGCTGCTGGCGCTCAAGCCGTTCCGCCGAGCCGGAGATCGCCGAGCATATCTCCCGAGTAGCCGCCATCGGGCGCAGCGGACGCCGCGGTAGCCGGACGCCTTTGCGCGCGGCGGCATGGTGGCGGGCGCCGAGCGCGAAGGCGCGTGGTAGAGAGAAAGAGGAAGAGGCGTGGAAAAGGCGCATGGCGAGCGCCGCATTTTATAGGCGCGCCGCCAAAAATGATGCACAAAGAACGGTTCCCACGCTGCGAGATTCGCAGAACGGTTCCCGCCGAGATTCACCACTCACTGGAGCGCGCAAAACGCCGCTTAAAACCTGGGTTTACCGCACGCGCGTCTTTTGGCGCGGCCGTTGGAGTTGCTCTAAGCTAAGAACTATTTTGTGATTTTTAATGTTGTTTCTCAGCTTAGGACATGCACTTTTTATGGTTTGTTTTGTCGGTGAACTTGTCTTTTGACTTGTCCGGGCTTAGAATATTTCATGTAATTGCAATTCTGCCTTCCATAAAGCGCCATACTCTCAAAAAAAAATTCTAAGAGTAGCTCCAGTGCCTCATAACGGGATCTTGAAATCGCTTGTAAGAAATCACTCCGTTATTATTTGTCAACTGTCCTAGCGCAGATTTACATTTTGTGATCCACTCCAACATACAAACATTCAAAGGGTAAATAAACCACACAATGCATTTTGACTGCTTAATGGTCGAAACCAAGAACAACGACAACAGGTGTATATGAGATAGTCTGACCAAGTTCCTCAAAATCTTAGCATAAGATACTACAAAATGCCTCTTAACATATGGGAAGATGACACAAATGGCATAGTCTTTTCTAGTCATAATTAAGCACTCAGCAACATTGCCACAGGGATACCGTCCTAAACCAAGCAAAGGCTGATAGTGAATAGATGAAGACAGAAATGTTCTTATTTCTTCTTGGCATCTCCGGCCTTGGTCTGCAAAAGGACGCAGAGAAAATTGATTCAGTCACAAGATCAACAAACAGAGCATATTCAAGCGCAACTAGACCTAAATGTGAAATTTGCTGTGTTAAAACTGACCTTCTTCACACCACGGATCTTCTTTGTCCTGTTCTTCCTTTCCTTGATCTGCTTGCGTGACTTCTCTACCTTGGTAGCAAGGCCGTTCTGATAAGAATGCAAAGATATTAGCAACTCCAGACACATGCGAGGAATTGCAACCATACGATTTCACATGGAAATAAGCAATCTATGCAATTCAGTGCCATGTTTTACCTACTACGCAAAGATGCATGTTCAATGTCACGCTTGTGTACTCAACAGATCACAAAACATGCATGAAAATAACCACACCATATAATGAAAATTTATCCAAGCAAATCTCTCATTGTGAAATCAGTGGGCAAAGTAACAGAGAGTAAGCTGGACAACAAGCACAACAAATAAAAAGAAACAGAAATGATAACAAGCTGTACTGAAAGTCCAATTGTCCTGGACTATAAATTAGGGTAACAATGACACAGAAGATGGGAGCACCTAGCACACATTAGCAAAACAAAAAAGGTACCACGCTTAAAAGGAAAGGCCTATACAAACACTGAAACACCTCATATTAATAAAGGTTGCCTGAACTATCAATACATTTGGGGATTATCACTAACAATTCAGAAGACTACATGCTAACAAGGCAATCAACTAACTTGTTCAGTTACAGAGTAAGCTCAACTGCAGCCCCATAATGATAACCACAAAGAGGAATGTACACAGACAAACCTTTGGTTAAACAAGGTATGTATGATCTCAGTTCTTCTGTCAATTCACCAACATGACTGTTAGGCATGTTAATGCATCTACCCTATAAACCTTTGGTTCATAAAAAGTATAAAAACAACTTTGCAACCGATGATACCACAATCATAGGGACATTCTAAACCAATAGCCCATTTGATTCAAGGTATGAGGTGGGTTTGGGGCCAAACCCTTTTTCTGGAACAAAGGCTAAGCTAAACCAGACCAAAGCATTAACCCTGCAAGCTAGGATTGAAACAACCAACCAAAAAGGTTGAGTTAGCTGGTTCCCAAGAATTAGTTGTTCTAAATTCCAATATTCTACTGCCGACTCGCTTAACCTAGCAAGCAATAACTTATGCTAATCATGTTACTCCTGAAACATAAAATGAAAGGAAACCTAGTGATCTAAACTCGAATCTAACGCGGCCTAAGTGAGCAGCACAAAATTCACTGACACTAAGAAATCATGGTTAGATCAATACAAATTACATCATCTCGACCCATGGGTGAGCACAGCGCAAACAAATACTAGAGCAAATCTAGACGAGACAACTAAACAAAGCTCCATGTCAAGAAGAAACGAGGGAGAACCGATCCATACCCTGATGAGGCGGTACTTGGGCTCGAACTTCTTGGCGGACTCAAGGTTGTCGTAGATGAGACCGAATCCGGAGGACTTGCCGCCTCCGAAGTGGGTGCGGAACTTGAACACGAAGATGCAGTTGGGGTCCTTCACCTCGTACACCTTGGCCAGCCTCTCCTTCAGCTCCGCCTGACCACAAGCACACGAACGCTTCAGAACCGCCGACGAAATGCAACGGAGCTAAGGAACGAGAGGAAGGAGACGAGATCTCCAACCTTGGAGACGTTGGCGCGGCCGGGGTGGATGACCTCGAGCACGAACTGCTTGCGGGCGAGCAGGCGGTTGGTCATGAACTTGCGGGTGCGGAGGGTGACCGCCGTCGTGGCCTTGGCGTCTGCCATGGCTGATTCGACCTCGCTTCGCGGTGGGCTGCCTGCTGAGGAAGTGGCGGCTGCGGCGGCGGCGCGAGAGGGAGGAAAGCGGAGGTGGAAGAGAGGGGAGAGACGGGCGGCTGAGCATGTATATATCTTGTGAAACCCTAGGGAGTTAATCGCTTCGTGTGTGGGCCGAGTTGGGCTCTCCGGAGCCCAGTTTCGTTCTCCGTGCGTGCTGGGCCTTCACTATCTCACGAATCAAGGAAGAACGAAGGCCCAGGTAACTTTTTATTTTGCGAATGTAAAGGCCCAGGTAACTCATACACAGGTTTCTCAAAAGAAAAGAAAAAAGTAACTCCTCACTCCGACCCATAATATAAGAGCGTTTTTCACGCTAGCTCTGATATTATAGGATGGAGGGAGTACATAGCAACGTCCTAACAAAAAGGAAGGAAGTTTTTTTTGCAGAAAAAAAAGAAGGAAGTTGATTGGACTGGAAAATAAAAATACTCCTTGGTTACAAAAAAACAAATGGAAAACACCCCCTTAGTTTCAAAATTAATTGAAGTTCTAGATATTTCTTAAGTCAAATTTTTAGGTTTTTTTAGGAAAAACTTCCGATCTATTCATCAACTGTACAGGCAAGTACAAAGAACACCATGAGTAAAAATTGCATGCAGGTTTGTAGACCACCTAGCGGCCACTACAAACAATGAATCAAGATAACAGCGTAGCCCCGTCATCGCCCTCTCATTGTAGTCGGGGAAACCTTATTATAATAGACAGTCGAAAGATCATCCTGCTAAGGCCCCAAAAAACCAGCACACCAGAATAGCAAAGCATCACCAATGAAGAGAAGCATAGATTAGATTGGAAGGCCCCAATCTATAAACACACTATCACAGACGAACGAATACCAAAACCAAGCGGCTTCACTGAAGACAAAGGCCGACCAAATCCGGTGACATCGAACGGAGACAAACCTCCACACACCTAGCTAGAAGCACTGCCTGGACAGGAGCTAGGCGAGTGGAACCTAATTTCATCTTTAGGGAGTTGTTGCCGCCTCATTTCTCTAAGCAAGACACAAACCCTTAGAAAAATAAGAAAGTACCTAGAAATGAAACCCTCCCACCGTCGCCACCGACAAGGGTCGGGATGCACCATGCAAGAAAAACCCTATTGTTGGGATGCCTTGGATCACGAGCGAAGGCGTAAACAGTGTCCAAATTTTCTTTAACTTTAATCAGATTTATGGAAAAAATTGACATCTAGAACACAAAATAGTTTTATTAGATTATTTATAAGATATATTTTCATACTATGTATATTATATTGTAAATCTTAACACATTTTTCGATAAACTTGGTCAAACTTACAAAAGTTTGTCTTAGAATAGAACTAGAAGTTCAAACATTTTGGAATGGAATGCAGGGAGTAGCATCAAAAAGATGTGGGCACGGTATACCACAAAAACCAGTATACAATTTCTTTTCCAGAAAATCAAAACATATAAAAGTGTTAATTACTCGTTGACGTATTCACGGTTAATCCCCCCCAACACACACACACACACATATCACATTAACAATTTCTTGTGCATTTCTTCCTTCATCACCCCCCTCCCTCTCAACCCCAAAAAGAGAGCCATGTGGTACTAGACTTTGTTGCAGTTATGCCCTTCCTTTAATCAGTTCTTGCATATACTTCTTCGTCGATGTTCTCATGTGTGTCCACTCACCTTGGACCGCCGCTCAGGTGGCAGGTGGCAGGAAGGATTGGTTCTACACATGACATGTAGTTAGATCCAAAGGTATAGAGTTTGGTTTGAAAGCAATTGTGTTTCCGAGATGCATACGTCATTGTGTGCGAATGAATCTCTCTGGCTCCCTCCTCATACTAACTACATCTTCTTTTCTAACTAGTTCTTCGACATGTCGAGGACGATACTGAAAGTTGATAATGTTCTTAATTTTTTTTATCTGTATTCATATCTTATTTTATCCGCAGACAGAAGGATGGGGGTATGGCGTCGGCGTACTATAGAATCAACCAGCGCAATGGCACAGATGAAATGTGTAATAGTATCCCTATGCTTATCTTCTTCGTTGGTGTTGTTGTCTGTCCCCTCAACTAGGACTGCCGCTCAAATGACAGTTGGCAGGAGGAGTGAATTGCAGAAAATATCGACATTGAAGGCTAGGTTTGCAAAAGCCACACTTCTACATATTTGTGCCAAAACCCGCTAATACCGGGCCTATTTTTTTGTAGAAACCACTAGTAGATGATTTAAACCAATTTAAGCATGATTGTGATAGATGGGTCCCGCAAATGACGACGTGGCATAACGGTTCACGTTAGACATCGTTAGGTGTGAGATTTTCTAGATTTATAAAACAATTTCTATAATTTTAGAGGGACAACCTTCAATCAAAAATAGAAACTGCAATCAACTCCTTGGATTTGGGCTGCCCGAGTAGACGAGCAGAGCAACGACACGCCGGCGGGTCTCGTCGCCGGCGAGGGGGCACGCCGTCAGACTCCGCCCCCTCCGGCCGATCTCGTCGACGGCCAGCGGGCACACCATCGAACTCCGCCCCCTCCTCTCTAGCGAGCGGCCCGCCTGCCGCATCGCGAGCGAGTGGCCCGACGGCCATCCATCCGTAGCCGCGAAGATGGTCTTCAAGGGTCTGTGATACGTCTCCAACATATATATAATTTTTTATTGCTCCATGCTATTATATTATCTATTTTGGATGTTTAACGAGCTTTAATATGCTCTTTTATATTATTTTTGGGACTAACCTATTAACCGAAGGCCCAATGCAAATTGCTGTTTTTTGTCTATTTCAGTGTTTCGCAGAGAAGGAATATCAAACGGAATCCAAATGGAACGAAACCTTCGTGAGGATCTTTCTTGGAACAAACGCAACCCAGGAGACTTGGAGTGGAAGTCTGGAACTCCGCGAGGAAGCCACGAGGCAGGAGGGCGCGCCCTAGGGGGGTGGGCGCGCACCCCACCCTCGTGGGCCTCTCGCAGCTCCACCGACCTACTTCGTTTGCCTATATATACTCTTATACCCTGAAAACATCCAGGGGAGCCACAAAACCACTTTTCCACCGCCGCAACCTTCTGTACCCGTGAGATCCCATCTTGGGGCCTTTTTTCGCCGCCCGCGGAGGGGGAATCGATCACGGAGGGCTTCTACATCAACACCATAGCCTCTCCGATGACGTGTGAGTAGTTTACCACTGCACCTTCGGTCCATAGTTATTAGCTAGATGGCTTCTTCTCTCTTTTAGATCTCAATACAAAGTTCTCCTCGATGTTCTTGGAGATCTATTCGATGTAATACTTTTTATGTGTGTTTGTCGAGATCCGATGAATTGTGGGTTTATGATCAAGATTATCTATGAACAATATTTGATTCTTCTCTCAATTCTTATATGCATGATTTGATATCTTTGCAAGTCTCTTCAATTATCAGCTTTGGTTTGGCCTACTAGATTGATCTTTCTTGCAATGGGAGAAGTGCTTAGCTTTGGGTTCAATCTTGCGGCACTACTAGAGAAAAGCTTACCAAGAGGCTGGTTTTTGTGCTACCAAGAGGCTGGCACCAAATACATCGCTACTCTGGGCGCTACAGCTATTTTGTAGCAAAGCGCTTTTTAGGCCAGCGCTACTGGTAAGTTCAAGTACTAGTAGCGCTTTTCAGGCCAGCGCTACTGCTAACATTTTTGTTTTTTTAGCATTTTGGCGCTGTACATGTTTAAACAGATATATCTTTTATACAATAACAACTCATCATGAACTAGTCTATTTAAATACCATATTCATTACCACTTGTCAGCACCACCAAACAATGTTCGTCAATGAGACATCATATAACAAGTTGGTCACTAGTCATAATCATAACTCCTCCTCATCATCATCAACTGTAACACATTGTAGCACATAATAACACATTCTAGCTACGACATACTCCTCTCATAGGACCGACTCTACCCTCTCTTAGGTAAAATATCATAAAACAAGATAGGCATTGAGTCTCCATTAAGGAAAATTGACTCTCCATAATAAAGAACGGAGATCATCCTGTCTCCAAGTCTTGGCCTACACACAATGTTGCTTCCAAGTAGCTCTCTACGATGGTTCAAACATTTTTTGAAATCATTTATTATCATGGCTTCCTCGCTTATAGAAATCCGGTATGGACAGGAGTGATGTGGATATCATGGTGACTGGCCGTGGTGGCCGTAAGCTCATAACATTAACGCGACCTCTCGGCAACATCAGATGAGGCACACAATTCATCGGGATTTTCTGTTAAAAAACATAGTAATAACTTTGTAGTTAGCAATGTAGTTTAGTTTTAGAAGAATTAATGCAAAAGATGCACGAATGTCGTAATAGTAGAAAATCTTATCATGATATCTCCATTGATGTTACCGTAGTTCAACACGTGCACTAGTGGCACGTATTGACCATAATGTGGAGGAGTTTGATAATAGCTATTGTAATTCTCAAGATTAGTAAAAAATGCGATAAGACCATCTTGCTCCTTATAAGTTAATTGTGCTTCATCATTGTAGTAGTAGGTTCTGTCTACCATTTTCTGTACATTTTTTGAAGAATGAAAATAAGCTGTCAAATATTTTGAAATAAACAATATAAATTACTTAGTAAATATGTTTAAGAAACTCTCACAGCGGTAGAACTGAAGTGTGTCAACAAGGACCCAAATGGTCATATCATTTTCGCGATGTCGATCACCAAGATCAAGGTGAGAAGCATACCCTCATGAAAATCATACGCTCTTCCCAATTCAGAAACCAAAATTGGATGAGTTCACGAAATTGTATAGATTTACAAAGAAAATCATAACCATGATGGGTCCTTAGTTGAATTATCTTTGTCTCCATTCTTTCATGATCTTCAAAACCCATCTTCTCCAAGACATAGCGTCTTGCATGGCATGGGATAAGCTAGTCGAATCGTAAAAGACGAAAGTTACACGTTAAAGAAGCAAAGAAGTCGTGCAAAAATAACAAAAACACTTATCGTCGCTATGCATCGCTTCAACATCGAAGGTCTCTTGGAGCTTGATGTCAAGCTACCGACCTTCTACTGTGAGGCCTGTCAGCATGACATCGCGCTCATCTTCGCAGATATTACACATAGCTAATTCCCTTTCGTTGTCGACATTTCCTAATAGGTAATTAATAATCCATCATCGAATACATATATAGTAGTTTGTAGCAAAGATCATCATATAACAACTAAAACACCTAAAATTTGTAGTTTGTAGTAGTTTGTAGCAAAGATCATCATATAATCCATCATAAATACATATATAGTAGTTTGTAGCACAAACCGCGTTCATATTTTGCATTCAATAAGCAAATAACTAATAGGTAATTAATAATCCATCATCGAATACATATATAGTAGTTTGTAGCAAAGATCATCATATAATATCACTAATACATCTCGAATAATAGCTCCTCTAGGTTCGGGGGCGCGGTGGACACCCAAAGAGAAGGAACCATCACCGGATCATAGCTCCGTGAGATCCCCAAAGAATCTGCCAGTATTGGAGAACTGGCCGTTCACAACGCAACCAAGTAGCGTTGGATGTGCGCGTTCTCCTCCGTGACACGGTGTTGTACCACCGCGTGAGGGACTCAAGCCTCTCCACCGATGCAGCCCACGTGACCGCCACCAAAGAAGCTCGGTCGACGACGGCTGGCTCCTCACTAAGCTGCGCCACCGTAAGGTAGCACAACCCAAGACCAGCCATGGAGCCTAGTCCCGGACATGGCCCCTCGGCTCAACCAGAGTCCTCCACGAGTCGACGATGAGGATGCGGATAGGCATCGCCGACGCCGAGAACAAAATGCTTAATTATGAAAACAAAATTAATAAACACTTAGCAAAATTTGGCATGACCTTTGCTAAAAACAGACATATCGAAGCGCTGAAATTTGCCGTAACGTAAACGAATTGACATTTCGGCAAAACATAGGCCACGCAGAAAAATATGACATGTCCAAAATGTGACATGTTCAAAATATGACATGTCCAACGCAAATTTGCATATAACAGAAAAATTGCTTTAACTAAAAAAATAACAACAATTATTTTAACTAAAAAATACCTAGAATTTTGTTAACTACACCTAAAACAACTAAAACACCTAAAATTCTATTAACTACACCTAAAACAACTAAAACACCTAAAACTCTTTTAAATACACTTAAAACACCTAAATTCTATTAACTACACCTAATTAAAAACCTAGCTAAATTTCTGTCCTTAATTTAAAACCTAGCTAAATTTAAAACCTAGGGTTCATACTAATTAACTAGGGTTCATACCTAATCTGTCCTAGCAAGGGTTCGATCATAACCTACATTATTCTAATAACCTACATTTTTTCAACTACATAGGATTCAAAATAACTACTCTAATAGCTATAACTAGGGAGGGAGGGAGGAGGAGGAAGGAGGGAGGAGTACCTCTCGGTGGAGGAGGGCCGACGCGGGAGGAGAGCCGGCGCAGGGGCCGGGGCGGCGGGCGGAGGAGGAGGCCGACGCGGGGGAGCTGGGCGGCCGGCGGGGAGGAGGGCCGGCGCGGGTGAGGGAGTCCTGGATTAGGGGGTATCCGGACAGCCGGACTGCGTACATCGTCCGGACTATTGAAGCGTGAAGATACACGACTCAAGACTTCGGCCCGTGTCCGGATGGGACTTTCCTTGGCGTGGAAGGCAAGCTTGGCGATCCGGATATTATATTTCCTTCCTTGTAACCGACTCCATGTAAACCCTAGCCCTCTCCGTGTCTATATAAACCGGAGAGGTTGGTCCTTAGAAGGCCGGTCACAATGACAATCATACCATCATAGGCTAGCTCTTAGGATTTAGCCTCTATGAGCTCGTGGTAGATCTACTCTTGTACTACCCATATCATCAATATTAATCAAGCAGAAAGTAGGGTTTTACCTCCATCGAGAGGGCCCGAACCTGGGTAAACATCTCTGTCCCTTGCT
Source organism: Aegilops longissima (assembly GCA_021605205.1). Lineage (NCBI taxonomy): Eukaryota > Viridiplantae > Streptophyta > Magnoliopsida > Poales > Poaceae > Aegilops > Aegilops longissima. The sequence goes on from CM038682.1 coordinate 605,166,697, forward strand.
TCTTGTTACCATCGGCCTTGACGCATAGATCGGGACCCCCTACCCGAGTTACGCCGGTTTTGACACCGACATTGGTGCTTTCATTGAGAGTTCCTATGTGTCGTCGCTGTCAGGCTCGATGGCTCCTTCAATCATCATCAACGACACTGTCTAGGGCGAGACTTTCCTCCCCGGACAGATCTTCGTGTTCGGCGGCTTCGCACTGCGTGCCAACTCGCTTGGCCATCTAGAGCAGATCAACAGCTACGCCCCTGGCCACTAGATCAGGTTCGGAAACCTGAACTACACGGCAGACGTCCGCGGAGACTTGATCTTCGATGGATTGGGGCCTATGCCAGGAGCACCGGACAGTCACGACGAGCACGGCTTAGACCTGCCGTCGGACGAAGCTCGGGGTATCACCCCCGTAGTATCCTCGGACCTAGATCCGGAGCAGGCTGCGCTGCCTAAGGATGGAGGGATGGACCCTGCCCCGCAGGTCGCACACTCATTGGCGATGGAGCCGAACACGGGTCTTACCTCTGCGGTGGCTCAGACTCGAACCCCGGATTCGTATCCGGACGTTGGTTCCAATCAAGACACTCCCGAGCCCGTCTTGCTAGGATGGGCTCCGTAATGGAGTTCACCGCTGCGGATATCTTCCAAAGACTCGCCCTTTGGCGACATGCCGACTCATTAAAGTCTCTCTCTTTGTCGGAGGCTCTTCGCGAACTATGTCCGCTCGAGTGGGAGGCAAGCGATGAAGGAGTTCGTTGCCCACTCACCACCCACTTCATTGCCACGGTCGATGACTCAACCGAGGTATCAACTTCGATTCAAGACATCGACGATATGGACGATTTATGCAGAGAAGAACATGAACCACCGCCATCCTTTGGGCGGTGGACAGCCACCTCTTCTTATGATATATATATGGTGGACACTCAAGGAAACAAATGGCGATGAGGCAACGGAGGATAAAACCTCGGGAAAAAAAGAAAAAAATGGGCGTCGCCGGCGCCACTCCAAGCCCCGCCACAAAGCAATACCGCCTGCAGGCGAAAACAATCCGAATGTTGCCGAAGAAGAATACAACCACGATCAGCCCACCTTCCAAAGAAGTGAACAGAGGATGAGCAGTCAGCCTGCATGAACAGGCGATGACGAATACCCGGAGGAGGACAGCTACATGCCCCCTCGAAGACGAGATTAGCCTCGGCGACAGCGAGTTCGGCGTGCTCGAGGATCCCGTAGAGCAGAGCGCTTCAGCGCCGGCTTATAGCCACCGCGAGGAGCCCGAAAAAAGCAGCAACAACTCCGTGCTGATCAAGACCTGCTCACGACATGATGGACTAAAGTCCCGCAGCCGAGGAATACGGACTCGAGCACCATACGGCCGACCGCCACCTCGTGGCGGATAAACGGCATACCAGTCCGCGATACCAGCCAACACCCCCACGCCAACATACTACGGCTCGGGGCAACAAATCAGGACAGCCAAGATCGATCTACGGATCGCGAGCGCACTCTCGATGCGTGATTTAGGACCGTCACGCCGGACACACCTTCAACAAGTCCGGCCGGGCCGAATATAGCCACCCAGAGCAATTCGACCTGCGTAGCCACATAGCCCGGCACAGAGGCGCCGTGCACCCCCTCTGCTTCACTGACGAAGTAATGGATCATGAATTCCCAGAAGGGTTCAAACCCGCAAATATCGAATCATACGATGGCACAACAGACCCCGCAGTATGGATCGAAGATTTTCTTCTCCATATTCACATAGCCCATGGAGACGATCTGCACGCCATTAAGTATCTTCCCCTTAAGCTCAAAGGACCAGCCCGGCCTTCGGCTAAACAGCACCAAAGAAATTCCATTGGCGGTGGGAAAACACGAAGACGATTCTCGACAACTTCCGTGGCACATATGTGCGACCACCTGACGCCGATGACTTGAGCCACATTACTCAACAGCCCGGAGAGTTAGCTAGGAAATTCTGGACTCGGTTCCTAACTAAAAAGAACCAAATAGTCGACTGTCCGGACGCCGAAGCCCTGGCGGCTTTTAAGCATAATATCCGTGACGAGTGGCTCGCTCGACACCTCGGCCAGGAAAAACCCAAGTCCATGGCAGCCCTCACAACACTAATGACCCACTTTTGCGCGGGCGAGGACAGTTGGTTGGCTCGCAGCAGCACTACGCCACATCCTGGCAATTCAGATGGCCACAACAATAACGGCAAGCCACGGCGTAACATACATAAGAGATGGAACAACGGCGACAACACTGAAGACACGGCAGTCAACGCCGGATTCAGCGAATCCCAGCCCGGTCAGCGGAAGAAGCCGTTCAAAAGAAATAATCGAGGATCGTCCGGTCTGGACCGTGATATCGAGCGCTTCGTGCCAAATTCATGGCACCGGACAAGCCAGCCAACCACACCAATAGAGATTGCTGGGTATTCAAACATGCCGCAAGATAAACGCCAAGACAAGGACAAGGGCTGCACAGGATGACGAGGAGCCCGACGTCCAACACGGGGGACAAGAAATCCCCCTAGGTGAAAACGGTCAACATGATCTACGCCACGCACATCCCCAAGCGGGAACAGAAGGGCACTAAGGGGCGTCTATGCGATGGAGCCATCGCCCCAAATTCAACCCATGGTCACTTGTCCGATCACCTTTGATTGTAGGGATCACCCTACTAGCATCCGCCACGGCGGCTCGGCGCGCTGGTCCTAGACCCAATCATTGACGGTCCGCCTCACGCTGCGTCCTTATGGATTGGCAGCAGCTGAACACTGCTTTACCGGGACACAAGAAAAAAATGGGCATTGACCCTTCAAGGATCAAGCCCACTAAAACCACCTTTAAAGGTGTAATTCCTGAGTAGAGGCCCATTTGACGGGCTCTATAACATTGGAAGTGGTCTTGGATCTCCGGATAACTTCCAAAGCGAAGAGTTAATCTTCGATATCGTCCCCTTCCGCAGATGGTTACCATGCACTCGCTCGGACGAACCGCGTTCGCCAGATTCAATGCGGTACCACACTACGATATCTCAAGCTCAAGATGCGGGACCACGCGGTCATAACGGTGAACGGAAATATGGACCGCTCTCTACTAGCAGAAGAACATACCGCAGCCCTTGCGGTGGAAGTACAATGCGCCTTCTCCGACAAACCAATCCGCAACAACAACTTCGAGCACGACCAAGCGAGTCCGAGCACCCCGCAACAGATCATCAGCACGCCAAGAGCGCGACTAGCAGTCCGACCTCCGCTTAAGCCCCATCAAAGCAGCATTCGTGCCACGCGCACACAATTACGCACTTAAAATACCATGTGCATAGGCGGAGGCGCATCAACGACTCAGTCAATAGTGCGGGTAACCGCCAAATACCTTCATACTCTTTCCCTCTTACCTTTCAGGACACCGCGTTGGCGCAACATCCTCAAAAGAGCCGAATTGCCGGACTTATAGGAGAGAGACATCCAAGGAGGCAACAGACGTTGTGCACAGAAGGAAATACCCAGGCGGAATCTATTTACGATCATTATACCTGCTTTATCTATTTGAACACAGCCTGCCCTTGGATAGGACATGTTAAATAGTCCTATTTTATCTCTGCTTAACGCATCCATTGTAAACGTACGCTTAAACGTATTTTTCGTCAATGGGAGATTATATATAGCGTCAGCTTATTATTCTTATTTGAGCATTTTTCTCTTATAAATATTTATTTGATATTGCATCCATACACCTTAGGTGCGGCGGTTTGCTGTGGGCTTCTCATGGCGCCCGTAATATGGCAAATAAAGTCCTAACACTTTCAACAAGGCGGCACCTCGAACTTATAGCACTATATGCATCAGCTCCGAATCATGTCTTGGGTCTCTGATTGGGATAGCCCGGCCCCTTGTTTTGGTGCCTTACATTCCGTTATATCGGCTAAGGTAGCGCAGGAGAACTATCGCGATTGTGTCCCGGTTCTTCCGGACGAGCACCTCAGTAGAGAAAGCTGAAAACTGACCGGCATGATGTGGCGAGAGCTGGTCACTTTTCGAGAGGTTTTAAAATCCTTAAAGATTTTCCGCTTTAGGCGATAAATCGGCCTCGTCTGATCTAGGCGTGTATAGCGCCCCGATTTGGCCTTCCGGATTCTAGGGGCTTCGCCGAAATTTAAAATTGTAGACTTCTATGGCTAAGTGAAAGTTATAAAGTCAAGATAGTCCGATTGCCTTGTTCGCCACGCCGACACCTCCTTAAGGGACCAAACATTTGGATAAAGAGTGTCCGGTTTTCCACTTAACACCCCAAAGATTAGTTACGTGGGGAGGAAGCCACGACTAGCCTACTTTCAGAATTTTATAAACAGCCACACAGAAGGTAATATTTTAAATAACAAAAGCGCTACATAGCGCAAGTAACTTCGTCTTTAAATTACAAACATGACAGAAGTGAACTCATTCAAAAATGGCGTTCTTGGTACACTCATCGGTGACGAGACGAGCACCCTTCATCACGCCATCGTAGTACATCTCGGGATGGCGATGCACCTTGCCCTCCGGCGGCCCGTCCTTGACCAGCTTCTCGGCATCCAGCTTGCCCCAATGAACCTTGACACGGGCAAAGGCTCGGCGGGCACCTTCAATGCAAACGGATCACTTGATCACTTCAAGCTGCAGGCAAGCATCCACCATCCGCTTGATCAGGCCAAAGTAGCTATCAAGGGAGCTCACCAGCCACATCCTCGACTATGAAGTCCTTCATAGCCGCCGCCGCCTGCGGAGTTCGATCAATCGCTTCAGCTTGGTCGCCGAGGCATCGGATGATCGGGCCCAAGATATCGGGACGTAACAGCTTCTCCATTGAGCTCCCCTCCGGCACGGTAGAACTCCGCAAAGATCTCGAGATGCTGCGTGGCGATCTGCAAATGCCCCGGAAAGCTCCGTGTTCGAGTAAGTAAAAGAAACGCCTCCTCCATGTTTGCTTTGCATAAAGAATTTCTTACCGCTGCTATCTTTTGGCCTCCTGGATCTCCGTGTGCTTTCTCGGCTTCGCCTTGGCATCTTTCAAACTTGCAAGGGCCTTCGCAAGCTCGGCCTCTTTCATCTTGATTATGCTCCACGGACTCGCACTTCTTGCCGAGATCCTGGAGCTCTTGCTGTACCTTGCCCACTCTAGCACTTTGCTTTTCGCGCTCCTTGCATTCCAAGGCCGCTTTGTCTTGACCTCGACATCGCTTTCAGGGGGCGCCACTTGGCGGTGGCCCCGTTACATATCCACGACGCTTTGGCGTTAGGCTGACAAATTTTGCCTATCTTTAAATACATATGAACGGGGAATTGCTTACCTTTATTCTCCTCGAGCTGCCTCTTCGTGAGGCCAAGCTCTCCCTGCGCCTGCTCCAGATCCCGCTTGAGTTCAGCAACTTCGGCAGTACGGGCAGCGGGGCAAGCAAAGACGGCTGCTTATTCACATAAACACTTTTAGACTCATGCGGATTGTAATTGACCCTCCGTTTGGCTTTTCTTTCCGAACACCAACCAGAGTATCAGGGGCTACTACCTATCGGGTGGTAATTTCATACATTTTACTTACCTCAAAGCCCGTCAGAGGCTTGTGCGAGGCTTGTTAGTCCGCTGACGGATGTAACCTTTTGAATCACCGCACTCATAAGAGTACGGTGCTCTTCTTCCATGGAAGCGCCTCAAGCGCTTCCACCAGGCTATCCGGCGCCGCTGATGCGACGAAAGTCCTCGGCGGGCGGCTCGCCTCCTAACAAGGGCTGCCGCTTAAGTCCGAACCGCCGAGGTTCCGAGCAATGTTCGCTGAGAGTCCGCCTTGTTGCGGCTTTTATCGATGCGATACGCGGGGATCTTGAACCCCGCATGTCCGACATTCGGAAGTCCGCCTTGGGGCATCTCCAGGGTCACCTCCCCCTGCTCGAGGAACCTTTGGGACAACACCTCCGTGTCATCCGCAGGCTGAGGAGTGGTGGCCGTCGGGAGCGAGTTCATCTCTGAAGTGCTCAGAGACCCATCCGAAGACGACACCTCCGGATGAGCCCTGGTCGGACTGCGTATATGTTCGGCATTATTAAACAACTATGACGTAAAACCACGGTAGAGTGCGGACACTTACCATCGCGCCGGGGGCTTCCCTCTGGGCAGCCACCCTTCATTGCTGTGAGCGGTCGTGGTGGAGTAGTCCGGAAGGGATGTTTTCCCCTTCTTGGACGCCCCAGCCTCCCCTCCGGGGCGGCTTTTCTCTTCTTCTCCCCCTAGTGCGGGGAGGTGGAATCTCTTCTTGATTCCCCCCGCCTCTGCGGGAAGGATCTTTCTCATCGTCATCGGACGACAGGGGTATAACGGCCTTGCGCCGAGGGCCTTTTTCGGCCCCCTGGCCCGCTTCGCCGGGCCCCTCATCCTTTCCGGATGGGGCGTCTTCCTCTTCTTCCTCCTCCCCTTCGTGGGAGGGGTCTGCCTCGTCATCTTCGGACGAGGCTTCAAGAACCTAACCTTACGGAGACCCTTTCGATCCCCGGCCTTCTTCTCGGCCTTCTTCTCCCACCTTATACGGTGCCGGACCAAAGATCTCCGTCGGAGAGCGTCGGCCACTGCCCTCTGGCAAAGGAGCCGACAAGAAACCTGCTCCATTGTCTCCACATAATCTGAGGCAAATATACACAAATACTTAAGACTCCCCCATGAATGTATTGGGAAAAACCGAACCCGGTGGTAGTCCCAAAACTCACCGGACGAGGGGGCCGCGTTGCATGAAGTCCGCGGTCCTCGGATGTGGGAGGAGGTACTTTGGAGGCCTTAAACAACTCCTTCCACACGTCTTTGTGCTTCATGCCATAGAGCCTCTGGAGCGTCTGGTGTTCGGCCGAGACGAACTCCCAAAGATTGAATGCCCGCCTTTGACATGGCAGAATCCGGCGAACGAGCATGACCTGGACCACGTTGACAAGCTTGATGTTCTTGTCCTTCATGCTCTTGATGCAGGTTTGGAGTCCGGTCAGCTCTATAGGTTCGCCCCAAGTCAGGCCCTTCCTTTCCCAGGAGGTGACCCGCATGGGGGCTCCGGATCGGAACTCGGGGGCCGCCGCCCAGTTGACAGCACGTGGCTCGGTGATGTAGAACCACCCCGATTGCCACCCTTTTACGGTCTCCGCAAAGGAGCCGTCCAGCCAGGTGACGTTAGGCATCTTGCCCACCATGGCCCCTCCAAGATTCCGCTTTGGCGTCACAGACGATCTTCGGCTTCACGCAGAAGATTTGCAGCCACAGGCCGAAGTGAGGCCGGATGCGGAGGAAGGCCTCACATACGAAGATGAACGCCGAGATGTTGAGGACGAAATTCGGGGCTAGATCGTGGAAATCTAGCCCGTAGAGAACATGAGCCCGCGGACGAAGGGGTGAAGTGGAAACCCCAGTCCACGGACGAAGTGGGTGATGAACACGACCCTCTCGTGGGGTCCCGGGGTCGGAATGACCTGCCCAGCGTCCGGTAGCCGCCCGAAGATTTTCGATCTGCTTCTCCTTGACGGTGGAAGCCACCCACTTGCCTCTTGCTCCGGACATGTCTAGCTGTGCGGAGGAGACTTGGGCTTGGGCGCTGGAGCTTGAGGGGGCAAGAATGGGCAAAGAAGGAAGAAGGCGTGGGTAAAAATGAGGAAATCTTATCCCTTTATAGAGGCGCCGAAAGCGGTGCGCCTCCCCACTTGCCCGTTGGGAATCGCTTGCTTCCCAAGCGCCACGCTTGATGGCGTGGTGAGATTATCCATACCCGTATTGATGAGAATCCCATGATAAGGGGACACGATCTCTGCTTTGACAAGACGTGTCAAGGAAACCGCCTCGTAATATGTGCTGTAGCTGGTTGTGGGAAAATGGTTCGAATAATGACCCGACTGGATTGACACGTCGTGTTGCCTAAAAAGTTGTCAGCAGATTGCATTTGTGGGACATCATTCTCTCTACGGTGGCATGCGAAGATCATCTTGTGGATCCGGACATGGTTCGAGTGTTCGATAATTACCTTGGAGTATTCGGAGGAGGAACCCGCCCTGCAATGCCGAAGACAAGACCGCGCGCCGGACTCATCGTCATTGAAGCCTGGTTCAGGGGCTACTGAGGGAGTCCTGGATTAGGGGGTATCCGGACAGCCGGACTGTGTACATCGTCCGGACTATTGAAGCGTGAAGATACAAGACTCAAGACTTCGGCCCGTGTCCGGATGGGACTTCCCTTGGCGTGGAAGGCAAGCTTGGCGATCTGGATATTATATTTCCTTCCTTGTAACCGACTCCATGTAAACCCTAGCCCTCTCCTCCTGTCTATATAAACCGGAGAGGTTGGTCCTTAGAAGGCCGATCACAATGACAATCATACCATCATAGGCTAGCTCTTAGGGTTTAGCCTCTCGATCTCGTGGTAGATCTACTCTTGTACTACCCATATCATCAATATTAATCAAGCAGAAGTAGGGTTTTACCTCCATCGAGAGGGCCCGAACCTAGGTAAACATCTGTGTCCCTTGCTTCCTGTTACCATCGGCCTTGACGCACAGATCGGGACCCCCTACCCGAGATCCGCCAGTTTTGACACCGACAGCGGGCGAGGGCGGCCGACGCAGGGAGGAGGGCTGCAAGGGGACGGCAGCAGTCTCACGGGTCGACGGCGGGCGCCTGGGATCGAGGAGGAGGTGGGAGTGTGAGTGAGAGTGATGAGGCAGGGCGGGGCGAGGGAGGTAGTGGGCTTAACAAAGAGCGGGCAATGGGCCGCCATCTTGCTAAGCCCACTAGCTGTTGCCGGGGAGATCTACGCACAAGGTTCTTGATTTTTTGTGCAGGTACTAGGCGAATTTTGTGTAATCTCCTACTGGATTGATAACTATGTTCTCAAAAATTGAGGGAAATACTTACGCTACTTTGCTGCATCACCCTTTCCTCTTCAAGGGAAAACCAACGCATGCTCAAGAGGTAGCAAGAAGGATTTCTACCGCTGTTGCCGGGGAGGTTTACGCCAAGTCAAGTCAAGATTTGATCTCCCGCCAACGTGCGGATTTCTGGCGCCGTTGCCGGGGAGATCTACGCACAAGTCAAGACATACCAAGTACCCTTCACAAACTCTTCTCCCTCGCATTACATTATTTGCCATTTGCCTCTTGTTTTCCTCTCCCCCACTACACCCTTGCCGTTTTATTTGCCCTTTTCTGTTCGTCTCTTTTCGCTTGCTTCTTCTGTGCTTGTGTGTTGGATTGATTGTTTGTCACGATGGCTCAAGATAATACTAAATTGTGTGACTTTTTAATACCAACAATAATGATTTTATTAGCACTCCGATTGCTCCTATTACCGATGCTGAATCTTGTGAAATTAATGCTGCTTTATTGAATCTTGTCATGAAAGATCAATTTTCTGGGCTTCCTAGTGAATATGCCGCTACCCGTCTAAACAACTTTGTTGATTTGTGCGATATGCAAAAGAAGAAATATGTGGACAATGATATTGTTAAATTGAAGCTATTTCCATTTTCGCTTAGAGATCGTGCTAAAACTTGGTTTTCTTCTTTGCCTAAAAATAGTATTGATTCATGGAATAAGTGCAAAGATGCTTTTATCTCTAATATTTGCCTCCTGCTAAGATCATCTCTCTTAGAAACGATATTATGAATTTTAAGCAACTTGATCATGATCATGTTGCACAAGCTTGGGAGAGGATGAACTTAATGATACGTAATTGCCCTACACATTGTTTGAATTTATGGATGATTATACAAAAAATTTATGCCGGGTTGAATTTTACTTCTAGAAATCTTTTAGATTCGGCCGCGCGAGGCACTTTTACGGAAATCACTTTAGGAGAAGCTACTAAACTCCTAGATAATATTATGGTTTATTATTCTCAATGGCATACCGAAAGATCTACTACTAAAAGGTTCATGTGATCGAAGAGATTAATGTTTTAAGTGGAAAGATGGATGAACTTATGAAATTGTTTGCTAATAAGAGTGTTTCTTCTGATCCTAATGATATGCCTTTGTCCACTTTGATTGAGAATAATAATGAATCTATGGATGTGAATTTTGTTGGTAGGAACAATTTTGGTAACAACGCGTATAGAGGAAACTTTAATTCTAGGCCGTTCCCTAGTAATTCCTCTAATAATGATAGAGGCAAAGGTGTCCCGTCTTTCGATGAGATGATGGATATCGCTTTGGTGGAAATCGACTTTGACGATCCGACTACAAACGTGCGAGGACGTCGCGCCTTAGCAATCACTAAACCAATTCCGAGAGGTTATCGACCACGCCGGAGCATGATCAACCTGACCACAAGGGTCTGTTTCCTGCGAGCAAACGAAGAACAAGCAAGAAACTGAGATTGCAATCTGGATATTGTGAATATAAGATGAAAGCTTTATTGATCAAGGTGGGGTTCTGTGGACGCCTTTGTCCAGTCGTTGAACACAAACGGCACGCGAAGTTGCAGCTATGGCGAATTTTTAATCTAACAAAACCCAAAGTCTAAACGGTGCCCTAAGGGCTGTATATATGGAGGAAGAGGGGGAATTTCGTGGCCCTTGGGGAAGGGGTCCAAACCAACCCTATCTCTTGTTTCCCCACACACAGACTCTAAAACAGCCTATACTTATGTATTTCGAAATTACATGGGCCTGGCCCAATAATAAGGTGACGAGCACCTAGAATAGCCTCTGGACGAAATTTATGAAGTGGCATCTTGTATATTTCGTCCAAGGCTTCATTCACTCCTTATGGTGGCTTCAAAGTCCTGAAATCATCACTTGTAACTCCGTTCTGTTCCCCTTAGCATGCCATCAACTCCATGCTTGTTCTTGCTCCAACGCTCATCCTTCTCCAAGCTAGGCCCTTCATTTGTAAGAAAAACAAATGTATCCAATTGAGGCAGCATCATATTCTCATGAACATTAGAATCATTACCAAGAAACGAAAGTACCGGTAATTTAATTGGCGTCTTGTGAGCTCTAGTAATTGGTCCATTATATGTAATAGTAGGGGCTATGGGTGTAACAATGGTATTGATGTCCTCATCATCCTCCCCTTCTTGAAATGAAGTCGTCCTCGACGGAAGCTCATCTTCCTCACCCAAATAAGGCTTCAAATCTGCAATGTTAAAAGTGGGACTAACCCCAAAATCTGCAGGCAGCTCAAGTTTATATGCATTATCATTTATTTTCTCTAACACCTTAAAGGACCATCAGCACATGGCATTAGCTTTGATTTGCGCAAATTAGGAAACCTATCCTTACGCAAATGTAACCAAACAAGATCTCCAGGTGCAAACACAACATGTTTTCTACCCTTATCTCCAGCAAGTTTATATTTAGCATTCATACGCTCAATGTTTTCCTTAGTTAACTCATGCATTTTTAAAACCAATTCAACACGTTCTTTAGCATCAAAATTAACCTTCTCCGAAGATGGAAGAGGCAACAAATCAATAGGTGCACGAGGGAGGAAACCATACACAATTTCAAAAGGGCACATCTTAGTAGTAGAATGCAATGAATGATTATAAGAAAATTCAATATGAGGCAAGCATTCTTCCCACATTTTCTTATTATTCTTCAAAACAGCCCTAAGCATAGTAGACAATGTTCTATTGACTACTTCAGTTTGTCCATCAGTTTGGGGGTGACAAGTAGTACTAAAAAGCAGTTTAGTCCCCAACTTAGCCCATAAACATCTCCAAAAGTGGCTAAGAAATTTAGTATCACGATCTGAAACAATAGTATTGGGCACACCATGCAAGAGAATAATTTCACGAAAGAACAAATCAGCAACATTAACGGCATCATCGCTTTTATGACATGGTATAAAGTGTGCCATTTTTTAGAACCTATCCACGACAACAAATATGCTATCCCTCCCCTTCTTTGTTCGAGGTAATCCTAAAACAAAGTCCATAGATATATCCTCCCAAGGAACACTAGGTACAGGCAAAGGCATATATAAACCATGAGGATTGAGTCGTGACTTAGCTTTTTGACATGTAATGCAGCGAGCAATAAAACGCTCAACATCCCGTCTCATCTTTGGCCAAAAGAAATGTGTAGCAAGTACGTCCTCCGTCTTCTTCACGCCAAAGTGTCCCATTAATCCCCCTCCATGCGCCTCCTGCAACAACAAAAGACGAATAGAGCTAGCTGGAATGCATAGCTTGTTAACACGAAACACAAATCCATCATTAACGCATTTAACTTGTTCCATGTTCTCCTTCTTTACAATTCTGCAATACACCATTAAAATCAGCATCATGCACATATTGATCTTTGATGGTGTCCAAACCAAATATTTTGAAGTCAAGTTGTGAAAGCATAGTATAGCGACGAGACAATGCATCAGCAATAACATTTTCTTTACCCTTCTTGTGTTTAATAACATAAGGAAAAGTCTCAATGAATTCAACCCATTTAGCATGTCTACGATTCAGTTTAGCTTGACTTTTAATATGTTTCAAATATTCATGATCGAATGTATAACAAATTCTTTGGGCCATAAATAATGTTGCCATGTCTCTAAAGTCCTAACAAGAGCATATAATTCTTTATCATAAGTAGAATAATTCAGACTAGGCCCACTCAATTTTTCAGAAAAGTATGCAACAGGTTTGCCATCTTGTAATAACACACCTCCTAATCCAATTCCACTAGCATAACATTCAAGCTCAAAAGTCTTATTAAAATCAGGAAGTTGGAGTAAAGGAGCATGTGTCAACTTATCTTTCAATACCATGAAGGCTTCTTCCCGTGCGGTACCCCAAACAAAAGGCACATCCTTCTTTGTAAGCTCATTGAGAGGTGCAGCAATGGTGCTGAAATCTCTCACAAAACGCATATAGAATCCAGCAAGGCCAAGAAAACTCCTCACTTGTGTGACCGTTTTGGGCTGCAGCCAACTCTCAATAGCTTCAATCTTGGCTTTATCAACTTCAATTCCCTGTGGAGTAACAACATAGCCAAGAAAAGACACTCGGTCGGTGCAAAAGGTGCACTTCCCAAGGTTACCAAACAAACGTGCATCACGTAGAGCAATAAAAACAACATGTAAATGTTCCAAATGTTCCTCCAAAGATCTGCTATAAATCAATATGTCATCAAAGTAAACTACCACAAATCGTCCAATGAAAGCACGTAAAACTTCGTTCATTAATCTCACGAAAGTACTAGGTGCATTAGTTAACCCAAAAGGCATGACTAACCACTCATATAATCCAAACTTAGTTTTAAATGTTGTTTTCCATTCATCCCCCAATTTCATACGAATTTGATGGTATCCACTACGCAAATCAACTTTGGAGAAAATTGTAGAGCCACTCAATTCATCAAGCATATCATCTAGCCTAGGAATAGGATGACGATAACGAATAGTAATATTATTAATGCCTCTACAATCAACACACATACGCGATGTACCATCCTTTTTCGACACTAGAATAATAGGAACAGCACAAGGACTAAGGGATTCGCGTATATAACCTTTGTCGAGAAGCTCTTGTACTTGACGATAATCTCCTTCGTCTCCTCCGGATTAGTACGGTATGGTGCACGGTTGGGTAGCGATGCACCGGAATTAAGTCAATTTGATGCTCAATCCCTCGAATAGGTGGTAATCCGGTGGCACGCCTTGTGGGAAGACATCGTGAACTCCCGCAAAATGTTAATGACAGAGGGGCAAAGAGGAAGGCACGCCCTCGAATGAAAATAATGCCTCTTTGCACACAAAAGCATAGCAAACAGATTTGCTAAAATCTAGCTCATCAATATCAGATTTGGTGGCAAGTAAACATGCACTTTTCAATTTAATTTCGTAAACAGCTTGGTGGTTTATTATTAGGCTTCATTTGTTGCTCAAATTCTTTTGCCACAATCTGATTTTCACTCTTTATTTTTCTCCTGTTTTGCTTTATTAGCTCTATTAATATCATCTTTCAAAATGGAATCAGAGTCATAGGAAGCAAAGTAATATTTTTATCCTTATGAACAAGAGTATACTGATTGTTTCTACCATGGTGTACAAATTTTATCAAATTGCCATGGTCTACCAAGTAATTAGGAACATGCTTGCATAGGTACCACATCACAATCAACATAATCAGCATATGTAGAGATACTAAAGTGCACACGAACAAGACGTGTTACCTTAACCTTGCCGCTGTTGTTGAACCATTGGATGTAGTAAGGATGTGGATGTGGTCTTGTGGTGAGAGATAGCTTCTCCACCATCTCCATGCTAGCCAAGTTGTTGCAGCTCCTCCATCTATGATGACGCTGAATAGAACGCTCCTTCACAACTCCTTTGTATGGAACAAATTATGCCCTCTGATTTTGCTCACTTGTGTAACCTGCACACTCAAAACACGTTGAGCAACTAAACATTCATACCGTCAAGATCTTCTTGAGCCATGTATTGCGTCTCATGATCGTAATCATCTCCACCGTGTTCTTCATGTGTAATAAGAGCCAAAGTCTCCTCATCATAGTCACTAGCGGACTCATACCCACCATCCTCGTAGCAATCATCACACGCTGAGATTTGCATTCTCTCAAAAATGTCCTCTTCCCTTACAACGACGACAAATAATATCACTTGTGTGCCCTGTTGACGCCATGGAAGAAGAAGAGCTCTGTGCAGGCCCGGCAGTGTGCTCTTGGCGAGATAGTGGTGGTTGTGTCTCGCTTTCTTGTATCACGGTTGGAGGTGGCACCTGAAGGAGGTGATGGTGCAATGGAAGTAGATGATGCATGTGGTGTCCATGATGAAGGTCGACCTGCAGAAAAGTTAGTTCGCGCCAATGCACATCGATCCCGCACTTCACGCTCAACTTTACAAGCAAGATGGAATAAACGAGTGATATTATTATAATCCTTATAGTCTAGAATGGTTTGAATCTCTCTATTTAATCCACCCGAAAAACGTGCAAGCATAGCTTCATTCTCCTCAACAATACCACATCTAATCAAGCCAGTTTGTAATTCCTAATAATATTCTTCTACGAATTTTTCCTTGTCTTAAGCGCTGCAATTTTGAAGTAATTCACGTTGATAATATGGTGGAACCCAACGAGCACGCATAGCAGTTTTCAAAGTAGCCCAAGTAGCTGGAACAGGATATAATCTACAATGTTCGGACCACAAAACACACGCAGCTAGTGAAAGCACAAACAATGGCGGAACACGCCTCTCCTCGTGATATTGTAAACATGTAAATCGTTGTTCAGTTTCTAACTCCCAAGTAAGATATATATCAGAACATATCTACCCTCAAGTGGTGGAATATTCAATTTCAGTTTAGGGAGATGGTCATGATCTCGCACTGAGGGGAGCCCTAACATTGCCATTATTTGCATGTGGACGACCGGTGGTTGTGGTGCTGGTGGTTGCACGTAGTTCTGATTTTGATCAACTTCATCCTCGTAATCTCCCACATAATCATCCTCCTCCGCATCAGCAGCAGGAGCCACAGAAGTATCAACAGCAGCACCAACAGTTTGGCCAAGCGCAAGAGGGACACGGCTCGCTCGGCGGAGGGCTGTTTTGCGACGTGGAGGTAGTAGTAGTAGTAGTTGTTGTAGAGGTGCGTTAGGTGCAGCCGGTGGTGGTGGTGGAAGACGCGCGAGCAATTCATTAAACTTGTTATCGAGCTTTGTTTCGAACATCTTCTCCATGCCATCTATCTTCTCCATGGCCTCTTCAAATCTGTTTAGCACATCTTGCACCTGTCCACTCATCATTTGCTGAAATTTATCATGCAACTCCTTATTCGCCACGTTCTCCCGCCGGTCTAAATGGCTTGTGATCCTGGCATGGTTAGCAGCAATAGAAACACACAAGAATATGATCCTCTGGACTACTAACAATAGGTGGTGGTGGGTGTCACAAAACCGTCAAGCAAATCTCAAATTCTTACCAGTTCTTACCCAAGAAGAAAGGTGATCGGCAACCGTTGTAGTCAAAACTCTCAAAGCTTGGATAGAGCGATTACTAGGAGAGTCAAACGCACGACGAGATGTATGTGGAGCTGGGAAGGCTTATAATATGGTAGCAAAAGGGTCAGCAATAATCAATTCGAGATGCAAAGTTGAATAAACACTCAACGACGGTCTCAGGCTGGTCTTAGGCTAGACCGTACTAGAGACGCAAGCCTAGAACACCAACAAAATCACGGCGCTGCACGTAAACAAGGGAGGAGCACATTCTGAATTTCGTTTCTTTTTTTTTCACTTTTTTTTGCACTTTTTTCCTCTTTTTTTGCTCCGCAACAAATTTTTTTCGAAAAAGTCTACAAATGGCCTAAAAACTGCCTAGCCAGAATTTTCCAGACTTGTGGCGGAGATGAAACTGGTGGAACTCGGACTGGTGGCGGAGATGAACTCGGACTAGTCTACAAATTTTATTTTTTTTGAAACTGGAACTATTTTTCTACTGCGGGTAGCACTGAAGTTGGGGAGTCCTTCTCTGTCACGACTCGGAGTATGGCGTGATCTGGAAAACCAAAACAGAGTAACAAAATACTGGACTCGGAATAGGACTTGTGGCGGAGATGAAACTGGTGGAACTCGGACTGGTGGCGGAGATGAATTTGGTGGAACTCGGACTGGTGGTGGATATATGTTGGCGTATATGGACTCGGATTGGCGGTGAATATGTGGTGGTGGTATATGGCAGCGGTGACGAAGTTGGCGCGGTGGTGGTATATGGCAGCAGCGACGATGATGATGCGGTGGTGATATATGGCAGCGGCGACATGACAACCTGTGAACAGAACTTGAAACTCTAAAGGACTAGACGCTAAGACCAGCAACTTGACACGACGATGCAACCGCAAATTCAACAAAGCAAATACAGAAAAAAATTATGCAAATGCTCAGATTGGTTCGGATGGGATGAACTAACCCTAATTTTTTTTGGCTTTTTCGTGGACTATAGGTATGAAGAACAGACTCGATCTAAACTATGAAAAACTATAAAATCTCACCGAGCAACCTGGAAATCTGATACCACTTGATAGAGGCAAAGGTGTCCCATCTTTCGATGAGATGATGGATATCGCTTTGGTGGAAATCGACTTTGATGATCCGACTACGAACGTGGGAGGACGTCGCGCCTTAGCAATCGCTAAACCAATTCCGAGAGGTTATCGACCACGCCGGAGCACGATCAACCTGACCACGAGGGTCTGTTTCCTGCGAGCAAACGAAGAACAAGCAAGAAACTGAGATTGCAATCTGGATATTGCGAATATAAGATGAAAGCTTTATTGATCAAGGTGGGGTTCTGTGACACCTTTGTCTGGTCGTTGAACACAAACGAAGTACGCGAAGTTGCAGCTATGGCGAACTTTTAATCTAAACAAAACCCAAAGTCTGAACGGTGCCCTAAGGGCTGTATATATGGAGGAAGAGGGGGGGATTTCGTGGCCCTTGGGGAAGGGGTCCGAAACCAACCCTATCTCTTGTTTCCCCACACATACGGACTCTAAAAACAGCCTATACTTATGTATTTCGAAATTACATGGGCCTGGCCCAATAATAAGGTGACGCAGCACCTAGAATAGCCTCTGGACGAAATTTATGAAGTGGCATCTTGTATATTTCGTCCAAGGCTTCATTCACTCCTTATGGTGGCTTCAAAGTCCTGAAATCATCACTTGTAACTCCGTTTGTTCCCCTGCGCATGCCATCAACTCCATGCTTGTTCTTGCTCCAATGTTCATCCTTCTCCAAGCTAGGCCCTTCATTTGTAAGCAAAACAAATGTATCCAATTTAGGCAGCATCATATTCTCATGAACATTAGAATCATTACCAAGAAACGAAAGTACCTAGTAATTTAATTGGCGTGCGCGAGCTCTAGTAATTGGTCCATTATATGTAATAGTAGGGGCTATGGGTGTAACAATGGTATTGATGTCCTCATCAAATAATTATGGTAATTCCTACAACAACTCTTATGGAAATTTAAATAAGATGACCTCTGATTTTGAGACTAGTGTTAAAGAATTTATGAATGCGCAAAAGAATTTCAATGCTTTGCTTGAAGAAAAATTGCCTAAGATTGATGAGTTGGCTAGGAACGTGGATATTATTTATCTTGATGTTGATTCTTTGAAACTTAGATCTATTCCTCCTAAGCATGATATCAATGAGTCTCTCAAAGCCATGAGAATTTCCATTGATGAGTGCAAAGAAAGAACCGTTGGGATGCGTGCTAAAAAAGATTGCTTTGTGAAAGCGTGTTCTTCTAGTTTTCATGATAATAATGATGAAGATCTAAAAGTGATTGATGCGTCTCCTATTAAATCTTTGTTTTCCAATATGAATCTTGATAAATATGGGACTGGAGATGAGTCAACTTTAGGTAAAAGGCGTCCCAATGATTCAGAGTTTTTAGATCTTGATGCAAAAATTGGTAAAAGTGGGATTGAAGAGGTCAAAACTTTACATAGCAATGAACCCACTATTTTGGATTTCAAGGAATTTAATTATGATAATTGTTCTTCGATAGATTGTATTTTCTTGTTGCAATCCGTGTTAAATTCTCCGCATGCTTATAGTCAAAGTAAAGCTTTTATTAAACATATCGTTGATGCTTTAATGCAATCTTATGAAGAAAAGCTTGAATTAGAAGTTTCTATCCCTAGAAAACTTTATGATGAGTGGGAACCTACTATTAAAATTAAGATTAAAGATCATGAATGTTATGCTTTATGTGATTTGGGTGCTAGTGTTTCCACGATTCCAAAAACTTTGTGTGATGTGTTAGGTTTCCGTGAATTTGATGATTGTTCTTTAAATTTGCATCTTGCGGATTCCACCATTAAGAAACCTATGGGAAGGATTAATGATGTTCTTATTGTTGCAAATAGGAATTATGTTCCCATAGATTTCATTGTTCTTTATATAGATTACAATCCTACATGTCCTATTATTCTTGGTAGACCTTTCCTTAGAACGATTGGTGCAATTATTGATATGAAAGAATGAAATATTAGATTCCAATTTCCATTAAGGAAAGGCATGGAACACTTTCCTAGGAAAAAAATTAAATTACCTTATGAATCTATTATGAGAGCCACTTATGGATTGCATACCAAAGATGATAATACCTAGATCTATTCTTGTTTTTGTGCCTAGCTAGGGGCGTTAAACGATAGCGCTTGTTGGGAGGCAACCCAATTTTATTTTTGTTCCTTGCTTTTTGTTCCTGTTTAGTAATAAATAATTCATCTAGCCTCTGGTTAGATTTGGTTTTATGTTTTAATTAGTGTTTGTGCCAAGTAAAACCTATAGGATCTTCTTGGGTGATAATTATTTGATCTTGCTGAAAAAGACAGAAACTTTCTGCTCACGAAAACAATTGTTAAAAATCACCAGAAAGTGATAAAATACATATTCCAATTGAAGTAGATCAATAAAAAAAATATCTAGGTCGTCCTATTTTTGCAGAATTTTTGAGTTACAGAAGTATGCGTTTGATACAGATTACTACATACTGTTATGTTTTTGACAGATTCTGTTTTTCGTGTGTTGTTTACTTATTTTGATGAATCTATGGCTAGTATCGGGGGGTATGAACCATAGAGAAGTTGGAATACAGTAGATTTAACACCAATATAAATAAATAATGAGTTCATTATAGTACCTTAATGTAGTGATTTGTTTTCTTATACTAACGGAGCTCATGAGATTTTCCGTTGAGTTTTGTGTTGTGAAGTTTTCAAGTTTTTGGGTAAAGAATTGATGGATTTTGGAATAAGGAGCGGAAAGAGCCTAAGCTTGGGGATGCCCAAGGCACCCCAAGGTAAAATTCAAGGACAACCAAAATCCTAAGCTTGGGGATGCCCCGGAAGGCATCCCCTCTTTCGTCTTCGTCTATCGGTGACTTTACTTGAGGCTATATTTTTATTCACCACATGATATGTGTTTTGCCTGGAGCGTCTTGTATGATTTGAGTCTTTGATTTTTAGTTTACCACAATCATCCTTGCTGTACACACCTTTTGGAGACACACACATGAATCGGAATTTATTAGAATACTCTATGTGCTTCACTTATATCTTTTGAGCTAGATAATTTTGCTCTAGTGCTTCACTTATATCTTTTAGAGCACGGTGGTGGTTTTATTTTATAGAAATTATTGATCTCTCATGCTTCACTTATATTATTATGAGAGTATTTTAGAACAACATGGTAATTTGCTTTGGCTATAAAATTGGTCCTAATATGATGGGTATCCAAGATGGGTATAATAAAAACTTCCATATAGAGTGCATTGAATACTATGAGAAGTTTGATACTTGATGAATGTTTTGAGATATTAAGATGGTAATTGTAGAGTCATGCTAGTTGAGTAATTATGAATTTGAGAAATACTTGTGTTGAAGTTTGCAAGTCCCGTAGCATGCACGTATGGTAAACGTTGTGTGACAAATTTGAAGCATGAGGTGTTTCTTTGATTGTCCTCCTTATGAGTGGCGGTCGGGATGAGCGATGGTCTTTTACTACCAATCTATCCCCCTAGGAGCATGCGCGTAGTGCTTGGTTTTTGATGACTTGTAGATTTTTGCAATAAGTATGTGAGTTCTTTATGACTAATGTTGAGTCCATGGATTATACACACTCTCACCTTCCATCATTGCTAGCCTCTTCGGTACTGTGCATTGCCCTTTCTCACCTTGAGAGTTGGTGCAAACTTCGTCGGTGCATCCAAACCCTGTGATATGATACACTCTATCACACATAAACCTCCTTATATCTTCCTCAAAATAGCCACCATACCTATCTATTATGGCATTTCCATAGCCATTCCGAGATATATTGCCATGTAACTTTCCACCGTTCCGTTTATTATGACACGCTTCATCATTGTCATATTGCTTTGCATGATCATGTAGTTGACATCGTATTCATGGCAAGGCCACCATGCATAATATTTCATACATGTCACTCTTGATTCATAGCCTATCCTGGTACACCGCCGTAGGCATTCATATAGAGTCATATTTTGTTCTAGTATCGAGTTGTAATCATTGAGTTGTAAATAAATAGAAGTGTGATGATCATCATTATTAGAGCATTGTCCCATGAAAAAAAAGGAAGAAAGGCCAAATAAAAAGAAAGAAAGGCCAAAAAAAGAAGAAAGGCCAAATAAAAAAAGGAAGCCCCCCTGTCGGTGTCAAAACCGGCGGATCTCGGGTAGGGGGTCCCGAACTGTGCGTCTAGGCGGATGGTAATAGGAGACAAGGGACACGATGTTTTACCCAGGTTCGGGCCCTCTTGATGGAGGTAAAACCCTACGTCCTGCTTGATTGATATTGATATCGTGGATGTTTACAAGAGTGGATCTACCACGAGATCAAGGAGGCTAAACCCTAGAAGCTAGCCTATGGTATGATTGTAAGGGTTGTTGATGTTGTTGTAGTCCTACGGACTAAAGCCATCCGGTTTATATAGACACCGGAGAGGGCTAGGGTTACATAGGGTCGGTTACAATGGTAGGAGATCTACATATCCGTATCGCCAAGCTTGCCTTCCACGCCAAGGAAAGTCCCATCCGGACACGGGGCGAAGTCTTCAATCTTGTATCTTCATAGTCTTGGAGTCCGGTCGATGATGATAGTCCGCCAATGATAGTTCGGTGATGATGGTAGTCCGCTATCCGGACACCCCTAATCCAGACTCCTCAAGAGCCCCTCAACCAGGCTTCAATGACGATAAGTCCGCGGTATATTGCTTGGCATTGCAAGGCGGGTTCCTCCTCCAATGATAGAAGATTGTGAACACCAGGATAGTGTCCGCTCTCGCAAAATAAATTCCACATTCCACCGTAGAGAATAATAATACATACACAAGTTCAATCTGCTGACTTTTTTGTGGCATGACGTCACACCACTACCAAGCCATTACTTGAATTGTTTTTACTTTACCACCTCAACAAGATTTAGCGGGCGGTTTCCTTGGCACGCCTTGTCGAGCGGAGATCGTGTTTCCCCTTAATCCGGATTCTCATCAATACGGACGTGGGTAACCCAACCGCGCCATCGATGGTGACGCTTGGGAGATAAGCGAGTTTTACCAGGCGGTGGGGACGCGTAAGACTTCGCCGCCCATATAAGGGATAAGGATTCACCTTCTCACCCACGCCTTCTTCCTCCTTTGCTTATCCATCTCCGCACTGAGCTCCAAATACCCAAGTTCGCGATATCGTCTCAACCTTCTCCGACCATGTCCGGAGTGGGAGGTAAATGGTTGGCCTCCACCGTTAAGGAGGAGCACATCGCCAAACTGCTTGGCGCCGGATACCTTTCCGGTGACATCACAGACCGGCTGCCCGACGAGGGCAGCTCATCCCCACCCCCAGCCCCATGGGAGGGTCGTCTTTCTTCCCCACTTCCTCCGCGGACTGGGCTTTCCACTACATCCCTTTGTCCGGGGCTCATGTTCTACTACGGCCTGATTTCCATGATCTGGCGCCAACTTCATCCTCAACATCTCAGCGTTTATCGTCGTGTGCGAGGCCTTCCTCTGCATCCAGCCCCACTTGACTTGGCTCAAGACCTTCAATGTCAAGCGAAGGTAGTGAAGGGCACTCAAGCGGAGTGCGGAGGCGCCATGTTGGGCAAGATGCCCAATGTCCTTTGGTTCGAAGGGGCCTTCGTGGAATCCGTCAAGGGGTGGCAATCGGGGTGGTTCTATATCACCGAGCCACGTGACCCTACATGGGCGGCGGCCCCGAGTTTAGATCTGGTACCCCACGTAGCTCACCTCCGGAAAGAGAAGGGCTTGCTTTGTGGGGTAGTTCAAGGAGCCGACGGGACTCCAAGCTCAGATCCGTAAGCCGGTGAAGAAGCTTAGGCTGGTTAACGTGGTCCAAGTCATGCTCGTCCACGGATACTCCCATGACAAGAGCGGCATTCAATCTGTGGGAGTTCGATCCTAACAGCACCAGGCGCTGAGCAGGCTCTTCAACACGACGTACGAAGGTGCCTCGGAAGGTGCTGTTCAAGGCGCCAAGCCCCCCCAAAAAGGGACAATGCTACTATCCTTTTCCACACTTGTGCTTCAATGTAGCACCATGATCTTCAAGATAGGGAGTCTCTTATTTTGTCACTTTCATATACTAGTGGGAATTTTTCATTATAGAACTTGGCTTGTATATTCCAACAATGGGCTTCCTGAAATGCCCTAGGTCTTCCTGAGCAAGCAAGTTGGATGCACACTCACTTAGTTTCTTTTGTTGAGCTTTGATACATTTATAGCTCTAGTGCATCCGTTGCATGGCAATCCCTACTCCTCGCATTGACATCAATTGATGGGCACCTCCATAGCCCGTTGATTAGCCGCGTCAATGTGAGACTTTCTCCTTTTTCGTCTTCTCCACACAAACCCCATCATCATATTCTATTCCACCCATAGTGCTATGTCCATGGCTCACGCTCATGTATTGCGTGAAAGTTGAAAAAAGTTTGAGAATACTAAAGTATGAAACAATTGCTTGCCTTGTCATCGGGGTTATGCAAGATGAGAGCATTTTGTGTGACGAAAATGAAACGTGGCTTAACTATATGATTTTATAGGGATAAGCTTTCTTTGGCCATGTTATTTTGAGAAGACATAATTGCTTAGTTAGTATGCTTGAAGTATTATTATTTTTATGTCAATATTAAACTTTTGTCTTGAATCTTTCGGATCTGAATATTCATGCCACAATAAAGAAAATTACATTGAAAATTATGCTAGGTAGCATTTGATGTCTACTACGCAACCTTCTTCTTGTAGACGTTGTTGGGCCTCCAAGTGCAGAGGTTTGTAGGACAGTAGCAAATTTCCCTCAAGTGGATGACCTAAGGTTTATCAATCCGTGGGAGGCGTAGGTTGAAGATGGTCTCTCTCAAACAACCCTGCAACCAAATAACAAAGAGTCTCTTGTGTCCCCAACACACCCAATACAATGGTAAAATGTATAGGTGCACTAGTTCGGCGAAGAGATGGTGATACAAGTGCAATATGGATGGTAGATATAGGTTTGTGTAATCTGAAAATATAAAAACAGCAAGGTAACTAATGATAAAAGTGAGCATAAATGGTATTGCGATGCTAGGAAACAAGGCCTAGGGTTCATACTTTCATTAGTGCAAGTTCTCTCAACAATAATAACATAATTGGATCATATAACTATCCCTCAACATGCAACAAAGAGTCAATCCAAAGTCACTAATAGTGGAGAACAAACGAAGAGATTATGGTAGGGTACGAAACCACCTCAAAGTTATTCTTTCGGATCGATCTATTCAAGAGTTTGTAGTAAAATAACACGAAGCTATTCTTTCCGTTCGATCTATCATAGAGTTCGTACTAGAATAACACCTTAAGACACAAATCAACCAAAACCCTAATGTCACCTAGATACTCCAATGTCACCTCAAGTATACGTGGGTATGATTATACGATATACATCACACAATCTCAGATTCATCTATTCAAACCAACACAAAGTACTTAAAAGAGTGCCCCAAAGTTTCTACCGGAGAGTCAAGACAAAAACGTGTGCCAACCCCTATGCATAGGTTCATGGGTGGAACCCGCAAGTTGATCACCAAAACATACATCAAGTGAATCAATAGAATAACCCATTGTCACCACGGTTATCCCACCCAAGACATACATCAAGTGTTCTCAAATCCTTAAAGACTCAATCCGATAATATAACTTCAAAGGGAAAACTCAATCCATTACAAGAGAGTAGAGGGGGAGAAACATCATAAGATCCAACTATAATAGCAAAGCTCGCGATACATCAAGATCGCACCACCTCAAGAACACGAGAGAGAGAGAGAGAGAGAGAGAGAGAGATCAAACACATAGCTACTGGTACATACCCTCAGCCCGAGGGTGAACTACTCCCTCCTCGTCATGGAGAGCGCCGGATGATGAAGATGGCCACCGTGAGGATCCCTCTCCGGCAGGTGCCGTAACATGGCCCCGATTGGTTTTGGTGGCTACAGAGGCTTGCGGCGCGGAACTCCCGATCTATTCTGTTTTCTGGAGGTTTCAGTATTTATAGGATTTTTGGCGAGGTCTCACTTGGGGTCTCGGGTTGTCCATGAGGCAGGGCCCATGCCTGGGGTGGGCGTGCCCCCACCCTCGTGGGCAGCCCGGGACTCTCCTGGCCCAACTCTTTTACTCCGGGGGATTCTTTTGGTCCGGAAAAAATCATCAAAAATTGGCACGTCAATTGGACTCCGTTTGATTTTCCTTTTCTGCAATACTCAAAAACAAGGAAAAAACAAAAAGCGCATTTGGGCTCTAGGTTAATAGGTTAGTCCTAAAATCATATAAAATAGCATATAAATGCATATAAAACACCCTAGAAGGATAATATAATAGGATGAATACTTCATAAATTATAGATACGTTGGAGACGTATCAGCATTCCACATCAAAAATTCTGTTTTTATCATTTATCTACTCGAGGACGAGCAGGAATTAAGCTTGGGGATGCTTGATACGTCTCCAACGTATCTATAATTTTTTATTGTTCCATGCTATTATATTATCTGTTTTGGATGTTTAATGGGCTTTAATATGCTCTTTTATATTATTTTTGGGACTAACCTATTAACCGAAGGCCCAGTGCAAATTGCTCTTTTTTTGCCTATTTCAGTGTTTCGCAGAAAAGGAATATCAAACAGAATCCAAATGGAAAGAAACCTTCGCGAGGATCTTTCTTGGAACAAACGCAACCAAGGAGACTTGGAGTGGAAGTCTGGAACTCCGCGAGGAAGCCACGAGGTAGGAGGGCGCTCCCCCACCCTCGTGGGCCCCTCGCAGCTCCACCGACCTACTTCTTTCGCCTATATATATACTCTTCTACCCTGAAAACATCCAGGGAGCCACGAAACCACCTTTCCACCGCCACAACTTTCTGTACCCGTGAGATCCCATCTTCGGGCCTTTTCCGGTGCTCCGCCGGAGGGGGAATTGATCACGGAGGGCTTCTACATCAACACCATAGCCTCTCCGATGATGTGTGAATAGTTTACCACAGACCTTTGGGTCCATAGTTATTAGCTAGATGGCTTCTTCTCTCTTTTTGGATCTCAATACAAAGTTCTCCTCGATGTTCTTGGAGATCTATTCGATGTAATACTTTTTCCAGTGTGTTTGTCGAGATCCGATGAATTGTGGGTTTATGATCAAGATTATCTATGAACAATATTTGACTCTTCTCCGAATTCTTATATGCATGATTTGATATCTTTGCAAGTCTCTTTGAATTATCAGTTTGGTTTGGCCTACTAGATTGTGAGGCCCTCGATTCAATCGTACACTAATCATGCACGCAAATGTGTACGATTAAGATCAAGGACTCACGGGAAGATATCACAACACAACTCTATACACAAATTAAAAAAATACAAGCTTTATATTACAAGCCAGGGGCCTCGAGGGCTCGAATACATAAGCTCGAATACACAAGAGTCAGCGGAAGCAACAATATCTGAGTACAAACATGAGTTAGACAAGTTTGCCTTAAGAAGGCTAGCACAAAAGCAACATCGATCGAAAAGGCAAGGCCTCCTACCTGGGAGCCTCCTAACTACTCCTAGTCGGCGGCGACCTCCACGTAGTAGTAAGCATCGGCGGTGGCATCTGGCTCCTGGGCTCCGACATCTGGTTGCATCAACCGGAAAAGAAGAAAGGAGGAAAAGGGGGAGCAAAGCAACCGTGAGTACTCATCCAAAGTACTCGCGAGCAAGGATCTACACTACATATGCAACATTATCAAAGGGAGGTCAGATATGTGGACTGGCTGCGAAATGTCGTAATAGAGAGAAGGCCTAGTCCTATCGAAGACTAGCATCTTCTGAAAACACCATCTTGCCGCAACAGGGAGGGAGTAGAGTAGCATAAAGTAAAGTAGTAGTAGTGTTATCAACCTCGGCCAGAGATCCTTTCTCGACTCCCTGCGAGAAAGCAATCCCGAGCCATACTATCCAGTTATCATCACAATCCAATACTCATATCCATGTCTCATCTCAAGTACCCGCCTAGTTGTATCGATCGGGATACAACCCCAAGTGTCTGTTATCAGTAGGACATGCTATCAATAGATGTTTTCTTCCTGCAGGGTGCACCAACTTACCCACCACGCCGATTAACTCCGCCGGACACACTTTCTGGGTCATGCCCGCCTCGCCAAACAATACGCCGCAGTTTACCTAGGCTTAATAGAGAGGCCAACCGCGGACTAAACCTATGCCCCGGGGTCATGGGCCATCTCCCCGAACTCCTACACGCTATAACGCGCCGGTGAGCGACCTAGCTACCTCCTTCAAAAGGCAGGTGCTTACGCATCCAACCCGCCAGCCGCCGCTCGATCGTGACATCTATTAAACTTTGGCTGATGTATACGATGCAGAACGCCCATACTACTTCGGCTGCAGGGGTGCAACAACTAAGGGGAAAGTGATGTGCGGTGCCGGGGCCTGGTCTTCGATCCCGTTGATCGGGTCTTCGATGATGAAGCGGGGGCAACAAGGACAAGGTGGGGGTCATTGATGGGTCACTAACCAACCTATACTAAGCAGTTTAGGATAAGAAGGTAGGTAACAATGAGCAGGTTACAAAAGCAGGCTATGCATCAGAATAGGAGCAAACAATAACAGTAGCAAAATCTAATGCAAGCATGAGAGAGTGGAAATGGGCGATATCGGGATGATCAAAGGGGGGGCTTGCCTGGTTGCTCTGGCAAGGAGGGGTCGTCGTCGACGTAGTCGATCACAGGGGCATCACCGGTCTCGAGGTCTACCGGAGAGAAGAGGGGGAAGAAACAGTAAATACATAGCAAACAGAGGTATCACTAAGCATGACATGACAATAAGTAGTGCTAGGCGTGCTCTAACGCGGTATTAGGTGATACCGGGGAAGGGGGGAAACATCTGAGAAATTATTCCTGGTGTTTCGCTTTTCGGACAAATGAACCGGAGGGGGAAAGTTGCGAGTTCAATAGGTTAGGGATGTGTGGCGGACGAACGGGCTGCGTATCCAAATTCGTCTCGTCGTCCCAAGCAACTTTCATGTACAAAGTTTTTCCATCCGAGCTACAGTTAATTTTCTATGATTTTTGCAAGTTTAAAACATATTCTGGAATTATTTATACTAACAGAAAAGGAATATGACGCCGAGATGACGTAGGAGTGACGTCTGCAGTCAACATCCGGTTGATCGTCAAAACCGACACTGGGGACCCACTGTCGACCTCTATTTAATGAGCTTATTCTAAACTGAATCGAGGTTAATTAGTGATGGCCCCACATGTTAGTGGCTAATTAGCTAAACTAATTATTTTTAATTATAAAAACCATTTTAGTTATTATTTAAGCGGCGGGGCCAGCTCGTCAGTGGCACTGTACCGCCATGTCAGTGTGTTGACTGGGTCAACCCAGTCAACGGGGCCCCTAAGGCCCATCGGCGATGAGCTGAGGTGAGCCCGCCCAGCCACGTCGGCGGCGGTCGGCGTCTCGCCACCGGCGACGCAAGAATGCGGCGGAGCCGCTCGGGCCTCGTCGGAAACGCGCTAGGGGCGGCCGGTTCGCGTGCGATTGGCACCGTTCGAACGCGCGCACGACACCGTGTCGGGTGGTGGTGGTGGCTCGCCCGGGGACGGCCGGAATAACCATCGGCGGCGAGCACGGGCGGAGGCGGTGTTTGGAGTCACGTCGGGAATGGGCTAGGGGGCACGGGAGGGCGAGAGGAAGGGCTGGTCGGGCTCCTGGGAACATCAGGAGCACGATTGAGGGCTCGGACGGGTGCCACAGCAGCGGTGGCAACGACGGTGATGCAGCAGGGCGACGGTGAGCTACGTGAGAGAAGGGAGAGGGGGAGGAGCTCACCGGGTGGGCGCACGAAGGCCCGGCGAGTAACAGGAGCGCAGTGGCGGTGGCCGGAGTCGAAAGCGGCGACGACGACGGTCCAGGAGGAAGACGAAGGGGATACGGCGCTGGGATGGCTCCCGCCTTGAGGTTGTTGACGCAGACGAAGCAGCAGACGGCTGCGGGGCTCGTGGACACATCGGGGCGGCGAGGAGGGCCCGTGGCAGGGTGGCGCAACAACGCCATGCCATGCAGATCTTGTCGGGCGAGGTGGATCTGGAGAAGGGGGCGAGGCCAGAGGGAGAGAGGGGAGAGGGGGCGTCCAGGGGGAGTGAGTGGGTGCGGGGAGCCCGAGGGGTCAAGGGGACGTCGCCCTTATCCCTTCCCCGACGGGGACAACGACAGGGTTCGGTGGCGACCGGCGAGCGCGGTCGCTGGGTTGGGTGAACAGAGAGGACGGAGGCGGCCGGGGGAGGTGGGCTGCTGGGTTGGGCCGCCCATATGACAAAGGCCCAGGGGGGTCAGGGGGGGTTCTTTTTCTTTTACCGTTGCTCTTTTTTTTTACAGAAAAAGCATGGTAATATTTGGGCTGCCAAAAGGATTTTGTAAAATGTGGGACTTGGCCACATAATTACATTGCAATAGTTAGCACTGCCACAAAAAGGTTGTGAGGCTTTTGAAATAGTTTGAAATTTTTATAAAGTAAAAAGGCATTTAAACTATTGTTTTAGCCACTGCTTTAATTGCTTTAGGCCATTTAAACACCTTGCAAAAATGTTGGTTCACCACCAATATTAACAAGTGACTATTTGCCACAAGATGAACATTTTAGGTCTCCTGTCTGACAAATAAGAGTTTTTGACTTTAGATTGGATTTGAATTTGAATCAGTGATTTGGATCAAGTGAAGATTAGCAACAGTAACAATGATGACAAGGCATCATTGGAAGGGGATTACTGTAGCATGATTCTTGGGGTGTTACAATTCTCCTCCACTACAAGAAATCTCGTCCCGAGATTTAAGAGCTGGAGTAAGGGAGAAAGGCTCGGGAAGGACGGAGCTCAACACAAGATAGGTACCTGGGGGCTATCTCGGTGAACATGGCATAGAGGCATCTCTCGAGTTGAAATCCAAGAAAGTCATCGAGAGCAAGGTAAGAAGGTGCAATAAGAAGCTTCAACTTGGTAGGCAATCATTCATTGCCTAGAACAGAGGGTGAAAGGGGTTCAGAGCAATGGGAATAAGTATTGCGTCTGATACCAGAACATATCACAAGAAGGTGGCTCGTGAATTACATATGAAGCCAAGCGCGAGGAACAATTTTGGAAGACAGGAATGTACCGGAGAGTCAGGTTTCGATCCTGTGGAACTGTGGGTTATGGGCCCACCATGTGGGTTAACAGCAGGAAGGCACTGATCAATTTGCACGATCATGATAGCAAGGCAGGTCAGAGTATAGCCTGTCAGTTATGTTGGCAACAACGCTGGTACCAAGGGCGAGGGACGAAGAGAACCGTTTTCCTGCTCGCTAAGACGAGGCGGACCAATAGGCAAAGTTCCCGTCCATCGGCGGCTACCAGAATGTCATCAACAATAGTAACAATGTCTTACTGACATAGTTAGTACACCGAGGTGTTTACATAAGCAGGGAATTATCTCTGCTCAGACAAGTTAGATTACAAGAAAGGTGAAACAAAACCATGGAAAGGAAAATGTGATTATTATGATAATCAGACCAATGGAAAGGGAAGGTGTTTATACAAAAGTAAGAGTATATGCTTCCCAAGAACAAACAGAACATGATATACATGACAGGACATCAAGTACTTATCAATTTAGTTAATGGGGCAAGGAGAATCATGATGTTTACCCATACAGCGGTGTTTGGATAATTAACTACGAAACATTTAGCATTGCGCCTTCAATGTTCTTAATGATGTTCGGAGTAACACAGTCATACTTTTGGATAGCATTGACATGGTCATCAGGTAAAGGCCGGACCTTGGGAACACAAGGGATCCATCCAAATTTTTGGAACATCTCATGCTATTTGAACAGGGAAAAGATGGGGAGGTGGCTGATGTTTCAGTAGCAATCCATCGACATGTTAAAAAGGATGTATTTCCAAAGTTTATATGAACAAGTTTTGGTGTTGTGGGGGAGACAAGAATGTTGTCGATGGTAACACAAATCATCAAGGGGCAAGGATGATATTTCTCATCATGAATTCGATTGATATCTTGGGAGAGTTCAGAAAGTTGATGATGATAACGACACATTTGTCGAGGGATTTCAGGAAGATGTAATTGATCGGCGAAGACATCAAGTCAATGGAATGATGAAGTGAAAGGTTATTGGAACCACGAGTACGACACAAACTCAAAAGCAAGCTTGCTGTTCATGGCGAAATGGTATGACGAGGAAGATCGACATAAGCTTAGCTCGTCATCGAAAATTCTGCTCCGGGAAGGACCAGGTAGCACAGTTAAAATTTAGCATGATAATGATATAGCCGGCCACGCTAGGAATGACTTGAAGAATTATTAAACTCGTAAGCAATGAAAATTACTTAGAGTTATTGAATTAGAGTGTGGAATCGATTCTCTTATCGATGTTCTCGAGTGACTAATAACTCTGAACCCGGGGGGGGGGGGATTTGAAATCAGTGAGAAGTAATACTAATGAATACTCGTAGGAAGCAACTGAGTTCTTTGATATCCTCGAGATACTGGAGGGTAATACTCGAAGGAAGATCAAAATAGAGGTTGCGGAGTTGCATGATCTGCAGAAGACAAGTGCATGAACTTGTCTGAGAAATGGAATCAAAGGGGAACAATCATGGTCAGAACCACGGTTGCAAAGGACCAAACATAGATACCAGAAGAACTTAACAAGGGGATTATTATTATCACAAGAAGCCTCCATGATAAGTTCCACATTGGGTCCATGGGCATGAACACAAAGTTCAAGGTCGACTCCCACTTCTTCAATGCATAACCTTCCATTCACTTCTCGCTTTCGAAGAGATCGTAGTGCAGAAGATTTATGTGGCGAAGTACCAGAAGAGTAAGACTCACATCTCTTTTGAGGTCACACGGAAGGCATAGGTTCAACCCGTAGGGGTATCTTAGGAACACCTACCACTAACTTCTAGAGCATATAACATCAGCTCAATTGCAGAGCATGGTTGACAATAAGCAGAGGATACAATTTACCGAAGGCAATATGTATCAGGGGAAGAGCGCATGAGATTTTGAATATGAAGGACATTGCTGGATAATAATCCAACAAAGGATTCAGCGGTCCTCAATGGATCTAATGTGAGTATCAGTACTCAATCAGACAATCAAAAGAGGGAAAGAATGCAGAGGCATCAGATTATAAAAACAACTGAATAATTCAACATTCAAGTTGAAGGGAACTAGGTGGACAATCATTACAACATGATTGGCTGAGATCCAACTCATGTCTAGAATGACGTATGAGCCGGAAGGTCAAATTTCAGGGTTCGACTGATTATTGCGAGCAATCACAACATAAAGAATCAATAGGCTCAGGATGACAAGGACAAATGATGTTAATGAATATTGCTAGACATATGGATTTAACCATAATGCAGGCAGACAAGACTTTCGGGAGCACTAGGCTACAGAGGATCTTTGGGAGATCGAATTGCATTCGAAGAATTTTGTGAGACATAAGATCATTTGGGGATGAACGAATCCCCGATAAGTGTGAGGAATTTTTCGTAGGGTTATTCAGGAGGAAAAGAGCTGCAAGGCAGTCAGAAAAAGGATTCTCAAAAGTTGGAGAATACTTTTGGGTATCTTGTAATAACAAGAACAACTAGGGATGGAAGTATGAACAGTGAGGGTACACAGTTATCCATAAGGATTCAACGGTGTTAAGGGATTATAAAAGAAACGACACAAGTTCTCGGCAGTAGATCGGAGAGTATCTTCGAAGTCTTTTGGTGAAGCAGGCAACCATCCGGAATGAAGGGGCTCTCCAGGGAAAGTCGTTACGAGAACCTAATGTAGTTAGTAAATTCATTTTACCCGAATAGAAGAGAGATCAGAATCCCAGAGTATAGACGAGGAACAAAAGATCCTAATACCACCCAATGGCGACGTGGGCCTGTAAGACACACAACCAATGTTAGTAAAAGTTTTCAGTGACTAGATTCAACTTCGCCAAGGAGTTGGAAAGGGGCTACCTACAGCGGTTGGCTCGATATTAACTCAGACGCCTCGATTCAATCGTACACTAATCATGCACGCAAATGTGAACGATTAAGATCAAGGACTCACGGGAAGATATCACAACACAACTCTAGACACAAATTAAAAAAAATACAAGCTTTATATTACAAGCCAGGGGCCTCGAGGGCTCGAATACACAAGAGTCAGCGGAAGCAACAATATCTGAGTACAGACATGAGTTAGACAAGTTTGCCTTAAGAAGGCTAGCACAAAAGCAACATCGATCGAAAAGGCAAGGCCTCCTGCCTGGGAGCCTCCTAACTACTCCTAGTCGTCGGCAGCCTCCACGTAGTAGTAAGCATTGGCGGTGGCATCTGGCTCCTGGGCTCCGACATCTGGTTGCATCAACCGGAAAAGAAGAAAGGAGGAAAAGGGGGAGCAAAGCAACCGTGAGTACTCATCCAAAGTACTCGCAAGCAAGGATCTACACTACATATGCAACATTATCAAAGGGAGGCTGTATATGTGGACTGGGCTGCAGAAATGTCAGAATAGAGAGAAGGCCTAGTCCTATCGAAGACTAGCATCTTCTAGAAAACACCATCTTGCAGCAATAGGAGGGAGTAGAGTAGCATAAAGTAAAGTAGTAGTAGTGTTATCAACCTCGGCCAGAGATCCTTTCTCGACTCCCTGCGAGAAAGCAATCCCAGAGCCATACTATCCAGTTATCATCACAATCCAATACTCATATCCATGTCTCATCTCAAGTATCCAGTTCTAGTTGTATCGATCGGGATACAACTCCAAGTGTCCGTTACCGTAGGACAGGCTATCGATAGAAGTTTTCTTCCCGCAGGGTGCACCAACTTACCCACCACGCCGATTAACTCCGCCGACACACTTTCTGGGTCATGCCCGCCTCGACCAAACAATACGCGCAACCCGACCTAGGCTTAATAGAGAGGCCAAGACGCCGGACTAAACCTATGCCCCAAGGGTCATGGGCCATCTCCCGAACTCCTACACGCTATAACGCGCCGGTGAGCGACCTAGCTACCTCCTTCAAAAAGCAAAAGCTTACGCAGTCCAACCCGGCTACCGCCACCACCGACATCTATTAAACTTCGGCTGATGTATACGACGCAAAACGCCCATACTACTTCGGCTGCAGGGGTGCAACAACTAAGGGGAAAGTGATGTGCGGTGCCGGGGCCTGGTCCTCGATCCCGTTGATCGGGTCTTCAATGATGAAGCGGGGGCAACAAGGACAAGGTGGGGGGTCATTGATGGGTCACTAACCAACCTATACTAAGCAGTTTAGGATAAGCAGGTAGGTAACAATGAGCAGGTTACAAAAGCAGGCTATGCATCAGAATAGGAGCAAACAATAACAGTAGCAAAATATAATGCAAGCATGAGAGAGTGGAAATGGGCGATATCGGGATGATCAAAAGGGGGCTTGCCTGGTTGCTCTGGCAAGGAGGGGTCGTTGTCGACGTAGTCGATCACAGGGGCATCACCGGTCTCGAGGTCTACCGGAGAGAAGAGGGGGAAGAAACAGTAAATACATAGCAAACAGAGGTATCACTAAGCATGACATGACGATAAGTAGTGCTAGGCGTGCTCTAACACGGTATTAGGTGATACCGGGGAAGGGGGGAAACATCTGGGAAATTATTCCCGGTGTTTCGCGTTTTCGGACAGATGACCGGAGGGGGAAAGTTGAGAGTTCGATAGGGTAGGGATGTGTGGCGGACGAACGGGCTTCGTATCCGGATTCGTCTCGTCGTTCTGAGCAACTTTCATGTACAAAGTTTTTCCATCCGAGCTATAGTTAATTTTCTATGATTTTTGCAGGTTTAAAACATATTCTGGAATTATTTATACTAACAGAAAAGGAATATGACGTCAGCATGACGTAGGAGTGACGTCAGCAGTCAACAGTCCGGTTGATCGGTCAAAATCGACGCTGGGGACCCACTGTCGACCTCTCACATTTAATGAGCTTATTCTAAACTAAACTGAGGTTAATTAGCTGATGGGCCCCACATGTTAGTGGCTAATTAGCTAAACTAATTACTTTTAATTATAAAAACCATTTTAGTTATTATTTAAGCGGTGGGGACGACTCGTCAGTGGGACTGTACCGCCATGTCAGCGTGTTAACTGGGTCAACCCAGTCAACGGGGCCCCTAAGGCCCACTGGTAGTGAGCCAGGGGTGGGGCCCGCCCAGCCACGTCGGCGGCGGCCGGCGTCTCGCTGCCGGCGACGCTAGAACGTGGCAGAGCCGCTCGGGCCTCGTCGGAAACGTGCTAGGGGCTGCCGTTTCACGTGTGGTTGGCACCGTTGGAACCCGCGCACGACGCCGTGTCGGGTGGTGGTGGTGGCTCGCCCGGGGACGGCCAGAATAACCATCGGCGGCGAGCACGGGCGGCGGCAGCGTTCGGAGTCATGTCGGGAATGGTCTAGGGGGCACGGGAGGGCGAGAGGAAGGGCTGGTCGGGCTCCTGGGAACACCACGAGCACGATGGAGGGCTCGGACGGGGGCCACGGCAGCGATGGCCATGACGGTGATGCAACAGGGAGACAGTGAGCTACGGCGGTTGCGGCGAGCGAGTTAGAGAGGGAGGCGGCCTACATGAGAGAAGGGAGAGGGGGAGGAGCTCAGCGGGTGGGCGCACGAAGGCCCGACGAGTAACAGGAGCGTAGTGGCGGTGGCCGGAGTCGAAAGCAGCGGCGGCGACGGTCTAGGAGGAAGACAAAGGGGATCCGGCGCTGGGGTGGCTCCCACCTTGAGGTTGTTGGCGCAGACGAAGCAGCAGACGGCTGCGGGGCTCGTGGACACATCGGGGCGGCGAGTAGGGCCCGTGGCATGGTGGCGCAGCAACGCGGGCGACGACAAGGCTTGGGCGAGGTGGATCTGGAGAAGGGGCGAGGCGGAGGGAGAGAGGGAGAGGGGCCCAGGGGAGTGAGTGGGTGCGGGAGCCCGAGGGGTCGAGGGTATTGCCTTATCCCTTCCCGACGGGACGGCGACAGGTTGGTGGCGACCGTGGCGTGGTCGCTGGGTCGGGTGAACAGAGAGGAGGGAGGCGACCGGGAGGTGGGCTGCTGGGTTGGGCCGCCCAGATGACAATGGCCTGTGGGGTCGGGGGTTTTTTTCTTTTACCTTTGCTCTTTTCTTTTACACAAAAGCATGGTAATATTTGGGCTGCCAAAAGGATTTTGTAAAATGTGGGACTTGGCCACATAATTACATTGCAATAGTTAGCACTTGCCACAAAAGGTTGTGAGGCTTTTGAAATAGTTTGAAATTTTTATAAAGTAAAAAGGCATTTAAACTATTGTTTTAGCCACTGCTTTAATTGCTTTAGGCCATTTAAACACCTTGCAAAAATGTTGGTTCACCACCAATATTAACAAATGACTATTTGCCACAAGATGAACATTTTAGATCTCCTATCTGACAAATAAGAGTTTTTGACTTTAGATTGGATTTGAATTTGAATCGGTGATTTGGATCAAGTGAAGATTAGCAACAGTAACAATGATGACAAGGCATCATTGGAAGGGGATACTGTAGCATGATTCTCGGCGTGTTACAATTGATCTTTTTTGCAATGGGAGAAGTGCTTAGCTTTGGGTTCAATCTTGCGGTGTCCTTTCCCAGTGACAGTAGGGGCAGCAAGGCACGTATTGTATTGTTGCCATCGAGGATAAAAAGATGGGGTTTATATCATATTGCTTGAGTTTATCCCTCTACATCATGTCATCTTGCCTAATGCGTTACTTTGTTCTTATGAATTTATACTCTAGATGCATGCTGCATAGCGGTCGATGTGTGGAGTAATAGTAGTAGATGCATAATCGTTTCGGTCTACTTGACACAGACGTGATGCCTATGTTCATGATCATGCCTAGATATTCTCACAAGTATGCGCTTTTCTATCAATTGCTCGACAGTAATTTGTTCACCCACTGATGACCCACAAGTATAGGGGATCTATCGTAGTCCTTTCGATAAGTAAGAGTGTCGAACCCAACGACGAGCAGAAGGAAATGATAAGCGGTTTTCAGCAAGGTATTTTCTGCAAGCACTGAAATTATCGATAACTGATAGTTTTGTGATAAAGTGATTTGTAACGGGTAACAAGTAACAAGTGTAAATAAAGTGTAGCAAGATGGCCCAATCCTTTTGGTAGCAAAGGACAAGCCTAGACAAACTCTTATATGAAGGAAAACGCTCCTGAGGACACATGGGAATTATCGTCAAGCTAGTTTTCATCACGTTCATATGATTCGCGTTCGGTACTTTGATAATTTGATATGTGGGTGGACCGGTGCTTGGGTGCTGTCCTTACTTGGACAAGCATCCCACTTATGATTAACTCCTATTGCAAGCATCCACAACTACAAAAGAAGTATTAAGGTAAACCTAACCATAGCATGAAACATATGGATCCAAATCAGCCCTTACGGCTAAAACGGATAAACTAGGGTTTAAGCTTCATCACTCTAGCAACCCATCATCTACTTATTACTTCCTAATGCCTTCCTCTAGGCCCAAATAATGGTGAAGTGTCATGTAGTCGACGTTCACATAACACCACTAGAGGAAAGACAACATACATCTCATCAAAATATCAAACGAATACCAAATTCACATGACTAGCTACTAATAGCAAGACTTCTCCCATGTCCTCAGGAACAAACGTAACTAATCACAAAGCATATTCATGTTCATAATCAGAGGGGTATTAATATGCATAATGGATTTGAACATATGATCTTCCACCAAATAAACCAACTAGCATCAACTACAAGGAGTAATCAACACTACTAGCAACCCACAAGTACCAATCTGAGGCTTTGGGACAAAGATTGGATACAAGAGATGAACTAGGGTTTGAGAGGAGATGGTGCTGGTGAAGGTGTTGATGGAGATTGACCCCCTCCTGATGAGAGGATCATTGGTGATGACGATGATGATGATTTCCCCCTCCCGGAGGGAAGTTTCCCCGGCAGAACAACTCTGCCGGAGCCCTAGATTGGTTCCGCCAAGGTTCCGCCTCGTGGCGGCGGAGTTTCTTACCAAAAGCTTGCTTATGATTTTTCTCGGATGGTAGACTTCGTATAGCAGAAGATGGGCACGGAGGCTGCCGGGGCCTGAGGCGGGGCGCGCCTGGGTAGGGCGCCCCCCACCCTCGTGGCCAAGGTGTGGGCCCCCTCTAGTATTTTCTTCGCTCAGTATTTTCTTATTATTTACAAAAATGACTTCCGTGGAGTTTCAGGACTTTTGGAGTTGTGCAGAATAGGTCTCTAATATTTGCTCCTTTCCAGCCCAGAATTCCAGCTGCCGACATTCTCCCTCTTCATGTAAACCTTGTAAAATAAGAGAGAATAGGCATAAGTATTGTGACATAAAGTGTAATAACAGCCCAAAATGCAATAAATATCGATAAAAAGCATGATGCAAAATGGACGTATCAACTCCCCCAAGCTTAGACCTCGCTTGTCCTCAAGCGGAAGCCGATAACGATAAATATGTCCACATGTTTAGAGATAGAGGTGTAGATAAAATACGATACGGACATGAGGGCATCATGATCATTCTTATAACAATATATATATATATATATATATATATATATATATATATATATGTCACATGATTTCTTATTCTCAAGTAATAATCTATTCACAAATCAAATTATGAATCATAAACTTCATTGAGAACTAACAAACCATAATCTCAGTCACTGAAGCAATTGCAATTTATCATAACATCGAAAAAAGTCAATATAAGAGCTTTTCAGCAAGTCCACATACTCAACTATCATTTAGTCTTTCACAATTGCTAACACTCACGCAATACTTATGGGTATGGAGTTTTAATCGGACACGGAGAAAGATAGGGGCTTATAGTGTTGCCTCCCAACCTTTTACCTCAAGGGTAATGTCAACAATAATGATTCATGTTAACTTACATCCAATTGGATATATATATATATATATATATATATATATATATATATATATATATATATATATATATATATATATATATATATATATATATAT
Source organism: Aegilops longissima (assembly GCA_021605205.1). NCBI lineage: Eukaryota > Viridiplantae > Streptophyta > Magnoliopsida > Poales > Poaceae > Aegilops > Aegilops longissima. Next base: position 605,205,888 of record CM038682.1, read on the forward strand.
CGTGATCTTTCCAATGTAATGTGCTTGCCAAAGGATAAAATGTAAAAAGGAAAGGTGAAGATCACCATGACTCTTGCATAAGGGTAAGAGATAAAAGTAAAAGATAGGCCCTTCGCAGAGGGAAGTAGAGGTTGTCATGCGCTTTCATGGTTGGATGCACAAAATCTTAATGCAAAAGAACGTCACTTTATATTGCCACTTGTGATGTGGACCTTTATTATGCAGTCCGTCGCTTTTATTTCTTCCACATCACAAGATCGTATAAAGCTTATTTTCTCCACACTAATAAATCATACATATTTAGAGAGCAATTTTTATTGTTTGCACCGATGACAACTTACTTGAAGGATCTTACTCAATCCATAGGTAGATATGGTGGACTCTCATGGCAAAGCTGGTTTTAAGGATATTTGGAAGCACAAGTAGTATATCTACTTGGTGCAAAGAATTTGGCTAGCATGAGGGAGAAAGTCAAGCTCAACATGTTGGATGATCCATGACAATATACTTTATTTCAGATGTAAGAAAACATAACCCATTACGTTGTCTTCCTTGTCCAAAATCAACAATTTAGGATGTCATATTTTAATGAGTGCTCACAATCATAAAAGATGTCCAAGATAGTATATTTATATGTGAAACCTCTCTTTCTTTATTACTTCCTATTAATTGCAACGATGACCAAAACTATGTTTGTCAACTCTCAACAACTTTTAATCATCATACTCTTTATATGTGAAGCCATTAATATCCATAAGATCAATATGATCTCTTTATTTCTTTTTATTTTTTCTTTTTCTTTTATTCTATTATTCCCTCAAGATCATAGCAAGATAATCAAGCCCTTGTCACAACACTAATCTTTATTATATATAGCTCACAGACTCGATTACATAGAAGGATCATAAAGCAAAACTCAAAACTAAATCATACTAAAATTTTATTCTACTAGATCAAGATATTACCGAAAGGATCGAACTAAGAAAAACGGTAAAGATAGGAGTGTGATGGTGATACGATACCGGGGCACCTCCCCCAAGCTTGGCAGTTGCCAAGGGGAGTGCCCATACCCATGTGATTATGTCTGTTTTGCTGGTGAAGGAATTGTTGATGATGTAGGCTTGTCGTCCCTCTTCCAAGGCATAGGCTCACCATCATAGAAGGATGATCGAATCTCTGGGATCCTTAAATCTGCAGCCAAACTCATCCTCTTGAATCTATATTCATACTCACAGTTTTGGTTTTGCAGGTCATAGATCTGGGCTTGGAGGTGCTCGATTTTCTCGTGAAGCTTGAAGATGGCCTCCCCGATATCCTTGGTGTCCAGCTTGTGGTTGTTGGTGAACTCCGTGATCATTATGTGATTGGAGTCAAGTCCGCGCTCCACCATCTCTTGACACTTGAAAACTTGTTGCTCCATTGCCTCGAGCATTGTCTCCACGCTTCTGGTCCTCCTTGGTCCCTCAACATCGCGGATGTGCAGCACCCCCTCATGCATCTCAATGGTTTGAGGGTGTTGCATCACCTCCGCAAGGTAGGGATTGATGAACTTCTCAAAGAACTTGTCCTTGGGGGCACTTGGAGATGTTATGATGATCTAGATCTGTCAGAAAAACAGCTCCAAACGAAAACAGAGGATATTTGCGTGGTACGGTGGTCAAAACCTTCGAGAGATTATATAATGAATTTTTACCGACCAAAAGAAGTATCGTGCAAGAAAACGGAGTCTGGAGAGCGCACAAGATGCCCATGAGGCAGGGGGCACACCCAGGGGGGTAGAGCGCGCCTCCCACCCTCGTGGAAGCCTCGTGTCCTTCCCGGAATGCTTCTTATTTTCCTATTTTCTTAAATATTCCAAAATGGAGAAAAATTTCCATTAGAGCTGTTTTGGAGTCGGTTTACTTACCGTACCACATACCTATTCCTTTTCGGAGTCTGAAACATTCTGGAAAGTGTCTCTTATGTATTCCTCCGGGGTTACGGTTACAATAATATTGGTTTCAACATTTATGGGATTACCTGAGATATAATGTTTGATTCTTTGACCGTTCACCACCTTCGGATTTGTGCCTTCGAAGTTGTTGATTTTTATGGCACCGGAACGATAGACTTCCTCGATAACGTAAGGACCTTCCCGTTTAGAGAGAAGTTTTCTTGCAAAAAATCTTAAACGAAAGTTGTATAGCAACACATAATCACCTACATTAAACTCACGCTTTTGTATCCTTTTGTCATGCCATCTTTTAACTTTTTCTTTAAACAACTTGGCATTCTCATAGGCTTGGGTTCTCCATTCATCTAGTGAGCTAATGTCAAATAACCTCTTCTCACCGGCAAGTTTGAAATCACAATTGAGCTCTTTAATGGCCCAATATGCCTTATGTTCTAGCTCGAGAGGTAAGTGACATGTTTTTCCATAAACCATTTTATACGGAGACATACCCATAGGGTTTTTATATGCAGTTCTATAGGCCCATAATGCATCATCAAGTTTCTTGGACCAATTATTTCTAGATCTATTAATAGTCTTCCACAAAATTAATTTGAGCTCTCTATTACTCAATTCCACTTGACCGCTAGACTATGGGTGATAAGGGGATGCAATTCTATGATTAACATCATACTTGGCAATCATTTTATGAAAAGCACCATGAATAAAATGTGAACCACCATCAGTCATTAAATATCTAGGGACTCCAAACCTCGGAAAAATAGTTTCTTTAAGCATCTTAATAGAGGTGTTATGATCAGCACTACTAGTTGGAATAGCTTCTACCCACTTATTAACGTAATCAACAGCAACTAAAATATGCGTATACACATTAGAGGAAGGAAAAGGTCCCATATAATCGAAGCCCCGAACATCAAATGGTTCAATAACAAGTGAATAATTCATAGGCATTTCTTGACGTCTACTAATGTTACCGATTCTTTGACATTCATCACAAGATAAGACAAACTTACGAGCATCCTTGAAGAGAGTAAGCCAATAAAAACTGGACTGCAATACCTTATGTGCAGTTCTATCTCCAGCGTGGTGTCCTCCATAAGCCTCAGAGTGACACTTGCATAGGATCTGTTCCTGTTCATGATCTGGTACACAACCTCTAATAACACCATCTACTCCTTCTTTATAAAGATGTGGATCATCCCAGAAGTAATGTATTAAATCATAGAAAAACTTTTTCTTTTGCTGGTATGTGAAACTAGGTGGTATGAATTTAGCAACAATGTAATTAGCATAATTAGCATACCATGGAGCAGTACGAGAAGCATTTATGACAGCTAATTGTTCATCAGGAAAGCTATCATCAATAGGTAGTGGGTCATCAAGAACATTCTCTAACCTAGACAAGTTATCTGCAACGGGGTTCTCAGCTCCCTTTCTATCAATAATATGTAAATCAAATTCTTGTACCAAGAGAACCCATCTAATAAGTGTAACACCCCAAAATTTTGACCTTGATTTATTAATTAAAATTTTGCCAGGAAATTAAATTTTTATTTTCTGGTTTTATCTCTTAATTGCAGATCACTCTGTTCCTCTGAATTTTTGAGTTTTTCCTTCTAGGTGGAAACCTTTCAAAAATATTGATGGACTTGTATATCTTCCCAAGACCATTTCTTTTCATCAGTGGAATTATTTCAACAATTATTTTTCTTTGAGCTTTATTTCTTTTTAAAAAATGATTTTTCATAAGTTTTAAAGTCCCATTTGCACTACAACCATTTTAAATACTTCTTTAAAATTTCCACCAAAATTTGGGGATGTCATGTGATGTTCCCACATCACTTTTATGCAAAAATCTCTTTTAGTCATTTGGAGATTTTGAGCCCTACCTCAAGTTTTGAAATCTGGTCCAGTTTGTAATTTGCACTACAATCTATTTGAATATTTCTTTAAAAATCCCACCAAAATTGTGGGATGTTAGTAGTAGTGTATAATTCAACTTTATGCAAAACCCATTGGTGTTCTTTGAAAAATTTGAGCAAATCATCCTCATCTTCATTCTGGTCAGGTTTAGTGTTTTGCACTACAACCATATTTTATCTTGCTCTTGTTGCCTTGGGATTTGTCCTGCTTATTGACCACTCTACCAAACCCTTAAGTCCAGGAGATTGGACCCTTTGGAGTATTTTTGGTCCATGCAATAATGCCCTTCACTTTCTGTCCAGAACTGAAGATTTGCAAAACTTGCACTAACAAGTTTCTGGTTTTGCCCAAATAGCCTTGCCATCATCACTTGCACCTAAAGAGACCCCAACCTGGAGATTTGGGCCACCAGAAGAGATGCTTGGGCATAGTTTTATGTTTGCACTGTGATCTTGCCCATCTGGACAAACCAGCATGTCCACTAATCTCCTAGCCACCGCTAACCTAGACCTGTTAATTGCCAGCCTCACCCAAGACCTCTAGGCCACCTGGCTTTACATCGAGCATGTAGCGTCGTGCTTTGGCGCGCCAGGCGCACGTTTGCACACACGCATAACCGAGCCGCGCGTCTTGCCCTCGCCTTTTCTCGCCCGCAGGTCAGCGCCCGTTCTCGCCCGCTTCGCGCTGAACCCTCCAAGCCGCCCCTGGCGCCCTACAGTGCCGCCGTCAGAGCCCTCTTGGCGGCACGCCGGCGTCCGCAACACGCCCCTGCCATGGCAGCGCCGCCCAAGCCACAGCCGCCCGCCAGCTGCCCTCTGGAACAGCCCGAGCTCATCCACGAGCCCGTCCGCTAGCGCCCATCGTCGCCACGTCGCCCTGCTAGCAACAGAACGGCGGTTCGCCGGCGTTCTTATCCGCAGCCGCGGGGATCGACCTCCCGGGCTATAAATAGCCCTTCCGATCACGCCTAGGCTCGTCAGCAACCTTGTTGGAGTAGTAGGAAGCCCCCCTCCTCCCCGGTTGGCCAGAGGCCATTCTCTCTCCCATCTCTGGCAGGTTCGGCCGCCGCCATGTTCCGGTAAAATCCGGCCAAGACCGAGGCCCCTAACCCCTCCCGTGCTCCCATTCTCCTCCCCTCGACCGTGCGGAGCCACCCAACACCTCAGCCTCAGCCGGGAGCCACCGTAGCCCAAGCCCCCAATTGCTCCCGAAACCACCGTCCGCCGCGGAGCTCGCCGCCGGTGAACCCCTCCACCCCCGCCAGCCTATCAACCACTAGGAGGACCGCCCTGGACCTGCGGTATTGGGGAACGTAGCAATTTCAAAAAATTTCCTACGCACGCAAGATCATGGTGATGTATAGCAACGAGAGGGGAGAGTGTTGTCCACGTACCCTCGTAGACCGAAAGCGGAAGTGTTATAACAACGTGGTTGATGTAGTCGTACGTATTCACGACCCGACCGATCAAGCACCGAAACTACGGCACCTGCGAGTTTTAGCACACGTTCAGCTCGATGACAATCCCCGGACTCCGATCCAGCAAAGTGTCGGGGATGAGTTCCGTCAGCACGACGACGTGGTGACGATCTTGATGTTCTACCGTCGCAGGGCTTCCCCTAAGCACCGCTACAATATTATCGAGGACTATGGTGGAGGGGGGCACCGCACATGGCTAAGAGATCTCAAGGATCAATTGTTGTTGTGCCTAGAGATGCCCCCTTGCCCTGTATATAAAGGAGCCAGGGGAGGGGGTCGGCCGGCCAGAGGGGCGCCAGAGGAGTCCTCCCCACCGGAGTAGGACTCCCCCTTCCTTGTTGGAGTAGGAGAGAAGGAAAGAGGGGAGAGGAGGAAGGAAAGGGGCTGCACCCTTGTCCAATTCGGACCAGAGGGGGCTGCACGCCTCCTTCCTTCGGTCTCTCTCCTCTATTCCCGTATGGCCCAATAAGGCCCATATACTCCCGGCGAATTCCGTAACTCTCCCAGACTCCGAAAATACCGAATCATTCGAACCTTTCAAGTCCGAATATAGTCATCCAATATATCGATCTTTACGCCTCGACCATTTTGAGACTCTCGCCATGTCCCGATCTCATCCGGACTCAATTCCTTCATACATCAAAACTCATAAACTCATAATATAACATCATCAAAACCTTAAGCGTGGGACCCTACGGGTTCGAGAACAATGTAGACATGACCGAGACACGCCTCGGTCAATAACCAATAGCGGAACCTGGATGCTCATATTGGCCCCACATATTCTACGAAGATCTTTATCGGTCAAACCGCATAACAACATACGTTGTTCCTTTTGTCATCGGTATGTTACTTGCCCGAGATTCGATCGTCGGTATCTCAATACCTAGTTCAATCTCACATCGGCAAGTCTCTTTACTCGTTCCGTAATACATCATCCCGCAACTAACTCATTAGTTGCAATGCTTGCAAGGCTTAAGTGATGTGTATTCTTGAGAGGGCTCAGAGATACCACTCCGACAATCGGAGTGACAAATCCTAATCTCGAAATCGCCAACCCAACATGTACCTTCGAGACACCTGTAGAGCACCTTTATAATCACCCGATTCGTTGTGACGCTTGGTAGCACACAAAGTGTTCCTCCGTAAACGGAGTTGCATAATCTCATAGTTGTAGGAACATGTATAAGTCATGAAGAAAGCAACAGCAACATACTAAACGATCGTGTGCTAAGATAACAGAATGGGTCATGTCAATCACATCATTCTCCTAATGATGTGATCCCGTTAATCAAATGACAACTCATGTCTATGGCTAGGAAACATAACCATCTTTGATCAATGAGCTAGTCAAGTAGATGCATACTAGTGACAATCTGTTTGTCTATGTATTCACACATGTATTACGTTTCCGGTTAATACAATTCTAGCATGAATAATAAACATTTATCATGATACAAGGAAATAAATAATAACTTTATTATTGCCTCTAGGGCATATTTCCTTCAGTCTCCCACTTGCACTAGAGTCAATAATCTAGTTCTCATCATCATGTGATTCAACATCAATATTCACATCTATATGTGATTAATACTCATAGTTCACATCGTCATGTGATCAACACCCAAAGGGTTTACTAGAGTCAATAATCTAGTTCACATTGCTATGTGATTAACACCCAAAAGAGTACTAAGGTATGATCATGTTTTGCTCGTGAGAGAAGTTTAGTCAATGGGTCTGTCACATATAGAGCCGTATGTATTTTGCAAATATTCTATGTCTTCAATGCTCTGCGTGGAGCAACTCTAGCTAATTGCTCCCACTTTCAATATGTATCCAGATTGAGACTTAGAGTCATCTGGACCAGTGTAAAATTTTGCACCGATGTAACTTTTACAACGAACTCTTTTATCACCTCCATAATCGAGAAACATCTCCTTAGTCCTCACGAAGGATATTCTTGACCGCTGTCCAGTGATCTACTATTAGATCAAAATTGTATTCCTTTGCCAAACTCGAGCAAGGTATACAATAGGTGCTGTTCACAAGATAACATACTTTATAGAACCTATGATGAGGCATAGGGAATGACTTTTCATTCTCTTTCTATTTTCTGCCATGGTCGGGTCTTGAGTCTTATTCAACTTCACACCTTGCAACACAGGCAAGAACTCCTTCTTTGACTGTTCCATTTTGAACTATTTCAAAAAATTTATCAAGGTATGTACTCATTGAAAAATCTTATCAAGCGTCTTGATCTATCTATATAGATCTTGATGATCAATGTGTAAGCAGCTTCACCGAGGTCTTGCTTTGAAAAACTCTTATTCAAGTATCCTTTCATGCTATCCAGAATTTATATATCATTTCCAATCAACAATATGTCATCCACAGAGCTCCCACTCACTTTCTTGTAAATACAGGCTTCTCAAAAAGTCTGTATAAAACCATATGCTTTGATCAACTCATCAAAGCGTATATTCCAACTCCGAGAGGCTTGCACCAGTCCATAAATGGATCGCTGGAGCTGGCACACGTTGTTAGCACCTTTAGGATTGACAAAACCTTCTGGTTGCATCATATACAACTCTTCTTTAATGAATCCATTAAGGAATGCAGTTTTGACATCCTTTTGCCAGATTTCATAAAATGTGGCAATTGCTAACATGATTCGGACAGACTTAAGCATTGATACAAGTGAGAAAATCTCATCGTATTCAACACCTTGAACTTGTCGAAAAACCTTTCACAACAAGTCGAGCTTTGTAGATAGTAACACTACTATCAGTGTCCGTCTTCCTCTTGAAGATCCATTTATTTTCTATGGCTTGCCGATCATCGGGCAAGTCAACCAAAGTCCATACTTTGTTCTCATACATGGATCCCATCTCAGATTTCATGGCCTCAAGCCATTTTGTGGAATCTGGGCTCATCATCGCTTCCTCATAGTTCGTAGGTTCGTCATGGTCAAGTAACATGACTTCCAGAATAGGATTACCGTACCACTCTGGTGTGGATCTTACTCTGGTTGACCTACGAGGTTTGGTAGTAACTTGATCTGAAGTTTCATGATCAATATCATTAGCTTCCTCACTGATTGGTGTAGTTATCACATGAACGGTTTCTTGTGATGAACTACTTTCCAAAAAGGGAACATGTACAATTACCTCATCAAGTTCTACTTTCCTCCCACTCACTTCTTTCGAGAGAAAACTCCTTCTCTAGAAAGGATCCGAATTTAGCAACAAAAATCTTGCCCTCAGATCTGTGATAGAAGGTGTACTGTCAGTGTCAAAACCGGCGGATCTCGGGTAGGGGGTCCCGAACTGTGCGTCTAGACGGATGGTAACAGGAGACAAGGGACACGATGTTTTTACCCAGGTTCGGGCCCTCTCGATGGAGGTAATACCCTACTCCTGCTTGATTAATATTGATGATATGGGTAGTACAAGAGTAGATCTACCACGAGATCAAGGAGGCTAAACCCTAGAAGCTAGCCTATGGTATGATTGTTGTTCGTCCCCACGGACTAAAACCCTCCGGTTTATATAGACACCGAATAGGTTAGGGTTACACTGAGTCGGTTACAAAGGTAGGAGATCTACATATCCGTATCGCCAAGCTTGCCTTCCACGCCAAGGAAAGTCCCATCCGGACACGGACAAAGTCTTCAATCTTGTATCTTCATAGTCTTGGAGTCCGGCCGTTATGATAGTTCGCTATCCGGACACCCCTAGTCCAGACTCCTCAAGAGCCTCGAACCAGGCTTCAATGACGACGAGTCCGGGCGCATATTGTCTTCGGCATTGCAAGGCGGGTTCCTCCTCGAATACTTCATAGAAGGTTTTGAACACAAGGATAGTGTCCGCTCGCAAAACAAGTTCCACATACCACCATAGAGAGAATAACTTTTGCACAGATCTGGCGACGTATTCATGGTGTGACATCACACCACGGCCAGCCTTTATGTGAATCGTTTTTCTTTGTTCCACCTCGGCGCGTTTAGCGAGGCGGTTTCCGGCACGCCTTATCAAAGCATAGATCATGACCCTTATTCCGGGATTCCCATCAATACGGACGTGGGTAACCCAACCGTGCCCGTTGGCGCGCCTCCTTTATCAAAGGCGAGTCCTAATCGACCACGGGGAGGGCTCTTGGTATTCAACCTCTTTATAATGAGACCAAGGCCCTCTTCTTTTTTACACCCTCCATCGAGTTCGCCTCACGCTTCGAGTTCTAGCACCCAAAGCTTTAGATTTAGGCGCTTCAGACCTTCGACGATGTCTGGCTCCGACCAGTTCGGCCGATGGATGTCTTCTTCCATCACAGAAGAAGATGTGTTAAAGCTGCGAGATGCCAGGTATCTAACCGGTGAGATTTCGCATAGGCTGCCTGCTCCAGGGCAGGTCATTCCCACTCATGAGCCCGGCGAGAGCGTGGTGTTCGTGTCACACTTCCTTCGGGGTTTAGGCTTCCCGACGGATCCCTTTGTGCGGGGGCTCATGTTTTATTATGGGCTGGATTTCCATGACTTGAATCCGGAGTCCATCCTCCATATCTCGTCATTCATTGTCGTATGTGAGGCCTTCCTCCATATTACCCCTCACTTTGGATTGTGGCTCAAGACCTTCAAGGTGGAGCCAAAGATGTTCGAGGGGCAACAAGCAGAAAAGCGAGGGGCGGTCATAAGGAAGTGTGCTGATGCTCCGTGGCCGAGGGCTCTTTTCAAGAGGAGCTTGGTTTGTGGCAACGGGAGTGGTTTTATATCACCGCTCCTGGGGCACCAAATGGGTGGTGCCACCCGCCTTTCGCCAGTCCACCACAGCGGTGGCGCCATGGGTCAACAAGGGGCTCGACTGGGGCCGTCCAAGGACGTTCCTGCATTGCAGGGCGTATTCAAGACCTCCAAGAAAGAGAGATCAATTTGGTCGCAGATGGCGCGAGTTATGTTGATTCGGCGCCTCCTGCCTCAAGAACGCCGCCTCCGTCCGTGCATGGGAATTCAATCCGAGGGACCACGAGCTCTCCAACATTTTATGGGTACGACACCCGTGGAGATGTATAAACTGTTCTTGGATCACAAGAGAAGTGTCCGGACTGACCGAGGACGCAGGACTAAGCTGCAATCGCCAGATACTCAAGTAAGTAGTCCTCAGAACGGACAGGCTGTTCATTCATTTATCATATACATGCCCTTTAAAGGAGCCGCTTGAACAGAGTGGATAGCCAAGGCAAAGTTAATAAGGTGTCCGCTCCCTCCCGAGACCACGCGGATCCCATGCTGGCCAAGATGTTGAAGGCCGCGCTTTTAAAGAAGGCGAAGGGGGAGCAGGAAGCAACTGCCTCCACGAAGGAGAATTTCAAGGAAGGAGGGATCAAAGGTCCCACCCTCCAAGGAGAGAAGAGGACCGCTTGAAGATCCGGAGGTCAAGGCCTCAAAGAGGGAAAGAAATCTTCGCCGAGAGTCCGGCGTTGGGAAGTAACCCAGCCGACTGCTTCCCCAAGGGATCAGCCCTCCAATGAGCCGTAAGTAAAAAGAAGGGTCTTGTAAATAAGGAACATCCTGCATTTATTTCAAGATAACCAAATTGTACCTTGTAGTTTGAATCTCAGCCCTTCTCAGCAGAGCTCGTCTTGAGGGGATCTTCTTCCGGAGATGATGGAGAGCTAAACGCCTCCCGTCGCACCTTCATGTGAGGCGGACGCCCGAGGTGTCGTCGCGAGGGTTTCCCAAAGTCCGCAGGCTGAAGGTCCGCGCCAATCGGCGTCTTCCGGAGGAGTGAAGGATCTGCTCGGGCGGCGGTTATCTCGTAAGATCACCATGCTCTAATGGGTATGGTGATTGAAAGAATTGCATCCGCTGAGAGCAGATTGCGTGAAGCCGCCAGAAACTTGCTGACGGGGTTTGAGGTACGCAAAAATGATGTACCTTCCGGCGGTTGTGCATATAGAATGCGCTGTATAGATAGTAGCCCCGAGACTCGGTTTGTTGTCAAAATTGACAGCGTGCGAGGATCATAATCTCGATTATAACATATCACCGCCCTAAATAGGTGGCGGGCGTCCGTGGCCAGCGGATCGATGAATATGCCGAACTAAAGCGGCAACTCGACGAGGCGGATGCGGACACCGCGCTGGTCAATAAACGATTTGACGAGTCACAAGGTATGTGACTTCTATGCGGACACCTGGTAAGGGAGCTTGACGCCCATGCCTTACTACTTGTATGCTTAAGCAGGTGGTGCCGCTGCTATAGAGGAGCTGCGGGCGGAACTTGCCCGAGCAAAAGAGCAAGCCAGAAATAGTAATGCGGCCGCTTTAAGGGCGGCCGAAGAGCTAAAAGCCGAACGGGCTGCTCACTGCCAAAGCAAAGAGGAAATGGCCGATATGGCCATAAAGTTGAAGAATACTACCGACCGTTGCGAGGTTCTTGAAAAAAACGCCGAGTGGAGCAAGAGGGCTGAAAAGGCCACCGCCAATCCAAGGATGCCCGCTCCGCTTTGAGAGCTGCAAAGGAGGAGCTGAGTCGGTGGGGCTATTGCGGCTGGAAAACCGTTTTCGCTGGGAGGAAGTATACAGATCCAAGTATGCTCGGTTGGACAAGTTGTGGAGTTCGGAGGATGCTTATCTCGACTTAGCGGCGAAGCCATGGACGCGATTGAGCACTTCCGAGGCGGAAGGGGCACGAAGGAAGAGCTATATTGGTCGCAATTCCATAGTCCGGCGTCCTCTTCCGCTGATCGATCGGTTGGCGAATGGGCGAGCTGAATCGATTATCCGGACTTGCCATGAAGCATGTCATGACTTATTTGTGGCGAGCGGACCCCACCAAAGAGTTATTTTGGTTTAGTGCAGCAGTTCCTTGGTGCGGTACCGCGTATCGATGCAATGAAGCGGTCAGCGTGTATTGAGGGAGCGCGGATGGCTCGCCCGTGTCAAGACATATTGGGCGGAGATGAAGGCCACCGACGTTGCATCCCGAGATTCGGACGAAGCCGAGTACCGCCGAGCACTATTTTGAGGAAGTTCTGCGGGCGCTTGTTTAATAGAGATGCACGATGCTCAAGGATATTATGTTTAAATGACATGTATGATTTGTGAAAACAATGTTTCAATATAATATAAGAGCTTTTTATACTTGTGCCTTCAAGTAGTAAACTACTCCTGTCTGGCCGTTGATGTATATGTATATATAACTTTGAAAGATGGCAGTCCTTGGTTTCAGCCCCCACGCACATAGTGCGGGGTGTTTGCAAAGAAGGCGCTTTTCACACTTAATCCAACGCCTTGGTCCTATTAAGGAGGTGGTAGCGAGCAAACTAGGCAACCGGACTATAATGCTTTATCACTTTCACTTAGCCATAGGAGTTCGAGTGTGGGGCTACTATATAGCCCACAGGGCACCGCACTCTCCAATTCAGAGTGCGTATGTGCTGACCGAAAACCGTCCTTCGTTAATGCAGAGGAATTCTAAACATTCCGGTGAGTCATTAAGTGGTTGACCAGTCTCGCTATATCATGACAGCCGGTTTCGGCTTTCTCTCGCGAGGTGCTCGCCCGGCGAACCGGGCACAATCGCAGAGTTCTCCGGTGCCGCGTTAGCCGATAGAACGGAACGTAAGGCAGCAAAACACGTGAGCCGGCAAACCCAACATTTGACCAAAGACATGATTCGAGCTGATGCATATAAGGCCTAACTCGAGACGCCAACACTCCCTAAGGTATTCGGTCTTTATAAAAACGGGCAGAATAATGCCCTAAGCCCCGTGTCCGTGCACGCGAAAATTCTGGTGCGCCAATGCCAAAACGCCAGCCTCCTCCTCGGTTATAGTAAGAAACCGGGGATGTATATCAATAAGAGACAGAAAAAGGTTTACGCAGGTCTTAAGCTGAAAAGAATCCTTGCAACGGGTCCCTACCGCACGCTCTGCTTTGTGTCTCCGTTGTTCCGTATCCTGGACGGGTGTAGCACGTTGTTCATCTGTAAAAAAGAGGAACTTAGTTGAAAAGAAAAAAGATCGTGCGAAAAATGTACTTTATATTAAATAAACAGAGTATGATTCGAGAAGTGAATAAAATTGAGCTTTATTGTCTCTTGTTGTACATGTGTGCAGCCCCTTGTACGGGGGTATGCCGCTAGTAGGCGCCGGACTCGTCTAGCCGTGTCCGGGGTTCGAATTACCTATCCAGGTGCTTTGGTTAGCGGAGCCGGATTGGTGTGGGGCTGTCAAGGCAGCTCGCATTCTTCCGTGCTCGAGTAACACTTAATACTCCCTTTTAATGAGATGATGCCGCGTGGACCGGGCATTTTAAGTGTAAGAGATGCATAATGCGGTATTGCGTTAAAGCGGGCGAAAGCTTCGCGTCCCAATAGTGCTCGATAGCTACTTTTAAATGGGGCGACATGGAAGACTAACTTTTCACGATGGAAGTTGTTGGATGAACCGAACACAACTTCTAGCAGTAGGGAGCCCGTACAATGGGCATATGGGCCTGGCATTACCCCTTTGAAGGAGGTGTTGCTATGGCGAATTTTGGTTGGGTCTATCCCCATCCTGCGGATTGTGTCCTGATATATCAGGTTTATGTCACTGCCGCCATCCATGAGGACTTGTGTAAATTGGAATCCATCGATTATAGGATCCAATATCAAGGCAGTCCATCCTGCGTTCCGATACTTTGGAGTAGTCCCGATGGTCGAAGGTGATTGGTTTTGACAACCGGTGTTGGTACTCCGCTAGGGTAGTATGTGCGGCGCGCATTTTAGTGGGCGCCGCTCTTTTTTCCTTTTATCACGTGAAGTGAGTTTACTGTTTTAACCTCTTGTGGGAAATTCTTTTGTTTTCCAATTGCTCTGCTTGTGGGGTTCGTCATCATCCTCACTTGGCGTGTCGAGCCCCTTGTGTTCGGGCGTTGAATCTGCGGACTGTTTGAAGACCCAACAATCTCGTGGGTATGGTTTGCGTGCTTCCTAGGAGTCTTGTGGATTTGACATATCTTGTCCAAGATTTTGTTTAAGTTGGATAGTTCATCGCTATTGTCCTTAAGGGGCAGTTTTTTATTGTTCTGCTGTGAGCTTTTGAATCCGGCGTTGACTGCCGCGCTCTTTGGACCGTTCCCTTTAATCCGGCGCTGGTCCTTGTTGCGCCGTGGTTTCCCATTTCCATCCCTGACTTCGGATGTACTTGGGTCGCTGGTGCTAGATCTTGCTAGCCAGCTATCCTCTCCCACACAAAAGCGGGTCATGAGGCTTGTTAATGCGGCCATTGTTCTCGGCTTTTCTTGGCCGAGGTGTCTGGCGAGCCATTCGTCTCGGACGTTGTGTTTGAAAGCTGCTAAGGCTTGGCGTCCGGACAGTCGACTATTTGGTTCTTTTTAGTAAGGAACCTGTTCCAAAATTTCTGGGCGGACTCTCCGGGCTGTTGAGTTATGTGACTTAGATCGTCTGCATCCGGAGGGCGGACATAGGTCCCCTGAAAATTTGCCCGAAACGCATCCTCGAGCTCTTCCCGGCTTCCAATGGTATTTTCGGGGAGGCTTTTAAGCCAATGCCGAGCTGGCCCTTTGAGTTTGAGGGGTACGTATTTTATGGCGTGGAGATCATCTCCTCTAGCCATGTGTATGTGGAGGATGTAATCCTCAATCTAGACTCCAGCGTCCGTTGTTCCGTCGTATGCCTCTATGTGTAACGCCCCGGATACAACTTTCCATATTCGTAACTCCGACTCTTGCCCTTTCCGGAGATGTGATTTATTATTTCCTTCGTGGTTGGGTTTTGTCTGTTGTTTTGCATTTTGTTCTTGTTATGCATCTCATCTCATGGCATCATCTGCATTTCATCCGCATGTTTTTCAAAACTTGCATCCGTTCGGGTTCCGCCGGTTCTCTCCGCTGTCCGTTCCGAGTCCGGATACACTCGCACGCGCCCGCGGCACCTCCGAAATGTTATTTTATTAGTGGCATAATAATGTTCTCGGAATGGGTTGCAACTTGTCATGCGGTCTTATTATAGTGTAGACAGAGCGCCTATCAAGTTTCGTCGCATTCGGAGTCCATTTGATAGCCCTACCGTTAAACTTATAGCGGCATCGTTGCCGGTATTCTCGCCGGACGTTTCGGTCCCCGGAACAGTCCTCGGGCCTCCTTCTCCCCCTCTCTTCTCCGCCCGAGGCCTTCTAGACGGTCTCTTGCAGCCCACCTAGGCCAACCCACCTCTCCTCGCGTCCGGAATAGTCCGATCACGATCGGAGGGTTCGAAAACCCCCCCAGACCAAACCCTAGCCAAAAACTGCTATTTATAGAACCCCCCTCATGCCATTTTTGGCCTCCACCTACCTCTAGCCTCCTCCTCGGGATCCCGCAGCCGTCGCCCGCCGCTCCCTCCGCTTTCCGCCACCGCTCCTCCTCGCCACTTGGCGCGTCCCCAGTGGCCAGCCCGCCCAAGGCGCAAGCCACCAACCAGCGTCGCCACGTCGCCTGTCCCCCCGCCTCCCAGCGCCGCCCGGCCAGGTTGCCGAGCCCGCCCGGGCCCCGATCTGGCCCCCGAGGGCAGAGCCAGCCCGAGCTCCCGCTCTCTCCTCCGTCGCCTGCCCGACCCGTCGTCGGCGTGCCGCCGTCGGTCGCCGGACCCGCTCCGTCGGCGCCTTCGTCGGGTCGCCGGACCGTGTTCCCCGCCGCCGCAGATGAGGCTCGCCGCCCTCGCCTTCTCCCCTTCTCCTCCCTTTCTCCTCGCGCCTCACCCCTCTCTGCCGTGGACAGGAGCCGCCGCCGGAGTTCCACGCCTCGCCGTCCCATCGTCGTCCGGCCTCGTCGGTGCCGGGAATGGCCTCCCCGGGGCCAGATCCGTTCGGATCCGGCCGGGACCGCCGCCCCATGGCCTCCTTCGCCCTCGCCGGCCTTGCCGAATCCCGCCCGCCGCCATGGGCGAGCTTCGAGCGAGCAGAGGAGCTGCTCCTCCCGTCGCCGCTTCGGGACCCAGCGTGGGCCTCGGCCCGGCCAGCCCAAATTAAACCAGCCAGCCCAGCGCCCCCCTCTGCTGGCCTCCTTCCCACCGAGCTGGGCCGAGCCCAATGTGAGCAGCTCCCCCCCAGCCCAGCAGTGCGCCAGATTTGGCCCGTGTGTTTTTTTTTCCCTGCGCTGAGTTTTTCTCTATTATCCAGTACTAGCAGTTTTTACAGAAAAACCCCTAGACTTCATGCATGTAATAACTAATTAACCGTGCATCGGTTTAAAATAATTTATATATGTAATATGCTCAGAATATTGTGTAGATTAATAATATGCCACTTTCATCTATGTTAAAAATGTTTAAATTGATGTTTGCATTAATTTGCTTTTATGCCATGCTAAAATGCTTTAATTCATAACTAAATAACCGTAACTCGGAATTAAATGTTCTTTATATGTAAATGGGGTAGAAAAATGCCTAGATTAACATGGTCCACTTTATGTTGCTGTTTAACAACTCTAAAATTGTGTTTAGGGCAGAACAGTACCGAATCTAAAATATTGCTCATGGGGTTTTTCCGGAATTGTTGTTTCTTATTTCCGGCCTCATTTAAACTTGCCTAAATAGCTAGTTTAATTATGCTCCACCTCTTGCCATGTTTAACAACATTTAATATTGTTGTGTACCTAACCGAGAGAGAACTAAATAAGTGTTGTGGTGTTAGTCAATATGCAACTCGTTGCATATTGAGCTCCACTAATTTGTAGTATTGTTTGTTGCACTTTGCCATGCCATGCCTCATTAAACCGGACATGCATCATATTTGTTTGTGCATCATGCCATGTTTATGATTGTGTGTTTACTATGTTGTTTGCTTCTTTCGGTTTGCTTCTCTCGTTAGCTTCGGGTTCGTTCGGAGTTGTGAGGATTCGCTCGACTCGCCTCGTTTGTCCTCTTCATGGACTTGATCTTCTTCCTTGCGGGATTTCGGGCAAGATGACCATACCCTCGAAATCACTTCTATCTTTGCTTGCTAGATGCTCGCTCTTTTGCTATGCCTATGCTACGATGCCTACCACTTGCTATATCAAGCCATCCCAAATTGCCATGTCAAACCTCTAACCTTTTGCACCTTCCTAGCAAACCGTTGATTGGCTATGTTACCGCTTTGCTCAGCCCTCTTATAGCGTTGTTAGTTGCGGTGAAGATGAAGTTTGTTCCTTGTTGGAACATGGAGATGTTGTTCCTTGTTGGAACATGTTTACTTGTTGGGATATCACAATATATTTTATTTAATTAATGCATCTATATACTTGGTAAAGGGTGGAAGGCTCGGCCTTATGCAGGTGTTTTGTTCCACTCTTGCCGCCCTAGTTTCCGTCATATCGGTGTTATGTTCCCGGATTTTGCGTCCCTAAAGCGGTCGGGTGATTTATGGGACCCCTTGACAGTTCGCTTTGAATAAGACTTTTCCAAAAAGGCCCAACATTGGTTTTACATTTGCCTCACCTAGCCTTTTTCCCTTGGGAGTCGCGCATCCCGAGGGTCATCTTTATTACCCCCGGCCAATGCTTGTCTAAGTGTTGGTCCAAACCAGAGCCACTTGCGGTGCCGCCCGAGGCAACTTGGGGTATCGTCGGTTGCGTCGTCTCGCTCATCCGGTCGTGGCTCGAGACGAGATCTGTGCGCTACTATCGAGGTGTCGGCGCGCCGGAGGTCTTCTTGGACTTGTTTTATTGCTGTGAGATGTCTTGTAGCCGGATTCCGAGACTGATCGGGCTTCCCGGGAGAAGGTCTATTCTTCGTTGATCGCGAGAGCTTATCATGGGCTAAGTTGGGACACCCTGCAGGTTTGAACTTTCAAAGCCGTGCCAGCGGTTATGTGGCGAGATGGGAATTTGTTAATGTCCGTTGTAGAAAACCGAAGTTGATCTTAATTAAAATACACCAACGCGTGTGTAACCGTGATGGTCTCTTCTCGGTGGAGTCCGGAAGTGAACACGGTGTTGGAGTTATGTTTGGCGTAGGTTGTTCTAGGATCACTTCTTGATCATAGTTGTTCGACCGTGCTTTTGCCTTCTCTTCCGCTCTCATTTGCGTATGTTAGCCACCATATATGCTAGTAAAC
Organism: Aegilops longissima; assembly: GCA_021605205.1. Lineage (NCBI taxonomy): Eukaryota > Viridiplantae > Streptophyta > Magnoliopsida > Poales > Poaceae > Aegilops > Aegilops longissima. The sequence goes on from CM038682.1 coordinate 605,224,315, forward strand.
TTGCTGCAGCTCCACCTCACTACCCTGTCCTACCTTTAAGCTTAAATAGTCTTGATCTCGCGGGTGTGAGATTGCTGAGTCCCGTGACTCACGATACTTCCAAACCAGTTTGCGGGGCCGATGAAACCGTGCGGTGATGGACCCGAGCTCAAGGAGGAGCTCGATGAAGATCTTGTTCTTTGTGTTGTTTCGTTTGAGTTGATCGAGAGTGGAGCCAGTTGGGACGATCGGGGATCATGTAGCATTTGGGGTAGTCTTCTTTTATTTTGGTTCCGTAGTCGGACCTTGATTGTATCTGTATGATGTAATGTTTTACTCATGTATTGTGTGAAGTGGCGATTGTAAGCCAACTATGTATCTCTTTTCCTTATGTATTACATGGGTTGTTTGAAGATTACCTCACTTGCGACATTGCTTTCAATGCGGTTATGCCTCTAAGTCGTTCTTGACACGTGGGAGATATAGCCGCATCGAGGGCGTTATAAGTTGGTAATCAGAGCCTTCCCCGACTTAGGAGCCCCTACTTGATTGTTTGTTGGCGTTGTTGAGTCTAGAATGGAAAATGTTTTGAGTCTTAGGATTATATATATCGGAGAGTAGGATTCTTTTTACTCCCCAGGTCCTTCGTCGCTCTGGTGAGGTATCCCGACGTGAGTTTTGACTCTTCTCTCCTCAAATTTCACTAAATTTTTTTAGGATCACGTGGGTATCTTGGAATCGTTCCGATGGTTTTGTGGCGAGAACATTGTTCTTGGTGCCTCGACATTTAGGGGTTGTGGCGGTGTCCGGGGAGTTGAGCTCCGAGGTGTTGTCGTCACAATTTTATCGTTGCGATTCGGAATACCTGAGTTTTGCCGACATCGAAATCTCTTTTGTGCAGTTGTTGGTGAGATAACCACGATAGCCCGATCTTGTGGCGAGTCGGGAGTATTGCCATGACTTGTATAACGGATGTTTTTCAAGGTCGAGGTACACGATTTCGAGGATTTCTTGGTTATGTGTTGACGGATGGATACAATGGATCTAGGTATTGTTAGTTTGGGTGATATATTTTGTGTCCTGTATCCCCAACACCAGATTGCATAACCAGAAAGTTTGGGAGTTTATAGGTGGGAATTCTAGTAGCTTACGGGATATCTTTCCGATGGATGTATGATTGGAGATTGGGGTTCAAAGTTTAGTGGTCCGCCCATTCACGGTCGATTTTACGTTGGTCGCGAGACGTCTTAAAGAATCCTTGGCTATGCTGATTCGGGGACGTCTTGTTTGTCATTCGTGACGTCCGCTATACGTCGTGTCCGTGTGGGCCCCACCACGAACACTTTGGGCGAAATCTCTATCATGTGTTTGTTCCGGCTTATTCTGCAAGCCAAATCCTTTGTTTTTGTTCCGTTTTGTGTTATTCAAGTTGCTTCAATGTCAAGTGTTGATTCCATACCTTATTCTAAATGGTGTTCTCATATTTCTATGTGAATACTAATCCTTCTTGATCACTGAGCTTGTCATGTTAATTCTTTTCCAACCGGCGTGCTTCTCTTCAAGTGAATCCGATCATTCCAACATTCGCAAGATCAATTCTAAGCTTTTTCTCAACGGTGTTCGTTTCATCCGACCCAAGTTGTTTTGATTTCCCGCCCTCCCACCCTTTTTCTTCAAGGACTCAGATTTCTTAATCAAGTATCCATTTTATTGAGTGAAGTTTCTTCATTCTTTTCCTTTAATGTTTTATCCGGTGATTTCTCATGAAGACGCTAAGGAAGTTTCAACCTTATCATTGTTCCATTCTAATTTTCTTCTCCGGTGGACTCAAGTCAAGTTTTCGTGTTGATCTTATCCTTTTCCTCTTTTCACAATGTTTTCCCATTCGATGCACCTCATAATCTTTCACTTCTTGTTATTCAATTGTTCCGAGTGTTGAAGATATCCCGGAAGATTCTAGTTTCCATTCTTAATCCGTTCAAGTTATTTTGAGATTGTGATCTCATTCAAGCCATTTAAATCAACGGTGCAACCTCCTATTTCAAACAATTGTTCAACGGTGGTTCTTTTGAGTGGGCCCTAACCCACAGTGTCTTTTCCTGTGATCTTACGACTCTTTTATTTTCGGAGTTATTCTCAAATTCTTTGCAAAGTTTGGCGTAAGAATGAATTATCATCGACCTTGGTTTTCTCCAAGATCTTCCAAATTATTTTCATTGTTGGTTCAACCTTCCTAATTTTCATTCGGAGTGCTTCAATAACTCATGGTGATGTTCTCGTCGTCATTCTCGAATTTTGAAGACCAAGAAGAGTTTCTCTTAAATCTCGCTTCTTTCTCTTCAAGATTCATGGTTCTAGCTTCGTGCCATCCTCATAATTGTTTTGATTGTGAGAATTCTTTTAACCCACCGGAGCATTTCAGAGTCTTTTCAGTTTGATTCTTGGAGCCCATCATCTCGAAATTATTCATTCAAGCGTTCAACTCTGGTTTTCCAAATCTCACGGTGCATCGTCGAAATATCCTCTAATCAGTTCATGATCTCTTCGTTCTAATGTATCTAAATTTTGTCAAGCATCTTTATTCGTTTTACAATTCTTCCCGGTGAATTGTGCCTTTGCTACGTTTATTCTCAATTATTATGGTGGTTTGTTCAAGAGTTCTCTTCCTTCGTTATCATATAGACTCATTCGTTCTTTCCAATCCTACCGGTGGTTCGTTGAAGACCTTCCCAAGTTTGCGCCATATCTATCTTAATCCTTTCTACGAGAATAAGTAGTATGCCAAATCCATTGCTTGTCATCAATTTAATTGGTGAAGGATCAGCATAATGTAATTCTTATTCTTGTTCCATCGAGTAAATTCAATTCCTTATTTTGGAGGTTCATCAAAATTCTTGATTTCATTTGTTCATCTTTTCTTTCCGGAGTTCCAAGTTTTCTCGGTTATATCATTTCAAAGCTTCATCTTATCACTGCAAGGCTTCACCTTGTGTTTTCAACTTCTCTTTCTTTCTATCACCCTTTTGATTACCGGAGTTTATCATGGAGGTTCTACATGGTGATTCGTCAAGGATTCCTTTCATTCGTCAATTGTTCTTCAAGTTTTCTCTCGGAGTTATGATCCGCCAAGCTATACTCAAAAATTGAACATGGTGCTCAACACATGTTTTGTTTTGAGGAGTTCAAGCATTCTTCTTCTTGCATTCCGAAGTGCAATTCTTACTACCTTATCTCTTGAGATGGTGTTATGTCACTCTTGGCAATTTCCCTTCGTGTTTCATGATTCACATGTTGTCAAGAATGAGGTATTTTAAATCCATCAATCTCTTCATTAGACTTATCTTGAGCTATATTTCACCTAAAGCTTTCCCTAAGGATTGTTGCTATTTATGGTGCTTATTAATGACCCAAGTTCTTCATTTGTCCTCTCGGTGAAATAAGTTTCTCGTCTCCTTGTTGATATCAATCCAATCGTTTGTTTCCGTTGGTGGCAGAAGCTCACCTCATAATGTGGAGATGTTTCCATAAGTCCACTAAAAGGTTATTCTTTTCGTTGTTGACAATCCAACAACTCCGTTCTATCCTTTTTTTTAAGGGTGCTTTCCAAACCCATTTGTGGTAGAAGCTGGCATTTTCTTCTCCATTCCTTTATTCCAATGACCTATCTTCAATTTTTCTTCCGGAGGCATTGTGATGTTGCACTGTTCGACCCATCATCTTCTTTTGTCAAGATCATGTTCTTTTTCTTGCTTATCCATTTAACCGGAGTGTCATGTTTTCATTCGAGTTCTCTCATCTTATCAAGTTTTGCCTGCTTCCTCAACCGGAGAGCTGTCTGAAATCTTTCTTACCCTTGTGCTTTTTTTCAATAGTTAGGAGGCAGTATGTTGTTGATTTCATCAAGTATCATCCCATCTTCTCAAGTTCATGTTATATTCCTTCCATGCTCAATCGGTGCTGCCCGAATTCTTCCTCTCTCATCTTGTTTTAAGCGGAGTGGTTTGAATTCTATCTTGTCCATTAAACTCTTGATTCATGCCTTTTCAACCTTCAAGTTATCGTAATGTTCCTTGTTCCTCTTTTCTAACGGATTGTTTTCAACCTTGTTCATCTTCGTTGTGTTCTTTCTTTCATTTTGCTCAACCTCTCAAGGTTCTTTGGTTTCACTCGTTTGTCAAAGAAGCAACTTAGTTTTACCTCTCATCTTCCTCGTCCTTTCCCCTCCGGTGCCATCCTAGATCTCGGGACGAGATCCTCTCGTAGTGGTGGAGTGTTGTAACGCCCCGGATACAACTTTCCATATTCGTAACTCCGACTCTTGCCCTTTCCGGAGATGTGATTTATTATTTCCTTCGTGGTTGGGTTTTGTCTGTTGTTTTGCATTTTGTTCTTGTTATGCATCTCATCTCATGGCATCATCTGCATTTCATCCGCATGTTTTTCAAAACTTGCATCCGTTCGAGTTCCGCGGTTCTCTCCGCTGTCCGTTCGAGTCCGGATACACTCGCACGCTACCGCTGCACCTCCGAAATATTATTTTATTAGTGGCATAATAATGTTCTCGGAATGGGTTGCAACTTGTCATGCGGTCTTATTATAGTGTAGACAGAGCGCCTGTCAAGTTTCGTCGCATTCGGAGTCCATTTGATAGCCCTACCGTTAAACTTATAGCGGCATCGTTGCCGGTATTCTCGCCGGACGTTTCGGTCCCCGGAACAGTCCCCGGGCCTCCTTCTCCCCCTCTCTTCTCCGCCCGAGGCCTTCTAGACGGTCTCTTGCAGCCCACCTAGGCCAACCCACCTCTCCTCGCGTCCGGAACAGTCCGATCACGATCGGAGGGTTCGAAAACCCCCCAGACCAAACCCTAGCCAAAAACTGCTATTTATAGAACCCCCCTCATGCCATTTTTGGCCTCCACCTACCTCTAGCCTCCTCCTCGGGATCCCCGCAGCCGTCAGCCGCCGCTCCCCTCCGTTTCCGCGCCACCCGCTCCCTCCTCGCCACTTGGCGCGCCCCAATTGGCCAGCCCACCCGCCAAGGCGCATAAAGCCTGACCAACCAGCGTCGCCACGTCGCCTGTCCCCCCCTGCCTCCCAGCGCCCGCCCAGTCCATTGAGCCCGCCTGGGCCCGATCTGGGCCCCGAGGGCGCAGCAAGCCCGAGCTCCCGCTCTCTCTCTCCCGTCGCCCTGCCCGACCCGTCGTCGGCGTGCCGCCGTCGCTCGCCGGACCCGCTCCGTCAGGCGCCTTCGTCGGTCGCACGGACCGTGTTCCCGCCGCCCGCAGATGAGGCTCGCCGCCCTCGCCTTCTCCCTTCTCCTCCCTTTCTCCTCGCGCCTCACCCCTCTCTGCCGTGGGCAGGAGCCGCCGCCGAGTTCCACGCCTCGCCGTCCCATCGTCGTCCGGCCTCGTCGGTGCTGGAATAGCCTCCCGGGCGAGATCCGTTCGGATCCGGCCGGGACCGCCGCCCCATGGCCTCCTTCGCCCTCGCCGGCCTTGCCGGATCCTGCCGCCGCCATGGGCGAGCTCGGGAGCGAGCAGAGGAGCTGCTCCTCCCGTGCGCCGCTCGGGACCCCGCGTGGGCCTCGGCCCAGCCAGGCCCAGCCGAAACCAGCCAGGCCCAGCGCCGCCCCTCTGCCTGGCCTCCTTCCCACCGAGCTGGGCCGAGCCCAATGTGAGCAGCTCCCCCCCAGCCCAGCAGTGCGCCAGATTTGGCCCGTGTGTTTTTTTCCCTGCGCTGAGTTTTTCTCTATTATCCAGTACTAGCAGTTTTTACAGAAAAACCCCTAGACTTCATGCATGTAATAACTAATTAACCGTGCATCGGTTTAAAATAATTTATATATGTAATATGCTCAGAATATTGTGTAGATTAATAATATGCCACTTTCATCTATGTTAAAAATGTTTAAGTTGATGTTTGCATTAATTTGCTTTTATGCCATGCTAAAATGCTTTAATTCATAACTAAATAACCGTAACTCGAATTAAATGTTCTTTATATGTAAATGGGGTAGAAAATGCCTAGATTAACATGGTCCACTTTATGTTGCTGTTTAACAACTCTAAAATTGTGTTTAGGGCAGAACAGTACCGAATCTAAAATATTGCTCATGGGGTTTTTCCGAATTGTTGTTTCTTATTTCCGGCCTCATTTAAACTTGCCTAAATAGCTAGTTTAATTATGCTCCACCTCTTGCCATGTTTAACAACATTTAATATTGTTGTGTACCTAACCGAGAGAGAACTAAATAAGTGTTGTGGTGTTATTCGTCAATATGCAACTTCGTTGCATATTGAGCTCCACTAATTTGTAGTATTGTTTGTTGCACTTTGCCATGCCATGCCTCATTAAACCGGACATGCATCATATTTGTTTGTGCATCATGCCATGTTTATGATTGTGTGTTTACTATGTTGTTTGCTTCTTTCGGTTTGCTTCTCTCGTTAGCTTCGGGTTCGTTCGGAGTTGTGAGGATTCGTTCGACTCGCCCGTTTGTCCTCTTCATGGACTTGATCTTCTTCCTTGCGGGATTTGAGCAAGATGACCATACCCTCGAAATCACTTCTATCTTTGCTTGCTAGATGCTCGCTCTTTTGCTATGCCTATGCTACGATGCCTACCACTTGCTATATCAAGCCATCCCAAATTGCCATGTCAGCCTCTAACCTTTTGCACCCTTCCTAGCAAACCGTTGATTGGCTATGTTACCGCTTTGCTCAGCCCTTTTATAGCGTTGTTAGTTGCGGTGAAGATGAAGTTTGTTCCTTGTTGGAACATGGAGATGTTGTTCCTTGTTGGAACATGTTTACTTGTTGGGATATCACAATATATTTTATTTAATTAATGCATCTATATACTTGGTAAAGGGTGGAAGGCTCGGCCTTATGCAGTGTTTTGTTCCACTCTTGCCGCCTAGTTTCCGTCATATCGGTGTTATGTTCCCGGATTTTGCGTCCCTAAAGCGGTCGGGTGATTTATGGGACCCCTTGACAGTTCGCTTTGAATAAGACTTTTCCAAAGAAGGCCCAACATTGGTTTTACATTTGCCTCACCTAGCCTTTTTCCTTGGGAGTCGCGCATCCGAGGGTCATCTTTATTACCCCGGGCCAATGCTTGTCTAAGTGTTGGTCCAAACCAGAGCCACTTGCGGTGCCGCTCGAGGCAACTTGGGGTATCGTCGGTTGCCGTCGTCTTGCTCATCCGGTGTGGCTCGAGGCGAGATCTGCTGCTACTATCGAGGTGTCGGACGCAGGGAGGTCTTCTGGACTTGTTTTATTGCTGTGAGATGTCTTGTGGCCGGATTCGAGACTGATCGGGCTTCCGGGAGAAGGTCTATTCCTTCGTTGATCGCGAGAGCTTATCATGGGCTAAGTTGGGACACCCTGCGGGGTTTGAACTTTCAAAGCCGTGCCTGCGGTTATGTGGCAGATGGGAATTTGTTAATGTCGGTTGTAGAAAACCGAAGTTGATCTTAATTAAAATACACCAACGCGTGTGTAACCGTGATGGTCTCTTCTCGTGGTCCGGAAGTGAACACGTGTTGGAGTTATGTTTGGCGTAGGTTGTTCTAGGATCACTTCTTGATCATAGTTGTTCGACCGTGCTTTTGCCTTCTCTTCCGCTCTCATTTGCGTATGTTAGCCACCATATATGCTAGTCGCTTGCTGCAGCTCCACCTCACTACCCTGTCCTACCTTTAAGCTTAAATAGTCTTGATCTCGCGGGTGTGAGATTGCTGAGTCCCGTGACTCACGGATACTTCAAACCAGTTTGCGGGGCCGATGAAACCGTGCGGGTGATGGACCCGAGCTCAAGGAGGAGCTCGATGAAGATCTTGTTCTTTGTGTTGTTTCGTTTGAGTTGATCAAGAGTGGAGCCAGTTGGGACGATCGGGGATCTGTGTAGCATTTGGGGTAGTCTTCTTTTATTTTGGTTCCGTAGTCGGACCTTGATTGTATCTGTATGATGTAATGTTTTACTCATGTATTGTGTGAAGTGGCGATTGTAAGCCAACTATGTATCTCTTTTCCTTATGTATTACATGGGTTGTTTGAAGATTACCTCACTTGCGACATTGCTTTCAATGCGGTTATGCCTCTAAGTCGTGCTTCGACACGTGGGAGATATAGCCGCATCGAGGCGATTATAAGTTGGTAATCGAGCCTTCCCGACTTAGGAGCCCCCTACTTGATTGTTTCTTGGCGTTGTTGAGTCTAGAATGGAAAATGTTTTGAGTCTTAGGATTATATATATCGGAGAGTAGGATTCTTTTACTCCCAGGTCCTTCGTCGCTCTGGTGAGGTATCTGGCGTAGAGTTTTGACTCTTCTCTCCTCAAATTTCACTAAAATTTTTTTAGGATCACGTGGGTATCTTGGAATCGTTCCGATGGTTTTGTGGCGAGAACATTGTTCTTGGTGCCTCGACATTTAGGGGTTGTGGCGGTGTCCGGGGAGTTGAGCTCCGAGGTGTTGTCGTCACAAATTTTATCGTTGCGATTCTGGAATACCGAGTTTTGCCGACATCGAAATCTCTTTTGTGCAGTTGTTGGTGAGATAACCACGATAGCCCGATCTTTGTGGCGAGTGCGGAGTATTGCCATGACTTGTATAACGGATGTTTTTGAAGGTCGAGGTACCACGATTTCGAGGATTTCTTGGTTATGTGTTGACGGATGGATACAATTTGGATCTAGGTATTGTTAGTTTGGGTGATATATTTTGTGTCCCTGTATCCCCAACACCAGATTGCATAACCAGAAAGTTTCGGGAGTTTATAGGTGGGAATTCTAGTAGCTTACGGGATATCTTTCCGACGGATGTATGATTGGAGATTGGGGTTCAAAGTTTAGTGGTCCGCCCATTCACGGTCGATTCTGATGGTCGCGAGGCGTCTTAAAGAATCCTTGGCTATGCTGATTCGGGACGTCTTGTTTGTCATTCGTGACGTCCGCTATCGTCGTGTCCGTGTGGGCCCCACCACGAACACTTTGGGCGTAAATCTCTATCATGTGTTTGTTCGACTTATTCGCAAGCCAAATCCTTTGTTTTTGTTCCGTTTTGTGTTATTCAAGTTGCTTCAATGTCAAGTGTTGATTCCATACCTTATTCTAAATGGTGTTCTCATATTTCTATGTGAATACTAATCCTTCTTGATCACTGAGCTTGTCATGTTAATTCTTTTCCAACCGGCGTGCTTCTCTTCAAGTGAATCCGATCATTCCAACATTCGCAAGATCAATTCTAAGCTTTTTCTCAACGGTGTTCGTTTCATCCGACCCAAGTTGTTTTGATTTCCCGCCCTCCCACCCTTTTTCTTCAAGGACTCAGATTTCTTAATCAAGTATCCATTTTTATTGAGTGAAGTTTCTTCATTCTTTTCCTTTAATGTTTTATCCGGTGATTTCTCATGAAGACGCTAAGGAAGTTTCAACCTTATCATTGTTCCATTCTAATTTTCTTCTCCGGTGGACTCAAGTAAAGTTTTCGGTGTTGATCTTATCCCTTTTCCTCTTTTCACAATGTTTTCCCATTCCGATGCACCTCATAATCTTTCACTTCTTGTTATTCAATTGTTCCGGAGTGTTGAAGATATCCCAGAAGATTCGTGTTTCCATTCTTAATCCGTTCAAGTTATTTCGAGATTGTGATCTCATTCAAGCCATTTAAATCAACCGGTGCAACCTCCCTTTCAAACAATTGTTCAACGGTGGTTCTTTTGAGTGGGCCCTAACCCACAGGTCTTTTCCCAGGATCTTACCTGACTCTTTTATTTTCCGGAGTTATTCTCAAATTCTTTGCAAAGTTTGACGTAAGAATGAATTATCATCAGTCTTGGTTTTCTCCAAGATCTTCCAAATTATTTTCATTGTTGGTTCAACCTTCCTAATTTTCATTCCGGAGTGCTTCAATAACTCATGGTGATGTTCTCGTCGTCATTCTCGAATTTTGAAGACCGAAGAAGAGTTTCTCTTAAATCTCGCTTCTTTCTCTTCAAGATTCATGGTTCTAACCGTGCCATCCTCATAATTGTTTTGATTATGAGAATTCTTTTAACCAACCGGAGCATTTCAGAGTCTTTTCAGTTTGATTCTTGGAGCCCATCATCTCGAATTATTCATTCAAGCGTTCAACTCTGGTTTTCCAAATCTCACCGGTGCATCGTCGAAATATCCTCTAATCAGTTCATGATCTCTTCGTTCTAATGTATCTAAATTTTGTCAAGCATCTTTATTCGTTTTACGGGTTTGAATCCCGCTGGAAATTCATGATCCAGCACCTCATCGGTGAAACATAGGGGATGTGCGGCACCCCTGTATTTGGGTGTGCCGTGATGTTCGAATATTTGGCGTGTTGCATTGCTTTGAAGAGCTTTCTTTCTCGGCCCATAGATGGACCTAACTGGGCCATCCTTTTGATGTGAATCCTTATGTGGATCGCGTACCGGCTTGTGTGCGACGCCATTTGCCGCTCTCTTTTTGCCGTGGGGTCGTCCATCCGACCGGGTGGCCTTCTTACTTTTTAATTGTGGGGCTCTCGGCCTCCTGATCAAATCGGGCGTAGCTTTCTCTTGGGTAGCTCTTTGTTGGTGGTATCGCCGTATTTGTCTCATGATGTTGAATACTTTGTTCCATCTGATTCTGAGTGCATCTTCCGCTGTTTTGAGCTTATGCTTCTGCTTTTTTAGGCTACGCGCAGTGGCGACGAGCCTTTGTGGAGGTTATTCTGCTCCAACAATTTGTCCGGCGTGAGATCGCCTGGGACTGTTATCTTCGCCGGGACGGGTTGTTTATCCAAGTTGTCCTGTTCGTCACGGTTGCTCGATGGAATGTTAAATGCGTCCACCGGTTAGCCCTGCTCTATGGCTAGGTCTTTGTTGGGCGGGACTTGAGTGCGGCGTTTACGTTGCCGTTTTGACTGCTTTTAGAGGATTTATCCATCGTGGCGTCCGTTGTTCCTCGTCTTCATTTCCTTTAGGTGTATCCACCATGTATACATCATGGGATGAGGTGGTTGTCCAGCATCCTATAGGCGCTGTTTCATGGTTGTCTCCTACATCATCGTCCATACCGTCGATGTCTTCGGAGTCGAAATCGAGCACGTCGTGTAAGCTCTCGGCGGTGGCTCTGAAGTGGGTGGTGGGTGGGCGTTGAATTTCTTCGTCGTCCGCATCCCAACCTTCGACCGTAGTCGGCCAGGCCCCTCGGATAAAGAGAGACTTTAGTGAATTCACGATGTCGCCAAAGGGCGAAGTCTTTGAAAGATGTCGCGGCGGTGAACTCCATGACCGGAGCCCAATCGGATTCGATTGGCGGGGCGCGGAGGTTGGATTCGGATAGGAGTCCGGCACCTTGGAGTCACGGTCTTCGCAAAGGACAGGGATTGTGTTCGGCTCAATCGCCATAGAGATTTCAGCCTCCGAGGTGGTGTCTAACCAACCGTCCTCGGTCGGCGAGATCGGCTCCGAATCAATGTTGGGCCGGACACTAATCTGACCTCGAGACACTTTGTCGGGGCGGAGTTAGATCATGCCTATCGAGATAGTGCGGCGCGCTTGGTTGTGGCTCGAATCTGTCGAAGATCAAGTCTCCGCGGATGTCGGCCGTATAATTCAAGCTTCCAAATCTGACCTGATGGCCAGGGGCGTAGCTTTCGATCTGCTCTAGATGGCCAAGTGAATTGGTCCGCAGTGCAAAGCTGCCGAATATGAAGAACTGTCCGGGGAGAAAAGTCTCACCCTGGACCGCGTTGTTGTTGATGATCGAGCGAGCCATCGGGCCTATAGGTGACGACGGAGGAACTCTCAATGAAAGCACCAATGTCGATTGTCAAAACTGGCGGATCTCGGGTAGGGGTCCCGAGCTGCATCTAGGCGGATGGTAACAAGAGACAAGGGACACGATGTTTTACCCAGGTTTGTGCCCTCTCTATGGAGGTAATACCCTACTCCTGCTTGATTAATATTGATGATATGGGTAGTACAAGAGTAGATCTACCACGAGATCAAGGAGGCTAAACCCTAGAAGCTAGCCTATGGTATGATTGTTGTTAGTCCTACGGACTAAAACCCTCCGGTTTATATAGACCTTTGGATAGGTTAGGGTTAAGCAGTCGGTTACAAAGGTAGGAGATCTACATATCCGTATCGCCAAGCTTGCCTTCCACGCCAAGGAAAGTCCCATCCGGACACGGGACGAAGTCTTCAATCTTGTATCTTCATAGTCTTGGAGTCCGGCCATGATGATAGTTCGGCTATCCGGACACCCCCTAGTCCAGGACTCCGTCATGTACCCAATAGTCTCTTTTGGGTATCCTATGAAGATACATTTCTCCGATTTGGGTTCGAGCTTATCAGGTTGAAACCTTTTCACATAAGCATTGCAACTCCAAAATTTAAGAAACGACAGCTTAGGTTTACTGCTAAACCATAGTTCATACGTTGTCGTCTCAACGGATTTAGATGGTGCCCTATTTAAAGTGAATGCAGCTATCTCTAATGCATAACCCCAAAACGATAGTGGTAAATCGGTAAGATACATCATAGATCGCACCATATCCAATAAAGTGCGGTCACGACGTTCGGACACAGCATTACGCTGTGGTGTTCCATGTGGCGTGAACTGTGAAACTATTCCACATTGTTTAAAATGAAGGCCAAACTCGTAACTAAAAAATTCTTCTCTACGATCAGATTGTAGAAACTTTTATTTTCTTGTTACAATGATTCTCCACTTCACTCTGAAATTCTTTGAACTTTTCAAATGTTTCAGACTTGTGCTTCATTAAGTAGATATACGCATATCTGCTCAAATCATTTGTGAAGGTCAGAAAATAACGATACCCACCACGAGCATCAACACTCATTGGACCGCATACATCGGTATGTATTATTTCCAACAAGTTAGTAGCTCGTTCCATTGTTCCGGAGAACGGAGTTTTAGTCATCTTGCCCAAAAAGCACGGTTCATAAGCATCAAATGATTCATAACCAAGTGATTCGAAAATCCATCTTTATGGAGTTTCTTCATGCGCTTTACACCGATATGACCCAAACGGCAGTGCCACAAATAAATTGCACTATCATTATTAACTTTGCATCTTTTGTCATCAACATTATGAATATGTGTATCAGTATGGTCAAGATTCAATAAACCATCACCATTGGGTGTATGACCATAGAAGGTTTTATTCATGTAAACAGAATAACAAATTATTCTCTATCTTAGATGAATAATCGTATTGCAATAAACATGATCTTATCATATTTATGCTCAACGCAAACACCAAATAACATTTATTTAGGTTTAACACTAATCTCGAAAATATAGGGAGTGTGTGATGATGATCATATCAATCTTGGAACTACTTCCAACACTCATCGTCACTTCCCCTTCAACTAGTCTCTGTTTATTCTGTAACTCCTATTTCGAATTACTAATATTAGCAACCGAACAAGTATCAAATACTCAGGGGCTACTATAAACACTAGTAAGGTACACATCAATAACCTGTATATCAAATATACCCTTGTTCACTTTGCCATCCTACTTATCCACCAAATATTCAGGGCATTTCCGCTTCTAGTGACCATTTCCTTTTCAGTATAATCACTCAGTTTCAGGCTTTGGTCTAGCTTTGGGCTTCTTTGCGGGAGTGACAACTTGCTTTCCATCTACTTGAAGTTCCCTTTCTTTTTCTTTGCCATTTTCTTGAAACTAGTGGTCTTGTCAATCATCAACACTTGATGCTCTTTCTTGATTTCTACCTTCGTCTATTTCAACATCACGAAGAGCTCGGGAATCGTTTTCGTCATCCCTTGCATACTATAGTTCATCACGAAGTTCTAGTAACTTGGTGATGGTGACTAGAGAACTCTGTCAATCACCATCTTATCTGGAAGATTAACTCCCACTTGATTCAAGCGATCGTCGTACCCAGACAATCTGAGCACATGCTCACTAGTTTGAGCGATTCTCCTCCATCTTTTAGCTATTGTAACACCCCAGTGTCATGCTACAGTAATCCCCTGTTAATGGTGCCATGTCATCATGTTACTGTTGCTAATCTTCACTTGATCCAAATCACAATTCAAATTCAAATCCAATCTAACATCAAAAATTCAAATTGCTCAGACATGAAACAAAATTGTTCATCATGTGCCAAATAATCCACAACTAATATTGGTGGTGGACCAACATTTTTTGCAAAGGGTTTAAGTGGCCTAAACTACTTATACAGTGACCTAAGCAATAAATTAAATGCCCTTTTTAATTTATAAAATTGGCAGCTATTCCAAAAGCCTCCCAACCCTTTTTTGTGGCAGTGCACTTTAATTCTTTGAAATTGTTTTGGCCAGTGGCATAATTTTGCAAAGTCATTATTGGCTAAAAATAAAAGGCAAAAACTGCTGGAAAAAGAAAAAGGGAAAGCAAAAAAGGGGGGGGGGGGTGAAAGGGTCAGAGCCCCTGGCCTCCCAGTGGGCTACGGCCCACCCGAGCCAACTGGCCCATGCTAGGCCGGCCCACTCCCCCCTGTCATCTTCCCCCTCCTCCACTATGCGAGCGATCGCACGCGCACGTCGCCGCCGAACCACCTCGCCGGCCACGCTGCTACAGGCGCCGGGCGGGGATAAGGCAGCCCGGCGCCTCGGGCTCCCTCCCCACTCGCCCACTTGCCCCCTCTCTCCCTCGCTCTCCAGATCCCCTCCCCTCCTCAACCGACGCAGCCGTCGCCATGAATGTGCCGTAGCCGGGGCCACCGGCCACCCCGCGCCTCGCCAGCACATCCACGAGACGCACCGTCCTTGGCTACACCCTCTACACCAACCGAAGCGAGAAGGGAGCCACCACCGCGAGCCCGGCGACCACTTCTTCCTCCTGCGCCCGTCTTCGTCTCCGGCGCCGATTCGCCGCCGTTGGTCCTCCCCGAGCCCGCTAACGCACACCTACAGGACCAACGTGAGCACGAAACTCTTTCCCCTCTCTTCCCCGCGCGTTTCCACCGTAGTAGCTCCTCCTCCCCATCGTGCCCAAAAGCGGCTCCGCCTGAGCTCGTCGCCGGCGTCCTTCCGGTGACCTTTTGGTCACGGGGTCGCACCCGTTGGACTCGCCGCTCCGTGTAGATCCTCCCCATCCTTTCCTTTTGCTCTGTAGCGCGCCGTAGCATCCTTTCCGCCGTCGACCATAGCCGCTCACCGCAAACCTCGTCGCCGGTGCCGTTTCCGGCCAAGTTCGGTCGTGCCTCTGCCACCGTTCGACGCGGCGTCGTTCGCCCGTTCGAACGCACCCTCGCGCACGCGAAACGACCCCCTATGGACGAATCCCGCCGCTCTCCCGTTCGCTCGGCCGTCGGAATGGTCGCCGGAGTTAGCTCTGGCACTTCTCCGGCCGGTGCCGAGCTGGCACTCACGTGGCACCGTCCGTGCCAGCGGTAGTGGCCCCAGTGGACCCATCGACCCCCTTGACTGGTTTGACCAACAACCGTGATATTGGGCAGCCCCGACCAGCGACATGTGGGCCCCCTCTCTGTTATATTAGTCTAATAACGTTTTATAAATAAAAATGATTAGTTAACCTAAAACACTCGTTGACGCCCGGGCCCCACTCCCCTAGTTAACCTGTTAGTTAAGTTAATCCAATATTAAGCCAACAAAGGCTGACATGTGGGTCCCCGTGGCCCCATTGGTCAGCATTGACCAGTCAACCATACTGTTGACTGCTGACGTCACACCTATGTCATTCTGATGTCATAATTCCTTTTTTGTTAATTTAGATAATTCCAGAATATTGTTTAAACTTTGAAAATTCATAGAAAATAAACCGTACCTCGGATGAAAATGTTTTCTATATGAAAGTTGCTCGTAAAAATCCAACGAATCCGAATACGCGTTCTGTTCATCTGTCACATGCCTCTAGCATGCTGAACATGGAACATTCCCCCTCCGGTCATCTGTCTGACACAGGTCCGGAACCGGGAATACATTCCCGGTTGAATTCCCCCTTCACCTTTATCGTGTAGCCTTACGTTAGTCACATCCGGCACAACATATTGCCATGTTATGCTTTGTGATGCTATGCTTGCTTTATATTTATTGTTTCTTCCCCCTCTTCTCTCTGGTAGACCCCGAGACCGATGCCACCCCTGTGATCGACTACGCCGACGATGACCCCTCCTTGCGAGAGCAACCAGGCAAGCCCCCCTTTGATCATCCCGATATCGCCCATTCCATTCTCTCATGCTTGCATTAGATTTTGCTACTGTTATTGTTTGCTCCTATTCTGATGCATAGCCTGCTTTTGTATCTGCTGTTGTACCTTACCTCCTTATCCTAAACTGCTTAGTATAGGTTGGTTAGTGATCCATCAGTGACCCCCACTTTGTCCCGACTGCCCCGCTGGATTATCAGAAGACCCGATCAACGGGATCGAAGACCAGGCCCGACACGCACATCACTTTCCCTTAGTTGCTCGACAATCTGGGTTACTATCGAGTACCAAGGGTGAGACCTCATCGATGCCGATGTTAACCACATAGTTTAGCTATTCGATCGTGGTCATCGAGGTGATTTCCTCTTTAACCACTTCGATACGACTACGTCGTGCAACCCCTCAGCTGTGGACCTCGAGGGTCAATCCTCTTACGTTCACCTTGATGATTACATCGAGTGGAATTCACGGGGTGATTCTCGGGCTTTCCCTTGATGTTTAGACACACGAGTTACTATGATTACTATGACTTTACATTTGAGCCATGTCACTAAAGGCGGTCGACCACGAGGGTTACCAGCGAGATTAATTGCAGTGATGTCGAGTCGGGTTGACACGGAGGTGCCTTAAGATAATTACGGCGTGGCGGGCATTCTTAGCCCTTGCCGCAAGTCCTCGAGGCGGGCAACAGGTCACATCTTCGTGAGTCTCTGCTTGTTACCGCTGCGTTCCTAATCCACTACGATTTGGATATTTGATCCGAGGGCCTCGGCACGATAGCACTAACCATCACGTGGGCATAGTATGGGCGTTCTGCGTCGTATGCATCAGCGAAGCTTAATAGATGTCACGGCGGCGGCGTCTTGCCGGTTGGACTGGTAAGCTTCGCCTTTTAGGGAGGTAGCTAGGTCTGCTCACCGGCCGCGTTATAGCGTCGCGGGAGTTCGGGGAGATGGCCCATGACCCACAGGGGCATAGGTTTAGTCCGCATCTGGCCTCTCTATTAAGCCTAGGTCGGGTTGCGGCATATTGTTTAGCGAGGCGGGCATGACCGAGAAAGTGTGTCGGCGGAGTTAATCGAGCATGGTAGGTAAGTTGGTGCACCCTGCGGGAAGAAAACATCTATCAATAGCCTGTCCTACGACAACGGACACTTGGAGTTGTATCCCGATCGATACAACTAGAACTGGATACTTGTGATGAGAATTGGATGGTGATGAGAAATGGATTGTGATGATAAGCTGGATAGTATGGCTCAGGGATTTCTTTCTCACGAGTCGAGAAAGGATCTCGGCGAGGTTGATAACACCACTACTACTTTACTTTATGCTACTCTACCCCTTGTTGCTGCAAGATGGTGGTTTCGGAAGATGCTAGTCTTCGATAGGACCGAGCCTTCTCTCTATTACGGCATTTCGCGCAGCCCACCACATATATAGCCTTCCTTTGATAATATTGCGTATGTAGTGTAGATCCTTGCTTGCAGTACTTTGGATGAGTACTCACGGTTGCTTTGCTTCCCCTTTTCCCCTTTCTTCTTCTTTCCGGTTGATGCAACGGATAGCGGAGCCGGGGCGGATGCCACCGCCGATGCTTACTACTACGTGGAGGCCGCCGATGACCGAGGAGTAGTTAGGAGGCTCCCGAGCGAGGAGGCCTTGCCTTTTCGATCGATGTTGCTTTTGTGCTAGCCTTCTTAAGGCAAACTTGTCTAACTCATGTCTGTACTCAGATATTGTTGCTTCCGCTGACTCTTGTGTAATCGAGCTTATGTATTCGAGCCCTAGAGGCCCCTGGCTTGTAATATAAAGCTTGTATTATTTTAATTTGCGTCTAGAGTTGTGTTGTGATATCTTCCCGTGAGTCCTTGATCTTGATCGTACAAATTTGCGTGTATGATTAGTGTACGATCGAATCGAGGCGTCCTGAGTTGATATCGAGCCATTTGCTGTAGGTAGCCCCTTTCAACCTCCTTGGCCGAAGTTGAGTCTAGTCACTGAAAAACTTTTACTAACATTGGCTGTGTGTCTTACGGGCCCACATCGCCATTGGGTGGTATTAGGATCATTTATTCCTCATCTATACTCTGGGACTCTGATCTCTCTTCTATTCGGGTTAAATATTTTACTAACTCTGACATTAGGTTCTCATACCCACTTCCTCCCGGAGAGCCCCAACATTATCGATGATTGCTTGCTTCGCCAGAAGATTCTGTGGATACGCCTCGATGTTTCTCGAGACCCTATGCCAACTGCCTTGCAATTCTTGACAACCGATAATCCCCCTGAATAACATCCTTGCCGCTTGTACCTTTATCCCTAGTTGTTCTTGTTATTACAAGATACTCAAAAGTATTCTCCGACTTTCGAGAATCCTTTTTTTACTGCCTTGCAGCTCTTTTCCGCCTGAATAACCCTATGAATAATTCCTCACACTTATCGGGGATTCGTTCATCCCTAGTTGATCATATGTCTCGCAAAATTCTTCGAATGCAATTCGATCTCCTGAAGATCCTCTAAAGCCTAATGCTCCCGAAAGTTTTGTCTGCCTGCATTATGGTTAAATCCATATGTCTGGCAATATTCATTAAACATCCATTGTCATTGTCATCCCGAGCCTATTGATTCATTATGTTGCGATTGCTCGCAATCATCAATCGAACCCTGAAATTTGACCTTCCTGCTCATAAGTCATTCTGGATGAGCTGATTCTCGGCAAACCAAACCTTAATTGATTGTCGATCTATATCTATTCAACTTACTTGTCTTTTGATCAGAGTGTCTGCTTCTGATTTTCTAATTTGGAAATCATAATTTCTTTGAATTAAGCATCGAATTATTCAATTCTTTCTATAATCCAATGCCTTTGCATTCTTTTCTTCTCCTAATTGAGTACTGATACTCAAATCAGATCCATTGAGGACCGTTGAATCCTTTGTTGGATTATTATCCGGCAGTTCCCTTCATGTTCAAAATTTTGTGCGCTCTTCCCCGGATACATATTGCCTTTGGTAAATTGTATTCTCTGCTTTGTCAACCATGATCTGCTTCCAAGCTTGAGTTAATTACCTCTAAAGTTCTTGCAAATGTTCCTAAGATGCCCCGACGGGTTGAACTAATGCTTTCCCTAATTTGTGTGCACCCGGAAATTTCTATGGGTCATACTCTTCTGGTGTTACGCCGGATAAAAATTTCTACACTACAACTTTGTCAAAAGCGAGAAGTAAATGAGAGGTTATGCATTGAAGAAGTGGGAGTCGACCTTGAACTTTGTGTTCATGCCCATAGACACGATGTAGATCTTATCATGGAAGCTTCTCTTATAATCAAATGTTCCCTTGGTATAAGCTCATCTTGCATCTTTAAATTGATTCTATGCAATCGTGTTTCCGACCATATTTTCTCCTTGATTCCATTTCCCAGACAAGTTAAAATACTTGTCTTCTGCAGACCATTTCATCTGTCCAACCTCTATTTTGATCTACCTCGAGTATTGCCCCCTGTTATCTCGAGGATATTGTGTCATTGCACTACCTCTTGTGAATTATCATTGGAATGATACTCCATCACATCATTCCTAGCCTGATCAGCTATATCATTATCGTACTAAATTTTTTAACTGTGCTACCTGGTCCTTCTTCCCGGAGCACAACTTCCAACGATGAGCTAATCCTATGTCGATCTTCCTCATCTTATCATTTCACCTCGAGCACTAAGCTTGACTTCGAGCTTGTGTCGAATCCGTGGTTCTCATAGCCTTTCACTTCATCCTTCCTTTTCTGCTCGATGGCATCGTCATAGAGTCTCTCGACAAAATCTGTCGTGATCGCCGTCAACACTTTGGCTTCTTCAGAGATGTCAATTGAATTCATGGCTAGAAATACCATCCCCGTCCCTCGATGATTTGTGATATCATCGATGACATCTTGACTTTCTGCCAACACAAACCTGGTTGTGCTTGGTTATTCCTTATGTTCTGAGATATCTTGGGATTGTTTCTCGGTATCTCTTGAGATCTTCGAACCCAATCTTTACTTGACACCATATCATTGCCGCGCCGAAGCATGGTGTGGTATTACGAATATCAACAAGAACATTGGAAGCACATTGTCGAATGTTTCTTGATCTATTATCCAGACACCGTTGTATGGGTAATATCATGATTCTTCCCTCGCCCCCTTTATCTAAATGCTTTTGAACTTGCTGTCGTATTATGTATATCCTGCTCCGCTTCCCCTTGGGAAGGATACACTCCAAATTATTGTGTGTAAACACATTTTCCTTTCCATTGTTCCGTTTCACCTTTCTTGTAATCTAACTTTTCTGAGAAGAGATAAATCCCTGCTTAAGTAAGCACCCCGATGTACAACCTTGTCAGTGAGACCCTGTTACTAATGTTGTTGACATTCTGGTAACCACCGATGGACGAGAACTTTGCCTAATGGTCCGCCTCGTTCGAACGAGCAGGAAAATGGTTCTCTTCGTCCCTCGCCCATGGTACCAACGTTGATGCCAACATAACTGACAAGCTATCCTATGACATGCCTTGCTATCATATCCGTGCAAGATGTCGCCGCCTTTTTCCTACTCCGAACACACCAGGTGGGCCCATAACCCACAGTTCCACAGGATCGGAACCTGACTCTTCTGTATATCTTTGATTCCGAAATATTCTTGCAATTGGCTTCGTATCATGTCACGAGCCACCGTCCGAGAGATGATTTATTCCCGATGCTCTGAACCCCCTTCTCACACTCTGTTCAGGTATCGAATGTTTGTCCATTCGTTTGAAACTTCCTATTGTACCTTCATATTTTGCTCTCGATGTTTTTTTAGTTTCAACTCGAGAGATACTTCTGCCACATTCCCTGAATTGTTCACCAGATAATTAACCCTATAAGGGCCAGTTCTCCCGAAGTTACTCTTTACATCCCCACTTAAATCTTGGGACGAGATTTCTTGTAGTGGAGGAGATTTGTAACACCCCAGTGTCATGCTCTGATAATCCCACATTAATGGTGCCATGTCATCATGTTACTGTTGCTAATCTTCACTTGATCCAAATCACAATTCAAATTGAAATCCAATCTAACGTTAAAAATTCAAATTGCTCAGACATGAAACAAAATTGTTCATCATGTGCCAAATAATCCACAACTAATATTGGTGGTGGACCAACATTTTTTGCAAAGGGTTTAAGTGGCCTAAACTACTTATCTGAAGGACCTAAGCAATAAATTAAATGCCCTTTTAATTTATAAAATTGGCAGCTATTCAAAAGCCTCCCAACCCTTTTTGTGGCGGTGCACTTTAATTCTTTGAAATTGTTTTGGCCAAGGCATAATTTTGCAAAGTCATTATTGGCTAAAAATAAAAGGCAAAAGCTGCTTTGGAAAAAGAAAAGGAAAGCAAAAGGGGGGTGAAAGGGCCAGAGCCCCTGGCCTCCCAGTGGGCTACGGCCCACCCGAGCCCACTGGCCCATGCTAGGCCGGCCCACTCCCCCCTGTCCTCTTCCCCCTCCTCCACTGTGTCGGCGGATCCTTGCCGCTGCCAGCTGAACCACCTCGCCCGGCCACGCCCGCTCTGGCCCAGGCGGGGATAAGGGCAGCCCCGACGCCTCGGGCTCCCTCCCCACTCGCCCACTTGCCCCTCTCTCCCTCGTCGCTCTCTCCCTCACTCTCCAGATCCCTTCCCCTCCTCAACCGACGCAGCCGTCGCCATGGATGTGCCGTGTGAGCCGCCCACCGCCACCCAGCGCCTCGCCCGCCGTCCACGACGCACTGCCCTCGGCTACACCTCTGCACCAACCAAGCGAAGGATCCACCACCGAGCGAGCCCGGCGACCCTTCTTCCTCCTGCGGCCGTCTTCGTCTCCGGCGCCCGATTCGCGCCGTTGGTCCTCCCGAGCCCGCTTAACGCACACCTCAGGACCAAAGTGAGCACACAACTCTTTCCCTCTCTTCCCCAGCGTTTCCCCGTCGTAGCTCCTCCTCCCCATCGTGCGAAAGAGGCTCCGCTGGCTTCGTCGCCGGCGTCCTTCGGTGACCTTTTGGTCGCGAGGTCGCACCCGTTGGACTCGCCGCTCCGTGTAGATCCTCCCAATCCTTTCCTTTTGCTCCGTAGCGCGCCGTAGCATCCTTTTCGCCGTCGACCGTAGCCGTTCGCTGCAAACCTCGTCGTTGGCGCCATTTCCGGCCAAGTCCGGTCGTGCCTCTGCCACCGTTCGACGCGGCGTCGTTCGCCCGTTCGAACGCACCCTCGCGCGCGCGAAACGACCCCCTGTGGACGAATCCCGCTGCTCTCCCGTTCGCTCGGCCGTCGGAATGGTCGGCGTAGTTAGCTCCGGCGCGTCTCCGGCCGGTGCCGAGCTGGCACTCACGTGGCACCGTCCCGTGCCACTGACTGGTGGCCCCCAGTGGACCCGCTGACCCCCGTTGACTGGTTTGACTAGTCAACCGTGCTGACAGGGCAGCCCCCAGCCACTGACATGTGGGCCCCCCTCTGTTATATTAGTCTAATAACGTTTTATAAATAAAAATGATTAGTTAACCTAAAACACTCGCTGACGCCCGGGGCCCACTCCCCTAATTAACCTGTTAGTTTAGTTAATCCAATATTAAGCCAGCAGAGGCTGACATGTGGGTCCCCGTGGCCCCACTGTTCAGCTTTTACCAGTCAACCGGACTGTTGACTGCTGACGTCACACCTATGTCATGCTGATGTCATAATTCCTTTTTTGTTAATTTAGAAAATTCCAGAATATCGTTTAAACTTTGAAAATTCATAGAAAATAAACCGTACCTCGGATGAAAATGTTTTCTATATGAAAGTTGCTCAGAAAAATCCAACCAATCCGAATACGCGCTCCGTTCATCTGTCACATGCCTCTAGCATGATGAACATGGAACATTCCCCCTCTGGTCATCTGTTTGACACAGGTCCGGAACCGGGAATACATTCCCGGTTGAATTCCCCCTTCACCTTTATCGTGTAGCCTTACGTTAGGTCACACCCGGCACAACATATTGCCATGTTATGCTTTGTGATGCTATGCTTGCTTTATATTTATTGTATCTTCCCCCTCTTCTCTCCGGTAGACCCCGAGACCGAGGCCGCCCCTGTGATCGACTACGCCGACGATGACCCCTCCTTGCCAGAGCAACCAGGCAAGCCCCCCCTTTGATCATCCCGATATCACCCATTCTATTCTCTCATGATTGCATTAGATTTTGCTAATGTTATTGTTTGCTCATATTCTGATGCATAGCCTGCTTTTGTATCTGCTGTTGTACCTTACCTGCTTATCCTAAACTGCTTAGTATAGGTTGGTTAGTGATCCATCGATGACCCCCACTTTGTCCCGATCGCCTTGTTGATTATCGAAGACCGATCAGCGGGATCAAAGACCAGGCCCGACACCGCACATCACTTTCCCTTAGTTGCTCGACAATCTTGGGTTAATATCGAGTACCGGGGTGAGACCTCATCGATGCCGATGTTAACCTGTAGTGTAGCTATTGATCGTGGTCATCGAGGGTGATTTCCTCTTTAACCACTTCGATCGACTCGTCGTGCCACCCCTCAAGTGTGGACCTCGAGGTTGAATCCTCTTCGTTCACCTTGATGATTACATCGAGTGGAATTCACGGGGTGATTCCTCGGGCTTTCCCTTGATGTTTAGACACACAGTTACTATGATTACTATGACTTTACACCGAGCCATGTTACTAAAGGCGGGTCGACCACGAGGGTACCAGCGAGCTTAATTGCGAGTGATGTGGAGTCGGGTTGACACGGAGGGTGCCAGCGAGATAATTACGGCGTGGCGGACATTCCTAGCCCTTGCCGCAAGTCCTCGAGGCGAGCAACGGGGTCACATCTTTCGTGAGTCTCGCTTGTTACCGCGTTCCTAATCCACTACGATTTGGATATTTGATCCGAGGGCCTCGGCCCGATAGCACTAACCATCACGTGGGCATAGTATGGGCGTTCTGCGTCGTATGCATCACCGAAGCTTAATAGGCGTCGGCGACGGCGGCGCGCCACGGGTTGGACTGGTAAGCTCCTCGCCTTTTAGGGAGGTAGCTAGGTCTGCTCACCGGCGCGTTCATAGCGTGCAGGAGTTCCCGGGAGATGGCCCATGACCCACAGGGGCATAGGTTTAGTCCGCGTGCTGGCCTCTCTATTAAGCCTAGGTCGGGTTGCGGCATATTGTTTAGCGAGGCGGGCATGACCCAGAGAAAGTGTGTCGGCGGAGTTAATCGGCGTGGTGGGTAAGTTGGTGCACCCTGCGGAAGAGAACATCTATCGATAGCCTGTCCTACGGTAACGGACACTTGGAGTTGTATCCCGATCGATACAACTAGAACTGGATACTTGTGATGAGAATTGGATGGTGATGTGAAATGGATTGTGATGATAACTGGATAGTATGGCTCTGGGATTTCTTTCTCACTGGTAGTCAAGAAAGGATCTCCGGCCGAGGTTGATAACACTACTACTACTTTACTTTATGCTACTCTACTCCCCCTGTTGCTGCAAGATGGTGGTTTCCAGAAGATGCTAGTCTTCGATAGCACTAGGCCTTCTCTCTATTCTGGCATTTCTGCAGCCCAGTCCACACATATAGCCTTCCTTTGATAATATTGCATATGTAGTGTAGATCTTTGCTTGCGAGTACTTTGGATAAGTACTCACGGTTGCTTTGCTCCCCCTTTTCCCCCTTTCTTCTTCTTTCCGGTTGATGCAACCAGATGATGGAGCCCAGGAGCCAGATGCCACCGCCGATGCTTACTACTACATGGAGGCCGCCGATGACCAGGAGTAGTTAGGAGGCTCCCAGGCAGGAGGCCTTGACTTTTCGATCGATGTTACTTTTGTGCTAGCCTTCTTAAGGCAAACTTGTCTAACTCATGTCTGTACTCAGATATTGTTGCTTCCGCTAACTCTTGTGTAATCGAGCTTATGTATTCGAGCCCTCGAGGCCCCTGGCTTGTAATATAAAGCTTGTATTATTTTAATTTGTGTCTAGAGTTGTGTTGTGATATCTTCCCGTGAGTCCTTGATCTTGATCGTACACATTTGGGTGTATGATTAGTGTACGATCGAATCGAGGGCGTCACAGCTATAGAACTTGTTGGAGATTTCCTATCTCTCAACTCGGGTATTTTCTTGAAATATTAACTTCAATTCCTGGAACATCTCATATGGTCCATGACGTTCAAAACGTCTTTGAAGTCCCGATTCTAAGCCGTTAAGCATGGTGCACTAAACTATCAAGTAGTCATCATATTGAGCTAGCCAAACGTTCATAACGTCTGCATCTGCTCCTGCAATAGGTCTATCACCTAGCGGTGCATTAAGGACATAATTCTTCTATGTAGCAATGAGGATAAACCTCAGATCACGGATCCAATCCGCATCATTGCTACTAACATCTTTCAACACAATTTCCTCTATGAACATATCAAAATAAACATATGAAAGCAACAACGCAAGCTATTGATCTACAACATAATTTGCAAAATACTACCAGGACTAAGTTCATGATAAATTTAAGTTCAATTAATCATATTACTTAAGAACTCCCACTTAGACAGACATCTCTCTAGTCATCTAAGTGATCACCTGATCCAAATCAACTAAACCATGTCCGATCATCACGTGAGATGGAGTAGTTTTCAATGGTGAACATCACTATGTTGATCATATCTACTATATGATTCACGCTCGACCTTTCGGTCTCCGTGTTCCGAGGCCATATATGTATATGCTAGGCTCGTCAAGTTTAACCTAAGTATTCTGCGTGTGCAACTGTTTTGCACCGTTGTATTTGAACGTAGAGCCTATCACACCCGATCATCACGTGGTGTCTCAGCACGAAGAACTTTCGCAGCGGTGCATACTCGGGAGAACACTTCTTGATAATTAGTGAGAGATCATCTTAAAATGCTACCGTCAAACTAAGCAAAATAAGATGTATAAAAGATAAACATCATATGCAATCAAAATATGTGACATGATATGGACATGATCATCTTGCGCCTTTGATCTCCATCTCCAAAGTACTGTCATGATCTCTATCGTCACCGGCACGACACCATGATCTCCATCATCTTGATCTATATCAATGTGTCGTCACATGGTCGTCTCGCCAACTATTGCTCTTGCATCTATTGCTATCGCATAGCGATAAAGTAAAGCAATTATTTGGCGCTTGCATCTTATGCAATAAGGAAACAACCATAAGGCTTCTGCCAGTTGCCGATAACTTCAACAAAAACATGATCATCTCATACAACAATTTATATCTCATCACGTCTTGATCATATCACATCACAACAAGCCCTGCAAAAACAAGTTAGACGTCCTCTACTTTGTTGTTGCAAGTTTTACGTGGCTGCTACGGGCTGAGCAAGAACTGTTCTTACCTACGCATCAAAACCACAACGATAGTTCGTCAAGTTAGTGCTGTTTTAACCTTCGCAAGGACCGGGCGTAGCCACACTCGGTTCAACTAAAGTTGGAGAAACAGACACCGCCAGCCACCGTGTGCAAAGCACGTCGGTAGAACCAGTCTCGCGTAAGCGTCGTGTAATGTCGATGCGGGCCGCTTCATCCAACAATACAGCCAACCAAAGTATGACATCTTTGGTAAGCGGTATGACTTGTATCGCCCACAACTCACTTGTGTTCTACTCGTGCATATAACATCTACGCATAAAACCTAGGCTCAGATGCCACTGTTGGGGAACGTAGTAATTTTAAAAAATTTCCTACGCACACGCAAGATCATGGTGATGTATAGCAACGAGAGGGGAGAGTGTTGTCCACGTACCCTCGTAGACCGAAAGCGGAAGCGTTATAACAAGGCGGTTGATGTAGTCGTACGTCTTCACGACCCGACCAATCAAGCACCGAAACTACGGCACCTCCGAGTTTTAGCACACGTTCAGCTCGATGACAATCCCCGGACTCCGATCCAGCAAAGTGTCGGGGATGAGTTCCGTCAGCACGACGGCGTGGTGACGATCTTGATGTTCTACCGTCGTAGGGCTTCGCCTAAGCACCGCTACAATATTATCAAGGACTATGGTGAAGGGGGGCACCGCACACGGCTAAGAGATCTCAAGGATCAATTGTTGTTGTGCCTAGAGGTGCCCCTTGCCCCCGTATATAAAGGAGCCAGGGGGAGGGGGTCGGCCGGCCAGGAGGGGCGCGCCAGGAGGAGTCCTCCTCCCACCGGGAGTAGGACTCCCCCCCCTTCCTTGTTGGAGTAGGAGAGAAGGAAAGAGGGGGAGAGGAGGAAGGAAAAGGGGGCTGCACCCCTTGTCCAATTCGGACTAGAGGGGGGCTGCGTGCCTCCTTCCTTTCGGCCTCTCTCCTCTATTCCCGTATGGCCCAATAAGGCCCATATACTCCCCGGCGAATTCCCGCAACTCTCCGGTACTCCGAAGAATACCCGAATCATTCGGAACCTTTCCGAAGTCCGAATATAGTCGTCCAATATATCGATCTTTACGTCTCGATCATTTCGAGACTCCTCGTCATGTCCCCGATCTCATCCGGGACTCCAAACTCCTTCGGTACATCAAAACTCATAAACTCATAATATAACTGTCATCGAAACCTTAAGCGTGCGGACCCTACGGGTTCGAGAACAATGTAGACATGACCGAGACACATCTCCGGTCAATAACCAATAGCGGAACCTGGATGCTCATATTGGCCCCCACATATTTTACGAAGATCTTTATCGGTCAAACCGCATAACAACATACGTTGTTCCCTTTGTCATCGGTATGTTACTTGCCCGAGATTCGATCGTCGGTATCTCAATACCTAGTTCAATCTTGTTACTGGCAAGTCTCTTTACTCGTTCCGTAATACATCATCCCGCAACTAACTCATTAGTTGCAATGCTTG
Source organism: Aegilops longissima (assembly GCA_021605205.1). Classification (NCBI taxonomy): domain Eukaryota; kingdom Viridiplantae; phylum Streptophyta; class Magnoliopsida; order Poales; family Poaceae; genus Aegilops; species Aegilops longissima. The sequence goes on from CM038682.1 coordinate 605,252,423, forward strand.
CAAGGCTTAAGTGATGTGTATTACCGAGAGGGCCCAGAGATACCTCTCCGACAATCGGAGTGACAAATCCTAATCTTGAAATATGCCAACCCAACAAGTACCTTCGGAGACACCTGTAGAGCATCTTTATAATCACCCAGTTACGTTGTGACGTTTGGTAGCACACAAAGTGTTCCTCTGGTAAACGGGAGTTGCATAATCTCATAGTTGTAGGAACATGTATAAGTCATGAAGAAAGCAACAACAACATACTAAACGATCGTGTGCTAAGCTAACGGAATGGGTCATGTCAATCACATCATTCTCCTAATGATGTGATCCCGTTAATCAAATGACAACTCATGTCTATGGCCAGGAAACATAACCATCTTTGATCAACGAGCTAGTCAAGTAGAGGCATAGTAGTGACAATCTGTTTTTCTATGTATTCACACATGTATTACGTTTCCGGTTAATACAATTCTAGCATGAATAATAAACATTTATCATGATATAAGGAAATAAATAATAACTTTATTATTGCCTCCAGGGCATATTTCCTTCATGCGGATCCATCCCCACCCTCAGAATCCCGCGGGGAGCCGCCGTTCGTCGACGGCGATCGCCGGAGCCCCGCCACCGCTCGGCCAGAGGAGAAGGAGGCGCGGGCGACTGGTCATACCTGACCAGTGGGCCCAAGGGACCCACTGTCAATGACCCACGAGTCGACCCACGCTGGCTTAAGTGGAAACGTATTCCTCCGAATACGTCTTCGCTAAGGCGAAAGCGTAAGCCCCCGAACCGTTTTTCTTTTTCTGATTTTTTTTATTAAAAAAGAATTTCGACTAAACTTGGACTAGCTATAACTTTTTAAATATAAGTCCAATTGATTTGATTCTTTTTCTGTTGTTTCTCAAATTTTGTCTAGTTTATTTTCGTATTTATTTGAAAATTTTCCAAACAAATTTTTGTACTGTTTTGGAACTATGTGTTAATTCAAATTTTCGTAAAATAGGTATTTTGAAGAAGAAAGCAACTTCCAAAAAGTGCACCCCCCCCCCCACTTGCATAATGTCGGTGTCAAAACCGGCGGATCTCGGGTAGGGGGTCCCGAACTGTGCGTCTAGGCGGATGGTAACAGGGAGACAAGGGACACAATGTTTTTACCAAGGTTCGGGCCCTCTCGATGGAGGCAAAACCCTACTCCTGCTTGATTAATATTGACGATATGGGTAGTACAAGAGTAGATCTACCACGAGATCAGAGAGGCTAAACCCTAGAAGCTAGCCTATGGTATTATTGTTGTTCGTCCTACGGACTAAAACCCTCCGGTTTATATAGGCACCAAAGAGGGTTAGGGTTACACAGAGTCGGTTACAATGGTAGGAGATCTACATATCCGTATCTGTAGGACCTTGAGAAGAGGTGTCTAGAGGGGGGGTGATTAGACACTAAGTACCAAAGTTGCAGTTTTTAACCTTATTAAAGTTTAAGTGGAGTTTAGGCACAAGTTTAACTTTTTCAATACATAACAAGCAAGCATGCAAAGAGTATAGGAGCAGCGGAAAGTAAAGCATGCAACTTGCAAGAAAGTAAAGGGAAGGGTTTGGAGGATTCAAACGCAATTGGAGACATGGATGTTTTTGTCGTGGTTCCGATAGGTGGTGCTATCGTACATCCACGTTGATGGAGACTTCAACCCACGAAGGGTAACGGTTGCGCGAGTCCACGAAGGGCTCCACCCACGAAGGGTCCGCGAAGAAGCAACCTTGTCTATCCCACCATGGCCGTCGCCCACGAAGGACTTGCCTCACTAGCGGTAGATCTTCACGAAGTAGGCGATCTCCTTGCCCTTACAAACTCCTTGGTTCAACTCCACAATCTTGTCGGAGGCTCCCAAGTGACACCTAGCCAATCTAGGAGACACCACTCTCCAAGAAGTAACAAATGGTGCGTTGATGATGAATTCCTTGCTCTTGTGCTTCAAATGATAGTCTCCCCAACACTCAACTCTCCCTCATAGGATTTGGATCTGGTGGAAAGAGGGTTTGAGTGGAAAGCAACTTGGGGAAGGCTAGAGATCAAGATTCATATGGTAGGAATGGAATATCTTGGCCTCAACACATGAGTAGTTAGTTCTTTCTCAGAAATGGTAAGTTGGAAGTGTAGGTTCAGTCTGATGGCTCTCTCCACGAATGAAGAGGAGGTGGAGGGGTATATATAGCCTCCACACAAAATCTAACCGTTACACACAATTTTCCAAACTCGATGGGACCGAATTGAGAAACTCGGTCGGACCGATTCAGCAAACCTAGTGACCGTTAGGATTTTCGGTGGGACCGAAATGCAACTCGGTAGGACCGATATGGTTAGGGTTAGGGCATAACGTAATCTCGGTGAGACCGATTTTGGTAATTAGCTAACCAGAGAGTTGGTCAGGCAAACTCAGTTGGACCGATTACTCAAACTCGGTGGGACCGATTTTGATAATGAGTCAACCAGAAAGTTTGCATTGTAATCTCGGTAGTACCGATTGCTCAAACTCGGTGAGACCAATTTTGATAATGGACATACACAGAGAGATTACAATCCCATCTCGGTGAGACCGAGATCCCTATCGGTGAGACTGATTTGCCTAGGGTTTGTGGCAGTGGATAAGACATCCAAACTCGGTGGCGCCGGATAGGAAGAATCAGTGGGGCCGAGTTTGACTTTAGGTTTTAGGACATATGTGTGGAAGTGGGAAAGTAGTTGAGGGTATTTGGAGCATATCACTAAGCACTTGAAGCAAGAGGCTCATTAAGCAACACCTCATCCATCCTTGATAGTATTGGCTTTTCCTATAGACTCAATGTGATCTTGGATCACTAAAATGTAAAATGAAGAGTCTTGAGCTTGAAGCTTGAGCCAATACTTTGTCCTTAGCATCTTGAAGGAGTTCCCAAATCCTTTAGTCCATGCCACTCCATTGTTGAACTTATCTGAAACATACTAGATAAAAGTGTTAGTCCAATAAGAGATATGTTGTCATTAATTACCAAAACCACCTAGGGAGCACTTGTGCTTTCAATCTCCCCCTTTTTGGTAATTGATGACAACATACATCAAAGCTTTAGATAAAGATATAAAGAATAGCAAGTAAAGCTTTGGAAAGACATGTAACAGGCATAGGCTGCCCCTACATGTATGCAATCATGTGAATATGGAATATAGAAGCATGTGATAGGATAACCATGATAGAGCAGGCAATGTGTTACATGTATCTTGGCCATATGCATCAGAGCAAAGAATACTAAAGAAAATACCTTCATGCCCATGAGTCCTTCTTGCAAACAGTATGTACATCAGCAAGAATTCCTCATACACATGATTGTGATGCATATACTTACCTTGTAGTCTTGAGTTGGCTTAGGATGGAATGAACCTGCGTAAACAAGGTTAGATAACATAGATGCACCTACTAGCCAGAGCAAACAAAAGAAACCACAAGAATACCAAGACTGGGATGACATGTAGAGAGTGAGTACTAAGTACTACATTTGATTAGACGTGTCCCCAAGAGTAAAGATATGCAATGAATTTAGATGATTTCTTTCCCTTAGATGTCTTGCTCCCCCTGAATCTAGCATGGGATACTGGGAGAAGATAGGGAACAGAAAATCAGAGCTGAAAGATATAAATGAACAGAGCTAATGCAATAAGCACATATGAACATGTGTTTCCCCTCAAGAAGACATGTGGCATCTCTCCTCTTGAGCACCAAGCATCTGGGATCCTTGAGAAATACTTTTATCTAGTATTCTCTCCCCCTGAAGGATCTCTCTCTCCCTCTGAGATGTGATCTCTTTCTCTAAATGATAAGCTTTGATGTGATCTCTCTCTCCCCCTTTGACATCAATTTCCAAGAAGGGCTTGATAAAAAATCTGAGCTCTCTCTCTTGCTTGGAATTTGTCGTGAATGGGTTTGATCCTTGAGTCACAACATAAAGCAATGATAAAATGTGATGCTTGTAGAGGACAAGACTCATTGAGTGGAGCTGGATCAAAAGAAACACAGAATAAGTGGCAAACTGATTTTCTGTTGTGAAATCGGTGGCACCGAGTGGTATCTTTCGTGGTACCGAAAGTTTTCGGTTGGACCAAAAATAACAACTTGGTGTAACCGAGTTTATCACAGAGAAAACACTTGTCACCTCAGCTCACTTGACTAATAAGATCTCACAAAGATTTGCAAGGAATTTCTTGAATGATATGCAATGAATTGGAATGCGAAAATGCAGAGCAAGCAGAAAGAAATCTAGATGAAGTTTTTTTGAAAGGGGAACCACATATGCATGAGACAAATGCAAAACTCAGAAAGAACACAAGAGAACTTCATCTAGAGATGGTCGGCGACAAAGTCACCTATGTTAGAGTATATTGACTTAGGAGTCAAGTGAGATCACTTGATCATAGGTCATACTCATCGTTTAAGCTCAAAATGGGGTTGCCATTTTTCGTTTAAGCATCTTGATGTATTCACATCTTGTCGAGTTGCCTTAACTCATGACTTGGAGTAAAGCTTCTCTAAGATGGAATAACATACCTTGGTTGGTGGTGTTGTCCATGTAGTTGAACTTGTGTGGGTTGCTCAAGGTTGATGTAGCTCATCAAGAATTTGGAGCACCACTTGGAATTTGAGTCCATCTACCTACATGGGTTAGTTCGTGCAAGGAAGAGCACTTGTGTATCCAACAACGACAATCATGAAGCTCAACATAGAATTTGTCAAAGGATATGTTTAAATGGTTTTGTGCTTCCTTGGCTTCAACCACCTTGTGTAAAGACTTGGTGATGTAGAGATTGCTCAAGATATGAGTAGGTTACAACCTCATGGAATTTGATTCAACCAAGTACCTACATGGGTTAGATAACATGCAAGATACAAATATATCCAAGACATAAGATTTCCATCATAGGAGAGATATCAAGGATTAGGCATAAGCTCATGTCTTGCATGTATCCAATGGAGTTTCTACTCCAAGTTTGAAGCGTCAATGATGTTCAATTCTCCTCTTAACCTGCAAAACACTTTCTCATCAAGAGGTTTAGTGAATATATCCGCTAATTGCTTTTCAGTGCGAACATGCTTAAGATCAATGTCACCCTTAGCAACATGATCTCAAATGAAATGATGACGAACTTCAATATGCTTAGTTCGAGAATGTTGTACGGGATTATGACCAATTTTGATAGCACTTTCATTGTCACAAAGCAATGGAACATGTTTCACATATATCCCATAATCTTTAAGAGTTTGGGTCATTCAAAGTAATTGAGCACAACATAAACCAGCGGCAATGTATTCCGCTTCGGCAGTGGATAAGGATACTGAGTTTTGTTTCTTGGAGGACCAAGACACAAGAGATCTACCAAGAAATTGGCAAGTACCTGAAGTGGACTTTCTATCAACCTTGTCACCGGCATAGTCCGAGTCGGAGTAGCCAACAAGATCGAAAGAGACCCTCTTAGGATACCAAATGCCAAAATTTGGTGTATGGATTAAGTATCTCACTATCCTTTTCACGGCCTTAAGATGACATTCTTTAGGAGCAGCTTGATATCGTGCACACATGCACACACTTAGCATAATATCGGGATGTGAAGCACATAGATATAACAATGAACCAATCATAGAGCGATAAACTTTTTGATCAACCGGTTCATCATCTTTGGTTAAGTCAAGATGTCCACTAGTAGGCATGGGTGTAGTCATACCTTTGCATTCTTGCATATTGAACTTCTTGAATAAGTCCTTGGTGTACTTCGTTTGAGAAACAAAAGTACCTTCCTTAGTTTGCTTGATTTGCAACCCAAGAAAGAATTTGAGTTCACTCATCATAGACATCTCAAACTTCTCCGACATTAGCTTCCCAAACTTTTCACTAAAATGAGGTTAGTTGAACCAAATATAATATCATCAACATAGATTTGGCACACAAATAGTTCACCATTAACCCTTTTAGTAAAAGTGTGGAATCAATTTTCCCAATTTCAAAGCCTTTTCAATAAGGAACTTGGTCAAGCATTTATACCATGCTCTAGGAGCTTGTTTAAGACCATAAAGAGCTTTGTGAAGTTTGTAAACATGATTGGGTTTCTTAGGATTGACAAAGCCGGAGGTTGCTTAACATAAACTTCCTCCTCTATTTCACCATTTAGAAAAGCACTTTTAATGTCCATTTGGTACAAGGTGATATCATGATGATTAGCATAGGCAAGTAAGATGCAAATGGACTCAAGTCTAGCAACAGGCGTAAGTCTCACCATAGTCCATACCTTCGACTTATGTGTAGACTTGGGCGATTTAGACGCTTTGTTGCGAACTACTTGTCCATCTTCATCTTGCTTGTTCTGAAACACCCATTTGGTACCGATGATGTTGTGGTTGTTGTCGGGCTTCTCAACCAATGTCCAAACTTGGTTCCTCTCAAAGTTGTGTAGCTCTTCATGCATAGCATTTATCCAATCCGGATCTTTCAATGCTTCTTCGACCTTCATAGGTTCAATGCTAGAGATGAAAGAATAGTTTTCACAAAAGTTAGCTAAGCGAGTTTTAGAGCGAGTGATTCTCCGGTTTGAATATCATTGTAGATTTGCTCGACGGGATGGTCTTTAGCAATTCTTTCTCGAACTCGTGAAAGCTTTTGCTTGGGTCTTCGTTGAACATCTTCTTCATCTTGTTCTTCTTCTTGGCCTTCTTCATTGTTGGCGTTGTCGTTCTCTTGTCGTGGTGGAGAAGGAGGTCGTTGACGTTCATCTTGATGCACTTCCTCGTTTTCTTCATCTTGGTGTGTCCCACTTGTGGATGCTTTCGTATCAACTCTTGGTTCACCTTGTTGTGAAGTAGAAGCTTCCACTTGGACGGACGAGGTACTCTCCTTCACCTCCATTGGACGAACCTTGCCAATAGACAAGTCTTGGATTGCTTCCGAAGGATCTTTGTCTCCTACATCAATTGGCAATTGCTCTATTTGCGAGCCGTTAGATTCATCAAACTTCACATCTACCGTCTCTTCAACCTTTCGGGTGAAATTGTTGTAGACACGGTAAGTGTGAGAGTTTGAGCCATAACCTAGTAGGAAACCTTCATAAGACTTAGGAGCAAATTTAGAACGACGATGCTTATCAAGAATGTAGCACTTTGAGCCGAATACTTTAAAGTATCCAACTTGGGGTTTGTTACCGGTGAGGAGCTCGTATGCCGTCTTGCCGAGTAGCTTGTGAAGATACAAGCGATTTGTTGCATGACAAGTTGTCTCAACCGCTTCGCCCCAAAAGTGCTTGGCGTCTTGTACTCATCAAGCATCGTTCTCGCCATTTCGATGGCGTCGGTTCTTCCTCTCAACAACTCCATTTTGTTGAGGTGTGTACGTAGTCGAGAACTCGTGTGAAATCCTTCTTCGTCAAGAAAGGTGTCCACATTTGCGTTCTTGAACTCCGTTCCATTGTCGCCGCGAACCTTCTTGATCTTCACTTCAAATTGATTTTGGCCTTTCTAGCGAAGTTTTGAAGAACTTTTGGACCTGCGATTTATCATCGAGAAAGAACACCCACGTAAATATTGAAAAATCATCAACTATAACTAAACCAAAAGAATTTCCACGAGACTCTTGTAGGAGTTGGGACCAAAGAGATCCATGTGAAGTAGCTCGAGTGGCCTCTTTGTGGTCATGATGTTCTTCACGGATGCCTTCCTCCAACCTGTTTACCCTTGACAAGCACCGCAAAGTCTATCCTTATCAAATATGACATCGTTAACTCCAAGGATATGATTCCCTTTAATAAGCTTGTCAAGGTTTCTCATGCCAACGTGACCTAATCGTCTATGCCATAACTAAACTTTTGAGGATTTAGCAATGAAGCAAGTTTTGGGTTGAGCCTTTTTAGTGAAATCAATAATGTATAGATCACCTCTACGTATACCGGTAAAGACCATTTTATGATTGTCTCGACGAAACACTTGGCAATCAATTTCAGTAAATGGGACATTGAAACCGAAATCATCAAGTCTAGATACTGAAAGTAAGTTGTAGCCAAGAGATTCAACGAGCATGACATTCTGAATGGAGCTATCATGTGAGATGGCCACCTTACCGAGACCAACCACCTTACCCTTTGAGTTGTCACCGAAGGTGACATACTTTCGAGGACTATCATTGTAACACCCGGATGATTAATGAACAGTAAACACCCCGGTTACTGTGCCAAACCTCACGTTGATTCGAACCCGGCCTAAAGCAATATCAAACCAAAAGCAAAGATAAAAAGTTTCAAAACAAAAACTAAAAATGTTCGGGGGTTGTCTAAAATAGCAAACCTAATTATGGTGGGGTGCACAAAATTATGTAAAATGTTTTGGCATTTTTAAATAAGCTAAAAATAGAAAGCAGAAAAAAGAAAAATAATAAAAGAAAAGAAAGACAAAAAAGAGAGGAGGAAAACCCCTGCCCAGCCAGCCCCCTCCCACCTGCCCCTCGCCCCCTGGCCCATTCTTCCCCCAGGCGGCCCAACAGCCGCCACTTAACCCCGACCCCCCCACCGACAGCTCACTCCCCCACCCCGAAATATCTCCCTCCTCCCCCGATCTGGATCGGGAGGAGACCCCCCCCCGACCGAGTCGCCCCCTCGCCCACCTCGTCTCCGGCGACCCCCGTCGCCACCACGCCGGCGCTCCCCCGCCTGGACCTCGCCGGACCTCCTCCTCCTCCTCTACACCGCCGCCCGGGGCCCCTCCTCCCCTCCTCGCCCCACGCTGGGTTCGCCCACCACGGATCGGCCCCGTCCTCCCCGCCGGCGCCAAGCTCCCCGCCCCTCGCCGGTCGTCACCGACCTTCACCACGCCCGCCGCCCTAGTCCCCACGCACCCCGGCGTGAGCTCCTCCTCTCCCCTTTCCCTCTGTCATGCCATGGCCCGACCACGACCCGGGGCCGCCACAGCCCACGTCCACCGCTTCGCCATGGCAGCGTCACGCCGCCCCAGGCCGTCCATGGAGCGCCTGCTCCCTCTCGTCCTCTCCCCTCCCGAATCGCGCCCGTCGCCCGTGGCCTCGTCGTCGCGGCCAGACCCTCCGCGAGCTCGCCTCCTCCCCGTTTTCCCTCTCCTCTCCGGCGCCCCTAGCGGCGCCCTCGCATCCCCCCGCCCTTCCGACGTCTCCGGCGCCCTCGTGCCCAGCCCACCGAACCCCATCGACCACTGGCGCTCGGCCATCCCCCCCGTTTACGCCCTTTGCCCGGCCTCGCCCGTCGCCCCGAATCACCTCGCCCGGCGCACTGCCGCCTGCCACCCTCGCCCGTGGCTGCGGCCTCCGGCCGCCGTTTTGGCCCTCGGCCGCCCCGGCCCCCGTTGGCTTCGGGCTAGGGCTCCGCCTCGCACGCCCGATTGACCCCCCTTGGGGCAAATGACATGGGGGCCCCACCCCCCCCACACACAGAACATTTTTTTTAATTAAAGCAGGGAATAAAAATAAAATGAAAATGAATTAAAACTAATTAACTAATTAATTAATTAATTAAGCAATTAATTAATCTAATTAATTCTGATTAATTAACCCTAATCACTAATTAACCTAATTAACTAATGTTAATTAACTCGATTAGGTTAATTAGGTATTAGAGAATGACATGCGGGGACCCACCTGTCAGGGGTTGACTCGTCAACCCTGTTGATTGATGATGTCAGCATGACATCATGCTGATGTCATAAATGCATTTTCGAAATTAATTAAATAATTAATTAAATTCACGAAATTAATAAAATCTTTTAAAATCATATCTTTTAATCCGTAATTGGATTAAAATATTTCAACATGAAAGTTGCTCGAGCGGCGAGGCGAATCCGGATCGTAGTCCGTTCGTCCACCACACGCCTCTAACCTATCGAACCTGCAAACTTTCCTCTCCGGTTCATCATCTGACAGACGTCCGGAGCAGGAAAACTTCCGGATGTTTTCCCCTAACTAGTACCCCCTCATACCACGTTAGGGCACGCCTAGCATCGCTTCTTGGCATGTCATGCATCGATATGCATCTGTTTACTTTGTATTCATTGTTTCTTCCCCTCTTCTCTCGGTAGACTACGAGACCGACGCTGCGGTGGCGGTTCGACTACGGTGTTGTGACCCCTCTCTCTTGCCAGAGCAACCAGGCAAGCCCCCTTGATCACGGATATCGCCTACTCTTATCTACACTGCTTGCATTAGAGTAGTATAGCATATTCTTGTTTTGATACTCCTATCTTTGCTGCATAGCCTGTCCTTGTAACTTCATTGTTACCTTACGCAATCCTATATGCTTAGTATAGGATGCTAGTACTTTCATCTGTGGCCCTACTTTCTTGTCCGTCTGCGTGCTATACTATCGGGCCGTGATCACTCGGGAGTTGATCACGGTATATACTATATACTTATACATGATACATGTGAGACTAAAGTCGGGTTGGTGATGGAGCACCCATGAGTGGATCTTTGAGGCGGAGCGGCAGGCAGGTTGAGACCGCCTAGGAGAGAGGTGGGCTGGCCTGTTCGCGCTCATGGTTACTTAACACGCTTAACGAGGTCTTGGTATTTGATCTGGGTTGGCTACGAGCTTATCGCACTAACCATCTCTGCGGAGTAGTTATGGGTATCCGCGTCGTGGTATCGGCGAAATACTTGAGACGTCGGCGACGGAGGCGCCGGATTGGACTGGAGCGCTTTCTTTGGCTAGATCGCTTCCGGCGCAGACGCAACATGCAGTGTGCTCGAGGCGATGGGCCCGCCCTGCGGCGCTTAGGTTTAGACCGGCGTGTTGGCCTCTCTGTTGGGCCTAGGTGGGGCTGCGGCGTGTTGATCTTCAGCGGCGGGCATGACCGGAAAGTGTGTCGGCCAAATGGGATCAAGCGTCTTTGGTAAGATGGTGCACCCTGCAGTGAGTTAATCTATTCGGATAGCCGTGATCTTGATAACAGGGCGACTTGGAGTTGTACCTTGAGCTTATGACAACTAGAACCGGATACTTGATAAAACACACCCTTCCAAGTGCGGATACAACGGTGGTCGCTCTCGCTCGGGGATATGAGCGAGGATTGCGGGTAGGATTATTGCTATATGATGTTACTTGGAGGACTTCCGTTGTCCTCTTACATGCATTGCAAGACGGTGTCGAAGCGTAGTCTTCGTTAAGACTAGCTATCCCCTCTTATTCGGCATTCTCGCAGTTCAGTCCTTGATATGGCCTTTACACATATATCCATGCATATGTAGTGTAGCTCCTTGCTTGCAGTACTTTGGATGAGTACTCACGGTTGCCTTGTTTCCCCTTTTCCCCTACCTCTACTCGATTGCTGCAACAGACGATGGAGCCACGGGCAGACGCCACCGCCTCGGCGACTACTACTCCGGAGGTGCCTACTACTACGTGCAGCCAGCGGCGACGACCAGGAGTGACCTAGGAGGATCCTAGGCGGGAGGCCTGCTCCTCTTCGATCTGTATCCCGTTTGTGCTAGCCATCTTATGGCACCTTGTTTAACTTATGTCCGTACTCAGATATTGTTGCTTCCACGACTTCGTCTATGATCGAGCACTTGTATTCGAGCCCTCGAGGCCCCGGCTTGTATTATGATGCTTGTATGACTTATTTTATTTGTAGAGTTGTGTTGTGATATCTTCCGTGAGTCTTTGATCTTGATCGTACACATTTGCGTGCATGATTAGTGTACGATTGAATCGAGGCGTCTGAAGTTGGTATCGAGCCGATTGCTGTGGAATCCCCTTCCACTCCTTGGCGAAGTCGAGTCTAGACATTGCAAAACTTTTACTAACTTGGCTGTGTGCCTTACGGGCCCACGTCGCCATCGGGTGGTACTAGGATCTTTTACTCCTCGACCTTTACTGCGGGACTCTGAACTCTCTTCTACTCGGGTTAAGCGATTTTACTAATTATCACTAGGATCCCGTGATCGCATTCACCCCAAAGTTGGATATAGCCTTAGTTGTTTTGGAATTGTATTTGAGCAATTTCCACCTTGTCATTTGACTCCTTTGAAACGTCTTTGTTTTCAGATGGAACCCACGAGGCAGGTCGTGCGTCACACGACGGCCATTGGTGCCTCGGGATCACCTGCGGTGCTAGCCGAGATGATGACCTATCTGGGTTATCGTTGGCACCCTGAGTACACCGTCTATGAGGAGTACCAGGACTATAACTAGGAGCAGTACCGCGCCATCGTCCACCTCTACTCTCGGGAGTACGAGTCCACTACTATGCTGCACACCGCACATGGTGTTGGAGTGACTATCGATATGGCAGTCCACAATGCTGCTTATGCTGCTCTGACACGTCTTCGTGCGAGTATCGAGTTGGACACCTCCCCTTGAGCACATTGCTATCGCGTCGATGTTGGTGAGGAGGTTACTACACCGCTGCCTACACCATCGTCACCAGAGAGCCCTTCCACCATCGAACTTTATTACGCATGCGATGGGCTGGATCGAGCTAACCGAGCTCTTCGCCACGAGTTGTACATCACCCGTCGGCACCTCTACCGCGCTCGGCGTTGATGCACCCTTTGTCCGATCCGGAGAGCTGCGCGTTCTGCGATCTACCCAGCCAGACCGTGATGCCCCGGGGTGTCGGTTGGCGGGCGTGGGAGGCTACTCTCCGCGCAGGCCCTTTCCTGCCACCGGGCGTCGGATTCAGCACCGAGTATCCGCGGCCCCAGTCAGCGACGTGGAGGACTATCCTTTGCCGCACTACCAGCTTTCAAAGCTCTGACTACCTCCAGCATGCCGCGTGGGGTGATGTGAACTTGCTTGTTAGTGTTTGATGTATTCGCCATGAGCTGCGTGCCGCCCATGATGTAGTAGTCTATGTCTTGGACTCTATGTATCGAACTCTATGCATGATTCCTTTTGTAAGATATGCCAACTACTATGTAGTTCCCATCATCTTGCTTTCATTATGCATGTTTCATCATGAATGATTCCTGTCTCTTGCTTAATTTCTCAAATGCTGAACTACCTGTTATATAATAGCGGGATGGTTAGGCCAGCAGGTCGTGGTCGTGGGGCCAACTTCCCACCGCCGCCTGAGTACATGGCTGGTATGATCCAACAGCTCGAGATGAATCGCCAGTTCATGGAGAACATGATGGCTCAGTTCCCTCGCCCCAATATGAATCAGCACCCAAGCGGGACAACTCTGCGAGATTTCATACGCTGAACCCGGCGTGTACCGCAGCTCAACCCAGCCACTGGATGCTGATGACTGGCTCCGTGACATCACCTATGAGATGGAGTCTGCTGATGTAGCCCCTGCCAGCTATGTCACCTTTGCATCCTTCTTCCTGAAGGGACCCGCAGCTCAATGGTGGGACAGCCACCGGCGTACTCTGCCAGTTGGAACACTCATCACCTGGCCAGACTTCCAGGCTGCCTTCCGTGCCCGCTTCATCCCTCAAGGGGTCATGGACGGAAGAAGCGTGAGTTCATAACCTCACCCAAGGCAACAAGACTGTTGAAGCCTATCGGCGAGTTCTGGACTTGTCTCGCTATCTTTGAGGAGGATATTGCAACCGATGCCTTGCAGAGCGGAGAAGTTCGTGGCGGTCTTCAAGCGACATCAAGCTCGCACTTCTAGTGCACGACTTTGCTGATTTCGCCACCTTGGTGAACAAAGCTATCAATGTCGAAACTGGTCTGCAGGAATACGAGCTCTAACAGGCATACTGTGACACGGGCTCATCTTGACCCGTCCTCGCAGGCGCAAGATATGGATTCCCAACAGCATGTACCAGCCGAATGCTCTGCTTCAAAGCGAAACTATGCTACACCTCGTGCGCCTACAACTAAGTAGCCAAGCTTCCAGCTCCACCACTCCAAGCTCTGTTCCCACTCCCAATAATGGCTTATGCTTGGTGCGGACAGCGAGGGCACCGTGCTAGAGAATGCAACGAACCAGAATCAATCGGCCCTTCCAAAGAGCTGGCCGTGGAAACACCGGACCGCAACAACACTGCCAAGTCTTATGGGCAAGCTCAGGCCAACCACGTTGATCTGAGCGAAGCTCAAGACCAGCACTGCTCTTGTGATGGGTACACTCCTCGTAAATTCAGTACACAGCATCTGTTTTATTCGATTCAGAGCATCGCATTCATTCATGTCGAAGACTTTGCATACAAGCACGGCGTTAAGTGTGAAGAGATGAACTCTTGGTAGTGGTAAAACCCCATTGGGACAATGTCAAACCTCCATGGTTGGCGTCGGCGTCCCGTGGAAATCGAAGGGCTGGAATTCTATGCCTCCCCATTATCCTCAAGGCGTCTAACATCGACCTCATTTTGGGGATGGATTGGTTGAAAGCGCATCTGGCGTCAATCGTTTGCGCCACTAAGACCGTCCATCTGCTACACCCTTCGATGAAATAATAGCTACAATGCTCGTGCGGTTCAAAATGCGAGGCAAGGCTCTATGCATTGAATGCATTGAGCGCCGCACCACTCGAGGGCATTGAAAACATTCTGTCGTTTGCGATTTCCAAGGCGTTTTCTGAAGAACTTCGAGGATTCCCCACTAGAGCTGTCGAATTCGTCATCGACTTGAAACCAGCACCACTCCTATAGCCAGCGACCATACAAGATGCCGCCGCATGAACTCCTTGAACTAAAGGAGGAAATCGACAAATCTCTTCAAAGCGGCTTCATTAGCCCAAGTTGCTCACCTTGGGGAGCACCTTCTCTCTTTGTCAAGAAGAAGGATGGGACAAACCGATTGGTCCAAGACTACCGTCCTATAAATCAAGCTACCATTCGAATAAGTATCCTCTTCCTCGGATCAATGATCTTTATGATCAATCGGCTGGTTCGTCGGTGTTCTCGAAACTTCGACTTGAGGTTGGGTTACCACCAGATCCGTGTTCGTGAGGAGGATATCCCCAAGACCGCATTTGTGACTCGTTATGGTTCATACGAGTACACCGTCATGTCTTTCGGCTTAACCAATGCTCCGCCACCTTCTCTGCTTTGATGAACTATATATTCATGGATTACCTCGACAAGTTAAATGCGTGGTTTATCTGGATGATATCCTGATCTTTTCAAGAATGAAGAAGAACATGCTGAACATCTTAGTCTTGTCTTTGGAAAAGCTACGAGAGCATCAACTCTATGCCAAGTTCTCCAAATGTGAATTCGGCTTCCGAAGTAACCTATCTTGGGCATGTCATTTCTAAGGATGGTATTGCCGTCAACCTGAAAGAGTTCAGGCCATTCTCGATTGGACTCCTCCGAAGAGCGTTAAGCAAGTCGAAGTTTTCGGTCTCGCCACTATTGCCGTCGATTAAATGAGAACTTCTCCAAGATTGCCAGCCTCGACTAACTTTGTTGCATAAGGCGTCAAATTCCAATGGATGAGATAAATGTCGGGAAAGTTTCCGGGCACTCAAGGACAAGTTGACTTCTGCCCGATGCTAGCTCCTCCCGATACTAAGAAGGACTTCGTCATTTATCGCGGCGCTTCTCGTCAAGGATTAGGCGGTGTCCTAATGCAAGAGCGCAAAGTAGTTGCTTATGCCTCTCGGCAGTTGCGCCCTCACGAAGAGAACTACCCAGTTCACGACCTCGAACTTCTGCTGTCATTCATGCGCTAAAGCGATGGCGACATTACCTTCTCGGTGTCGTTGCGAGATCTTCACCGACCACCAAAGTCTGAAGTATCTGTTTACTCAGCCAGACCTGAACCTCCGTCGGCGAGAGATGGATGGAGACTGCTGCAGACTTTGATTTGGGTATTTCCTATCGCCAAGCAAGGCTAATGTAATGGCTGATGCCTTGAGCCGCAAGTCTTCTGCAACCACCTTCAAGTTCACAAAGTTCAGCCCCACTTGTTGAAGAATTCAGAAAGCTGAACCTCCATATTGTTCCTCCGGTGCACTTTCGCTCCCCTCCTCCGGAGTTCCATAAGATGAATCTCCGTGTTGTTCCCCGGGTTCCCTCTTTACCTGGCTGTTGAACCCGATCTCGTGGGCACCATAAAGACAATGCAGGGATTTGACTCCGAAGTCTACAAAATTAAACAAGACATCAAAAAAGGAAATCCCTCGTCCTTCACTATTGCTGATGATGGCGCCTTGTACTTCAAAGGCCGCCTAGTGGTGCCATGTAAGAAGGAAAATCTGAATATGACTCAGAAGGTTATGAAAGAAGCTCATGATACGCCTCTATGTATCCATCCCGGCAGTACAAAGATGTATCAAAACATTAAATCGAGAGATTACGGTGGTCTAATATGAAGCAAGACATTGCTCGCTATGTTTACGAGTGTGGCGTTTGCCGTCGTATCAAAGCGAACATCAAAGGCCTCTGGAACTCTGCAACCTATCTCTATTCCCGAATGGAAATGGGACCATGTTGAAATGGACTTAGTCCTTTGGATTTCCCAAATCGCAGAAAGGTAATGATGCTATTCTTGTCGTCATTGACGGCTTTCTAAAGTTGCACATTTTCGGGCGGTCAAAGAGCGATCACGCTAGCCAGCTTGCAACGCTCTATATGTCGAGAATTGTTTCACTTCACGGTATTCCACCGGTTATCGGTTCGGACCGTGGCAGCTTATTCACTTCAAGATTCTGGCAAGTTTTCAAGAAGCTATGGGGACTCATTTATCTTTCGATCTGCTTTTCATCCATGATCTCAAGGGAAAGTTGAGCGTGTCAACCAAATTCTCGAAGACATGCTTGAGCTTGTGTCGTTTCCTTTGGCAAGAAATGGGAGGAATCTCTCCGTATGCTGAGTTCTCTTATAATAATAGCTATCAAGCTAGTCGAAGATGGCCCCCTTGAAGTGTTATATGGGCGAAAATGCGAACCCTCTCGAACTGGTCGAAATCGGGAGCGTCCACTCTTGGTCCGGATATTATCCAACATGCGAAGAACAAGTCCGCATTATTCGCGAGAATCTCAAGACTGCTCGATCGCGTCAAAAGTAATTATGACCGTCATCACAAAGACATGGTCTATCAACTTTGGCGAAAAGGCCTATCTTCGCGTTACACCAATGAAGGGTGCTCACCGCTTGGGATCAAGGGCAAGTTAGCTCCTCGCTATATTGGCCCTTTCACTATTCTCGGAAAGGCGTGGAAAAGTGGCTTATCAAGCTGGAGCTTCGTCGAACCTTTCTCGGGTTCACGATGTGTTCCACGTGTCACAACTCGGCGCTGCTTCAAGGACCCAATCCGAGCGATGGACCACGAAGTGCTCGAATTGCAACAAGACCTCTCCTATAAAGAGCATCCGGTCCGCATTCTCGACCAAGCTGAGCGCCGCACACGTCGAAGGCGATCAAGTTCCTCAAAGTCGATGGTGAATCACTCAAGATGAAGCCACACAGGAGCGAGAGATCGTCTTGAGATGAATACCCGCACTCTTTCCTTCTACCTCCTAAATCTCGGGGCGAGATTTCTTGTAATGGAGGAGATTTGTAACACCGGATGATTAATGAACAGTAAACACCCGATTCTTGTGCCAAACCTCACGTTGATTCGAACCGGCCTAAAGCAATATCAAACCAAAAGCAAAGATAAAAAGTTTCAAAACAAAAACTAAAATGTTAGGGGTTGTCTAAAATAGCAAACCTAATTATGGTGGGGTGCACAAAATTATGTAAAATGTTTTGGCATTTTAAAGAAGCTAAAAAGCAAGCAAAAAAAAGAAAAATAATAAAAGAAAAGAAAGACAAAAAAAGAGGGAGGGAAAACCCCTGGCCCAGCCAGCCCCCTCCCCACCTGGCCCTCGCCCCCCATTCTTCTTCCCACAGGCCGGCCCAACAGCCGGCCACTTAACCCCCGACCCCCACCGACAGCTCACTCCCCCCACCCCGAAATATCTCCATCCTCCCCGATCTGGATCGGGAGGAGACCTCCCACGGCCAGTCGCCCCCTCGCCCACCTCGTCTCCGCGACCCCGTCGCCACCACGCCAGCGCTCCCCGCTTTGGACCTCGCGGGACCTCCTCCTCCTCCTCCTCTACATCGCCGCCCGGGGCCCCTCCTCCCCTCCTCGCCCCACGCGCGGGGTTCGCCGCCACGGATCGGCCCCCGTCCTCCCCGACGCCGGCGCAAGCTCCCCCGCCCGCCCCCTCGCCGGTCGTCACCGACCTTCACCACGCCCGCCGCCTAGTCCCCACGTACCCCCGACGTGAGCTCCCTCCTCTCCCCCTTTCCCTCTGTCGCCGGCGCCGACCACGACCCGGGGCCGCCCTGGCCACGTCCACCGCTCGCCATGGCCGCGTCCATGGGCGCCCCCCCTGCTCCCTCTCGTCCTCTCCCCCTCCCGAATCGCGGCCCGTCGCCCGGCGCTCGTCGCCGGCCCCGACCCTCCATGAGCTTCGCCTCCTCCCCGTTCCCCTCTCCTCTCCGGCGCCCTAGCGGCGCCCTCGCCTCCCCCGCCCTTCCGTCTCCTCCCTCGTACCCAGCCGCCCGAACCCCACCACGACTTCGGCTCGGCCATCCCATCCCGTTTACGCCCTCGCCGGCCTCGCCCGTCGCCCAATTGCCTCGCCCAGCGCCGGCGTGACCACGCCCACCTAAATCGTGGCTGCGGCCTCCGGCCGCCGTTTGGCCCTCGGCCGCCCGGCCCCGTTGGCTTGGGCTGGGGCTCCGCCTCGCCGCCGATTGACCCCCTTTGGGCAAATGACATGGGGCCCACCCCCACACACGTAATGTTTTTTAATTAAAGCAGGAATAAAAATAAAATGAAAATGAATTAAAACTAATTAACTAATTAATTAATTAATTAATTAATTAACTAATTAATTAATCTAATTAATTCTGATTAATTAACCCTAATCACTAATTAACCTAATTAACTAGTGTTAATTAACTCTGATTAGGTTAATTAGGTATTAGAGAATGACATGCGGGACCCACCTGTCAGGGTTGACTCAGTCAACCCTGTTGATGATGATGTCGGCATGACATCATCTTGATGTCATAAATGCATTTTCGAAATTAATTAAATAATTAATTAAATTCACGAAATTAATAAAATCTTTTAAAATCATATCTTTTAATCCGTAATCCGGTTAAAATATTTCAACATGAAAGTTGCTCGAGCGGCGAGGCGAATCCGGATCGCGATCCGTTCGTCCACCACACGCCTCTAACCTATCGAACCTGCAAACTTTCCTCTCGGTTCATCATCGTCTGACAGACGTCCGGAACAGGAAAACTTCCTGATGTTTTCCCCTAACGAACCCCCTCATACCACGTTAGAACACGCCTAGCATCGCTTCTTGGCATGTCATGCATCGATATGCATCTATTTACTTTGTATTCATTGTTTCTTCCCCTCTTCTCTCCGGTAGACTACGAGACCGACGCCTTTGCGGTGGCGGTTCGACTACGGTGTTGATTTACCCTCTCTCTTGCCGAGAAACCAGGCAAGCCCCCTTGATCACGGATATCGCCTACTCTTATCTACACTGCTTGCATTAGAGTAGTATAGCATATTACTGTTTTGGATACTCCTATCTTTGCATAGCTTTGTCCTTGTAACCACATTGTTACCTTACGCAATCCTATATGCTTAGTATAGGATGCTAGTACTTTCATCTGTGGCCCTACTTTCTTGTCCGTCTGCGTGCTATACTATCGGGCCGTGATCACTCGGGAGTTGATCACGGTATATACTATATACTTATACATGATACATGTTAGACTAAAGTCGGGTCGGTGATGGAGCACCATGAGTGGATCTTTGAGGCGGAGCGGCAGGCAGGTTGAGACCGCCTAGGAGAGAGGTGGGCCTGGCCTGTTCGGCGTTAGCGGTTACTTAACACAGCTTAATGAGGTCTTGGTATTTGATCTGGGTTGGCTCTGAGCTTATACGCACTAACCATCTCTGCGGAGTAGTTATGGGTATCCCGCGTCGTGGTATCGGCGGAAATACTTGAGACGTCGGCGACGGGCGGCGCGCCGGATTGGACTGGAACGCTTTCTTGGGCTAGGTGCGCTTCGGCACAGTCATAGCGTGCAGGTGTGTGCTTGTGCTCGAGGCGATGGGCCCGGACCCTGGCGCTTAGGTTTAGACCGGCGTGTTGGCCTCTCTTGTGCCTAGGTGGGGCTGCGGCGTGTTGATCTTCCGCGGCGGGCATGACCCAGAAAGTGTATCCGGCCAAATGGGATCAAGCGTCTTTGGGTAGATGGTGCACCCTGCAGTGAAGTTAATCTATTCGGATAGCCGTGATCTTGATAACAGGGCGACTTGGAGTTGTACCTTGAGCTTATGACAACTAGAACCGGATACTTGATAAAACACACCCTTCCAAGTGCGGATACAACGGTGGTCGCTCTCGCTCGGGGATATGGCGAGGGATTGCGGGTAGGATTATTGCTATATGATGTTACTTGGAGGACTTCCGTTGTCCTCTTACATGCATTGCAAGACAGTGTGTCGAGCGTAGTCTTCGTTAAGACTAGCTATCCCCTCTTATTCGGCATTCTGCGATTCAGTCCATGATATGGCCTTTACACATATATCCATGCATATGTAGTGTAGCTCCTTGCTTGCAGTACTTTGGATGAGTACTCACGGTTGCCTTGTTTCCCCTTTTCCCCTACCTCTACTCGATTGCTGCAACTGCACGATGGAGCCACGGAGCGACGCCACCGCCTCGATTTACTACTACTCCGGAGGTGCCTACTACTACGTGCAGCCACACGGCGGCGACCAGGAGTGACCTAGGAGGATCCCGCGGCAGAGGCCTGCTCCTCTTCGATCTGTATCCCGTTTGTGCTAGCCATCTTATGGCACCTTGTTTAACTTATGTCGTACTCAGATATTGTTGCTTCGCGACTCGTCTATGATCAAGCACTTGTATTCGAGCCCTCGAGGCCCCTGGCTTGTATTATGATGCTTGTATGACTTAATTTTATTTGTAGAGTTGTGTTGTGATATCTTCCCGTGAGTCCTTGATCTTGATCGTACACATTTGCGTGCATGATTAGTGTACGATTGAATCGGGGGCGTCACAATCATTATCAGCAAGCTCACGAAACATGTCTTTATCTCCGGTCATGTGATCGGTACATCCACTATCAAGAACCCATTCCTTTCCTCCTGACATATATCCCCAAAGATTTGCCATAAGACCAAAGTGTCTCATTGCATCATCAAGATCAAAGTCACTATCATCATCCTCATCATAGTATCCATGTTCAACATCGTCATGTGATGGTTCAAAACCTAGAGAGGGTAATTTGTTAGAGTGAGTTTGACAATGATCTTGCTTATGAATTCTTATAGCTTCAGAAATAATATCACTAATAATACCAACATTTCCTTTGGCATGCATAAGGTTTGTAAGCTCAAATAGACGATCACCAAACATAGGATCACTAGTATTCATTTTACTCAAAGCAATAGACTTATGGAGAATTTCATCTAGATTTTTCAAGGAATAATTTGGAAATCGTTCCTCAAGAAATTTCCATATAGTATAGGCACACTTAAAAGTAGGCAAACATCCAATCAAGTTTCATGGCAATCCTCTAATGATAAGTTCGGCAGTTCTAAGATTCCTAATCATGTCAATAGACTCATCATGGGTAGGATGCATAGAATCAACATGAGGTGCACAAGGGCTAGCAATGTACTTGTTCAAATGATATTGATTGAAAATTACAAGCATCTCATTTTTTTTCACTCATGAAAATACTCTCCATCAAGAATAGGCACTCTATGTCTAAGACTCCCCAAAGTAGACTCATCCATCTTCCTCCAATGGTGATTAAACCAAGGCAATGGAGGCCAATGCTCTGATACCACTTGTAGGACCTTGAGAAGAGGTGTCTAGAGGGGGGGTGATTAGACACTAAGTACCAAAGTTGCAGTTTTTAACCTTATTAAAGTTTAAGTGGAGTTTAGGCACAAGTTTAAATTTTTCAATACATAACAAGCAAGCATGCAAAGAGTATATGAGCAGCGGAAAGTAAAGCATGCAACTTGCAAGAAAGTAAAGGGAAGGGTTTGGAGGATTTAAGCGCAATTGGAGCAGGGGATGTTTTTGTCGTGGTTCCGATAGGTGGTGCTATCGTACATCCACGTTGATGGAGACTTCAACCCACGAAGGGTAGCGGTTGCCGAGTCCACGGAGGCTCCACCCACGAAGGGTCCACGAAGAAGCAACCTTGTCTATCCCACCATGGCCGTCGCCCACGAAGGACTTGCCTCACTAGCGGTAGATCTTCACGAAGTAGGCGATCTCCTTGCCCTTACAAACTCCTTGGTTCAACTCCACAATCTTGTCGGAGGGTCCCAAGTGACACCTAGCCAATCTAGGAGACACCACTCTCCGAGAAGTAACAAATGGTGCATTGATGATGAACTCCTTGCTCTTGTGCTTCAAATGATAGTCTCGCCAACACTCAACTCTCTCTCATAGGATTTGGATCTGGTGGAAAGAGGGTTTGAGTGGAAAGCAACATGGGGAAGGCTAGAGATCAAGATTCATATGGTAGGAATGGAATATCTTGGCCTCAACACATGAGTAGGTAGTTCTTTCTCAGAAATGGTAAGTTGGAAGTGTAGGTTCAGTCTGATGGCTCTCTCCACAAATGAAGAGGAGGTGGAGGGGTATATATAGCCTCCACACAAAATCTAACAGTTACACACAATTTGCCAAACTCGGTGGGACCGAATTGAGAAACTCGGTCGGACCGATTCAGCAAACCTAGTGACCGTTAGGATTTTCGGTGGGACCGAAATGCAACTCGGTACGACCGATATGGTTAGGGTTAGGGCATAACGTAATCTCGATGAGACCGATTACACAAACTCAGTGAGACCGATTTTGGTAATTAGCTAACCAGAGAGTTGGTCAGGCTCGGTTGGACCGATTACTCAAACTCGGTGGGACCAATTTTGATAATGAGTCAACCAGAAAGTTTGCATTGTAATCTCGGTAGTACCGATTGCTCAAACTCGGTGAGACCGATTTTGATAATGGACATACACAGAGAGATTACAATCCCATCTCGGTGAGACCGAAATCCCTATCGGTGAGACCGATTTGCCTAGGGTGTGTGGAAGTGGCTAAGACATCCAAACTCGGTGGCGCGGGATAGGAAGAATCAGTGGGGCCGAGTTTGACTATAGGTTTTAGGACATATGTGTGGAAGTGGGAAAGTAGTTGAGGGTATTTGGAGCATATCACTAAGCACTTGAAGCAAGAGGCTCATTAAGCAACACCTCATCGCTCCTTGATAATATTGGCTTTTCCTATAGACTCAATGTGATCTTGGATCACTAAAATGTAAAATGAAGAGTCTTGAGCTTGAAGCTTGAGCCAATCCTTTGTCCTTAGCATCTTGAAGGAGTTCCCACATCCTTTAGTCCATGCCACTCCATTGTTGAACTTATCTGTAATATACTAGATAAAAGTGTTAGTCCAACAAGAGATATGTTGTCATTAATTACCAAAACCACCTAGGGAGCACTTGTGCTTTCAGTATCGCCAAGCTTGCCCCCCACGCCAAGGAAAGTCCCATCCGGACACGGGACGAAGTCTTCAATCTTGTATCTTCATAGTCCGAGTCGGCCAAAGGTCAAAGTCCGGCCATCCGGACACCCCTAATCGGGACTCATCGATAGCCCTGAACCAGGCTTCAATGACGACGAGTCCGACGCGCATATTGTCTTCGGCATTGCAAGGCGGGTTCCTCCTCCAAATTCTTCATAGAAGATTTTGAACACAAGGATAGTGTCGGCTCTGCAAAATAAGTTCCACATACCACCGTAGAGAATAATATTTACACAAGGTCAATCTGCGGCGTATTCCGCGTGATATCACACCACGGCCAAGCCTTTATTGAATCGTTTTTACTGTCCCACCTCGGTAGCGTTTAGCGGCGGTTTCCTTAGCGTCTTGTCAAAGCGGATCGTGTCCCTTATTCCGGATTCTCATTAATACGGGCGTGGGTAACCCGATCGTTGCCCGTTAGCGCGCCTCCTCTATCGGCGAGTCTGAGCAGTCCGCAGGAGGGCTCTGGTATTCAACCTCTTTATAAAGAGACCAAGGCCCGCTCCTTTTCTCAATCTCAATCGAATCCGCCCCTCGCCTCGGTTCCAACACCCAAAGCTCCAGATTCAGGCGCTTTGGACCTTCGATGATGTCCGGCTCCGACCTTCAAGGCCGGTGGATGCCTTCCTCCATCACGGAAGAAGACGTCCTAAAGCTAAGAGATGCCAGGTATCTAACCGCGAAATCTCGCATAGGCTGCCTGCCCAAGGGCAGATTATTCCCACTCCGAGCCGGTGAAAGCGTGGTGTTAGCGTCTCACTTCCTTCGGGGCTAGGTTCCCAGCGGACCCCTTCGTGAGGGCTCATGTTTTATTACGGGCTGGAATTTCACAACTTGGATCCGAGTCCATCCTCCACATCTCATCGTTCATCGTCGTGTCTGAAGCCTTCCTCGCATTACCCCTCACTTGGGATTGTGGCTCAAGTCCTTCAAGGTGGAGCGAAGATGATCAAGGGGCAACAGGCAGAGTCTTGGAGGGGCTGTTATAAGCAAGAATGTTGGCGCTCATGGCCCGAGGGCTCTTTTCAAGAGGAGCTCAGTCTATGGCAACAAGAGTGGTTTTATATCACAGCTCCCAGGGGCACCAAATAAGTAGCGCCACCTGCCTTTCACTCGGGTCCTCCACTGCGGCTGGCGTCATGGGTCAATAAAGGGCTTGACTGGGGGCCGTCCAAGGACGTGCCCTTGTTGCAGGGCCGTATTCGAGACCTCCTAGAGAGATATCAATCTGGTCGTAGTAGCGCAGGTCATGCTGATTAAATCGCATCACTGCCTGCAAGCGTCGCCCCCTCACTTTGTGGGAGTTCAATCCGGAGGACCACGAGCTCTCCAACATTTTATGGGCGCAGCGCCTGTGGAGATGTACAAACTGTTCTTGGATCACAAGCAATGTGTCCGGACTTGACCGAGGGCGCAGGTCTGAGCTGCAATCGCCGGATACTCAAGTAAGTAGTCCTGTGCCGGACCGCTATCCGTATATTTATCATAAACTTGCCCTTAAAGAGTTGTCCCTTAAGCAGGAGTGGATATGAAAGCAAAACTGATCGGTGTCCGGCCCCCTCCACGAGACCACGCTGGATCCGTGTTAACCAAGATCTTTGGGGCTGCGCCTTTGGAAGAAAGCGAAGGTGGGAACAAGGAAGCTCTGCCTCCGTGAAGGAGGTTATCAAGAAAGGAGGAATCGAGAATCCCTCCATCCAAGGGAGAAGAGGACCGCCTCTGAAGATCCGGAGACCAAGGCCTCAAAGCTGGGGAAGAAATCTTCGCGGAGGTCCTGCGCCGAGGAGATGCCCGGCCGCACTATTTCCCAAGGAGATCAACCCTCAATGAGCCGTAAGTAGAGAGGAGTTTTAAAATAAGAGACATCCTGTTTTATTTCGAAGATGACCGCAATTTTACCTTGTAGTTCAGATCCCAGCCCTTCTCGTGAGCTCGTCTTGAGGATCTCCGTCCGGAGATGATGGAGAGCGAGCGCCACCCCCCTGCCGTACCGCCTACCGAGGCGGGCGATCTGAGTGTCGTCGCGGAGGTTTCTTGAATCCGGCAGTGGCGGAGGCGGTCGTAGGGCCCCCAAAGCCCTCCGTGTCGGCCTTTGAAAAAGGCCATCGACAATCTGGCACCTCCGGTGCACGGTCGGAGGAGTTGAAGGATCTGCTCGGACGGCGTCTATCTCGAAGGATCACCGTGCGTTGATGGATGCGGTGGTTGAAAAAATTTCGTCCGTGAAAGCGGGTTGTACGAGGCTGTCGGGAGTTCTTGACGGGTTTTGAGGTACGATGCAATGATGTACCTTTTGGCGGTTCCGCATATATAATATCGCCCTATGTAGATAGTAGCCCACGAGACTCGTGCGTTGTCAAAAATGACAGCGTGCGAGGATCATAATCCCACTATAATATGTCGCCCTTCCTATGCGGGTGGCGGGCGTCCGGTGGCTAGCGGACTAATGAATTTGCCGAACTAAAGTGGCAACTTGACGTGGCGGATGCCGACATTGCGCTTGTCAATAAGCGGCAGACGAGTCACAAGGTATGCGTTTCTCCTCGGACACCGGTAAGGGAGCTTGATGCCCGTGCCTTACAACATGTATGCTTGATGCGATGGTGCCGCTGCCATGGAGAACCTTGGGCGGAGCTTGCCCGAGCCAAGGAGCAGCGAGGAAAAAGTGATGCGGCTGCCTTATAGGCGGCGAAGAGCTAAAAGCGAACAGGCTGCTCACGCCAAGCAAGAAGGAAATGGCCGAGATGGCCGTGAAGTTGAAGAATGCTACCGATCGATGCGAGCTTCTTGAAAAAGAAGGTCGAGCGGAGCAAGAGGACCTGAAGAAGGCCACCACCGAGGTCAAGGATGCTCGCTCTGCGATGAGAGCTATGAAGGAGGAGCTACGTCAGGCCGGAGATATCACGGCTGGAAAGCCCTTTCTGCTGCGGAGGAAGTTCACGGATCCTAAATATGCTCAGTTGGACCGGCTGTGGAGTGCGGAGGATGCTTATCTGGACTTGGCGGCGAGTGCGTGACGCGGCGAACACTTCGGAGATCAAAGGATCACGAGATGGAAGAGCTTTTTGGTCACAGCTCCGTAATCCAGGCGTCCACTTCCATTAACGATCGTTTGGCGAATGGGCGAGAGTTACATGGATTGTCGGGCTTGCCATGAAGGCTGTCGTGACTCATTTGTGGCGAAAAAGGCTGAGCCAAGAGTTATTTTGGCTTGGTGCAGCGGTTCCTTGGTGCGGTACCGCATATCAAAGCAATGAGGCGGTCGGCATGCATAGAGGTGCGCGGATGGCTCTTGCCGTGTCAAGACATCTTGGCGGAGATGAAGGCCACCGATGTTGCATCCCAAGATTCGGACGGAAGTCGAGTACCTGTCGAGCACTATTTTCAGGAAGTTCTGCAGGGCGCTCGTTTAATAGAGACGCAGTGCTCGAAGGATATTATGTTGAATAACATGTATTATTGTGAAACAATGTTTCGATGGAATATAAAAGCTTTTTATACTTGTGCCTTCAAGAATAAAAATACCTCTGTCTTGACCGTTAATGTATATGTGTATATAACTTTGAAAGATGGCAGTCTTTGGCTTCAGCCCCACGCATATAATGCGGGGTGTTTCGCAAAGCGCCTTTTCACACTTGATCCAACGTCTTGGTCCTACAAAGGAGGTGATAGCGCAGCAAACTAGGCAACCGGACTATAATGCTTTATCACTTCCACTTAGCCATAGGAGTTCGACAGTGGGGCTACTATATAGCCCCTAGGGGCACCGCGCTCACCCGAATTCGAGGTGCGTGTGTGCCTGACCGGGAAACGGCCCTTCGTCAATGCGGAGGAATTCTAAAGATTCCAGCGAGTCATCGAGTGGTTGACCAGTGTCACGCTATATCATGACAATCGGTTTTGGCTTTCTCTCTTGAGGTGCTCGCTGGCGAACCAGGAACAATCGCGATAGTTCTCCCGGTGCCGCATTAGCGATAGAGCGAGCGTGGGCAGCAAAACACGTGGGCCGGGCAAACCCAACATTTGACCAAAGACATGATTTGGAGTTGATGCATATAAGGCCTAACTCGAGGCGCGAACACTCCCTAAGGTATTCGGTCTTTATGAAAGCGGTCCGAACAACGCCCTTGGTAATAAGCCCTGGTGTCCAGTGCAGCAAAATTTCGGCGTGGCCTATGCCAAAGCGCCAGCCTCCTCCTCGGTTATAGCAAGGAATCGGGGATGTGTACGAACAAGAGATAGTAAAAAGGTTTAAGCGGTCTTAATCTGAAAAGAATCCTTACAGCGGGTCCCTCTGCGTCTGCGCTTTGTGTCTCCGTTGTGTGCGTATCACAGGCGGGTGTAGCGGTGTTCATCTGTAAAGAGAGGAACTTAGTTGAAAAGATCGTGTGAAAAATGTACATTATATTAAATAAATGAAGTACAATTAAAAAAACGAATAAAATTGAGCTTTATTGTCTCTTGTTGTGCATCTTGAGCCTTATGCGGGGTATCGTCTAGAAAGCCCTTGTATGTTTACGCCCTTTTCGTCCAGCCATGTCCGGGTGCAGACGACCTGTCTAAGGGCTTGTATTGGTGAAGCCGGTTTATTGTGTGGCTGTCGAAACAGGCGAGGGAGTCTGGATTAGGGGTGTCCGGGATGGCGGACTCTGGACTATGAAGATACAATATTGAAGACTTCGTCCCGTGTCCGGATGGGACTTTCCTTGGCGTGGAAGGCAAGCTTGGCGATACGGATATGTAGATCTCCTACCATTGTAACCGACTCTGTAACCCTAACCCTCTTGGTTGCCTATATAAACCGGAGGGTTTTAGTCCGTGAGACGAACAACAATCATACCATAGGCTGGCTTCTAGGGTTTAGCCTCTCGATCTCATGGTAGATCTACTCTTGTACTACCCATATCATCAATATTAATCAAGCGGGGTAGGGTTTTACCTCCATCGAGAGGGCCCAACCTGGTAAAACATCGTGTCCCTTGTCTCCTGTTACCATCCGCCTAGACGCCTTGCAGTTCGGGACCCCCTACTCGAGATCCGCGGTTTGACACGACATTGGTGCTTTCATTGAGAGTTCCTCTGTGTCCTCATCTTTAGGCCCGATGGCTCCTCCGATCATCAACAACGATGCGCTCCGGTGAGACTTTTCTCCCGGACAGATCTTCATATTCGGTGGCTTTGCACTGCGGGCAATTAAGCTTGCCATCTGGAGCAGATTAAAGCTATGGCCACAGCCATCAGGTCAGATCGGAAGTTTGAACTACGGCCGGCGTCGCGGAGACTTGATCTTGACGGGTTCGAGCCACAGCCAAGCGCCGCCACATTATCACGAGGGCATGATCTAGCTCTGCCGCCGAGCAGTGTCTGGAGGCGCACGAGTCTGCTCGACCTTTAGCTTCCGAGCCGGCCGACGCCCGATCGAGGGCGGGTGGCTGGACACCGCCTCGGGGCTGCGATCTCTGGCGATTGAGCCGTACATCTACCCGTCCTTCTGGCTTCGTGACTCAAGGCGCGGACTCCTCTCCGGACTCCGAGCCTTCGCGCCCGCCAATCGAATCCGATTGGCGCCGATCATGGAATTCACTGCCGCGGACATCTTTCAGCACTCGCCCTTTGGCGACATCCTAAATTCAATAAAGTCTCTCTCTTTATCAGGAGAGTCCTTGCCGGATTATGGTCATGAAAGTTGGGATGCGGACGACGAAGAAATTCAAAGCCCACCCACCACCCACTACGTAGCCACTATCGATGATTTAACCGACATGCTCGACTTGACTCAAGACATCGACGGTATGGGCGGCGATGTAGGGAGGAGCATGAACCAGAGCCTATAGGGCCTTTGGAGAACCACCTCATCTCACGATGTATACATGGTGGACACACCTAAAGGAAGCGGCGACGAGGAACAATGGGGCGCTTCGAAGGATCGCTCCTCGGCAGCAGTCAAAACAGCGACGTAAGCGCTGCTCAAAGTCCCGCCTCGACAAAGACAACAGCCATACAGACCCAACCATAGAGTAGGGCGAACCGGCGGACGACGAACATGCTATCGAGCAACCGTCCAAACAGGACAATCTGAGAAACAACCGTCCACGGCGAAGATAACAATCCGGACGATCTCACGCCGGACAAGTTGCTGGAGCGAAGAACCTCCACAAAAGGCTCGTCGCCACTGCGTGTAGCCTGAAAAAGCAGAAGCAGAAGCTCAAAACAGCTGAAGATGCACTTAGAATCAGATGGAGCAAAGTACTCAACACCGCAGACAAATATGGCGACAGTCGCCGAACGAAGAGCTACCCCAAGCGAAAACTACTACATGAATTTGATGAGGAGGCCGTAGAGCCCCCACAATAAAAAAACTAAGAGGCCACCCGGTCAGATGGACAACCCCATGGCAAACAGAGAGCGGCAAACGACACCGCACACAAGCCGGCACGCGATCCGCATAAGGATTCGCATCAAAAAGATGGCCCAGTTAGATCTATCTACGGCCAAGAAAGCAAGCCCCAGTAAGCAATGCAACACATCAAGTATCCGAACATCACGGTACACCTAGATATAGGGTGCCACACCTATGTTTCACCGATGAGGTCTTTGGATCATGAATTTCTAGCGGGATTCAAGCCCGTAATCATAGAGGCATACGACGGAACAACAGACCCTGGAGTCTGGATTGAGGATTACATCCTCCATATACACATGGCTAGAGGAGATGATCTCCATGCCATAAAATACTTACCCCTCAAGCTCAAAGGGCCAGCCCGGCATTGGCTTAAAAGCCTTCCCGAAAACACCATTGGAAGTTGGGAGGAGCTCGAGGATGCCTTTCGGGCAAATTTTATGGGGACCTATGTCTGACCTCCGGATGCCGACGATTTAAGTCACATATCTCAACAACCCGGAGAGTCAGCCCGGATATTTTGGAACAAATTCCTTACTAAAAAGAACCAAATAGTCGACTGTCCGGACGCCGAAGCCTTAGCAACTTTCAAACACAACGTCCGAGACGAATGGCTCGCCAGACACCTCGGCCAAGAAAAGCCAAGAACAATGGCCGCATTAACAAGCCTCATGACCCGCTTTTGCGCGGGAGAGGATAGCTGGCTAGCAAGATGCAGCACCAGCGACCCAAGTACATCCGAAGTCAGGGATGGAAATGGGAAATCACGACGCAGCAAGGACCAGTGTCGGACCAAGGGAAACAGCCCGAAGAGCATGGCAGTCAACGCCAGATTCAAAAGCTCTCAGCAAAATCATAAAAAGCTGCCCCTTAAGGATAACAGGGACGAGCTATCTAACTTAAACAAAATCTTGGACAAGATATGCCAAATCCACAGTACTCCCGGGAAGCCTGCAAACCACACCCACAGAGATTGTTGGGTCTTCAAGCAGTCCGGCAAACTCAACGCCGAACACAAGGGGCTCGACACACCAAGCAAGGACGATGACGAACCCCAAAAGCAGAGCACCGGAAAACAAAAGAATTTCCCACAAGAAATCAAAACAGTGAACTCACTTCACATGATAAAAGGGAAAAATAAGGGCGCCCATAGAGTGCAGCGCCATCGGCCTATCCGGAGGAGTCCCGCCATGGATGTTAAAACCAATCACCTTGACCATCGGGATTACTCTAGAAGTATCTGAGCATGAGTTGGACTGCCTTGATATTAGATCCGATAATTGGCGAACTCCAATTTTCACAAGTCTTAATGGGCGACAACAGTGATCTAAACCTGCTATACCGGGACACAATCCGCACAATGGGGATAGACCCAACCAAATTTAGCCATAGCAACACTTCCTTTCAAGGGGTAATGCCAGGCCCATATGCCCATTATGCGGGCTCTCTCTTGCTAGAAGTTGTGTTCGGCTCACCCGACAACTTCCGCCGTGAAAAGTTAACCTTCCACCTCGCCCCATTTACAAGTAGCTATCAAGCACTATTGGGACGCGAAGCTTTCACCCGCTTTAATGCAATACTGCATTATGCATCTCTTACACTTAAAATGCCCGGTCCACGCGGCATCATCTCATTAAAGGGAAACATCGAGGGTTCCTTGAGTCCGGAAAATTGTGCGGATGCCTTGACAGCCCCACAATAATCCGGCTTCACCAATACAAGCCCTTAGAAAGGTCGTCCAGACCCCGGACACGGCTGGACGAGTCTGGCGTAAACATACAAGGGCTCACTAGACGCATACCCCCGTACAAGGGGCTCCGCGCATCCACAACAAGAGACAATAAAGCTCAATTTTGTTCATTTTTTGAATTGTACTTTGTTTATTTAATATAGCGTACATTTTACATACGATCTTTTTCAACTAAGTTCCTCTCTTTTCTGATGAACACCGTGCTACACCCGTCCGTGATACGGCTGCTTGAGACACAGGCATGAGCGTGCGGTAGGGACCCGTTGCAAGATTCTTTTCAGATTAAGACCCTGCGTAAACCTTTTTCACTGTGTCTCTTGTTGATACATCCCCGGTTTCTTGCCATAATCGAGGAGGAGGTGGCGTTTTGGCATAGGCCACGTTAAATTTCGCGTGCACGGACACGGGGGCTTTTACCAAGGGCGATTGTTCGACCCGTTTTCATAAAGACCGAATACCTTAGGGAGTGTTAGGCGTCTCGAGTTAGGCCTTATATGCATCAGCTCGAATCATGTCTTTGGTCAAATGTTGGGTTTGCCCGGCTCACGTGTTTTGCTGCCTTACGTTCCGTTCTATCGGCTAACGCGGCACCGGAGAACTCTGCGATTGCCCGGTTCGGCGGCGCGAGCACCTCGATGAAAGCCGATAACGACTATCATGATATAGCGTGAGACTGGTCAACCACTCGATGACCCGCTGGAATCTTTAGAATTCCTCCGCATTGACGAAGGGCCGTTTCCCGGCCAGGCACATACGCGCCCCGAATTCGGGTGAGCGCGGTGCCCCTAGGGGCTATATAGTAGCCCCACTGTCGAACTCCTATGGCTAAGTGAAAGTGATAAAGCATTATAGTCCGGTTGCCTAGTTTGTTGCGCTATCACCTCCTTTGTAGGACCAAGACGTTGGATTAAGTGTGAAAATGCGTTTTCTGCAAACACCCCCGCATTATATGCGTGGGGGCTGAAGCCAAAGGCTGCCATCTTTCAGGTTATATACACATATACATTAACGGCCGCACATGAGGTATTTTTAATTCTTGAAGGCACAAGTATAAAAAGCTTTTATATTCCATCGAAACATTGTTTCACAATAATACATGTTATTCGAACATAATATCCTTGAGCATTGTGTCTCTATTAAGCGGCGCCTGCAGAACTTCACGAAAATAGTGCTCGGCGTGTTTTCGGCTTCGTCCGAATCTTGGGATGCAACATCGGTGGCCTTCATCTCCGCCCGGTATGTCTTGACACGGGCAAGAGCCATCCGCGCACCCTCTATGCATCTTGACCGCCTCATTGCTTTGATATGCGGCACCGCACAAAGGAACTGCTGCACCAAGCCAAAATAACTCTTCGGCACGGGCCTTTTCGGCCACAAATGAGTCACGACATTCTTCATGGCAAGTCCGGACAACCTGTTCAGCTCCGCCCATTCGGCCAAACGATCGGTTAATGGAAGAGGACGCTCTGGATTACGGAACTGCGACCAAAAAACCTCCTCCATCTCGTGATCCTTTTGATCTCCGAAGTGTTCGGCCGCGTCCGTGGCACTCGCCGCCAAGTCCAGATAAGCATCCTCACTACTACACAGCCGGTCCAACTGAGCATATTTAGGATCCGTGAACTTCCTCCGCAGCAGAAAGGGCTTTCCAGCCGCCATATCTCCGGCGTGACGTAGCTCCTCCTTCATAGCTCTCATCGCAGAGCGAGCATCCTTGGCCTCGGTGGTGGCCTTCCTCAGGTCCTCTTGCTCCGCTCGACCTTCTTTTTCAAGAAGCTCGCAGCGGTCGGTAGAATTCTTCAACTTCACGGCCATTTCGGCCATTTCCTTCTTGCTTTGGCAGTGAGCAGCCTGTTCGGCTTTTAGCTCTTCGGCCGCCTTTAAGGCAGCCACATCACTTTTTCTGGCCTGCTCTTTGGCTCGGGCAAGCTCCGCCCGAAGGTTCTCCATGGCAGTGGCACCATCTGCGTCAAGCATACATGTTGTAAGGCACGGGCATCAAGCTCCCTTACCAGGTGTCCGCGGAGAAACCGCATACCTTGTGACTCGTCAAGCCGCTTATTGACAAGCGCGATGTCGGCATTCGCCACGTCAAGTTGCCGCTTTAGTTCGGCAAAATCACCAGTCCGGCTAGCCACCGGACGCTCCGCCACCTACATATGAAGGGCGACATATTATAACCTGGGATTATGATCCTTGGCACGCTGTCATTTTTGACAAACGCACCGAGTCTCAGGGGCTACTATCTACACAGGACGCATCTTTTATATGTGGAACCGTCAAAAGGTACATCATTGCACGTACCTCAAAATCTGTCAGCAAACTTCTGGTGGCCTCATACAAGCCACTTTCCGTGGATGAAATCTTTTCAATCATCGTACCCATCAATGCACGGTGATCCTCTGAGATAGACACTCGCCCGAGCAGACCCTTCAACTCCTCCGACCATGCACCAGGAGGTGCTGGACTCGTCGATGGCCTTTTTCAAGGCGGACACGGAGGGCTGCAGGGGCCCTCGACCACCCTCCACCCCTGCGGATTCGGGAAACCCTCGCGGCGACACCTCGGGATCGTCCGCCTTGCTAAGCGATGCGGCAGAGAGGCATTCCGCTCTCCATCATCTCCGGACGAAGATCCCCCGAAGACGAGCTCTGCTGAGAAGGGCTGAGATCCGAACTACAAGGTAAAATTTCGGTCATCTTCAGAGATAAAACAGGGATGTCTCTTTTTAAGAAAAAACTCCCCTCTCTACTTACGGCTCGCTGGAGGGTTGATCTCCTTGGGGAAATAATGCGATCGGGGCATCTTCTGGCGCAGGACCCTCTGGCGAGGATTTCTTCCCGCGCTTTGAGGCCTTGGTCTCCGGATCTTTAGAGCCGGTCCTCTTCTCCCCTTGGATGGAGGGATTCTCGATCCCTCCTTGCTTAATAACCTCCTTCACCGAGGCAGTAGCTTCCTTGTTCCCCCTTCGCCTTCTTCTAAAGGCGCAGCCTCCAGCATCTTGGTTAACACGGGATCCGGCGTGGTCTCGAGGAGGGGGGCCGGACACCTGATCAGTTTTGCTTTCGCTATCCACTCCTGTTTAGGGGACAAATCTTTTAAGGGCAAGTTTATGATAAATATACAGATAGCGTGTCCGGGTACGGGACTACTTACTTGAGCATCCGGGCGATTGCAGCTCAGACCTGCGTCCTCGGTCAAGTCCGGACACATTGCTTGTGATCCGAAGAACAGTTTTTACATCTCCACGGGCGTTGCGCCCATAAAATGTTGGAGAGCTCGTGGTCCCTCCGGATTAAACTCCCACAGGCGGAGGGGGCGACGTTTGCAGGGCAGGATGCGACGAATCAGCATGACCTGCGTTACTACGACCAGATTGATCTCTCTCTCTAGGAGGTCTTGAATACGGCCCTGCAACAAGGGCACGTCCTTGGATGGCCCCCAGTCAAGCCCTTTATTGACCCACGACGCCTGCCGTGGTGGAGGACCCGAGCGAAAGGCAGGTGGCGCCACCCATTTGGTGCCCACAGGGCTGTGATATAAAACCACTCTTGTTGCCATAGGCTGAGCTCCTCTTGAAAAGAGCCCTCGGGCCATGGGCGTCGGCATTCTTGCTTATAACAGCCCCTCCACTTTCTGCTGTTGCCCCTTGATCATCTTGGCTCCACCTTGAAGGTCTTGAGCCACAATCCAAGTGAGGGTAATGCGGAGGAAGGCTTCACACTGACGATGAATGATGAGATGTGGAGGATGGACTCGGATCCAAGTCGTGAAATTCCAGCCCGTAATAAAACATGAGCCCCCCTCACGAAGGGGTCCGTCGGAAGCCTAGCCCCAAGGAAGTGAGGCGAACACCACACTTTCACGGGCTTGGGATTGGGAATAACCTGCCCTTGAGCAGGCAGCCTATGTGAGATTTCGCGGTTAGATACAGCATCTCTTAGCTTTAGGGCGTCTTCTTCCGTGGCGGAGGAAGGCATCCACCATCCTTGGAGGTCGGGCGGACATCATTGAAGGTCCGGCGCTGAATCTGGAGCTTTGGGTGTTGGAACTTCGAAGCGAGGGGCGGATTCGATGGAGATTGAGAAAAAGGGCGGGGCCTTGGTCTCTTTATAAAGAGGTTGAATACCGAGAGCCCTCCCGTGACCGTTGGGACTCGCCGATAGAGGAGGCTTGCCAGCGAAACACGATTGGGTTACCCACGCGTATTGATGAGAATCCCGAAATAAGGGACACGATCTACGCTTTGACAAGGCGTGCCAAGGAAACCGCCTCGCTAAGCTGAGGTGGGACGGTAAAAGCGATTGAATAAAGGCTTGGCCGTGGTGTGATGTCACGCCCTTGAATTCGTCAGCAGATTGAACTTGTGTAAATATTATTCTTTCTACGGTGGTACGTGGAACTTATTTTGCAGAGCCGGACACTATCCTTGTGTTAATCTTCTATGAAGTATTCGGAGGAGGAACCCGCCTTGCAATGCCGAAGACAATATGCGCCGGACTTCGTCGTCATTGAAGCCTGGTTCAGGGCTTACGAGGAGTCTGGATTAGGGGTGTCCGGATGGCGGACTATAGCCTTTGGCTGAACTCCTGGACTACGAAGATACAAGATTGAAGACTTCGTCCGTGTCCGAATGGGACTTTCCTTGGCGTGGAAGGCAAGCTTGGCGTCTGGATATGTAGATTCCTACCATTGTAACCGACTACATGTAACCCTAACCCTCTTGGTGCCTATATAAACCGGAGGGTTTTAGTCTGTAGGACAGAACAATAATCATACCATAGGCTAGCTTCTAGGGTTTAGCCTCTCTGATCTCGTGGTAGATCTACTCTTGTACTACCCATATCATCAATATTAATCAAGCAGGAGTAGGGTTTTACCTCCATCGAGAGGGCCCAAACCTGGGTAAAAACATCATGTCCCTTGTCTCTTGTTACCATCCGCCTAGACGCACAGTTCGGGACCCCCTACCCGAGATCCGCCGGTTTTGACACAGACAGCAACTGCACAATTTTCCGGACTCGAGGAACCCTCGATGTTTCGCTTTAACGAGATGATGCCGTGTGGACCGGGCATTTTAAGTGTAAGAGATGCATAATGTGGTATTGAGTTAAAGAGGGCGAAAGCTTCGCGTCCCAATAGTGCATGATAGCTACTTGTAAATGGGGCGAGGTGGAAGGTTAACTTTTCACGGTGGAAGTTGCCGGGTGAGCCGAACACAACTTCTAGCCGTAGAGAGCCCGTACAATGGGCATATGGGCCTGGCAGTACCCCTTGAAAGGAAGTGTTGCTGTGGAGAAATTTGGTTCGGTCTATCCCCATTTTGCGGATTGTGTCCTGATATAGCAGGTTTAGATCACCGCCGCCGTCCATTAGGACTTGTGTAAATTGGAGTCCGCTAATTATCGGATCTAATATCAAGGCAGTCCAACCTGCATTCTGTATACTTCTAGAGTAATCCTGATGGTCAAAGGTGATTGGTTTTGACAAACAGTGGCGGGACTCCTTCGGGATAGACAGTATGGCGCGTACCTCTATGGGCGCCGCTCTATTTTTCCCTTTTGTCACGTGAAGTGAGTTTACTGTTTTGATTTCTTGTGGGAAATTCTTTTGTTTTCCAGTGTTCTGCTTGTGGGGTTCGTCATCGTCCTCGCTTGGTGTGTCGAGCTCCTTGTGTTCGGTGTTGATTTTTCCGGACTGCTTGAAGACCCAACAATCTCTGTGGGTATGGTTTGCAGGCTTCCCGGGAGTACTGTGGATTTGGCATATCTTGTCCAAGATTTTGTTTAAGTTAGATAGCTCGTCCCTGTTATCCTTAGGGGGCAGCTTTTTATGATTCTGCCAAGAGCTTTTGAATCCGGCGTTGACTGCCGTGCTCTTCGGGCTGTTTCCCGTGGTTCGATGCTGGTCCTTGCTGCGTCGTGGTTTCCCGTTTCCATCCCTGACTTCGGATGTACTTGGGTCGCTGGTACTGCATCTTGCCATCCAGCAATCCTCTCCCGCGCCAAAGCGGGTCATGAGGCTTGTTAACGCGGCCATTGTTCTTGGCTTTTCTTGGCCGAGGTGTCTGGCGAGCCATTCGTCTCGGACGTTGTGTTTGAAAGCTGTTAAGGCTTCGGCGTCCGGACAGTCGACTATTTGGTTATTTTTAGTAAGGAATCTGTTCCAAAATTTCCGGGCTGACTCTCCGTGTTGTTGAGTTATGTGACTTAAATCGTCGGCATCCGGAGGTCGGACATAGGTCCCTTGAAAATTTGCCCGAAAAGCATCCTCGAGCTCCTCCCAACTTCCAATGGTGTTTTCGGGCTAGCCCTTTGAGCTTGAGGGGTAAGTATTTTATGGCGTGGAGATCATGTCCTCTAGCCATGTGTATATGGAGGATGTAATCCTCAATCTAGACTCCAGGGTCTCTTGTTCTGTCGTAAGACTCTATGTTTACGGGCTTGAATCCCGCTGGAAATACGTAATCCAGCACCTCATCGGTGAAACATAGGTGGTGTGCGGCACCCCTATATTTAGGTGTACCGTGACGTTCGGATACTTGATGTGTTGCATTGCTTACTAGAGCTTGCTTTCTTGGCCCGTAGATAGATCTAACTGGGCCATCTTTTTGATGCGAATCCCTGTGCGGATCGCGTGCCGGCTTGTGTGCGGCGTCGTTTGCTGCTCTCTGTTTGCCATGGGGTCGTCCATCCGACCGGGTGGCCTCCTTGTTTTTTGATTGCGGGGGCTCTACGGCCTCCTCATCAAATTCGGGCAGTAGTTTTCGCTTTGGGTAGCTCTTTGTTCGGCGACTGTCGCCGTATTTGTCTGCGGTGTTGAGTACTTTGCTCCATCTGATTCTGAGTGCATCTTCCGCTGTTTTGAGCTTCCGCTTTTTAGGCTACGTGCAGTTGCGACGAGCCTTTTGTGGAGGTTCTTCTGCTCCAGCAACTTGTCCGGCGTGAGATCGTCCGGGCTGTTATCTTCGCCGGGGACGGGTTGTTTATCCATGTTGTCCTGTTCGGATGGTTGCTCGATATCATGTTCGTCGTCCACCGGTTCGCCCTGCTCTATGGCTGGGTCTGTATGGCTGTTGTCTTTGTCGAGGCGGGACTTTGAGCGGCGCTTACGTCGCCGTTTTGACTGCTTTTCGAGGGAATGATCCTTCGTAGCGTCCCGTTGTTCATCGTCGTCGCTTCCTTTAGGTGTGTCCACCATGTATACATCGTGAGATGAGGTGGTTTTCCAGTGCCCTACAGGTGCTGGTTCATGTTCCTCCCCTACATCGTCGTCCATACCGTCGATGTCTTCGGAGTCGAAGTCGAGCATGTCGGTTAAATCATCGACAGTTGCTACGAAGTGGGTGGTGGGTGGGCATTGAATTTCTTCGTCGTCTGCGTCCCAACCTTGCTGACCGTAGTCCGCCAGGCTCTCCCGATAAAGAGAGAGACTTTAGTGAATTCAGGATGTCGCCAAGGGCGGTGCTGAAAGATGTCCGCGGCAGATGAATTCCATGATCGGCGCCAATCGGATTCGATTAGGCGCGCGCGAAGGCTCGGAGTCCGGAGAGGAGTCCGGCACCTTGAGTCACGAAGCCGCAAAGGACGGGTAGGTGTACGGCTCAATCGTCGTGAGATCGCAGCCCCGAGGCGGTGTCCAGCCACCCGCCCTCGACGGGCGCAATCGGCTCGAGCTAAAGGTCGGAGCGGACACCGTGCGGCCTCCGTGACCTTTGTCGCGGCAGAGCTAGATCATGCCCTCGTGATGATGTGGCGCGCTTGGCTGTGGCTCAACCCGTCAAGATCAAGTCTCCGCGACGTCGGCCGTAGTTCAAACTTCAAATCTGACCTGTGGCTGGGGCGTAGCTTTCAATCTGCTCCAGATGGCTGCTTAATTGGCCCGCAGTGCAAAGCCACCGAATACGAAGATCTGTCCGGGGAGAAAAGTCTCACCCTGGAGCGCATCGTTGTTGATGATTTGGAGGAGCCATCGGGCCTAAAGATGACGACACAGAGGAACTCTCAATGAAAGCACCAATGTCGGTGTCAAAACCGGCGGATCTCGTGTAGGGGGTCCCGAACTGTGCGTCTAGGCGGATGGTAACACGAGACAAGGGACACAATGTTTTTACCCAGGTTCGGGCCCTCTCGATGGAGGCAAAACCCTACTCCTGCTTGATTAATATTGATGATATGGTAGTACAAGAGTAGATCTACCACGAGATCAGAGAGGCTAAACCCTAGAAGCTAGCCTATGGTATGATTGTTGTTCGTCCTACGGACTAAAACCCTCCGGTTTATATAGGCACCGAAGAGGGTTAGGGTTACACAGAGTCGGTTACAATGGTAGGAGATCTAGATATCCGTATCGCCAAGCTTGCCCCCCATGCCAAGGAAAGTCCCATCCGGACACGGGACGAAGTCTTCAATCTTGTATCTTCATAGTCCAGGAGTCCGGCCAAAGGTCATAGTCCGGCCATCCGGACACCCCCTAATCCAGGACTCCCTCACATACTCTTGAAGGCAAGCATTCTGAACCCCGGCATAATATTTGTTGTGCGTCATTTGATGCAAATACGACACCACCTTGACGCGAAGTATTAGATATTTTATGTGGTGTTATGATCACATTCATGAGTGCATAATGATGATTCCTTGCTGTTGGAATCTGATATGCTTTGGATAGTAATCACCCTCGTATTCCTTTCATGCCTATGGGGAGAAATCCGGGAAAGTCTCTGTCTTGAGTAGACACGGACTTGTCTCTAATAATTCGTTGAGACGATTATGTCCGGTAAGGCATGGTGAGGTATGATGAGTGGTGATTCTGTTTGCTGGTGTGAAATATATTTGTTATACTAATCCTGCAGGGAATGCCTTAACCTCCTGAGTCGACCATAGATCGAGTCTTGTTCCAGTAACCCCCATACTTGTTTCATACTACCACTTGTCCCCGCCATAGGTAGGGTACGGTTTAGTAAGTTGTCAACCCCTTCCTAGCACACACCGTACAGAGAGGCCATGGTGGAAGATACCGGCTGCATCCGGTAGACATGCCACCTGGTCCGGGGGCATGGGTGTTTCCGGTTGGAGCCGAGGGGGTATCTCCCCTAGTTTGCGCGCGTTATAAATTTTGTGATCCCATGCTAGTCAAGGTTGTAGCCTCCCCACTTAGAGTTTTGCTTAACAGGTTTCGTGGGTGATTCCAGACACCGGTAAGTTAGGCTGGTGTGTGCGGTCAGGTGTGTTTTCAATTAAAAGACCATAGACAGAATTAGCCCCGATGGACTAAAGGAATCCGTTACTCGTGGGTAAAGAGTACACCCTCTGCAGAGACTATAACTATTCAAATAGCCGTGTCCATGGTTAAGGACTACAGTCTGGGATGGGTCAAGTGTCGGTCTTAGTGTCAGTCTTCGGAGGAAAAATTGCTAAACCAGAACATGGATCATGGCTTGTGACTCATGATGATTATGATTATTATTATGGACTAACCATTTACATTATTTGAATTATTGAGTATCCCTAGGACGGTTCTACCTCTTGGATATTCACTGTGATTATTCTCTTATAAGCCCTTTATGTGGTGTCGCTCAGACGCCCGACTGTGGCATGCTTGTTATTTAAATTACTTATAAGCCCTTTATGTGGTGTCGCTCAGACGCCCGACTGTGGCAAGCTTGTTATTTAAATTATTTATAAGCCCTTTAGGTGGTGTCGCACAGACGCCCGACTGTGGTATGCTTGCTATTTATTTTATTTATAAGCCCTTTATGTGGTGTCGCTCAGACGCCCGACTGAGGCATGCTTTATATTATTATCCTTTCGAGGCGTCGCTTCAGACACCCGATCGGTGCATTCTATTTCTACTCCCTTATTGTATATTCATGTTGTATATGAATAACCTGCTTGCGTGCATCATGGATTTTTACTTCGTGACTGATGTTGTGATCATGAAATATTTCAGAGCATGATTATCATTCATTATGTTATACCTGTGTTCATAATGTTTGCGAGTACATTCAAAGTACTCACTGGCTTGTCCCTGGCTATTGTCTTGGCCAGATTTCTTGCATGGGGAGGAGCATTGCGATGACAGCCCCGGAACCTATGCAATGATGATAGCAGCCTCGCGAAGATAGGAGTTATGCAGGCCAGCTATTCCTGTGGGAAATGGAGTCCCATAGACGCTGATGAACCGCAAACCGCTTCCGCCATCAACCACTAGAAACCATTTGTTGTACTCTTAGGCCAGAATGGTCTTGTACTACACATTTGTATTTTGCTTGGAGTTTCAGATCAAGTTGGTGTCTCATCACTAACAAAGAATCACAGGGCTGGTGAGCACAAGGGCCATTTCTGGGAAATTAATATCCTGGAAAACCGGTCGTGACAACCTTGGTATCAGAGCAAGGCTGACCATTGGCTAATCCTATCTTGGCCAGGTCAATAAACCTAGATTAACCAATCCACCAGACCTTAACCTAACCCCGGCCAAGCTTCTCGTGTAAGATAGCCACACGGTGACCCCGGCACCTTTTGGCAGTCGGTGCCCAACCTATCAGCCTAGCCTGTCGATCACGCGCCAGTGATCGACACCTAAATAGTCTCTTTCGCAAGCGTGCGAAGGAAGACTCCGTCCCCTTTTTCTATAAAAAGGGCACGCTAGCCTCAACCCAGCACAACACGGCCTCTTCCCCAAACCGAGCTATAATGCCTGGCCCAATGTGCACAATGAGACCACAGCAACCAACCTTAGAGGTTTTGTGACCGTGCTAGCAAACCTCACCCGCCGTGCCTTTGCATTAGAAGAGCCCCAAGAATATGTTGTGTACCAAGGGCCCATGGCGGTGAGAGCCGTCAATTCAGGCCATCAGGCACGTCTATGGTAGGGGTCTATCGCCGAACGCCCTTACAGGTTCACGGAAGGACAACTTCCTTTGAGCCACAAGCCATCCAACTAGCTGCTCGAGAGGCTATAGTTCAACTCCGCACTTGTCGCCCGAGTTAATCGTCGCTCGTTCTACTACAACCCCAGCCGTGATGGGTATGGTAGGCCACCCCAGGTTGCCAACGGAGATCACGAGACGGATCCTGCATTGTTGCATCTGGTGCGCTATGTAAGTGTACTAGAGGAACTGTTCGATCAAATCACCCTTGATCTGATCGCAGCTCGTGGAGAACTGGTTCGCCGAGCCCCGGCAAGAAGAGAAGATGAGCCCGACGCTGACAACCCAGTCGTGCTATTCGGACAATCGATTGAGTCCTTGAGGTCTTCCCCAGCCATCGACCAAAATG
Source organism: Aegilops longissima (assembly GCA_021605205.1). Lineage (NCBI taxonomy): Eukaryota > Viridiplantae > Streptophyta > Magnoliopsida > Poales > Poaceae > Aegilops > Aegilops longissima. Next base: position 605,295,421 of record CM038682.1, read on the forward strand.
CTTTGGTGTCCCCAGAAGTGCTTCGTCGCCTTTTGGGAACACGCTCCAATGGGATTGTGGCCAACAACCCCCGCGATGGTCATCATCGCTACCCCCACCCTGCAGCCCCTCAACTCCATCCAGCTAACCCCAATGGTGAAACCTGTGGAGAAGCCTCGACGTCCACAAGGCACGCCCGCTTAGATATTAACGAGGTAGACTAAGTCACTCGAGTAGTACCGAGTCTTAGTATGTCCACACCCTGTAATTGTGTGATCTTGTATCACCATAATTAAATGTTGTTTGCTTGTGCGCTCCTATTTTAAATAGTAGCCATGCATAAGTATGTTGGTGTACGGTTGCATTTTTAATCCCGGGCGTAGCTACCAAAAACCACCCCGACGACACTTTTGTGAGATATGTGTATCTGTGGCATTAACCCCGACCCCATAGAGCAGATTCGACAAACTAGTTGCCCCACACCGTAATCAATAACCCAGCCCCAATGCTATATAAAAGGCCACCTCGTGACCTTACCAAGTATCCCTCACCTTGTGCACAACTCTCACAGCCATTCCTTGCCATGCCAAGCCCTAGTATTTATCTGAGAACTCCGGATGCAACCCCAGGTAGTTTTGTTAAACTATTGTGGGACTTTACCTGCAGTACCATGAGTTCTACCCATCCACCCCAGTACGAGTTACTCAAATCGAGGATCACCCCATCCACCTCGAAATATTGGGCAGTGGTGCACATCCCTCTCGCAAACCCAAACCAAGACCCAACAGAAGTCTCCTTCGTGGGGAAATCTATGCCGACTCCGCAAATGGCCATAGAAGCTACTGCGTACGAAGCGCTTGCTCGCCTTCGATTCGCGGTACCCTGTGCCAGCGAACGAGGGTATTATTACATCCCGAGTCGTGCAGCACCCGGAGAAGTAGCATCTTTTCCTGGTGGACGAATCGAGAGAGACCCAGTACTGGCCAACCTTGCCCACTATGTCATCGCTCAAGAGCGTTTGACCCAACGAGTAATGGGTTATCTCCAGAGCCTCGCTGATTTAAATCCTCAGATCGCCATCGGCAGAGAACTGAGGCCCGACCAAGAGAGACGCGTTCTTCGACTAGTCAACCCGCTTCCCCCGATAGAAGAGGAGTGTGCCCCAGTACCAGAGACGTTTCCTCAGGACCCTGTCTATTTACCGTTTTCGATGTAGACGTCACTGCTATGTTTATTGTCCCAACATTTATTTATGTGTTGCAACTTATGCGTGGTATCCTAAATTTGTGCAATGAATTAAATATTTGGTTTCAATTAATGTGAGTAGTTTTTACTGCTGTTAATTTTGATTAACTGTTTTCACTCTCGGTAAATTCTGAAGTGAGATTTTTCCCTGAGTTGTTGCAGCGTATATCTCTTCACGACATAGATTTTTATTCACACAGCACCACGACAGCAGACGCACAACCACAAGCACTCGACCACGTGCACTAATTGCAAATCCACGCATATTTTGCACCTAACTGATCACCTCCCTAGCACACCACGGTCTCGAAGGAGAGATTTGTGGGTAATTATTCGTGCAAGTTGCCTCCAGCACACTGACAACAGTTAGCACCCGACACCGCACTTAATCCTCATGATCACCGCCACCGCGGAGAGATAACACTCGAGCGGCAGCATCACAACGATCATCGAGGATCATCACGCACAAGAGCACGGAGAACCCCAGCAATGCCGCCAACCCTCCGCACATCAGGATCATGTACCAGTCCGGCATCACCTCTGTCATTAGAGCCTCGTTTCGAGCTCATGTAAACATAAATGGAGGAGAAGGAAGGAGAAGCGAGGGAGAAGAAAGGAGCAACTCGGACATTTTATAGCTCGAGATCGGTGTACGGTGGGCGAAGTCCACCAGCGCCGCTCGTCGCTCGATCACCGGTGTTCGGAGGCGAATCCGCAAGCAGTGCCGATAGCGCACTGGCCCGCGAGGTGAGTGCACGCTGCACCGGCAGCTAGCGCACCGCGCACTACCGCAGTACGGCCAAGATGCTCTACGCACTAGACGTCGCCAGTGGAGAAAGCGCGGGAAATCGCGCAAGAGAGAGGAAGAAGAGAGAGCCAGAGGTAGAAGAAGAGACTGAAAGTGAGCCCCGGGTCCATGTGTCAGCCAGAGAGAGCACTGTGCTCTCGGGTACAACCAGCGTATTTTAGAAATTTAGAAATTTATTCTAAATTTACTGTAACCAAAAGTAGAAATTTCTCGTTTTCCCCCAACCATAGATCTTTCCACGCAGCGCCAGTATTCCACACTGTAGTTTTACACCACTTAAATTGCCCACTCACTGTAGCCACATTTTATTGCATGAGTAGGATGGTTATTTTTGTGATATTACTTTGAGATAGTAGGAGTAATTCTTTTCAAAGCAGCCCTTAGCAAATCTCGAGGACGAGATTTTTTCTTAAGGGGGGTAATGTTGTAACACCCCAAAATTTTGACCTTGATTTATTAATTAAAATTTTGCCAGGAAATTAAATTTTTATTTTCTGGTTTTATCTTTTAATTGTGGATCACTCGGTCCCTCTGAATTTTTGAGTTTTTCCTTCTAGGTGGAAACCTTTCAAAAATACTGATGGACTTGTATATCTTCCCAAGACCATTTATTTTTATCAGTGGAATTATTTCAACAATTATTTTTCTTTGAGCTTTATTTCTTTTAAAAATGATTTTTCATAAGTTTTAAAGTCCCATTTGCACTACAACCATTTTAAATACTTCTTTAAAATTTCCACCAAAATTTGGGGATGTCATGTGATGTTCCCACATCACTTTTATGCAAAAATCTCTTTTAGTCATTTGGAGATTTTGAGCCCTACCTCAAGTTTTCATATCTGGTCCAGTTTGTAATTTGCACTACAATCTATTTGAATATTTCTTTAAAAATCCCACCAAAATTGGGGGATGTTAGTAGTAGTGTATAATTCAACTTTATGCAAAAACCCATTGGTGTTCTTTGAAAAATTTGAGCAAATCATCCTCATCTTCATTCTGGTCCAATTTAGTGTTTTGCACTGCAACCATATTTTATCTTGCTCTTGTTGCCTTGGGATTTGTCCTGCTTATTGACCACCCTACCAAACCCTTAAGTCCAGGAGATTGGACCCTTTGGAGTATTTTTGGTCCATGCAATAATGCCCTTCACTTTCTGTCCAGAATTGAAGATTTGCAAAACTTGCACTAACAAGTTTCCGGTTTTGCCCAAATAGCCTTGCCATCATCACTTGCACCTAAAGAGACCCCAACCTGGAGATTTGGGCCACCAGAAGAGATGCATAGATGCCCAAGGCATTCTGTCGAGCACCTTATGTTCATGGACAACTTTGGCATAGTTTTATGTTTGCACTGTGATCTTGCCCCTCTGGACAAACCAGCATGTCCACTAATCTCCTAGCCACCGCTAACCTAGACCTGTTAATTGCCAGCTTCACCCAAGACCTCTAGGCCACCCTGGCTTTCTGTCGAGCATGTAGCGTGCATGCTCTGGCGCGCCAGGCGCACGTTTTACACACGCCGCAAACCGAGCCGCGCGTCTTGCCCTCGGCCTTTGCTGGCGCCAGGGTCAGCGCCCGTTCTCGCCCGCTCGCCAGAACCCTCCAAGCCGCCCTTGGCGCCCTACAGCGCCGCCGTTAGAGCCCTCTTGGCGGCACGCCGGCGTCCGCAACACGCCCCTGCCATGGCAGCGCCTCCCAAGCCACAGCCGCCCACCAGCTGCCCTCTGGAACAGCCCGAGCTCATCCACAAGCCCGTCCGCTAGCGCCCGTCGTCACCACGTCGCCCTGCTAGCAACAGAACGACGGTTCGCCGGTGTTCTTATCCGCAACCGCGGAGACCGACCTCCCCGGGCTATAAATATCCCTTCTGATCACACCTTGGCTCGTCAGCAACCTTGTTCGAGTAGTAGGAAGCCCCCCTCCTCCCTGGTTGGCCAGAGGCCATTCTCTCTCCCATCTCCGGCAGGTTCAACCGCCGCCACGTTCCGGTAAAATCCGGCCAAGCCCCTTACCCCTCCCGTGCTCCCATTCTCCTCCCCTCGACCGTGCGGAGCCACCCAACACCTCAACCTCGACCGGGAGCCACCGTAGCCCAAGCCCTCAATTGCTACCGAAACCACCGTCCGCCGCGGAGCTCGCCGCCGGCGACCCCCTCCACCCCCGCTAGCCTATCAACCACTGGGAGGACCGCCCTGGACCAGCGGATCCATCCCCGCCCTCAGAATCCCGCGGGGAGCCGCTGTTCATCGACGGCGATCGCTGGAGCCCCGCCACCGCTCGGCCAGAGGAGGAGGCGCGGGCGACTGGTCAAACCTGACCAGTGGGCCCAAGGGACCCACTGTCAGTGACCCACGAGTTGACCCATGCTGGCTTAAGTGGAAACGTATTCCTCCGAATACGTCTTCACTAAGGGGAAAGCGTAAGCCCCCGAACTGTTTTTATTTTTCTGATTTTTTTATTAAAAACAGAATTTTGACTAAACTTTTACTAGCTATAACTTTTTAAATATAAATCCAATTGATTTGATTCTTTTTCTGTTGTTTCTCAAATTTTGTCTAGTTTATTTTCAAATATAAGTCCAAACAACTTTTTTGTACTGTTTTGGAACTATGTGTTAATTCAAATTTTCATAAAATAGGATTTTGAAGAAGAAGACAACTTTCAAAATGTGCACCCCCCACTTGCATACTCTTGAAGGCAAGCATTCTGAACCCAGGCATAATATTTGTTGTGCGTCATTTGATGCAAATACGACACCACCTTGACGCGAAGTATTCGATATTTTATGTCGTGTTATGATCACATTCATGAGTGCATAATGATGATTCCTTGCTGTTGGAATTTGATATGCTTCGGATAGTAATCACCCTCGTATGCCTTTCATGCCTATCGGGAGGAATCCGGGAAAGTCTCTGTCTTGGGTAGACACGAACTTGTCTCTAATAATTCGTTGAGACGATTATGTCCAGTAAGGCATGGTGAGGTATGATGAGTGGTGATTCTGCTTGTTGGTGTGAAATATATTTGTTATACTAATCCTGCGGGAATGCCTTAACCTCCCGAGTCGACCGTAGATCGAGTCTTGTTCGATAGAATCCCCATACTTGTTTCAGACTACCACTTGTCCCGCCATAGGTAGGGTATGGTTCGATAAGTTGTAAACCCTTCCTAGCACACACCATACGAGAGGCCATGGTGGAAGATACCGCTGCATCCGGTAGACATGCCACCTGGTCCGGGGCATGGGTGTTTCGGTTGGAGCCGAGGAGGTAGCTCCCTAGTTTGCGCGTTATAAATTTTGTGATCCCATGCTAGTCGAGGTTGTAGCCTCCCACTTAGAGTTTTTCTTAGCGGGTGTCGTGGGCGATTCGGACACCGGTAAGTTAGGCTGGTGTGCGGTCGGTGTTTTTCAATTAAAAGACCGTAGACGGAATTAGCCCCGATGGACTAAAGGAATCCGTTACTCGTGGGTAAAGAGTACACCCTCTACAGAGACTATATCTATTCGAATAGCCGTGTCCATGGTTAAGGACTACAGTCTGGGATGGGTCAAGTGTCGGTCTTAGTGTCGGTCTTCGGAGGAAAAATTGCTAAACTAGAACATGGATCATGACTTGTGACTCATGATGATTATGATTATTATTATGGACTAACCATTTACATTATTTGAATTATTGAGTATCCCTGGGACGGTTCTACCTCCTGGATATTCACTGTGATTATTCTCTTATAAGCCCTTTATGTGGTGTCACTCAGACGCCCGACAGTGGCATGCTTATTATTTAAATTACTTATAAGCCCTTTATGTGGTGTCGCTCAGACGCCCGACTGTGGATGCTTGTTATTTAAATTACTTATAAGCCCTTTATGTGGTGTCGCTCAGACGCCCGACTATGGCATGCTTGTTATTTAAATTACTTATAAGCCCTTTATGTGGTGTCGCTCGAGGCCTTCGATGTAACAAGCTTGTTATTTAAATTATTTATAAACCCTTTAGGTGGTGTTTACGTATCGCCCGATCGTGGCATGCTTGTTATTTCTTTTATTTATAAGCCCTTTATGTGGTGTCGCTCAGACGTCCCGATGAGGCATGCTTTATATTATTATCCTTTAGGCGCCGCTTGGACACCCGATCGGTGCATTCTATTTCTACTCCCTTATTGCATATTCATGTTGTATATGAATAACCTACTTGCGTGCATCATGGATTTTTACTTCGTGACTGATGTTGTGATCATGGAATATTTCAGAGCATGATTATCATTCATTATGTTATACCTGTGTTCATAATGTTTGCGAGTACATTCAAAGTACTCACTGGCTTGTCCCTGGCTATTGTCTTGGCCAGATTTCTTGCATGGGGAGGAGCGTTGCGATGACAGCCCCGGAACCTACGCAATGATGATAGCAGCCTCGCGAAGATAGGAGTTATCCAGGTCAGCTGTTCCAGTGGTAAATGAAGTCCCATAGACGCTGACGAACCTTAAACCGCTTCCACCATCAACCACTAGAAACCATTTGTTGTACTCTTAGGCTAGAATGGTCTTGTACTACACATTTTGTATTTTGCTTGGAGTTTCTGTATCAAGTTGGTGTCTCATCAGCTAATAGTAATCCTGGGGCTGGTGAGCACAAGGGCCATTTTCTGGGAAATTAATATCCTGGAAAACCGGTTCTGATAATAAGTCTAGGTTTAGCATCTTTCTTTTCCATAAGATATTTAATAGCAGCATGATCAGTGTGAATAGTTACTTTAGAATCAACAATATAAGGTCTAAACTTATCACAAGAAAATACAACTGCTAAGAATTCTTTTTTAGTAGTAGCATAATTTCTCTGGGCATTGTCTAGAGTTTTACTAGCATATTGAATAACATTTAATTTCTTATCAACTCTTTGTCCTAGAACAACACATATAGCATAATCACTAGCATCACACATAATTTCAAAGGGTAAATTTCAATCAGGTGGCTGAACAATAGGTGCAGAGATTAATGCTTTCGTAAGTATTTCAAATGCTTCTACACAATCATCATCAAAGACAAAAGGTATATCTTTTTGTAATAGATTAGTCAGAGGCCGAGAAAATTTTGAGAAGTCCTTAATGAACCTCCTATAAAAACCGGCATGACCAAGGAAACTTCTTATACCTTTGATGTCCTTGGGGCATGGCATCTTTTCAATAGCATCAACTTTAGCTTTATCAACTTCAATACCTCTTTCAGAAATTTTATGCCCCAAGACAGTGCCTTCATTAACCATAAAGTGGCACTTCTCCCAATTCAAGATAAGATTAGTTTCTTCACATCTCTGCAAAACTCGATCAAGGTTGCTCAAGCAATCATCAAAAGAGGATCCATCGACAAAGCAATCATCCATGAAAACCTCACAAATCTTTTCACAAAAGTCAGAGAATATAGCCATCATGCATCTTTGAAAGGTAGCAGGTGCATTACATAAACCAAAAGGCATACGTCTATAAGCAAAAGTACCGAAAGGGCAAGTAAAAGTGGTCTTTGCTTGATCATCAGTTGACACAGGTATTTGAGAGAAACCAGAGTGACCATCTAGAAAGCAAAAGTGTGTATGTTTGGATAGTCTTTCTAGCATTTGATCAATGAAAGGCAAATGGTAATGATCTTTTTAGTAGCTTTATTTAATTTACGAAAATCAATTACCATCCTATAACCTGTAATAATTCTTTGAGGAATCAATTCATCTTTATCATTAGGAACGACAGTAATGCCTCCCTTCTTAGGGACACAATGGATAGGACTTACCCACTGACTATCAGCAATGGGATAAATTATACCTGCCTCAAGGAGCTTTAATATTTCCTTTCTTACCACTTCTTTCATCTTAGGATTCAGCCGTCGTCGGTGATCAATAACTGGTTTGGCGTCTTTCTCCAAATTTATTTTGTGTTGACATAGAGTGGGACTAATGCCCTTAAGATCATCAGGAGTATATCCAATAGCAGCACGGTGCTTCTTCAGAGTTTTCAATAATTTTTCTTCCTCCTTCTCTAAAAGGTTAGCACTAATAATAACATGATATATCCTCTTCTCATCAAGATAAGCATATTTAAGAGTATCAGGTAATGGTTTAAGCTCAAACACGGGATCACCCTTGGGTGGAGGAGGATCCCCTAGGATTTCAACGGGCAAGTTGTGTTTCAGAATAGGTCCCTGTTTAAAGAATACTTCATCTATTTCCCTTATTTTATTCATAAACATATCATTTTCATTGTCTAGAAAATATTGTTCTAAAGGATCATTAGGAGGCACAACAATAGAAGCAAGACCAATAATTTGATCCTTACTAGGCAATTCCTCATCATGGGGTTGTCTACGAAATTTAGAAAAATTAAACTCATGAGACATATCATCCAATCCAATAGTAACAACATCCTTTTCGCAGTCTATCCTAGCTTTAGTAGTATTCAAGAAGGGTCTACCAAATATAATGGGACAAAAGCTATCTTGTGGGGAACCAAGAACAAGAAAATCAGCAGGATATCTAACCTTCCCACACAAGACTTCAACATCTCTAACAATCCCAATCGGTGATATAGTATCTCTATTGGCAAGCTTAATGGTAACATCGATATCTTCTATCTCAGCAGGTGCAATGTCATGCATAATTTCTTCATATAAAGAATGAGGTATTGCACTAGCACTAGCACCCATATCACATAAGCCATGATAACAATGATCTCCTATTTTAACAGAAATAACAGGAATTCCTACCACATGTCTATGTTTATCTTTAGCACCAGGTTTAGCAATTCTAGTAGTCTCATCACAGAAGTAAATAACATGCCCATCAATATTATCAGCCAAGAGATCTTTAACCATAGCAATATTAGGTTCAAATTTAACTTGCTCGGGAGGTGTATAAGTTCTAGTATTACTTTTACGAACCACAGTTGAAGCTTTAGCATGATTCTTTATCCTAACAGGGAAAGGCGGTTTCTCAACATAAGCAGTAGGAACAATAGGATCATTATAAGTGATAGTCTTTTCTTCAACTTCTCCTTAGGGAGGTCAACATAAGTAGCAAATTTTTCACAAAAAGAAGCTACTATCTCAGAGTCAAGTCCATATTTAATGCTAAATTTACGGAAAACATCGGTATCCATAAAAGATTTAACACAATCGAACTTAGGTGTTATACCTGACTCCTTACCTTCGTCGAGATCCCAATCTTCAGAGTTGCATTTAATTCTTTCCCATAAATCCCATCTGAATTCAATAGTCTTCATCATAAAAGAACCAGTACAAGAAGTATCGAGCATGGAGCTATTGTTGTCAGAAAGCCGAGCATAAAATTTTTGAATAATCATTTCTCTTGAGAGCTCATGATTGGGACATGAATATAACATTGACTTAAGCCTCCCCCAAGATTGAGCGATGCTTTCACCTTCATGAGGCCAAAAATTATATATATATATATATATATATATATATATATATATATATATATATATATATATATATATATATATATATATATATATTTACGATCACGATGAACAAGATGCATAGGATAAAACTTCGGTGAAATTCCAATTTCAATCGTTTGTAGTCCCATGATCCCATATCATCACATAGCCTATACCATGTCAATGCCTCTCCCTTCAAAGATAAAGGGAAGACCTTCTTCTTGATAACATCATCGGGCATACCTGCAAGCTTAAATAATCCACAAACTTCATCCACATAGATTAAGTGTAAATCGAGATGCAATGTTCCATCTCCTGCAAAAGGATTAGCTAGCAGTTTCTCTATCATACCCAAAGGAATTCCAAAGTAAACATTTTCAGTAGGTTCAGTAGGTTGAGGAGCAACTATTTGCTCTACGGGTCGGGGTGAAGATACCCCGAACAAGCCCCTCAAAGGATTACTTTCCATATTAACAAGTGACAGCAAATTTCAGCACACTATATAATTTTTTCCTTACCAAATTCCACCTACCAAAGGCGCTTCACTCCTCGGCAATGGTGCCAGAAAAGAGTCTTGATGACCCACAAGTATAGGGGATCTATCGTAGTCCTTTTGATAAGTAAGAGTGTCGAACCCAACGAGGAGCAGAAGGAAATGATAAGCGGTTTTCAGCATGGTATTTTCTGCAAGCACTGAAATTATCGGTAACAGATGGTTTTTTGATAAAGTAATTTGTAACGGGTAACAAGTAACAAGTGTAAATAAAGTGCAGCAAGATGGCCCAATCCTTTTGGTAGCAAAGGATAAGCCTGGACAAACTCTTATATGAAGGAAAACGCTCCCGAGGACACATGGGAATTATCGTCAAGCTAGTTTTCATCACGTTCATATGATTCGCGTTCGGTACTTTGATAATTTGATATGTGGGTGGACCAGTGCTTGGGTGCTGTCCTTACTTGGACAAAGCATCCCACTTATGATTAACTCCTATTGCAAGCATCCGCAACTACAAAAGAAGTATTAGGTAAACCTAACCATAGCATGAAACATATGGATCCAAATCAGCCCCTTACGAAGCAACGAATAACTAGGGTTTAAGCTTCTGTCACTCTAGCAACCCATCATCTACTTATTACTTCCCAATGCCTTCCTCTAGGCTTAAATGGTGAAGTGTCATGTATTCGACGTTCACATAACACCACTAGAGGAAAGACAACATACATCTCATCAAAATATCGAACGAATACCAAATTCACATGACTACTAATAGCAAGACTTCTTCCATGTCCTCAGGAACAAACGTAACTACTCACAAAGCATATTCATGTTCATAATCAGAGGGGTATTAATATGCATAATGGATCTAAACATATGATCTTCCACCAAATAAACCAACTAGCATCAACTACAAGGAGTAATCAACACTACTAGCAACCCACAAGTACCAATCTGAGGCTTTGGGACAAAGATTGGATACAAGAGATGAACTAGGGTTTGAGAGGAGATGGTGCTGGTGAAGATGTTGATGGAGATTAACCCCCTCCTGATGAGAGGATCGTTGGTGATGACGATGGCGATGATTTCCCCCTCCAGGAGGGAAGTTTCCCCGGCAGAACAGCTCTGCCGGAGCCCTAGATTGGTTCCTCTAAGGTTCCGCCTCGTGGCGGCGGAGTTTCTTCCCGAAAGCTTTCTTATGATTTTTTCTCGGATGAAAGACTTCATATAGCAGAAGATGGGCACGGAGGCCTGCCAGGGGCCCACGAGGCGGGGCGCGCCAGGGGTGGGCGCGCCCCACCTGGGTGGCCAGCATGTGGGCCCCCTCTGGTATTTTCTTCGCTCAGTATTTTTTATTATTTCCAAAAATGACTTCCGTGGAGTTTCAGGACTTTTGGAGTTGTGCAGAATAGGTCTCTAATATTTGCTCCTTTCCAGCCTGAATTCCATTTGCCGCATTCTCCTCTTCATGTAAACCTTGTAAAATAAGAGAGAATAGGCATAACTATTGTGACATAAAGTGTAATAACAGCCCAAAATGCAATAAATATCGATATAAAAGCATGATGCAAAATGGAAGTATCACCCACCATAATATATGCTATCTTGAGAGAATCCACTAGCGAAACCTATGACCCCCGGGTCTATTTTACATCATATTAGTTTCCTGTCAACTAGCTATTTCTGTCGCCGTTTATTTTGCATTCTTTACTTTTCAATCTATACAACAAAAATAGCAAAAATATTTATCTTATCATCTTTATCAGATCTCACTTTTGCAAGTGACCGTGAAGGGATTGACAACCCCTTTATCGCGTTGGTTGCCGATGTCTACTACGAACCTTCTCCTTATAGATGTTGTTGGGCCTCCAAGTGCAGTGGTTTGTAGGACAGTAGCAAATTTCCCTCAAGTGGATGACCTAAGGTTTATCAATCCGTGGGAGGTGTAGGATGAAGATGGTCTCTCTCAAACAACCTTGCAACCAAATAATAAAGAGTATCTTGTGTCCCCAACACACCCAATACAATGGTAAATTGTATAGGTGCACTAGTTCGGCGAAGAGATGGTGATACAAGTGCAATATGGATGGTAGCTATAGGTTTTTGTAATATGAATATATAAAAACAGCAAGGTAACAAGTGATAAAAGTGAGCACAAACGATATTGCAATGCGTTGAAACAAGGCCTAGGGTTCATACTTTCACTAGTGCAAGTTCTCTCAACAATAATAACATAATTGGATCATATAACAATCCCTTAACATGCAACAAAGAGTCACTCCAAAGTAACTAATAGCATAGAACAAACGAAGAGATTATTGTAGGGTACGAAACCACCTCAAAGTTATTCTTTCGGATCGATCTATTCAAGAGTTCGTAGTAAAATAACACAAAGTTATTCTTTCCGTTCGATCTATCATAGAGTTCGTACTAGAATAACACCTTAAGACACAAATCAACCAAAACCCTAATGTCACCTAGATACTCCAATGTCACCTCAAGTATCCGCGGGTATGATTATACGATATGCAACACACAATCTCAGATTCATCTATTCAACCAACACAAAGAAGTTCAAAGAGTGCCCCAAAGTTTATACCGGAGAATCAAGACGAAAACGTGTGGCAACCCCTATGCATAAGTTCACAAGGTCACTGAACCCGCAAGTTGATCACCAAAACATACATCAAGTAGATCACGTGATATCCCATTGTCACCACAGATAAGCACATGCAAGACATACATAAAGTGTTCTCAAATCCTTAAAGACTCAATCTGATAAGATCACTTCAAAGGGAAAACTTAATCCATTAAAAGAGAGTAGAGGGGGAGAAACATCATAAGATCCAACTATAATAGCGAAGCTTGCGATACATCAAGATCGTATCACCTCAAGAACACGAGAGAGGAGAGAGAGAGAGAGAGAGAGAGAGAGAGAGAGAGAGATCAAACACATAGCTACTGGTACATACCCTCAGCCCCGAGGGTGAACTACTCCCACCTCGTCATGGAGAGCACCGGGATGATGAAGATGGCCACTGGTGAGGGTTCCCCTCCTCCGGCAGGGTGCCGGAACAGGGTTCCGATTGGTTTTTGGTGGCTACAGAGGCTTGCGGCGGTGGAACTTCCGATCTATTCAGTTCCCCGACGTTTTTAGGGTATATGGATATATATAGGCGAAGGAAGTCGGTCAGGGGAGCCATGAGAGGCCCATGAGGGTGGGGGCGCACCCAGGGGGCAAGCGCGCCTCTTTGCCTCGTGGCTACATCGAAGCTTCCTTGACTTCAACTCCAAGTCTCATGGATCACGTTCGTTCCAAAAGTCATGCTCCTGAAGGTTTCATTCCGTTTGGACTCCGTTTCATATTCCTTTTCTGCGAAACACTGAAACAAGGGAAAAACTGAAACTGGCACTGGGCTCTGGGTTAATAGGTTAGTCCCAAAAATAATATAAAAGTGTTTAATAAAGCCCATAAACATCCAAAACAGATAATATAATAGCATGAGTACTTCCTAAATTATAGATACGTTGGAGACATATCAGCATCCCCAAGCTTAATTCCTGCTCGTCCTCGAGTAGGTAAATGATAAAAGAAATAATTTATGAAGTGTGAATGCTATGAGGTGCACAAGTTTGATCAATGATAATTTCAGTCACCTTTTCTAGTATCATTAACAGTATCTCAACTCATAAAACTTTTCATGATCAAGTAACAAGCTATTCACATGTTAAAGCATAGATCATAAACTTTCTTGAAAACTAACAAACTGTGTTATTAGTCATCAAACAATTACAATTCATCTTATTTTCAGGAAGAGTCTATGTCAGAGCTTTGATTCAGCAAACTTCACATACTAAACTTGCATATAGTCTTCCATGATTGCTACCACTCAAAGCATATTTTTAGAACACATGGTATTCATCGGACACAGAGAAAGATAGGGGCTTAATGTTTCGCCTCCCAACCTTTTACCTCAAGGGTAATGTCAACAATAATAATTCATGATCAAATATATTTGAATGGCCATATATTCTTAGATCTTTCCATCACATGATGCTTTCCAACTAAAGAGTAGGTTGGAATGAGAAGGAATACTACTGACTCTTGCATAAAAGTAAAAGATAGGCCCTTCGCAGAGTGAAGCAGGGATTTGTAGAGGTGCCAGAGCTCGAAGCAAAAACCGAGATGAAAATAATTTTGAGAGGTATGCTTTCATTGTCAACATAATGACCAAGAGTTCCCAATATCCTCCATACTAACATACATTATAGGTGGTTCACATGCAGAAAGGTAAAGTTTTTACTCCCCCTCCACCAACATTCACACTCCACGGCTTGTCCGAAACAACGGGTCCCGTCCAACTTTCAACAATCCTGGGGGAGTTTTGTTTAAATTATTTGCGAATTTGTTTTTGATCTTTTGATCATAGGACTGGGCATCCCAGTTACCAGCCATTTTCTCGTGAATGATGAGCGGAGTCCACTCATCGTGAGAATAACCCACCTAGCATGGAAGATACTGATAGCCCCTAGTCGATACATGAGCGATTTGAGCATACAAAACATATTATTATTTGAAGGTTTAGAGTTTGGCACATGCAAATTTACTTGGAACGACAGGTAAATACCACATATAGGTAGATATGGTGGACACTCATGGAAGAAACTTGGTTCAAGAAATTTGGATGCACAAGCAGTATTCCCGCTTAGTACAGAAATTTTGGCTAGCAAAGGATTCTAAATAGCAAGCACCACATGTTAGAGGATCCATAACAATATAACTTATACAAATATACCCAAACATAACTCATTAAGTTGTCTTCCTTGTCCGACTTCAACTAATTTTCTCAGGTTTGAAAATAATTAATGGGGCTCACAATCATAGAAGATGTCCAAGATAGTATATTTATATGTGAAATCTCTCTTCCTTCAATATTCTTTCATGAATTGTTCAAGTGACCAATACAATGTTTGCTAACCTTCAATAAATTTACCACCTCTACTTCTTATATGTGAAGTCATTACTCCCCATGGGATAAGCATATGAAACATATATAATTTCAAATTTATGACATTCAAATCATTCAACTATTTACTCATAGGATATAAGTGAAGCACACGAGTAAATGACAAACTACTCCAAAAAGATATAAGTGAAGATCAATGAGTAGTTAAATAATTATGTAGCTATGTGAAGACACTCTCTCATTTAAGAATTTCAGATCTTGGGATATTATTCAAACAGCAAGCAAAATAAAACGACATTTCAAGGATAGAACTCATCATGTGAAGAAGCAAAAACTTATGCTCAACCGATATTAACCGATAATTGTTGAAGAAGAAAGGTGGGATGCCTACCGGGGCATCCCCAAGCTTAGATGCTTGAGACTTCTTAAAATATTATCTTGGGGTGCCTTGGGCATCCCCAAGCTTGAGCTTTTGCGTCTCCTTAATTCCTTTTATATCTTGGTTTTCCTAAATCTCAAAAACTTCATCCACACAAAACTCAACAAGAACTCATGAGATAAGTTAGTATAAACCAATGCAAAAACCTTATCATTCTCTACTGTAGCAAATCACAAAAATTGTTATTCAACATTGCATACTAAATGCCTCTGCATATTTAATACTCCTATCCTCAAATAGAATCATTAAACAAGCAAACATATGCAAACAATACAAACATAACAGCAATCTGCCAAAACAGTACATTCTGTAAAGAATGCAAGATTCATCATACTTCCCTAACTCCAAACATTATGAAATTCTACCACACTGTAGAAAATTTATCAGAGCTTATTATGCAAAAAGTTTCAACATTTTATCATATTATGGCTTTTCTAGGGAATTTTTGTAACAACGATAAACTTTCTGTTTTGAAACAGCAACATGTATACTTGCAAAATAAGCATGGTAAAGGCTATCCTTGACATTTTTATTGAAAATAGAGATGCAAAAAATTATTCTAAATAACAGAAAGCAAATACTAACAAAATAAAATAACGCTCCAAGCAAAACACATATCATGTGGTGAATAAAAATATAGCTCCAAGTAAAGTTACCGATGAACGAAGACGAGAGAGGGGATGCCATCCGGGGCATCCCCAAGCTTAGGCTCATAGTTATCCTTGAATATTACCTTGGGGTGCCTTGGGCATCCCCAAGCTTAGGCTCTTGCCACTCCTTATTCCATAGTCCATCGAATCTTTACCCAAAACAGAATACTTCATAAAGCCCATAAACAGCCAAAACAGATAAAGCCCATAAACAGCCAAAACAGATAATATAATAGCATGAATACTTCATAAATTATAGATACGTTGGAGACGTATCAGTTGCAAGGTTTTTGATTGTTTGTGCAGGTACTAGGCGACTTGCGTGTAATCTCCTACTGGATTGATACCTTGGTTCTCAAAAACCGAGGGAAATACTTACGCTACTTCGCTGCATCACCCTTTCCTCTTCAAGGGAAAACCAACACATGCTCAAGAGGTAGCAGTCCGCACCGGCGAGGCGGCGGCGTCCATGGCGCTTGATACGTCTCCAACGTATCTATAATTTTTTATTGATCCATGCTATATTATCTACTGTTTTGGACATTATTGGGCTTTATTATCCACTTTTACATTATTTTTGGGACTAACCTATTAACCGGAGGCCCAGCCCAAAATTGCTGTTTTTGCCTATTTCAGAGTTTCGCATAAAAGGAATATCAAACGGAGTCCAAACGGAATGAAACCTTCGGGAACGTGATTTTTAGGAAGATTATGATCCGGGAGACTTGGACCCTACGTCAAGAAAGAAAGGAGGAGGCCACGAGGTAGGGGGGCGCGCCCTCCACCCTCGTGGGCCCCCTGTTGCTCCACCGACGTACTCCTTCCTCCTATATATACCTACGTACCCCCATGATCAGATACGGAGCCAAAAACCTAATTCCACCGCCGTAATCTTCTGTACCCACGAGATCCCATCTTAGGGCCTGTTCCGAAGCTCGGCCGGAGGGGGTATCCATCATGGAGGGCTTCTACATCAACACCATAGCCTCTCCGATGAAGTGTGAGTAGTTTACCTCAGACCTTCGGGTCCATAGTTATTACCTAGATGGCTTCTTCTCTCTTTTTGGAACTCAATACAATGTTCTCCCCCTCTCTTGTGGAGATCTATTCGATGTAATCTTCTTTTTGCGGTGTGTTTGTTGAGACCGATGAATTGTGGGTTTATGATCAAGATTATCTATGAACAATATTTGAATCTTCTTTGAATTCTTTTATGTATGATTGGTTATATTTGCAAGTCTCTTCGAATTATCAGTTTGGTTTGGCCTACTAGATTGATCTTTCTTGCAATGGGAGAAGTGCTTAGCTTTGGGTTCAATCTTGCGGTGTCCTTTCCCAGTGACAGTAGGGGCAGCAAGGCACGTATTGTATTGTTGCCATCAAGGATAACAAGATGGGGTTTTTATCATATTGCGTGAATTTATCCCTCTACATCATGTCATCTTGCTTAAGGCGTTACTCTGTTTTCATGAACTTAATACTCTAGATGCATGCTGGATAGCAGTCGATGAGTGGAGTAATACTAGTAGATGCAGGCAGGAGTTGGTCTACTTGTCTCGGACGTGATGACTATATACATGATCAGACCTAGATATTCTCATAATTATGCTCAATTCTGTCAATTGCTCAACAGTAATTCGTCCACCCACCGTAAAATACTTACGCTCTTGAGAGAAGCCACTAGTGAAACCTATGTCCCCCGAGTTTATCTTCATCATATTAATCTTCCAATACTTCGTTATTTCCTTTGCTTTTTACTTTGATTTTATTTTACTTTGCATCTTTATCACAAAAATACCAAAAATATTATCCTATCATATCTATCAGATCTCACTCTCGTAATGACCGTGAAGGGATTGACAAGCCCTTATCGCGTTGGTTGCGAGGAGTTATTTGTTTTGTGCAGGTACGAGGGACTCGCGCGTAGCCTCCTACTGGATTGATATCTTGGTTCTCAAAAACCGAGGGAAATACTTACGCTACTTTGCTGCATCACTCTTTCCTCTTCAAGGAAATCCAACGCAGTGCTCAAGAGGTAGCAGAGAAGATTTCTGGCGCCGTTGCCTGGGAGTCTACGCAAAAGTCAACATACCAAGTACCCATCACAAATCCCTTATCTCCCGCATTACATTATTTGCCATTTTCCTCTCGTTTTCCTCTCCCCCACTTCACCTTTGCCGTTTTATTCGCCCTCTCTTTTCTGTTTGCCTCTTTTTCGCTTGCTTTTTGTTTGCTCGTGTGTTGGATTGCTTGCTTGTCACGATGGCTCAAGATAATACCAAATTGTGTGACTTTACCAATACCAACAATAATGATTTCCTTAGCACTCCGGTTGCTCCTCTTACCAATACTGAATCTTGTGAAATCAATGCTGCTTTGTTGAATCTTGTCATGAAAGATCAATTCGCCGGCCTTCCTAGTGAAGATGCCGCTACTCATCTAAATAGCTTCGTTGATTTGTGTGATATGCAAAAGAAGAAGGATGTTGATAATGATATTGTTAAATTGAAGCTATTTCCTTTTTCGCTTAGAGATCATGCTAAAGCTTGGTTTTCGTCTTTGCCTAAAAATAGTATTGATTCCTGGAACAAGTGCAAAGATGCTTTTATCTCTAAGTATTTTCCTCCCGCTAATATCATCTCTCTTAGAAACGATATTATGAATTTTAAGCAACTTGATCATGAACATGTTGTACAAGCTTGGAGAGGATGAAGTTAATGATACGTAACTGCCCTACTCATGGTTTGAATTTGTGGATGATTATACAAAAAATTTGTGCCGGATTGAATTTTGCTTCTAGAAATCTTTTATATTCGGCCGTGGGAGGCACTTTTATGGAAATCACTTTAGGAGAAGCTACTAAACTCCTAGATAATATTATGGTTAATTATTCTCAATGGCACACTGAAAGATCTACTAATAAAAAAGTGCATGCGATAGAAGAAATTAATGTTTTGAGTGGAAAGATGGATGAACTTATGAAATTATTTGCTACTAAGAGTGTTTCTTCTGATCCTAATGATATGCCTTTGTCCACTTTGATTGAGAATAGTAATGAATCTATGGATGTGAATTTTGTTGGTCGGAATAATTTTGGTAACAATGCGTATAGAGGAAACTTTAATCCTAGGCCTTATCCTAGTAATTCCTCCAATAATTATGGAAATTCCTACAACAACTCTTATGGAAATTTTAACTAGATGCCATCTGAATTTGAGACTAGTGTTAAAGAGTTTATGAATCCGCAAAAGAATTTCAATGCTTTGCTTGAAGAGAAATTGCTTAAAGTTGATGAATTGGCTAGGAACGTTGATATAATTTCTCTTGATGTTGATTCTTTAAAGCTTATATCTATTCCTCCTAAGCATGATATCAATGAGTCTCTCAAAGCCATGAGAATTTCCATTGATGAGTGCAAAGAAAGAACCGCTAGGATGCGTGCTAAGATAGATTGCTTTATAAAAGCGTGTTCAATTTCTATGAAAATAAAGATGAAGATCTTAAAGTTATTGATGTGTCCCCTATTAAATCTTTGTTTTGCAATATGAATCTTGATAATGATGGGAGTGAATATGATCCACCTTTACCTAGAAGGCGTTCCAAGAATTCGGAGTTTTTAGATCTTGATGCTAAATTTGTTGAAAGTGGGATTGAAGAAATCAAAACCCTAAATGTTGCTAAACCCGCTATTTTGGATTTCAAGGAATTTAATTATGAAAATTGTTCTTTGGTTGATTGTATTTCCTTGTTGCAATCCGTGCTAAATTCTCCTCATGCTTATAGTCAAAATAAAGCGTTTACTAAACATATCGTTGATGCCTTGATGCAATCTTATGAAGAAAAGCTTGAGTTGGAAGTTTCTATCCCTAGAAAACTCTATGATGAGTGGGAACCAACTATTAAAATTAAGATTAAGGATCATGAATTCTATGCTTTATGTGATTTGGGTGCTAGTGTTTCCACTATTCCCAAAACTTTGTGTGATTTGCTAGATTTCCGCGATTTTGATGATTGCTCTCTAAATTTGCACCTTGCGGATCCCACTATTAAGAAACCTATGGGAAGAATTAATGACGTTCTTATTGTTGGAAATAGGAATTATGTGCCCGTAGATTTTATTGTTCTTGATATAGATTGCAATCCTTCATGTCCTATTATTCTTGGTAGATGTTTTCTTAGAACGATTGGTGCAATTATTGATATGAAGGAAGGGAATATTAGATTCCAATTTCCATTAAAGAAGGGCATGGAACACTTTCCTAGGAAGAAAATAAAATTACCATATGAATCTATCATGAGAGCCACTTATGAATTGCCTATCAAAGATGGCAATACCTAGATCTATCCTTGCTTTTATGCCTAGCTAGGGGAGTTAAATGATAGCGCTTGTTGGGAGGCAACCCAATTTTATTTTAGTTTTTTTGCTTTTTTCTTCTGTTTAGGACTAAAAATTTGTTCTAGCCTCTGGTTAAAGGTGTTTTTATGTTTTAGTTAGTGTTTGTGCCAAGTTAAACCTATAGGATCTTCTTGGATGATAGTTATTTGATCTTGCAGAAATTTCCAGAAACTTTCTGTTCACGAAAACAATTGTTAAAAATCACCAAAACGTGATAAAATACTGATTCCAATTTCTGCTGATCAATAAACAAATTTACTAGGTCTTCATATTTTGGCTAATTTTTTGGACTTCCATAAGTTTGCGTTAGTTACATATTACTACAGACTGTCCTGTTTTTGACAGATTCTGTTTTCCGTGTGTTGTTTGCTTATTTTGATGAATCTATGGCTATTAAAATAGTTTATAAACCATAGAAAAGTTGGAATACAGTAGGTTTAACACCAATATAAATAAAGAATGAGTTAATTACAGTACCTTGAAGTGGTCTTTTGTTTTCTTTCGCTAACGGAGCTCACGAGATTTCTGTTGAGTTTTGTGTTGTGAAGTTTTCAAGTTTTGGGTGAATTTTTTTGATGGATTATGGAACAAGGAGTGGCAAGAGCCTAAGCTTGGGGATGCCCATGGAACCCCCAAGATAATATAAGGACACCATAAAGCCAAAGCTTGGGGATGCCCCGGAAGGCATCCCCTCTTTCGTCTACTTCCATCGATAACTTTACTTGGAGCTATATTTTTATTCACCACATGATATGTGTTTTGCTTGGAGCGTCTTGTATGATTTGTGTCTTTGTTTTTTAGTTTACCACAATCATCCTTGCTGTACACACCTTTTGAGAGATCAATACATGATTTGAATTTGTTAGAATACTCTATGTGCTTCACTTATATCTTTTGAGCTATATAGTTTTGCTCTAGTGCTTCACTTATATCTTTTAGAGCACGGTGGTGGATTTGTTTTATAGAAACTATTGATCCCTCATGCTTTACTTAGATTATTTTGAGAGTCTTAAATAGCATGGTAATTTGCTTAAATAATCCTAATATGCCTGGTATTCAAGAATAGTAAAAGCTTTCTTATGAGTGTGTTGAATACTATGAGAAGTTTGATGCTTGATAATTCTTTTGAGAAATAAAGATGGTGATATTAGAGTCATGCTAGTTGAGTAGTTGTGAATTTGAGGAATACTTGTGTTAAAGTTTGTGATTCCCGTAGCATGGACGTATGGTGAACCGTTATGTGATGAAGTCGGAGCATAATTTATTTATTGATTGTCTTCCTTATGAGTGGCGGTCGGGGACGAGCGATGGCCTTTTCCTACCAATCTATCCCCCTAGGATCATGCGTGTAATACTTTGCTTTGATAACTTGTTGATTTTTGCAATAAGTATATGAGCTCTTTATGACTAATGTTGAGTCCATGGATTATACACACTTTTCTTCCTTCCACCATTGCTAGCCTCTCTAATACCGCGCACTTTTCGCCGGTATCATACACCCACCATATACCTTCCTCAAAACAGCCACCATACCTACCTATTATGGCATTTCCATAGCCATTCCGAGATATATTGCCATGCAACTTTCCACCGTTCCGTTTATTAGGACACGCTCCGTCATTGTCATATTGCTTAGCATGATCATGTCGTTGACATCGTATTTGTGGCAAAGCCACCATTCATAATTATTTCATACATGTCAGTCTTGATTCATTGCATATCCCGGTACACCGCCGGAGGCATTCATATAGTCATATTTTGTTCTAAGTATCGAGTTGTAATTGTTGAGTTGTAAGAAAATAAAAGTGTGATGATCATCATTTTTAGAGCATTGTCCCAAGTGAGGAAAGGATGATGGAGACTATGATTCCCCCACAAGTCGGGATGAGACTCCGGACGAAAAAAAAGAAAGAAAAGAGGCCATAAAAAAAGAGAAAAGGCCCAAAAAAATGAGAGAAAAAGAGAGAAGGGACAATGTTACTATCCTTTTACCACACTTGTGCTTCAAAGTAGCACCATGATCTTCATGATAGAGAGTCTCTCATTTTGTCAATTTCATATACTAGTGGGAATTTTTCATTATAGAACTTGGCTTCTATATTCCAATGATGGGCTTCCTCAAAATGCCCTAGGTCTTCGTGAGGAAGCGAGTTGGATGCACACCCACTTAGTTTCTTTCTTGAGCTTTCATATACTTATAGCTTAGTGCATCCGTTGCATGGCAATCCCTACTCACTCACATTGATATCTATTGATGGGCATCTCCATAGCCCGTTGATACGCCTAGTTGATGTGAGACTATCTTCTCCCTTTTTATCTTCTCCACAACCTCCATTCTATTCCACATATAGTGCTATATCCATGGCTCACGCTCATGTATTGCGTGAAGATTGAAAAGTTTGAGAATGTCAAAAGTATGAAACAATTGCTTGGCTTGTCATCGGGTTGTGCATGATTTAAATACTTTGTGTGGTGAAGATAGAGCATAGCCAGACTATATGATTTTGTAGGGATAACTTTCTTTGGCCATGTTATTTTGAGAAGACATGATTGCTTTCTTAGTATGCTTGAAGTATTATTTTTATTTTTATGTCAATATTAAACTTTTGTCTTGAATCTTTCAGATCTGAATATTCATACCACAATTAAGAAGAATTACATTGAAATTATGCCAAGTAGCACTCCGCATAAAAAATTATTATTTTTTCATCATTTACCTACTCGAGGACGAGCAGGAATTAAGCTTGGGGATGCCTGATACGTCTCCAACGTATCTATAATTTTGATTGCTCCATGCTATATTATCTACTGTTTTGGACATTATTGGGCTTTATTATCCACTTTTATATTATTTTTGGGACTAACCTATTAACCAGAGGCCCAGCCCAGAATTGCTGTTTTTTGCCTATTTTAGAGTTTCACAGAAAAGGAATATCAAACGGAGTCCAAACAGAATGAAACCTTCGGGAACGTGATTTTTAGGAAGATTATGATCCGGGAGACTTGGACCCTACATCAAGAAAGAAAGGAGGAGGCCACGAAGTAGGGGGGCGCGCCCTCCACCCTCGTGGGCCCCCTGTTGCTCCACCGACGTACTCCTTCCTCCTATATATACCTCGCACCCCAAATGATCAAATCGGAGCCAAAACCTAATTCCACCGCCGCAACCTTCATGCCCACGAGATCCCATCTTGGGGCCTGTTCAGAGCTCACGGGAAGGGTATCCATCACGGAGGGCTTCTACATTGCCACCATAGCCTCTCCGATGAAGTGTAAGTAGTTTACCTCAGACCTTCGGGTCCACAGTTATTAGCTAGATGGCTTCTTCTCTCTTTTTGGATCTCAATACAATGTTCTCCCCCTCTCTCGTGGAGATCTATTCGATGTAATCTTCTTTTTGCGTTGTGTTTGTTGAGACCGATGAATTGTGGGTTTATGATCAAGATTATCTATGAACAATATTTGAATCTTCTCTGAATTCTTTTATGTATGATTGGTTATCTTTGCAAGTCTCTTCGAATTATCAGTTTGGTTTGGCCTACTAGATTGATCTTTCTTTCAATGGGAGAAGTGCTTAGCTTTGGGTTCAATCTTGTGGTGTCCTTTCCCAGTGACAGTAGGGGCAGCAAGGCATGTATTGTATTGTTGCCATCGAGGATAACAAGATGGGGTTTTTATCATATTGCATGAATTTATCCCTCTACATCATGTCATCTTGCTTAAGGCTTTACTCTGTTTTCATGAACTTAATACTCTAGATGCATGCTGGATAGCGGTCGATGAGTGGAGTAATAGTAGTAGATGCAGGCAGGAGTCGATCTACTTGTCTCGGACGTGATGCCTATATACATGATCATACCTAGACATTCTCATAACTATGCTCAATTCTGCCAATTGCTCAACAGTAATTCGTTCACCCATCGTAAAATACTTATGCTCTTGAGAAAAGCCACTAGTGAAACCTATGGCCCCCGGGTCTATCTTCATCATATTAATCTTCCAATACTTTGTTATTTCCTTTGCTTTTTACTTTGCTTTTATTTTACTTTGCATCTTTATCACAAAAATACCAAAAATATTATCCTATCATATCTATCAGATCTCACTCTCGTAAGTGACCGTGAAGGGATTGACAACCCCTTATCGCGTTGGTTGTGAGGAGTTATTTGTTTTGTGCAAGTACGAGGGACTCGCGTGTAGCCTCCTACTGGATTGATACCTTGGTTCTCAAAAACTGAGGGAAATACTTATGCTACTTTGCTGCATCACCCTTTCCTCTTCAAGGAAATCCAACACAGTGCTCAAGAGGTAGCAGCGCTCGTCTGCATTGTGGTTCGGGTGGCCAGAAGGAGTAGAGGGAGGGGTTGCTGGGCTCGCCGACGAGGCGATGCAGTCCATGGCGCTCGTCCCCTGCGTCGTGCTTCGGGGAGTTATGAACCGAGGCGGAACCGGGCGGCCGGGAAGAGAAGAGGAAGGGGAGAAGAGCCGGAGATGGCGCTTGGCTTACCCGCGACGCCAGCGGTGACAGTGCGCCATGATGCGTGGCCGACAGTACGGGATTCCATGGCTGTCGCGTCTTGATTTGCGGTCAAGGAGACAAGGGGCAATGTGTTCATTTTTTACAGGTGGGAGGTTCTTTTTGCAAAAAGACCCGTCTAAGGAGAACTGTTACGCCACGCCATCATTTGCGGGACCCATCTGTCATAATCATAAATCGGTCTAATTCATCAACTAGTGGTTTTTGCAAAAAAAAAGGCTCAGAATTAGTGATGTTTGGCACAAATCTGTAGAAGTGTGGTCCCTGCAACCCTAACCTTCAATGTCGATGTTTTCTGCAATTCACTCATGGCAGGAGAGTTTGATTCTATGCGCGACATGAGTTTGCCAAGTCTCCTCTGCTCCTTTCCCGTCCTGTCCTCGTCGTCTTTTGCGTTGAGGTGTATAGAGGGTATGTTCATGTTGCCCGATTGACGGAAAGTCATGTGTTTTTGTGGTGCAGGTGTCTTCTATTGCAACTTTCTCCAATTTAGATCATTATCTTCAGTGTTAGAGCAATATCGGTGTATCCGGTCTTAAAGCTAGGGAGGCATGCCTTTGGCCAATGGCGATAGCCGATAGGTGAAGCATTTGTCCCGCCGTTACAAAGAAGATTTTGATTTTTTTAGAAATGGAGGCATGCCCCCCGGCCTCTGCGTCATGATGATGCATGCAGACATCTTATTAAAAATCCAGAAAGTATCATCAAAAAGGTCTTACAGCTCACAAACGGAGCAGAACAAAGTGAAAAAGGAAAATTACATGCTGACAAAGGCAACCGATACGGTAATAAGAAGGATAAGCTCCCTAGACTCCTATCCTGTTATGCGAGCGCCATCCGAACCGGTTGAATATAGCCCGAGCTACCATCTCCATAGGTTACACCCGAACCAAAGGCTCCACGAGTCCATAGGAGTGAGTAAGGACCACGTCGGATCCAAGTGTAGCCACAAGATGACCTGCAAGAAAGTTAAAGTGTGTTGTCTGTTAAAAATCATATCATTCCTGCAGTTCCATATAGCCCATAATAGTGCACATATTCCAATCCGAATAAGGGCCGCAGTAATCTGTTCAACTCCAGCTAACCACGTCCCAAACAATGACGCAATATCAACTGTAGGATTAATGTTGAAAGCTATATGAATCGTTCTCCAAAGTAGCTTGGCAAGTGGGCAATCAAGAAATAAGTGTTGTATTGTTTCATCATGATCACAAAAACTACACCGCGAACTTCCTACCCATCGCCTTTTAATTAAGTTGTCCTTTGTGAGTATCACTTGCTTGTGGACAAACTACATGAAAATTTTAATACGCAAAGGAACCTTAACCTTCCAAATGTGCAACGACCTTGAGAGTGGGCCAGAATTAATCAAATTCGTATAAAATGATTTCAACGTAAAAATCCCATTCTTAGTTAACTTCCATTGTGACGCATCTGGTTGGTCAGAGAGTTGAACGTCTATCAATCTCCGAACCAAATGCATCCAGGCAGTCCATCTCTCACCAACTAACACCCGTCTGAACTGAATGTTCAAGGGAATAGTTTGAAGGACTATGCCTACGCAATCCTCCTTACGTTGCACAATACTATATAGGGTGGAGTATTGGACGGCCAGGGGCGTCTCTCCTAACCATGTATCCTCCCAAAATCTTGTTGACATCCCATTGCCCACCAAGAATTTGACCCTACGAAAGAACAAGTCCTTCGTTCTCATAAGTCCCTTCCAGAATGGCGAGTCAGTCGGTCGCATGGTAACCTGAGCTAGTGTCTTCGAGTGTAAATACTTATTGTGCAAGATATGTGACCACATACCCTCCGCCTCAGTCTCTAGCCTGTATAACCATTTACTCATAAGACATTTATTCTTAATTTCTAAGTTCTTAATACCGAGACCCCCTTGGTCTTTAGGTCGGCAAAGGATGTCCCATCTCGCGAGACGGTATTTCCTCTTGGCCTCATCAGACTGCCAGAATAAACGAGATCTAAAGAAATCAAGTCACTTCCGAACCCCTTTCGGAATTTCGAAGAACGAAAGTAGAAACATCGGCATACTAGTCAGTACTGAGTTAATCAGGACTAGCCGACCTCCATATGACATAAGCTTGCCCTTCCAGCAGCTAAGTTTTCTTTCAATTCGTCCTTCAATACACTTCCATTCTTTATTGGATAGCTTACGGTGATGGATCGGAATACCCAAGTAACTGAATGGTAAAGCACCTAATTCACATCCGAACAATTGTCTGTAAGTGTGTTCATCGTCCTTGGCCTTCGCAAAGCAGAATAACTCACTCTTATGAAAATTTATTTTTAAGCCAGACAATTGTTCGAAGAGGCATAAGATAAGTTTCATATTACGTCCTTTGCCATGTCATGTTCCATGAATAAGATAGTGTCATCAGCATATTGTAGAATGGGACTCCTCCATCGACTAGACTACATGGCCATGCTGCTTGGCCCTGCCAATAATGAAGGCCAACATATCTGCCACAATATTGAACAGAAAAGGAGACATGGAATCCCCTTGTCTCAACCCCTTATGCGTCTGAAAATAGTGACCGATATCATCGTTCACCTTGATTCTGACACTACCCTTCTGGACTTGGGTATCCACTTGGTTCCTCCAAGCTTCACTAAAACCCTTCATGCGCATTGCCTGCTGAAGAAAAGGCCACTTTACTTTATCATACGCCTTCTCAAAGTCCACTTTGAAGATAACCCCATCCAGTTTCTTCGAGTGGATCTCATGAAGCGTTTCATGCAGCACAACCACCCCTTCCAGTATGTGTCACCCCGGCATGAACGCTGTTTGGCTTGGTTGGATCACTGAATGAGCAATTTGTGTCAATCTATTGGTTCCTACCTTTATGGAAATTTTGAAGCTCACATTCTACAGACATATGGGCCGGAATTGTTCGATCCGAACTGCCTCATCTTTCTTAGGTAGCAGCGTTATCGTACCGAAGTTAAGATGAAACAACTCCAAATGACCGTTGTAAAAATCATGAAACATAGGCATAAGATCATCTTTAATAATATGCCAACATTTCTTATAGAATTCAGCTGGAAATCCATCTGGTCCCGGTGCTTTATTCGGCTTCATTTGTGATATTGCCTGAAGAACCTCTTTTTCAGTAAACGGTGCAGAGAGAATATCATTCTCCGCTGTCTGTAATTGAGGAATATCATCAATCACAGATTCATCGAGCGTCACTGTGCTTGTATTCGGGGGGTCCAAAGAGTTGCTTATAATAATTCAAAATATATACTTTTAGATTTTCGTGTCCCACTATTGTCCCCTCGTCCTGTTCAAGCTGTATGATTTTCTTCTTCCTATGTTTGCCATTTGCAACCATATGGAAGAATTGTGTATTGTCGTCCCCTTGGACAACCTTAAGCGTTTTAGCACGCAATGCCCACTTGAGCTCCTCCTCTCTCAAGAGAGCTCGTAGACCTTGCTCAGCCTCGGACTTGGTTCTTTGCTCATTAACAGAAAGAAGAGTGTCTTCAGCCTTTAAATCTAGTGCCTCAATTAATTTAGTAAGATGCTCTTTTTCTTGTTTGTAAATCCCACTCTCATTTCTGGCCCACCCTCTCAAAAACTGTCGGAGATGTCTAATTTTATTTTGCCATCTCTCAACATGCGTCCTCCCACTAACAGGCTTAGCCCACTCACATGCAATAATCTCCAAAAACCCTTCTTTCTCGAACCAGCTTTGTTCGAAAGAGAAGGTATTTTTATTTGCCACATGGGTAGCCTCACCCGAGTCTAATAAAAGTGGTGTGTGGTCCGAGATCGCTCTCTGCATCGCATGGACTGACACCAATGGATATTTTTGTTCCCACTCAACACTGGCAAGTACCCTATCCAACTTTTCATAAGTCGGAATGGGTAACGAGTTGGCCCATGTAAATTGTCTACCTGTGAGTTCTATTTCTCTCAAATTAAGACTCTCGATAATCATGTTAAACATCATAGACCAACGGCCATCAAAATTGTCATTGTTCTTTTCATCTCTCGTCCTGATTATATTAAAATCTCCCTCGACAAGTATTGGCAGATTTTCATTTCCACAAATCCGCACTAGGTCGGCCAAAAAGTCTGGTTTGAATTCAGGTTGTGCTGCCCCATATACAACTACAAGAGACCACCGGAACCCATCCAATTTTGATCTTACCCTGAATTTAACCGGGAGGTCTCCCTGAACCACATTAAGCACCTCTAGCGTCTCACACCGTACTCCTAGTAAAATCCCACCGGACCTTCCTCTAGGAGGTAAGATGTTCCAGTCAAAATCGATACCACTGGAAAGAGTTTGGAGAAATTGTGATGTGATGTTATTCTAACGTTGTCTCCGCTAAGAACCTCCGTTTAGCCAAGTCAGCTAGACATGTGCTATTCCAAAAGATTCCTTTCATAAATCATCATAATTTTTTTTCTTAAGTTTAACTCTAGCACTTCTGCGTATTGCCGAAGTAGGATAAATTTTCCGCTTCCAGGGTCATTTGGGCTTCTCCCCAACACCCCGTGGAAAAGTAGGATTGACGACGACAGAACCTGCGCCCTCCATCAAGAGAGGTTCTACCGTGTCTGTATTCTCCGATCCCTCCTCATCCTCGGCCTCTGCACTAGGCAAAAGATTGTTACATATATTTGCTAGATCAACCATTCTTAAATTGTTCATTTCAGTATCATTCATGGGTTTGATAGATGCAAGATTACGAATAATTTTAGAAGCCCTCTCCGTTTCCAAGTCTAAAAGATCGTTGATGGATTTAACGACCTCGGTTTCATTTCATCCCAAAGAAATCCCTAAGTCATTTGCCTTATCCACTATTTCATTCTCTATGAAGTGCAATATTGAACAACTTTTATCAAAAGACATACCTGTAGTAGCCTCGACATGACGAAGCATGGCTGCCCTCTTGGCACGCACTAGCTGCAGGTCGTCCGCATCAGGCTGTTCCTGGATCCGGTTGCTGACACGCCTGCTAGCCATCACCATTCCGCGATCCCACCAAAAATAATAAGCTCCTCCGTCGTCCTCTCCCGAGGGGCGTGCTCCCGACTCCCACGCCCTTCCCCTATCGTCGGTGAAGAAGGATAAGGCATGGTCGAGCGTACATCGGCCGCAGTGGTCAAGGGGGAAAAGGACCGTGGAGCCACCTGCTCACTAGTCCCGCTCAGATTTTGATGGGCTGACTGAAGCTTGTTTGAGGTGATTTGGACTTGTGCATGATCTCAGGTGGTTACCCTTGATGTATTTCTTTTCAGCTAGTTCTTCAGCGTCTCGAGGACGAAGTCAAAGAAACAAACCGGGTCTTTCCCGAGACAAAAGGAGCCAACATGTTGTACGTTTTTGTTTGCATTACTATTACCTTATCTCCATCTATTTCAAATAAAATAACGTCTTCATATTTTTTTAAACGAGCACCTTTTCTTTTTAAGAAAAAGATTCAATCTATTCATTCTCAATAACGGCAGTAGAATGAACACCTGAAATAATAAAAATTACAACCAGATTCATAGACCACCTAGCAACGACTACACTGAAGCGAGCCGAGGGCCCGCCGTCATCACCTCTCCCTCACCGGAGCCGGGCATCTCTTGTTGTAGTAGAAAGTCAGAAAGTCGTTGTGCTAAGGCCCCGTAGGACCAGCACACTAGAACAACAACCACCGCTGATGAAGAGTAGCATAGATTGAAAGAAGACACACAAACATAGACGAACAACGAACAGATCCGAACAAATCCATCAAAGACAGATCCGCCGGAGACACACTCCACACGTCCACCGACGATACTAGTTGCACCACCGAAACAGAGGCTAGTTGCACCACCAATACTTGAGCAGAACACAAATCCTAACAAAACTCAAAAACACATCTAAGAACGGAGTCCTCCCACTGGCAAAAGCCGGGATCCACTATGCTCCCGTGGCCTTAAGTCTACTGAAGACGAGGTGGACCGGCGCCGGCGCCGGCGAGAGGCAGAGGAACCCTAATTTTGATCATCTTTTTGTTTTGCCAAAATTAAACCATCATCTTCATCTATGAACATCACGTACTTAGGTAACTAGCAGCCTACTGCACCAATCATGACACTTGCCATATGCATATGCACTACAAACGAACGCGGCATCGCCCGTCAAAGATTCTACTGTACTATCTTATCCCTCGTTATCAGTTACGTAACTTTTTTTCCTGAATATATCTTATCGCTCGATCGTTATCAGTTAACTTCGACCCACTAGCCAGTTGTTGCAACAAACTAGTATACCTCGCTATGACACGACGAGGTCGCGCGGCTTCTACATCCGGCGTAGAGTAGACGGAGCTGGGGAGAAAACTCGCCCGTTTGT
The DNA here is from genome assembly GCA_021605205.1 of Aegilops longissima. NCBI lineage: Eukaryota > Viridiplantae > Streptophyta > Magnoliopsida > Poales > Poaceae > Aegilops > Aegilops longissima. The sequence goes on from CM038682.1 coordinate 605,326,740, forward strand.
GTGCGGTTCTACTTGTGGAAATCGAAGGCGACTTTGGCCGGGGAAGCCCCGGCGTCGTATACGTCGTCGTCGGTCGCACCATGCAGCCACCAATCGCGCCTGCACCCGTCTCCATGCATTCATCAGCCACGAAGCTCCGCAGCGCTCTGTCTATCTGGAGACGGTTTCAAATGGGATGGCTGGGGAAGCTTGGAGCACGGGACTGCGACCGGCGGTAAACTAAGAACTAACCGGTCGTCGATGCAACAGCAGCTGCGCACATCACTGGACTGCAAGTCTGCAACAATTTCCACTGGCGAGCAGTGAAGTTAGGTTTGTTTTGCGCCGCACGAAATGTCGAAGAAGTCCGCTGTGCTGCTACCTACCTCGGTCGGCGCATCATTGTCCGTACCGAGGAATTCGCATACCGAGCAGCAGTAGGCCGATCGTAGACCCGGCGATGTGGATTTTTGTCAATTAACTGCTTCAGAAGGCTTCCTGCACCCCGCAAAACTTCTACTAGTTTGTCCTCTTCTCGGTCACCCTCCTATGACGGTGGGGCGTGCCACGAGTGGCAAAATCTGACCCGCAGCTACCAAACAGTGGTAGGAGGCTGGGCCGGGTCGACTGGTTTTCACCGCTTCTGTTCTGCCTACATGCTTTCTGCTTCTTTCAGTCCTTTTGGACTCTGGCTTGAAATTTCAAAACAAAATATGGGGCCAGGCATCCCAGTTCCAATACCTAGTGGATCAGCTGGCAAATAAATTGCCAACTTGGAACTTGGAGAGGGACCTCGCTCCTGAAGAGTGGAACACTGCTGCTGGTCCAATCGGTTCTATGTGCCATTCCAATTCATGCTTTGATGGCTCTGGAACTACCACCGAAGACAATTTTGGCCTTGGAGGACATTTGATGGGGTTTCCTTTGCTGTGCAAAGAGAGAAGCACACAGTGGCGACTGTTTTGTGGCTTGGGACCAGATTTGCACCCCACGTTGGGTTGGTGGACTGGGCGTTCCCAATCTACGGTGGCTAAACACATCAGTACAAGCACAGTGGCTATGGCTGTGACGCACTGACCGACAGAGACCTTGCGCAGAGTTCAAGTTCAATGTTATGACCGAGGCAATGACAATCTACCAAGCGGCAAAGCATGTAACTATGTGCAATGGCGACAACACTATGTTCTAGGAAGATAGATGGCTTCAAGGCGATCGTATACAAGACTTGGCACCTAACATCTATGACGTGGTGGGGCCTAGGACAAAGTCCTCATGCACGGTACAACAGCTCTGCACGGGCAACGAACATCCGACATGACCTTGGGCTGCAGAACATCGATGAGTATATGTAGCTCTGGCAGAGAGTATCAACCATGGAGCTGGATGCGGAAAGAACCAACTCCATCAGGTGGGCTTGGAATCTCAATGGATACTACTCGATCCGATCTGCATAAGCGGTGATATTCATGGGGCGAGAAGTGGAAAACATAAGGCGCCACTACAATGCCGGTTCTTCTCGTGGCTGGACGTGCGAAACCGTTGTTGGACTTCAGACCGTCTAGCGCGCCGAGGACTCCCACACCAAGCTACATGCCCGTTTTTGCAACCAACGGGTAGAAACAATCAACCACATCCTCCTCACCCGCATCTTTACGAGAACCTTGTGGCTATGGATTTGGAGCGCTCTCGGCGAGCCAAACCAAACTCCAGTTGCGGATGAGGAGTTGGTCGAGTGGTGCACCACGTGGGTTGCGGCTCAATGCTCAACTAGAGACCTAAAGACGATCATCACACTTTGCTTATGGGAGCTTTGGAAACACTGTAACGCCATAGTATTCGACGACGCATCCCCATCACTTAAACTCTCCTTGTGGAACATTGATCGTGAAGGATGGACATGGAAATCAACGGGTGATGTCTACTACACAACTTGTTTTTCTAGATTTGTGTTGGGCCTCCAAGCGTAGAGTTTTGTATGACAGTGTCAATTTTCAGTATCAATTTTCCGTCAAGTGGATGACCTAAGGTTTATCAATCCGTGGTAGGCGTAGGATGAAGATGGTCTCTCTCAAACAACCCTGCAATAAAATACAAGAAATCTCTTGTGTCGCCAACACACCAAATACAATGATAATCTATATAGGTGCACTAGTTCAGCGAAGAGATGGTGATACAAGTGTAGTATGGATAGTAGATATAGGTTTTTGTAATCTGAAAATATAAAAACAGCAAGGTAGCAAGCAATAAAGCGGAGCATAAATGGCATTGCAATGCTTGGAAATAAGGCATAGAGTTCATACTTTCACTAGTGCAATATCTCAATAGTGCCAACATGATTGAATCATAGAACAATCCCTCAACTGCGACAAAGAATCACTCCAAAGTTTCTATCCGAGAACGTAGGACGAAAGCGTGTATCAACCCTTATGCATAGATTACCTCAATGTCACCTCGGAAATCCGCAAGTTGAATACCAAAACATACATCAAGTATCTCAATAGAATACCCCATTGTCACCATGGGTATCTACATGCAAGACATACATCAAGTGATCTCAAATCCAATATCTCAATTCATTACAACAACATAAAGAGAGGGAAAACACCATATGATCCAACTATATTAACAAAGCTCACGGTACATCAAGATCATGCCAAATCAATAACATGAGAGAGAGAGAGAGAGAGAGAGAGAGAGAGATCAAACACATAGCTATTGGTACATACCCTCAGCCCTGAGGGTGGACTACTCCCTCCTCGTCATGGTGGCTGCCGGGATGATGAAGATGGCCTCCGGTGATGATTTTCCCCTCCGGCAGGGTGCCAGAGAAGGCTTCCAGATGAGATTGCTTCGGTAAGAGGCTTGCGATGGCGGAGCGAAAGTTCTAGGTTAACTTTCGGGTTTTCTTAAATTTATATGATTTTTGCGTTGGAATCACGCAAAGAGGTGTCACAGGGGGCCCACAAGGTACTAGGGCGAGACCACCCCCCTGGTCGCACCCTAGTTGCTCTAGTGCTTCACTTATATCTTTTTGAGAACGGTGTGCTTTAGTATTTTTGAAGAAATGCTCTCATATTTCACTTAGATTTATTTGAGAGTTAGTAATTTTTTAAGAAATTCTCTCTTGGTTCACTTAAATTATTTTGAGAGAAAGAAATATGATGCTCATGTTCTTCACTTATATTTGTTTGAGCTTATTAAAAGCATCTTATGAAACTAGTTCCAAAGTTATAGATATCCAAGGAGGATATAATAAAAACTTTCATGAAGATCATTAGACAAAATAAACTTGAATCTTTGTAATAGTTTTGAGATATGATGATAGTGATATGTGATTTATGTTGATGAGTAATTATGCTTTAGTAAGAATAGTGGTGTTAAGGTTTGTGATTTCCTATGCAAGCACGAAAGTCAATAGTTACGCAATGAAATTACATCCTACTTGTGGTGCATTATTCGGTGTTAGTTATGCATAATGCTCGCTTATGAGATTGTTTGTTTCTTGGTTGGATGCTTCTAAATCTATTACTAGCCTTCATTTGCACTAGGTATGATCACTACTTGTGCATCCAAAATCCTTTAAACCAGTTTTTGCCACATGAGTCCACCATACCTGCCTATATGCGGTATTCTTTTGCCGTTCTAAGCAAATTTGTATGTGTCATCTCTAATTTTCAAACTAAAATTCTCTTTTGTGTGCTCATACCGCTCATGAAACGGTAGGGGGTGGCTGATATATTTTCATGCTAGATGTGTTGTTCTCAAGATGAGTGTTTATTCACTTGTCATTGCACGAGAGTACGGCAAAGGTATTAGGGATGTCCAATCCCGAAATGAAAATTGAATTTCTTTATGTGGTGAAATAATAAATTCCTTGGAAAGTGTTGGTATGGAAGGCACCCGTGGATACGGTTAGCCATGAAAAGTGAAAGTATGGTGGAAAAAGGAATAAACTTTATTTTCTGTTTGGGAACTGCCTATGATATATCTAGCATGGAAAGTATTGGGAACTACTCGATCTTTTTCGTTGATAGGAAAAGCATGCCACCCAAAATGTTTTATCTCTATCTTTTTCGCTTTGAGCTCTGGCACCTCTACAAATCCCTACTTCCCTCTACGAAGGGCCTTTTTTTTTACTTTATGCAATTTTTTTTACTTGAGTCTCCATCTTCTCTTATAAAGCACCAACTAAGGGGCACTACGATCGTACTTGAGCATTAGGTGTAGCTAATATGCGAGCGTGTTTCATGAATGGATCAATGATTGAGCATAATGGGCTAGGGATAACTTGCTTTAGTATTGATATTTTGAAAGACATGGTTGCTTGTTGATATGCTTGAGTATTAAAGTCCTCCTGTCAAAACTAGGCTATTGCTTTGAACCATATAAAATTCCAATTGTCCATGCTATAAATAAAAGAATATGTGATGAACATGTTAGGCAGCATTTCACATCAAAAAATATGTTTTTATCATTTACCTACTCGAGGACGAGTAGGAATTAAGCTTGGGGATGTTGATACGTCTCCAACCTATCTATAATTTTTTATTGTTTCATGCTATTATATTATCATTTTTGGATGTTTTACAATCATTTTATATCATTTTTTGGGACTAACCTATTGACATAGTGCCAAGTGCCAGTTGTTGTTTTCTGGTTGTTTTTTACATCGCAGGAAATCAATATCAAACGGAGTTCAAACGCAGCGAAAATTTTTGGTGATTTTTTCTGGACCAGAAGACACCTGTTGGGCCAAGAAAGTACCCGATGGGAGCCCAAGCGCGCCCAGGTGGGTTGTGCCCACCTCGGTGGCCTCCCGCACCGCCTCTTTGCTCTGTAAATACCCCAATATTCTAGAAACCCTGGGGAGTCGACTATGACGCCCCCGATTCAATCGTACACTAATCATACACACAAACATGTACGATCAAGATCAGGGACTCATGGGAAGATATCACAACACAACTCTAAAAATAAAATATGTCATACAAGCATCATAATACAAGCCAGGGGCCTCGAGGGCTCGAATACAAGTGCTCGATCATAGACGAGTCAGCGAAAGCAACAATATCTGAGTACAGACATAAGTTAAACAAGTATGCCTTAAGAAGGCTAGCACAAATTGGGATACAGATCAAAAGAGGCGCAGGCCTCCTGCCTGGGATCCACCTAAAATACTCCTGGTCGTCATCAGTGGGATGCACGTAGTAGTAGGCACCTCCGGTGTAGTAGGAATCGTCGTCGACGGTGGCGTCTGGCTCCTGGGCTCCGAGATCTGGTTGCGACAACCAGGTAGAAGGGAAGGGGAAAAGGGGGAGAAAAGCAACCGTGAGTACTCATCCAAAGTACTCGCAAGCAAGGAGCTACACTACATATGCATGGGTATATGTGTAAAGGGCCATATCGGTGGACTGAACTGCAGAATGCCAGAATAAGAGCGGGATAGCTTGTCAGGACCCCGATTCCAAGTCACATTGACCTAGCCGGTAACACCTCATATCACTTTGCGGCCTCACGCACGGTATTCCCACGGGTGTCGCCTTACCATGGCCCGGGACCGTTTACGCCTTTTGGCTCACGTATATGATAGTGTCGCTAGCATCCACATGACAGAGAACCAGGGCCTACATGGCTAGTCATGAACCCAAAGCGGCGCTAACCCATGGGGACAGGCATACATGAATCACATCGAGCATGTCGGTCATCAACGTATGAATCTGGCTGTAGCACTGGCTAACAGGACTCGGTAACCGGGCTGTAGCAGGCTAGGCAGGACTCGGATATCACCGCGTGACATTTCCCGAAGGACGTACATAGGAAAGTGAAACACATGCCGCCAGTCAAGTGTCCAAAGCAGTAGTCTTGGGCTAGCAGGACTCCGTGAACCGGGCTGTAGCGGACTACTATCGCCTGGAAGCACTAGACTACATTTCCCCATATGAGAGGCTGCCAAGGATAAACAACTAGATTGTCGGATCCCACTCATACCAAGCATTTCAATCATACACACAATATGCCCGATATGAGTACATACAACATGGCATCACAACAAAACTCTACAACTCAAAGTACTTTATTTAAGAGGCTCAGGAGCCATACATAACATATCCATACAGATAGGGTCACATGACCCAACACTCAAGTCATACAAACATACAAGCACATGTGGAAGCAAACTAGTCTCGAGTACGACACTAAAAAGAAAGAAAGCTTGATGAAGCCCTTCTATCTACAAAGTGGCCCTTCACAAGCCTTGGATCACCACCGGTGGCTAATTCACTAAATCGGCGTCAAGGTCTACATAAAACCCATGGGAGGGGCGGTGTTGTCGTCGAAAACATTAATTAAGCAAACATGAGTGCGGAGGTACTCAGCAAGTCTTACAATGAATCCTATTATACATGCACATTCTCAAGAAGGTAGTGGAGTTATTGCAGCAAGCCAGCTTTGACTCTTGGCTAAGCTATCCTACGTGACATCACTTGAAAAGCATTTGTCGCACACGAGTCCACTAATCACCATCATAATACTCCACCGTGGATCCTCTCTCGTCAACCCACGAGAGGCCATCCGCGGTACTCACACTTATCTTGAGGCTTTAGTAGTATCCATTTACTTGTCTATGAACTGTATAGGTGACCAAGTAGTCCTTTACCGCGGACGCGGCTATTTGAATAGTTTATACCCTGCAGGGGTGTACTTCTTCACACACGCTCTCACCACTTATCGCCGCTACACGACATGTACTCGGCAACCTTCAAGCGGAAGCCCAGCAAGGGTGTCGGCCACGACCTGACAAAACACACGAGTCCCTAGTCCAGGTTTATCGCCTATTCGGGTTCCATCCACAGGGAGTCCGGCCGAGGTTTCCACTAACGGCCCCGAGCGATGTGTGCAGGGTTCCCGAGACACCAAGCAGGCGAATCGGTACACCGTGCCGCGTGCCTACCGCAACACAGCCCACCCCTAAGGTCAGCGCCACGTCGCCCCCAAAGATGCTACAAACACGAAACTACTTGCAACTCCCGGACTGAGGACAAGAGTGGTTAATAAGTCGAGAGGGTCAATTAAGGATCCCAATGCGTGGTAGTAGCTAAGTCTTAAATCACACACACAGATCTCAGTTCTTAGGAACGGCTTCAATGAAACAACCCACCATGTACTCCTACATGGCCTCTCATCGATACCTTTACCAAATCGTGTTCAACACTTTCACTCTCGAAACCGACACAACCTTTCACTCCAGTTCATCATCCCGATGAGCCAGGCCTGACACAACTCTAAGCATAGCAAGCATAGCATGGTAGGAATCACAAACATGGCTCAATCAACTCCTACACATACTAGTGGGTTTCATCTAGTTACTGTGGCAATGACAGGTCATGCAAAGGAAGTGGGTTCAACTACCGCAGCACACAACAGTTTGAATCGTGTTGTCTTAATGCAGTAAACAAGAGCAGAAGCGAGAACATGGGTTTGTATCGGAATGATCAATGGGTTGCTTGCCTGATGTAGTGGTAGTAGGATACTGCCCTTCAGACGGATATTCGGGGTTATCCTCGGGCCGCGAACCTATCACGAAAGACACACGAACATAAACAACACGACAATATGCAACAATATGATGCATGCTATGACATGGCAATATGAATGTGTGTTGGCCTAATGCAAGCTAGAACAGAATGAATGAACTCATTTGAATCAAAGATTCAAATGTTAGCTCATTTAACATAGCCATAATGGTGCATTAACTTATTCTGCTTAAAAAGTAAGGTTAACTTGTTCTTGTCATGCATGAAACCATTACCAATGGATATATTGAATTTTTCTGATCAAAATTCATATATAAAACTTTACATTTGGAGTTACAGATTAATTTCTATGATTTTTTGAAGTTTGCAACAATTTCTGGAATTTCCTGAATACAAATAAAACCAGAAATTAATTATTGCGTCAGCAGTGCGTCAGAGTGACGTCAAGGGTCAACGGGGGCGTCCAGGTCAACTTGACCAGTGGGTCCCGTATGTCAGTGGCTAATTAGGCTAACTAATTTTAATTAAACCTAAACTAGGTTAATTAGCAGAGGGGCCCCACCTAGTCAACTATGTCAGCGGGTTCAAACCCGCCGACGTTTAGCCGCCAGCGAAGCCAGACGCGGCGGCGAGAGTGCGATTGTGCATTCCGGCGACCAAATGGACGGCGGAGACCATCTACGGGTAGCCAGAGGCAAGCCGCGACGTTTGGTGGTGGTAACTGAGCTCGGGGTGGTCGGAAACGTCGCCGGCGACGAGCTTGGCGGTCGCCGGAGTCGGGTGAGGACAAACCCGTGGCTACGGGGCACGGCAGGGCACGGGGTGAGGTGCGTTGGGCTCCCCGGGAGTGCGGTGAGTGCGATGGCGTGCTCGGTCGAGCCAACGTGGTTGTGGCCACGACAGCACGCGTCTTGATGGGGCGGCGGTGCGGCCGAGCTCGGTGCAGTCGATGTAGGGCTCGAGAGCGAGAACGAGAAGGATGGGAAGGTAGCTGGGCTCACAGCGAGTGCGGCGAAGCAGTCGGCGAGGTCGGGGACAAGGTGATGCGGCGGCGACGGCAATGGGGATCTCCGGCGGTGCTCGGTGAAGACGAGTGTCGGTGTCAAAACCGGCGGATCTCGGGTAGGGGGTCCCGAACTGTGCGTCTAGGCGGATGGTAACAGGAGACAAGGGACACGATGTTTTTACCCAGGTTCGGGCCCTCTCGATGGAGGTAATACCCTACTCCTGCTTGATTAATATTGATGATATAGGTAGTACAAGAGTAGATCTACCACGAGATCAAGGAGGCTAAACCCTAGAAGCTAGCCTATGGTATGATTGTTTTTTCGTCCTACGGACTAAAACCCTCCGGTTTATATAGACACCGGATAGGATAGGGTTACACATAGTCGGTTACAATGGTAGGAGATCTACATATCCGTATCGCCAGGCTTGCCTTCCACGCCAAGGAAAGTCCCATCCGGACACGGGACGAAGTCTTCAATCTTATATCTTCATAGTCCAGGAGTTCGACCAACGGTGATAGTTCGGCTATCCGGACACCCCTAATCCGGGACTCCCTCAGTAGCCCCCGAACCAGGCTTCAATGACGATGAGTCCGGTGCGTTGATCGTCTTCGGCATTGCGAGGCGGGTTCTTCTCCAAATTCCATATACTTGTCGAATAGTGTCCGACTTCTGATAAATGCCGCGCTCCTTGGCTTCTACGCCCAATAATGGCCATCTTCGACGTGTTTGAATGAATGCGAAAAGCCAGGGTATTTTTACACTTACCCCCTAGCTGCGCAAATGAGCTGCCTATAAAAGGGGCGAGGATCTAGATCTGAGTCACACCATCCCCCCTTCGCGAGCTTTCATCAGAGCGCCTCTGACCACAGCCCATTCCATCATGGACAGTCGACGTGACTCCTCCTCTCGCGCTCCCAGCCCTCAGCCTGGAAATTGGGAGAGATGCTCACTCCCGCATAGCGAGCTAGTTATACTCCAAACCAAGGGATTTCTTCCCCCGGCCTTCATGGTTCCGGTTCGAGCCGGACTCGCCACCTACAAGGGCGGAAAGCAAGCGGAGAGTGTCCCCGATCCCTCTAAAGGAGAGCGGGTATGCTTCATCTCTTATCTAGTAAGAGGACTCGGATTTCCAATCCATCCGTTTCTCCGGGGGCTCTTGGAGTTCTACGGCCACCAGTTGCACCACCTTACGCCTGCCTCCATTTTGCACATCGCGGGCTTCGTGGCCCTTTGCGAACTGTTCTTGGGCGTCGAGGCTCATTTCGCGCGGTGGAAGAGATTATTCTGCCTAGTACCCCGTTCTCATGAGGGGTCAATATATCAAGTGGGAGGAGCCGAACTATGGCGCATCGCCGGGACCGGATATCTATCCGGAACCCCGAAGAAGGCGTCCGAAGACTGGCCTTCGGAATGGTTTTACATGGAGGACGTCCCGCTGTCGGATCCTGTTCGGATCGGCCTTCCGGAGTTTAGCAACGCTCCTCTGAAGAAGCGCCTAAGCTGGCGCCCGCGGAGCCCCCAGAGGGAAAATGATCGGGATGTCCTTTATTTGATGAGCCGAATAAGATTACTGGCTCATGCCGGATTGACCATGATTGGAGTCATGGCAATCTGCATTATGAGGGGAGTGCAGCCGCTTCAATATAGGGGCCACCCATGTGGGACTTCAGCGGGAGGACGATGCCACCCGCCATGGCCGCAAAGGGCGGGATCGGTCACCGAACTGGTGAAGACCTTATGCGCCATGTATAAAGGGAGGAGGATGATTTCCTCCGTCGTCCATCAAGGAGTTTTCTTGAATAATCCTTGAAGCTGGGTAAGCAAACATCTTTGTGGCCTGTCCGATCCATGTTCCCGTGGTTAAATATCTCATTTCATGGTTTCTGCGCAGGAACTGCGCCGGACTTAAAATAGTTAGAATAACTGATTTAAGGATCATTTGTTATGCATGATCTTACAAAAAAGAATACCCGACTGTCCCAGGAGCTTGAAGAATGCAAGGCCCAACTTGAGGCCGCACTAGCCGCTACAGGGGGAGCCGCAGAGATCCCCTCTGGTAATATATGCTTCAAAAGATAAATAGTTTATGAAGTGCGGCGGGTGTGTAAATCTGACAAAAATATTGCAGATGGCGCCGGACTAGATCCGGACAGGCAACAGCTCTTGCGCCAGCTAAAGGCCGGCGAGAGCATGCTTACGAGGGTGCGGCAGGAGAAAATAACCTCCAAGATGCCAACACCAAACTGGGTGAGGAACTAAAAGATGTTCGTGCCCAGTTATCTGACTTCGTAAAGGAGAATCGACGGCTTCGTCGCGGCATTTTCAGTAAGTGCTTGAGCGAACTTTGAAAGAGTTCAGCGAGGAAGGCGACTAACATAAACATGTATGTAGGTTTGCTCACAGTGTCGTCCCGAGGAGGAGATGCCCAGTTCTTGGTGATCTTCTTCCCGAACTCAAGCGTCGGCTACTGCGAACGAGTTCGGCGGTGATGAATGGCATCGGCCAAGCCTTGTGGCCATCTATCTCCCTGCCGAAGGCATTGGGGAGCTGGCAGGGCGGCTTCAAGGAGCACGGCGGCGCTCCGATTATGGAAGATATTGGCCTGCCGTCCAAGGCGCCAGGAGTCTGGGCCATGGTAAAGACGCTGTACACGAAGGTTGACCCAAACCACATGGCCGAGTCGGACTGTGGGGCACGATGGGACGGAGATCCTGTAAGCTTAGTGTACGACCAAGTAGAATTGGCCGCCAAGTATTCCTAGCAAGATTGTAAATTAGATAGCCTATTAGATGGCATTGAGGAGGAATACAATGAGTCGAGTTGACTATGTAAAAATATGACATGAAAAATGTCTTCTAGTCGGATTGTAGATCATTTGTCATAGCGGACCTTTTCGCTTCGACCTCAGGACCCAATAGTCCGGAGTGTGTCCAAATACCTTCGTGGTTATATAAGAACTGGGGTATGCATGGAGACAAGGTGTAGGGGTCATTATTGCTGTATTAGACAAGTGCCCAACTAGTTATGTTATATTACATGGATAGTAAGAAACATCTTCCAGGGAGAATAGTTCCGTTAAGGGTTCCTTTCGCTGGGATGCATGCCCTAAAGTGCATGTCAAAGCTTCTATGAAAGCAGAAAATCATCTGGGGGCAGATGGGTAAATAGTTAAAAATCATCTTTCAGTTCACCGACCGAATATTCCCTTAAGAACGCTAGCTTTCGGCTTCACCCAGTCTGAGGTACACATCCGGCTGACCCGACAGTAGCAATCGCAGAGGTGCTCCCTTTACCACCTAGCCGAACAATCAGGAACGTAGGGGTAAGCACAGAGCCAGGCAACCCAGCTTGGCCAAAACTTAAGTCATATCGATGCATATAATGGTGAATAAAAGGTACATGCGGAAGTTTGACGCATGTGTTGGGCATGAAGCCCGTATAAAATAAGCTTCTGGTAAAGAAGCCCCCAGGTATAATGAGCACGTACAGCGCGTCAAATATGTGCGAACAAAGCGCAAACGAGCCTCTAAAGGCTTCAGGAAGAAGGAGGGGGAAGGAGAGAAATAAAAGACAGCAAAAATAGAAAATGTGGACGGAGGAAGGAAACGAACTTGAAGTCCGCGCTTAGGCGAGAATCTTCGTGAGCGGGCTGCATTCCATGGGTTCGCTCGAGTCGGTTATTCGATCGTTTGCAGACGATATGCTCCGCCGGTCGGGACCTGGTCGATGATGAAGGACCTTCCCATTTGGGCTTGAGTTTGTCATTTTTCTTGTCCGCAGCGTAGAACTAGTTCGCCAACGTTATAAGCTTTGGCCCGTGCTTCCTGCTTTGGTATCTTGAGCCTGCTGTTGATAGAATGCGGAACGAGCTTTTGCCACGTCGCGCTCCTCCTCCAATGCGTCCAAACTGTCCTGCCGATCGAGCTCGGCTTCTCTTTCTTCATACATGCGCACGCGAGGTGAGTCATGAATTATGTCGCAGGGCAGGACTGCCTCTGCACCGTACACCATAAAAAATGGTGTGAATCCGGTAGTACGAGTCGGCGTGGTCCGCAGTCCCCAGAGTACGGAGTCGAGCTCCTCAACCCAGTGCGTGTTAGATTCCTTGAGGGACCGCACTAGTCTGGGTTTAATGCCGCTCATGATTAGACCGTTTGCTCGTTCGACTTGGCCGTTGGTTTGAGGGTGATAGACTGAGGCGTAATTGAGCTTGATGCCCATGTTTTTGCACCATAATTTGACCTCATCGGCCGTGAAGTTGGTGCCATTATCAGTGATGATACTGTGGGGGACACCGTAACTGTGAACTACCCCTGATATGAAGTCTATCACCGGTCCGGATTCGGCCGTTTTAACAGGTTTGGCCTCTATCCATTTGGTGAATTTATCCACCATGACCAATAGGTATTTTTGCTTGTGGGTTCCCCCCTTAAGGGGTCCAACCATGTCAAGCCCCGGACACATGACGGCCAGGTGATGGGTATAGTTTTGAGGCGGTGGGTGGCATGTGGCTTTGGTTAGCAAAAGCTGGCAACCGACGCATCGTTGGACTAAATCCTCGCATCTGCCGGGCCGTCGGCCAATAAAATCCTGTACGGAAGGCCTTGCCTACAAGGGCCCGGGTTGCGGCATGGTGCCCACCCAGTCCGGCATGAATTTCAGCCAGGAGGTTGCGCCATTCCTCTTCGGAGATACACCTTTGAAGGACTCCTGTTGTGCTTTTCTTATAAAGCTCTCCCTCATGGACTTTATAGGCTTTAGATCGCCATACTATGCAGCGAGCCTCATTTTGGTCTTCGGGGAGTTCCTGCCTAGTTAGGTAGGCTAGGAATGGCTCCGTCCACGGGGCGATAACCGCCATTATTTCGTGGGCGGAGGGTGTTATCTCGATGGCAGAGCTGCCGATTGTGTCAGAGTGTTCGGCGTCAGGCAGTGCGGTTGGGTCCGGATTGTTATTTCCGGACTCCCCTTCCCATAGTACGGATGGCTTGAATAGCCGTTCCAGGAAGATGTTGGGCGGGACGGCATCGCGTTTTGCACCGATGCGTGCCAATATGTCCGCCGCCTGGTTGTTATCCCGGGCTATATGATGAAATTCGAGCCCTTCGAACCGTGTTGACATTTTTAGGACCGCATTGCGGTATGCTGCCATTTTCGGATCTTTGGCATCAAAGTCTCCGTTTATTTGAGATATCACGAGTTGAATCCCCACGCACCTCTAGGCGTTTAATGCCCATGGAGATCGCCATCCGGAGGCCGTGCGAAGGGCCTCGTATTCGCCTGCGTTGTCGGTATACATTATCTGAAGGGCGTATTGGACTGTATCCCGGTTGGGGGCGTCGGGACGACGCCAGCCCCGTGCCGCCAACATTTTGGAGCCGTCAAAGTGCATGATCCAATTGGGTATCGTCGTACTCTTTAGGAGTTTGGCTTGGTCCATTCGCCACGAAGTCGGCCAAAACCTGCGACTTGATAGCTCGTCGTGGCTTATAGGTTATGTCGAATGGAAGGAGCTCTATGGCCCATTTAGCAATCCGCCCGTCGCGTCGCGGTTGTTTATAATGTCGTTAAGAGGTACTTCGAGGCTACCGTTATCGAACACTCTTGAAAGTAGTGTCGCAGCTTCCGGGATGCCATGAACACCGCGTATGCTATCTTTTGATAGTGTGGGTACCGGACTTGCATGGAGTTAGGACGGTGGACACATAGTAAACCGTTTTTGAAGAGGAACGGTGTCCGTCCGTTTCGCTCGTTCGACGAGCACCGCGGCCGACAACTTGATGTGTTGAGGCGATATATAATAGCATTGGTTCGCCCACGTTGGTATGCGCCAGGACGGTTGTTGCCAATATGGCTTTTATCTCTTGAGTCCGGCCGTGGCGGCATCCGCCCACTCGAAGTGTTCGGTCTTGGCGGAGGAGGCGGTAAGAGGTAACGCCTTTTCTCCCAAGCGAGAAATAAAGCGGCTTAGAGCCGCTCGCATCCATCAATTTTGTATTTGTTTGAGGTCTTTTGGAATATCCAATTGTGACAGAGCTCGAATCTTGGCTGGGTTTGCTTCAATTCCTCTACGGACACAATGAAGCCGGGAGCTTTCCGCCGGAGCACGAAGACGCATTTTCGGATTGAGCTTGATGTCATATTTTGAAGATTATCGAATGTGAGCCTCAAGTCGTCTACTAGAGTTTCGACATGCTTGGTTTTGACGACCACATCATCTACATATGCTTCCACTGTTTTGCCGATCTGGTTTGCGGACATGTCCGAATCATACGCTGATATGTTGGCGCCGACGTTTTGAGCCCGAAGGGCATTGTGTTGAAGCGAGCGGGCCATATGGAGTGATGAATGCTGTTGCAGCTTGGTGCTGCTCCGCCATCTTGATTTGGTGGTAGCGAGTGCAGCGTCGAGGTAGCACAATGAGTCGTGTCCTGCTGTAGCGTCGATAATTTGATCAATTCGAGGGAGGGAAGGGATCCTTTGGGCAAGCCTTATTAAGGTCTTTA
The DNA here is from genome assembly GCA_021605205.1 of Aegilops longissima. Classification (NCBI taxonomy): domain Eukaryota; kingdom Viridiplantae; phylum Streptophyta; class Magnoliopsida; order Poales; family Poaceae; genus Aegilops; species Aegilops longissima. The sequence continues at coordinate 605,341,767 of CM038682.1, forward strand.
AAATCAACACATAGGCGCCAGGATTTATCCTTCTTTGGTACCATCACCAGGTTTGCTAGCCAAGACGGATGTTTTATATCTCCGATGAATCCGGCTTCCGAAGTTTGGCTAGCTCCTCTCCATGGCCTGTCTCTTGGGTTCGGAAAAGCGCCAAGAACCTGTTTGGTGGCTTGAATCCTTTTAGGATATTTAGGCTGTGCTCGGCCAGCCGGCGTGGGACTCTGGCATGTCGAAGGGTGCGGGCAAAATTGTCCCAGTTTTCTCGTAGAAATTCTCGTAGTCTGGCGCCTACATCAGGGTTTAATTGTGCCCCAATGGAGGCCGTCTTTGCGAGGTCCGTTGGGTGGACTTGGAATTTGACTATTTCATCCGCTGGTTTAAAAGAGGTGGACTTGGATCTTTTATCAAGTATCACATCGTCCCCTGTTCACCATGGGCGCATCACGGTGAGTTCCTCGGCCGCTAGGGCTTGGATAGTGCCTCGAGGGCTAGTGCATTGTCTTGTTTTCGGCGTGGAGTGCTATGTTCGGATCACTAGCGAGTGATGATTCCGTTAGGTCCGTGCATTTTAAGCTTCATGTACCCATAATGGGGTATAGCTTGAAAAATTGTGAATGCCTCTCGCCTAATAAAGCATGATATCCGCTGCTGAGCGGGGCCACTTGAAATGTGACCTCCTCGGACCTGTAATTGTCCGTGAGCGAACACTACGTCGATGTGATTATTCCTGTGCAGCATGCTTCCGGCTAGGGATTATTCCTCTAAAGGTTGTGCTGCTTCGCTCAACGCGGTTCCAGTCTATTTCCATTTTTCGGAGGGTTTCCTCGTAGATGAGGTTCAGTTCGCTGCCGCCATCCATGAGTACCTTTGTAAGGCGAAAGCCGTCCACTATTGGACTGAGAACCAATGCGGCTCGTGCTCTGGCTATTCGGAATTTGTGTTCGTCACTGGCATTGAAGGTAATAACCGTGTCACTCCATGGATTTATTGTTGCTACTTGGTAGACTTCGGCAAGGTTGCGGAGTGTTTGTTTTCGCATGTTATTTGATGTGAATGTCTCGAAGACTGTTAACACCGTACTGGTGTTGCTGGGCTGGGATTCTGAAGCTAGAAGCTCTTCGCCACTTTTGGCCACCTGCCGTAGTATCCAACATGCTCGAAGGCTATGAGTTGGAGTGGCGCCCTCTGTGCTATGAATTTTGCAGGGTCCGTTTAGCCAACCCTCCAGTACGGTTCCGTACCCTTTAGGGGGTTTTTGTTTTTTGATATTTAATCCAGGTGCTTGGTGATGATGCACCCTTTTATTCCGGACTAGGGATGTATTCGGGGCCGGATTATCCCAAAATTGACTTTCGATTTTCCAAGCACTCTCCATCGCACAGTACTTTTGTACTATGGTCACCAAGTCATCCAAGCGTGTAATTTCACGACGACTTATGGCGTTTAGGATTCCTTTGTCCGTGCAATTATTGCAAAAAAGTGAGATTGCGTCCTCCTCTCGGCAGTCCTTTATCCTGTCCATAACCAGGAGGAATCTGGCCCAGTAATGATGTACTGTTTCAGTTGGCTCTTGCCGAATTCGGGATAGATCGCTAATGTTTGGGTGGGCGGGTGGAACTAGATCCGGAACCCTGTCCAATTTAAGACTCAGGAGCTGAGAAGTTTCTGAACTCGGAAGCTTGGATTTTTGAATACTATCCAATGAGTCCAACCCGCCGCCTGACTTTAAGTTCAGGGCTTGATCGACATCCGTCCCTCTGCGGGAATCCGGCATGGAGGGATCGGGAATCCGGACGTAGCTAGTCCTTAAGATAGAAGAAGAATCGCCGCATTGCTCCTCTATCACAGCAACATGATGGGTAGCTTGGGGAGATTTGATCTCTCTCAGATCGGTTTTAGGCCTGATCTGGTCGTAGTTTGTGGCGACTCCCAGGGCGGCGATGCGATTCTGTAGCGACCAAACCCGAATGGATCAAGTCTCTGTGCTCAGTGTCATCCCTGGACCAGTAATGCTGACACCACACAAGATTTGAAGGATTTATAGCGAGTAGCAATCACACACTTATTACATCGTTGTCCACAAGGGAACTGAATACAATAATATGGCTTAAGGCCATCTAATAATAACAGCGGAAGGCTTGGAAGATAAGTGAGTCCATCAACTCCATCGGCATCACCGAGTATAGAACCACGACCTAACACCTTACTCGTCGTTGCGAAAAGTCTGCAACGTGAAAGTTGCAGCCAAACAGGTCAGCACATGGAATATCTTTGGCAATGTAACACATAAAGAGCAATGAAACAATAAGCCTATACTACATGCATATATGGCTGGTGGTAAGGCTCTCTGATTACATTTGCATAAAGCTGGTTTTTCCTACATCAAAGGAATAATTTTATTTAACTATCATGGTGGTTGTTAAACATTGAGAATGGTTGTGACATCCTCAATCCCAATTAAAAGTACTCATCAAAACCCAATACATTTATTAGAAGTAACATGTTGAGATTCACATGATATTCAATTACTAGATACTCAAAACGTCCATAACCGGGGACACGGCTAATCATGATTAGTTTATACACTCTGCGAGAGGTTTGCGACTTTTCCCCACAAGACTCGATCGCCTCCGCTTGGTTCTCGCACTACATGGTGTTTGAGAAGCGGATGACCGAGACATAGTCTTTCGAAGCGCTAGCACCTTACATGTGGGTAGACCGTACCAACCTACATCCCCTACATCAGCTAGCCTACCCGTAAGAGTTCGCACAACTTATTCAACTACGCCAGAGCCCATAATTGGCTTGTGGCTGCACACGGAAGTTCCAGTTTGAATAATCTTATGATCCCTTAGAGCACAGGTGGCGGTCCGAAGAAATCTGAGCAAGTCTGATGAAAACCAGGTGCCTCAATCCACCCGATGTGTGTTTAGGTTGCCACCTTAGATAAACCATTAATTAACAATCTCACATCATCATGGATATTCACTCACCCAATCCACGTCTACTAGCATAGCATGGCATAACAGCAAACGTAGAAGTAACTCCCAAGGTTTCATAAGTAAAACAGGTAATAGGTACTACCTCAATCTACTTCCCATCCCACAATTTAATTAGATCCTAACCATGCAAGTGTTTGAGAGTTTGATCTAATGCAATAAAACTGGGTAGTAGAAAAGGTATGATCAAGTGTTACTTGCCTTGCTGATGATCCGCGAGACCTAGAGATTCGAAGTAACAAGCGGCGCACTCCGGGTGATCTAACGCAGACAAACAACAAGCATACAATAAGTACTCATCTAATGCACGGGGAAATCTCGAATAAAAGATCTAACCAGATAGTTCAACTTAAGAACCCTGGTTGCAAAAGAATCGAATCAAATAAAACATCGAAAGTCGAAACTCGAGAAGAACGACTCGGTTTAGCAATCTGAAACTAGGTCAAAATTTTACAGTAGCAAAACTCTGTGTAAGTAGGTTAGTCGGACGGCGGTTTAGAATGAAACTCCAGCGCTTGAATCACCTGATTCCGATAAACGAGCGAGAAAATAAACAGATTTGAAAATCGGATCGAAATCGAATCGGAAAAATAACGGATTAAATCCGATTAAAAGAAAACGACGAACGGATTAAATAGCGGACGTTAGTTAACAGAACTAATCCAACGAACACATTCATTGAAACGAGCGGTTCGGTGAGCGTTCTTTAAATAAGAAAACCGAAAAAAAAAAACCATCTAGGTTTTTTTAAAAAACCGAACATCTTCAAAAAAAACGGATCGGGTTTTCTAAAGAAAACCGAACCGGGGCAGGTGGCGGCTACCTCCGGTGGCTTCACAGGCGGGCTCCGCTCGGGAGGCGAGGTCGGGAGGGGCGGGAGGGGGCGGGCGGCTCGGCGTCGGCGAGGCAGTGGCGGCGTCCTCGGCGGGCGGCGGGGCTCGGGTCGGGGAGGCGGGCGGGGGTGAGGAGGAGAGGGGGGGCTCGGGTTTTATAGGAGGGGGTGCCGGGTGGCTTGGGGAGGGCAAGCCGGGGGGAGAGGAGGAGGAGTCCTCCTCGGACTCGCCAGCGGCAGCGGGGCGGCAGCATCTTGTGGCATGAGGGAGAGAGGGAGGCGGGCCGGCTGGGCCTTGGCCCAGGCGGGGGGGCGGCGCAGTTTTTTTTTAAACCAAAAACTAAACGGATTAAACAAAAACCAAACGAACTCCGAATTTAATAAAATTAATTTTCCCCGACTCCTAAAAATGAGTCGAACAAAATGAACTTTAAAAACGGCAAATATGCATATTTTTTTTAAATGCTCATTTTTGCCTAAAGCAAATAAGTCTTCCAAAAGCCAAATTTGATTTATTTATAATATCTTCATTTTTCCTAAATGTTGGGAAAGTCATATTATTCCCTCTCTTAATTTTTTTATAGGAAAAACTTTATGAAGATAATTAAATAAATCCAATGATCCTATTTTCAAAATTTGGGAAATCCCAAATATGAAAATAATGAAACTTCAACTCTCTCCGAGGGTCCTTGAGTTGCGTGAAATTTTCTAGGATCGGAAAAATGCGAGAAAATATGATATGCATGATGACCTAATGTATAACATTCCAAATTGAAAATTTGGGATGTTACAAACCTACCCTTTAAGATGAATCTAGCCCTCGAGATTGGGTTAACTAGAAAATAGGTGAGGTGGTCCTTGAGCAAAACTTCTTCTCTTTCCCGGTGGCTTCATCCTCGGTGTGATGGCTCCAATGAACTTTGCAAAACTTGATAACCTTGCTGCGGGTAACTCTGCTGGCATAATCGAGAATCTTAACGGTTTTTCCTCATATGTTAAGTCATCCTTCAACTGAATTGCTTCGGTGTACTTGTGTCTCTTAACGGTACCTCTGCTATCTCGGGTGACATTTCTTCAATCGAGAAACATGGAATACATCATGAACTCCCGACAGTCCTTCCGCAATTCCAACTTATAAGCAACTTCTCCCATGCGTTGCAAAATCTTATACGGTCCAACGAAGCGGTGCTAACTTTCCTTTAACTCCAAAACGCTTAACTCCTCGTGGCGGGATACTCTAAGATATACTCTGTCTCCAACTTCATACTCAATCGCTGCGCTTTGAATCGGCATAGCTCTTACATGCAGGTGGGCTACCTTGAGCCTCTCGAATCAACAACTTTCTGTTCCGACTCCTTAATCAAATCTGGTCCAAACAATCGACGATCTCGGTTTAGTCCCATGACAACGGTGTCCTGCACCTTCTTCCATCTGAGCCTCGAAGGTGCCATCTTCAAGCTGGTTTGGTAACTGTTGTTGTAGGAAAATTCTGCATCTGCAAATTATCATCCCAACTAGATCCATAATCTAGTGCACAAGCTCTCGACATATCCTCTAAAATCTGATTGACTCTCTCGGTCATCCATCGGTGCAGTGGGTGGAAAGCTGTCTCAATTCCAATCTGGTTCCCAATGTTTCGTGTAACCGGTTCCAAAATTTCGAGGTAAACCGGGTTCCTCTATCGTCGATGCTCCTCGGAACTCCGTGCAAACACACAATTCTGGTCATGTATATCTTTGCCAACTTAGCACTGCTATAGGTAGTCTTGATTGGAATGAAATGAGCTACCTTAGTCAAGCGATCGACTATGACCCAAATCGAGTCATAACTGAGCGAGTCTTTGGCAAACCTGTGATGAAATCCATGCCTAGTTTATCCCACTTCCATTCGGTATCGGCAATGGTTGTAACAATCCTGGCTTCCGATGCTATGCCTTTACTTTCGACATACGTGCAAATTGCTACATACTCCGCAATATCCTTCTTCATTCCGGTCCACCGAAAGTATTCTTCAAATCCAAATACATCTTGGTATTTCCTGGTGAATCGAATAGGGTGAATCATGGGCTTCTTGCAAAATCAACTTCCCGATCTCCATGTTATTGGGCACAAAACACGGTCTTCAAACCATAGGGTATCGTGCTCATCCTCACGAAATCCTTTAGCTTTTCCTTTGCTCATTTTCTCCTTTATAGAGGCAACTTCCTTATCGCCTTTTGGGCTTCTCGATTTTGTCCATCGATGTCGATGAATCTCCAATGCTGCTACATAGCCTCTTGGAACTATTTCCAAACATAGCTCTCGAAGGTCCTCGGCTAACTCATTGGGTACTCCTCCCATCATTAGAGTATTGGCGTGGCTCTTACGGCTCAATCGTCGCCTCGACATTAGCCTTTCCGGGTGATAATGCAATCTCATGTCATAATCCTTGATAAGTTCTAACCATCTCCTTTATCCGAGATTCAATTCTTACGTGTGAAGATGTACTTCAAACTCTTGTGATCCGTATATACTTCACAATGATTACCAATGAGAAAATGTCTCCACGTCTTCAAGGCATGCTGCTGGCTGCTAACTCCAAATCATGAGTGGCATAATTCAACTCATGGGGCTTAAGTTGTCGTGAAGCATACGAAACAACTCTTCCTTCTTGCATAAGCACGGCTCCAAGTCCTCGGCGTGAAGCGTGCAATACACCTCATAATCCTTAGTCCGATCCGCAATATCAAAACTGGTGAGGTAACCAATCTTTTCTTCAACTCCTGAAAACTTGCCTCACAGTCCTCGGTCCATATGAATTTGTTTTCCTTCTTCAACAATTCAGTCATAGGCTTGGAAATCCTTGAGAAATTCTCAATGAATCTTGGTAGTATCCTCGCGAGTCCAAGGAAACTCGAATCTCTCAAGCTGTCGTTGGTGCTTCCCATTTGGTTACGGTCTCAACCTTTGTGGGGTCAACTGCTATTCCTTCTCCGGATATAACATGTCCAAGAAATCCAACTTCCTTTAGCCAAAACTCACATTTGCTGAACTTGGCATACAACTGGTGTTCCCTCAGTTTCTCCAAAACCAATCGCAAATGTTCCTTGTGTTCCTCTTCATTCTTGAAAAATCAAAATGTCATCAATGAACACCACGATTTAACTTATCCAAAAACTCCATAAACACTTTGTTCATCAGGTTCATGAAATAGGCTGGTGTGTTAGTCAGTCCAAATGACATAACGGTATACTCGTACAGTCCATATCTCGTGGTAAATGCTGTCTTGGGTATGTCCTGCTCCCGAATCTTCAACTGATGGTACCACGACCGCAAGTCGATCTTGGAAAACACTTTAGCTCCTTGCAAGCGATCAAGCAGATCATTTATCATAGGTAGTGGGTACTTGTTCTTGATTGTTACTTCATTCAATCCACGATAATCAACAACCATTCTCAAAGATCCATCCTTCTTCTCCACCAACAAAGCGGGTGATCCCCAAGGTGATGAACTTGGGCGAATAAAACCTTTATCCAATAGTTCCTTAATCTGCTTCTTGATTTCCGCCAAATCCTTTGCGGGCATCCCAGTCTGATCGCTTCGATATCGGGCCTGTTCACGCAACAGCTCGATCAAAAACTCAATGTCTCTATCCGTGGCATTCACGGCAACTCTTCCGAAATACATCAGAAAATCCTTCACCATGGTACTTCTTCCCGCACCACTCCTGATAAGCAATTAACTTGCGCTCTTCTCGGCTCGTGCCGTGATACATACTTGATCCTTCTTCCTTCTGGTGTGGTGAGCAAAATTGACTTTGTGGTGCAATCTATGTTTCCTCCATACTTTGATAACCAATCCATTCCTAATATCACATCCAATCCTTGGGATTCCGTAACTATTAGGTGCGAGGGGAAAACATAGTGTCCAATCCTTAATGGCGATCGATCACACCATTTACTAGCCATGTACTCTGCTCGGGTGAGGTTACTAGCATGGGTGACCTAAGGGCTTGGGTTGGTAACTTGTACTTATCCACAAATCCTTGATATGTATGAATGCGATGCACCATGTCGAAAAGAACAACTGCAGAAATGACTTAACCAAAAACTTACCGATTCTTGCATCGGGCTGATCTTCAACCTCCTCCACATCAATGTGGTTCACCCGTCCCCTGTTGAAAGGGTTGGGCTTCTTTCGAGCTTCCATTGCCATTTCCGTTCGCCTTACGGGCGATCATTTGCATAATGCCCGATCTTGCGGCACTTAAAGCAAGTGATGTGACTCAGTCTACCTTGGATGGTGTTGACGGTTTGGTGCGATTCATCGTCCTTGCTTCCTCCATTCCCGTCCCCATTCTTGGTGCTATTATGGTTATGCGAATTACCTCCTCCATGGGTATGCTGAAACTGAATTCCTGATTTAGGGGTATAACGAGGCTTCTGCTGAGCTCCAGAGTTATACTTCCCTTGTCCATACTTCCGCTTGCGGTTCTCAATTTGCTGCTGCTTTCCTTCAATCATGAGGGCTCGGTCTACCAACTCCTGGTAGTTGTTGAAACTTGCTACCATCAACGGCATGCTGAACTCATCATTTAGTCCTTCTAGAAACTTCTCCTGTTTAGCAGCGTCTGTAGCAACGTCATCTGGGGCATAACGTGCTAACTTACTAAAGTCATCCATGTACTGGCTAACAGTCCTTCCTCCTTGGCGTAAGTTGCGAAACTCACGCTTCTTCATGGCCATGGCTCCTGCTGAAACATGGGCAGTGCGGAAAGCTTGCTGAAATTGATCCCATGTGGCAAAGTCTACGGGTAAGTGGCTGTGAAATTCTCCCACCATGCTGCTGCGGTCCTTCAAGTTGATGTGCTGCAAACCTCACTCTTTCTCCATCTGCATCCTGCGGTGGTCAGCTCCTTCCTATCTTGCGGAGCCAATCATCTGCCACAATCGGCTCGGTGCTCTTTGGAATACACCGCGGATTCAGTCTAAGGAAGCGAGTCGGTGATCCGCAGTGGTGGTGGCGGTGGGTTGTTGTTGTTGTTGTTGTTGTTGCCTGGTTCGCACCAATGTTTGAATCAGGTATTCTCGCTGGATCAATTGGGTGATCTCTGGCGGAAAAGCGAATCCGGGTCGCGCGTCTCGGAGGCATCGATGGTTTTAGAAAAGAAGAGAAATTTAGAATAGAATGAGGTCTAAGGGAATCACTACCCAAATGCACATGAGCAAATGCACACAAAATCACTTCATTCAATCAAACAAGGGCTTACAACGATCTAACTATCGCAAAAGTGCGTGTACTATAATGTTTACATGGAGGAAATACTACTAATATGTGGGGACTTCTACTAATTTGAACCGTGGAAGACTCCATGATGTCTGCTCCACCGTCTTCAAAGTCGGGTTCACTTGGATCCGAATTGGTGTCGTCGATGTTGATGTAGTCGCTTGGACAATCGACATCTTGGTCTTCATTCTGGCGCCAACTTCTTCTTGAGTTCTTGATCTCGTACTTAAGATCGTTATTGTGTCTTGCTAGAGCTACGATCTCGTCCATGTAGTCCTTGCGTGTAGTCTTTAGTTCTCCTTCGGTTCGATGATCCTTCCCTTTGTTTTCTAACTCCAACATATCATTGCACATTTGGTTCTCTGGCGTCGAATGTGCTGATTTAACTCTGGATGAACGCTGCAATGGATCTATCCTTCTTAGTCTTGACGACGTCCCAGCTTGTCATCTCGGCGTCCATAAATCTGGTAGATGGTGTCCTTGAGGTCTTCATGATAAACTTCTCCAATCGTCCCATGGTGATGTGAGCTGCCATGCTCTTTCCTGCACTCAAGTAGGTGCAATCGAAAACACTATCTATAGGCTTGGTGATTGGGGCGAATGTCCTTCTGGAACGTGAGCTTGAATCTTCCAGCGCTCCTCTTGAGCAGAGTGGCGTTGAAAGTCCCGTGAAGCTTGGTAGTCCAATATTCGTACTTGGTAACTTCCTTCAAGTGAAATCCAAAAGGTGTGCCTTCATCCGGTTGGGTGTACTTGATCTTCGCGTCAAATCATCCTAAAGAGAGTAGAAAAGATGAGGAGTTAGAAAATGGGAAGAGAGTAGTGATCTATGGCTTTAACTTAGTGGTCGTGTCCTACAGTCAGCGTGTGCTCTGATACCATTCTCTGTAGCGACCAGACCCGAATGGATCAAGTCTCTGTGCTCGGTGTCATCCTGGATCGATAATGCCGACACCACACAAGATTGAAGGATTTATAGCGAGTAGCAATCACACACTTATTACATCGTTGTCCACAAGGGAACTGAATACAATAATATGGCTTAAGGCCATCTAATAATAACAGCGGAAGGCTTGGAAGATAAGTGAGTCCATCAACTCCATCGGCATCACCGAGTATAGAACCACGACCTAACACCTTACTAAATCGTTGCGAAAAGTCATAACGTGAAAGTTGCAGCCAGCAACGGGTCACATGGAATATCTTGGCAATGTAACACATAAAGAGCAATGAAACAATAAGCCTATACTACATGCATATATGGCTGGTGGTAAAGCTCTCTGTTTACATTTGCATAAAGCTGGTTTTTCCCTACATCAAAGGAATAATTTTATTTAACTATCATGGTGGTTGTTAAACATTGAGAATGGTTGACAAGATCCTCAATCCCAATTAAAAGTACTCATCAAAACCCAATACATTTATTAGAAGTAACATGTTGAGATTCACATGATATTCAATTACGGATACTCAAAACGTCCATAACCGGGACACGGCTAATCATGATTAGTTTATACACTCTGCAGAGGTTTGCACTTTTCCCCACAAGACTCGATCGCCTCCGCTTGGTTCTCGCACTACATGGTGTTTGAGAAACGGATGACCGAGACATAGTCTTTCAGAAGCGCTAGCACCTTACATGTGGGTAGACCGTACCAACCTACATCCCCTACATTAGCTAGCCTACCCGTAAGAGTTCACACAACTTAGTCAACTACGCCAGAGCCCATAATTGGCTTGTGGCTGCACACGGAAGTTTCCAGTTTGAATAATCTTATGATCCCTTAGAGCACAGGTGGCGGTCCAAGAAATCTGAGCAAGTCTGATGGAAACCAGGTGCCTCAATCCACCCAGATGTGTGTTTAGGTTGCCACCTTAGATAAACCATTAATTAACAATCTCACATCTGTCATGGATATTCACTCACCCAATCCCGTCTACTAGCATAGCATGGCATAACAAGCAAGCGAGAAGTAACTCCCAAGGTTTCATAAGTAAAACAGTAATAGGTACTACCTCAATCTACTTCCCATCCCACAATTTAATTAGATCCTAACCATGCAAGTGTTTGAGAGTTTGATCTAATGCAATAAAACTGGGTAGTAGAAAAGGTATGATCAAGTGTTACTTGCCTTGCTGATGATCCGCGAGACCTAGAGATTCGAAGTAACAAGCGGCGCACTCCGGGTGATCTAACGCAGACAAACAACAAGCATACAATAAGTACTCATCTAATGCACGGGGAAATCTCGAATAAAAGATCTAACCAGATAGTTCAACTTAAGAACCCTGGTTGCAAAAGAATCGAATCAAATAAAACATCGAAAGTCGAAACTCGAGAGAGAACGACTCGGTTTAGCAATCTGAAACTAGGTCAAAATTTTACAGTAGCAAAACTCTGTGTAAGTAGGTTAGTCGGAACGGCGGTTTCGTAATGAAACTCCAGGCGCTTGAATCACCTGATTCCGATAAACGAGCGAGAAAATAAACAGATTTGAAAATCGGATCGGAAATCGAATCAGAAAAATAACGGATTAAATCCGATTAAAAGAAAACGACGAACGGATTAAATAACGGACGTTCGTTAACAGAACTAATCCAACGAACACATTCATTGAAACGAACGGTTTGGTGAACGTTCTTTAAATAAGAAAACCGAAAAAAAAACCATCTAGGGTTTTTTTTTAAAAAAACCGAACATCTTCAAAAAAAAACCGGATCGGGTTTTCTAAAGAAAACCGAACCGGGGCAGGTGGCGGCGGCTACCTCCGGTGGCCGCCAGTGGGCTCGGAGGGCTCGGGGCGGGGGTCGGGAGGCGCGGGGTGCTCGGCGTCGGCCGGGGAGACGGCGGCGGCCTCGACGGGCGGGGGCTCGGGTCGGGGAGGCGGGCGGGCGGTGAGGGAGAGGGGGGGCTCGGGTTTTATAGGAGGGTCTTGCCGGTGGCTTGGGGAGGGGCAAGCCGGGGAGAGGAGGAGGAGTCCTCCTCGGACTCGCCGGCGGGCGGCGTGTGGCAGCCTGCTGTGTGTGAGGAGAGAGAGGAGGCGGGCAGGCGGTGGGCAGGGCCTTGCCTTAGCCCAGGCGCGGCGCAGTTTTTTTTTTTTAAACAAAAACTAAACGGATTAAAAAAATACCAAACGAACTCCGAATTTAATAAAATTAATTTTCCCCGACTCCTAAAAATGAGTCGAACAAAATGAACTTTAAAAACGGCAAATATGCATATTTTTTTAAATGCTCATTTTGCCTAAAGCAAATAAATCTTCAAAAGCCAAATTTGATTTATTTATAATATCTTCATTTTCCTAAATGTTGGGAAAGTCATATTATTCCCTCTCTTAATTTTTTTATAGGAAAAACTTTATGAAGATAATTAAATAAATCCAATGATCCTGTTTTCAAAATTTGGGAAATCCCAAATATGAAAATAATGAAACTTCCAACTCTCTCCGAGGGTCCTTGAATTGCGTGAAATTTTCTAGGATCGGAAAAAATGCGAGAAAATATGATATGCATGATGACCTAATGTATAACATTCCAAATTGAAAATTTGGGATGTTACAGATTCAAGAGCTCGTTTACGGAGGAGAGCTCAATCGGATCTAACTGTTCGGCAAGTTCCGAATTGACGTGAAGATTGGTTTCGATGACTCGAGAAGTCACCGTCGGCGCGACGGCCGAACTGGCGGTCATAAGAAAATCACCCAGCCGGAGAGTCTGGCCAGTGGCCAAGGCCCCTTTGGCGATAGTATTGTCTTTAAAGAAGGGATGAGGCATCCTTCCTGACGGCGACGACACATAGGAACTCTCAATGAAAGCACCAATGTCGGTGTCAAAACCGGCGGATCTCGGGTAGGGGGTCCCGAACTGTGCGTCTAGGCGGATGGTAACAGGAGACAAGGGACACGATGTTTTTACCCAGGTTCGGGCCCTCTCGATGGAGGTAATACCCTACTCCTGCTTGATAAATATTGATGATATAGGTAGTACAAGAGTAGATCTACCATGAGATCAAGGAGGCTAAACCCTAGAAGCTAGCCTATGGTATGATTGTTTTTTCGTCCTACGGACTAAAACCCTCCGGTTTATATAGACAGCGGATAGGTTAGGGTTACACAGAGTCGGTTACAATGGTAGGAGATCTACATATCCGTATCGCCAAGCTTGCCTTCCACGCCAAGGAAAGTCCCATCCGGACACGGGACAAAGTCTTCAATCTTGTATCTTCATAGTCCAGGAGTCCGGCCAACGGTGATAGTTCAGCTATCCGGACACCCCCTAATCCGGGACTCCCTCAGCGAGCTAGAGGAAGAAGAAGCAGGGATCGCGAGCTCTCGGGGCTCGGGCTGTTCGACGGAGTGGACGACGGCGGAGTGGTTGGACATGGTGGCTCGGTACAGGGACGACGGTGGACGCGACTACGTCGGCGGTGCGGCGGCAGGTGCGTCGGCCATGGTGCGGGAGAGCGGGGGAGAGAGGCAGGGGGCGAATGAGGTGTCCACGGGTCGGGCGGCGTGGAGCTCACCCAAGTGCTTTCGGTGGCGCTGGCGGCAAGCAAGCGACGCGCGTGGCGACTCACGCTTCGCCAATGTCACCTTTGTGCTGCGTGGCGGCAATTAAGCAGTGGATCGGCATGGGCCAGCACAGTCTTTGGGCAGGCCAGTTGGCTGCCAGTGGCTGCTGACGTAAGTGGTTTCCCTTTTATTTCTGTTTTTAATTATTTATGTAGGTTTGTTGCATTTCTAAAAATACCTAGGCAACTCCAAAAATCACCAAACTGCACATGGTCCTTACTTGGAATATTTTCAGCATGGAACATTTTAGTTTGGGATTATTTGAGCATTTGAAATATTTTATATAATTTAAATGCCCAAATTCAAATAGCTAAAGATTTAATCCAATGACCTTAGAGTGACCTAGAAATTTGTGCATCACTTCTGGCAGAGGTTTAGGACCAAGGCAAAGGTGATGAACATTTTTAAAAGGGCATTTTAGGTTCACTGAAAATATTTTTAGTAAACCCTAGTTGGATTCAGGAGGGTTACGGGGTTCTGTCTTCCCCATTTCAAATTTCGATGAAAGGTAAACATGATGCAACACTCTAATGCATGGACTAACTAGGATGTGACAACTCACCCCCACTCAAAAACAATCTCGTCCCGAGATTTAGGATCCGTCGGGAAGAAGGTGGGATACTCAAGTCGAAGACGATCCTCCCTTTCCCAAGTTGCTTCTTTCTCGGAATGGTTTGACCATTGAACCTTGAGAAACTTGATATTCGGCGTCGAGTGGTACGCTCGGCTTGATCAAGGATCTGAGCGGGATATTCTCGATAGGTGAGGTTATCTTGGAGATCAAGCGTTTAGTGGTCCACTCCACGGATAGGATCCGAGAAGCAACGCTGAGTTGAAAACGTGGAAGACATCATGGACTCTGGAAAGATGCAGAGGTAGTTCCAATTGGTAGGCAACTTCTCCTCGTTGTGCAAGAATGCGAAAGGGTCCAATGTAACGAGGAGCCAATTTGCCTTTGATACCGAATCGATGGGTTCCCTTCAAAGGAGTAACCCGAAGGTAAGCCTTCTCGCCAACTTCATAAGCCATAGGCTTATGCTTGCGGTCATATTGGCTCTTTTGGCGAGATTGAGCCGTTTTCAATTTCTCACGGATAACGCGAACCTGCTCTTCTGCTTCCTGGATCATATCCGGGCCAAAGAGTTGTCTTTCCCCGGTTTCTGACCAGTTAAGAGGCGTTCGACATTTCCGTCCATAGAGCACTTCGAAAGGAGCTTTGCCCAAACTAGCTTGATAACTATTGTTATAAGCGAACTCGGCGAATGGAAGGCATTTCTCCCAATTCATGCCAAAAGAGATGACAGAAGCTCGAAGCATATCCTCCAGAATTTGATTGACTCGTTCTACTTGACCACTTGATTGAGGATGGAAGGCGGTGCTAAAGGAGAGACGAGTTCCCATAGCATTTTGGAAACTTTCCCAAAATCGAGAGGTGAAGAGACTTCCACGGTCTGAGTTAATCTCCAATGGAACACCATGAAGAGACACTATTCGGGAGATGTATAAATCAGCTAGCTGGCTAGCGGTTATACTCTCACAAACGGGTAGGAAGTGGGCTACTTTGGAAAGGCGATCGACAACAACGAAGATAGCATTATTCCCTCTCTTGGTCCTGGGAAGCCCGGTAATGAAATCCATACCGATTTTATCCCATTTCCATTCAGGAATTGCCAAAGGTTGAAGTGTGCCAGCAGGCCGTTGATGCTATGCTTTAACTCGACAACAGACGTCGCAATTAGCAATGAATTGAGCGATTTCTCTCTTCATCCTAGTCCACCAAAACCTCTGGCGTAGGTCTTGATACATTTTAGTACTACCGGGATGAATGGTGAGAGGAGATTCATGAGCTTCCTTAAGGATCAATTGCCGTAGATGTTGTTTCTTGGGAACCACCAACCGGTTCTCGAAGAAAACAACACCTCGCTCATCTATGGAGAAACACTTAGCAACTCCGCTAGCAATGTTCTCCTTAATCCGAGATATTCCTCTATCATACCGCTGAGCGGTTATGATTTGATCCATAAGGTTGGGTTTCGCCACCAGGGTGGAAAGGAATCCTCGAGGAACAATGTGAAGGTTAATCTTACGTAATTCCTCGTGGAGAAGTGGTTGACTTTGTGGTAACATCAGGTTGTTACAATAAGATTTACGACTTAGTGCATCAGCCATGACATTGGCTTTGCCTGGGGTGTAAGATATTCCTAAGTCGTAATCTGTAATCAACTCAACCCAACGTCTTTGCCTGAGATTCAAATCCGGTTGGGTGAAGATGTATTTCAGACTTTGGTGATCGGTGTAAATTTCGCAACGGTTACCAAGAAGGTAATGTCGCCAGGTTTTGAGTGCATGGACCACTGCTGCAAGCTCTAGATCGTGTGTGGGATAGTTATCCTCATGTGGACGCAACTGTCGGGAAGCGTAGGCAATCACATGATGATCTTGCATGAGTATGCAACCTAGTCCTTGTCGCGAGGCGTCTCAATAGATAATAAAGTCCTTAGAAAAATCTGGTGGTACAAGTGCGGTGCAGATGTCAGGCGTCTTTTCAGTTCTGAAAGCTGAACTCGCCTTTGTGGGGTCCACTCGAACTTTTTATCTTTCTTGAGGAGTTCGGTTAGAGGCTTAGCAACCTTGGAGAAATTCTCGACGAAGCGGCGGCAATAGCTTGCTAAACCGAGGAAACTCCGAACTTGCTTGACCGATTCAGGTGGAGTCCAGTCAAGGACGGCTTGAACTCGCTCGGGGTTGACAGCAATGCCCTTACCAGAGATTACATGGCCTAGATAGGTTACTTCTGGCAACCAGAACTCACATTTAGCGAATTTGGCATAAAGGCAATGATCTCGAAGTTTCATCAATACTAGCCTTAGATGTTCGGCATGTTCTTCCTCATTCTTGGAGTAGATGAGTATATCATCAAGGTATACCACAACGAATTTATCCAAATACTCCATGAAGATCGAGTTCATTAACCGAGAGAAGGTGGCTGAAGCATTGGTTAACCCGAAGGACATGACGGTGTACTCGTATTGGCCATAACGAGTTACAAAGGCCATTTTAGGAATGTCCCCGTTCTTGATTTTGATTTGATGGTAGCCCAACCTCAAATCCATCTTGGAAAAGACTGAGGATCCAGCGAGCTGATCATACAGGTCGTTGATCCTGGGGAGCGGATACTTGTTCTTGATAGTGACCAAATTGACAGGTCGGTAATCTACAACCATCCGATCCGTTCCATCCTTCTTCTTGACGAAGAGGACGGGGCAAGCCCATGGAGATGAACTAGGACGGATGAAACCCTTTTGCAAGGACTCATCGAGTTGTTTCTTAAGCTCGGCTAGTTCTAGGGCTGCCATCTTATAAGGTCTTCTAGAGATTGGGACGGTTCCTGGAACAAGGTCTATCATGAACTCGACATCTCTGTCAGGTGGAACACCTGGCAGTTCTTCTGGAAAGACATCCGGAAAATCACGGACTACCGGAATATCTTCAAGGTCTGGAAGGGGGTTGGCATTTAAGGAGTAGAGCTGACGCTCAGACACTCGGGTTAAAACATTAAATGTCTTGCCCGAAGGATGGGTGAGTTGAACAATTCTAGTAGAGCAATCAATCTTAGCGTAATGGGATGACATCCAGTCCATACCCAAGATGATGTTTATGTCCGAGGACTTGAGAGCTATTAGTGATGCAAGGAAGACTAATCTGTCGACAAGAATTTCATTTCCATGGTTGATTCTAGAGGTTTGCCACTTAGATCCAGGAGTTTGAATTACCATGGAGGTGTGCATGTCACAAAATGTGGTGTTGTGCAATCGAGCATAGCTCTCAGAAATAAATGAATGAGATGCTCCAAGATCAAAAGAACAGTTGCGGATGGCAATTAACAAGGCGTGCATCGAGAACGGCGTTGGGATCCTCATGGGTTTCCTCAGCTAAAACGTAGTTAGCGTGGCCACGGCGATGGCGGCTGGTTTAGCGTGAGCACCTTCCCTTCGGCTTACCACGGCCAATGACTTTCCGATCTGACCGGGTTGTTCGGGGACACTCACGGATGTAGTGACCCGTCTCTCCACACTTGAAACAGGTTATCACATTGGGACGTGGAGCAGGATTAGCAGCGGGGCCACCGTAGGCCTTGGGCGGTGCAAACTGCTGGTTGGGGCGAGGCGCCTCAAAGGATGGCCTCGGAGTGAATCTGGGTGGCGAGCGGTGCTTGGAATCCGACCCGGCGCTCGAGATCGAGAGCGGATGAAGAACCAAAGTCACGGGAGTGCTTGCGTGAAGCTTCAAAGTCAGACTGTCCAGTTTCAGCACTGATAGCCTTGTTGACTAACTTCTGGAAGGAGGTGCACTCGTGCAGAAGAAGATCACGGCGAAGCTCGGGGCTAAGTCCCTTGCGGAACCTTGCCTGCTTCTTGGCGTCGGTAGATACCTCTTCAGGAGCATAACGTGCTAGATTTCCAAACTCACGACTGTATGCATCTACATGCAGTCTACCCTGGGTGACATTGTAGAACTCTTCCCTCTTACGATCCATTTCCGGAATGTGATGCTCATGGAAAGCCGCACTAAACTCAGCCCAGGTAGTGATTTGGCCAACCAGGCGCATAGCCTCGAAATTCTCCCACCAAAGGCTAGCAGGGCCTTCGAGGTGGTAGGCAGCAAAGGTAACCTTATCAGCTTCGGCCACATTGGTAGAACGTAGCTTGTGGGTGATGCTGTGAAGCCAGTCATCCGCATTGAGAGGCTCAACGGAATGTTTGAACTTCAGTGGATCCAGCTTGACAAAGTCATTGAGTGACACCAGGTCATTCCTTGGCTGGCGTGCGGTATTCTGCTCAATCCGCTCCAGCAAGCGATTGGTCTCAGCTTGTTGCATTCTGCCTCCATCATAACTTCGGCCAGAGAAGGCGGTTGAGGTAGATTTACAATCCTAGCTGCGCTGGCTTCTCCCTTCTCCGAAGCAGCAGGGTTGTTGCGGTGTTGACCATCCTAGGAAACAAAACAACGGTTTAGACAAGGATGGCAAAATTTGGCAAGGAAGTGCGGAATGTAATGGGTAACACGGAATGCAGAGATGTTCATCCGTATGACATGGTAATATAGAAACTGCCATATATATACCAACGGTCATACACACCATTCATAGTTTAGTACAAGCCCGACTAGAGTACAACTATGGTGAAAGGCGTTACATCTCATCGGAAGCATTCCAACTCCTATACATTATTTTTCTACACTTCCGGAATTGATACACACTAAGTCATATTCCACAGGTCAGGCAGGACGGTGGAAATACAACTATTACAATACTAGAGATACTACTACCAACTCAGACAGCTCCGTAGTAGTCCTCATAGAAGTCACCTCCATAGCCTGGAAACTCAACATGATTATCTGGAAACAGACGGTCCCGAGGAGCTTGTGGACCATAGGGGCTAGGATGAGGTCTTGGACCAACAAGCGGTGGCTGCAGGGGACCACGGGGTGGGGTGATGCCTCCCACATCACGCCAATCCATCATGTCTGCAGAGCAGATCTCACGGGATCTGATCCCTCATATCCATACATCCGGCTTGCACAACCGTGCAAACCGAGTCAAAGTGGCCCAATGAGCAGCACGGGTGTTGAAAACTCCATTCTCAAGGCCCGATTCTCTCGGTCCTTATCCTCGAGCATCTCAGCGGTGGTGCGGGTTAGTGAGTCCTCTGATGGAATCAGCATAGATGGCCTGAAGATACCCTTGCGCCCCTGGGAGCGAAGCTGGCATATAACGGAAGTCGGTGTTCCGAAGCAGGCCAGTTCTGACTCACATGATGGTCATCATATAGAGTATGCAGCATCCTGCACAGCCATCTCAATAGTGACCCCGAGTCCATAGGAGTGGTGGAGAGGCTCAGTCGATCCAGGATAAAAAGGAAATATCCTGACAGTGCAGAGGTATTGGCTTTGATTAAAGTCTCGGAATTGCTCTTCGACGGTGTATTCGGGATACCAACGGTAACCCGTCTCAATCATAACCCGGACTAACATAGCTGTATGACCGGGCACATCGATGCACCTGGTCGGACGAACCACTTGGTTTTGAGCACGAGTGGCCATCTGAAAGCACAGCCACAATGCAAAGACATTAGAATTTCTAGGGAAAATCGGACAGCATAACATCTGTAAATGCTCAAGAACAGATTTGAGACATTCAAAATCAGATTGCAAAACCACTCAACAACATCATATCAAGGTTCTGGTTCAACTGATAACATACTAAAAGTAGTAGAAACTGAACTGAGGCTGTAACCAACAATCCTATAAGTTACTACGGATTAGTAACACGTGAACCTGATAGAGAGAAGAGAGCCTAGTCCTATACCCACGTAGAATGAGAAGAGGATGACTCAAATCAGAGGGCATAAGGTAAAGGAGTAAAAAGAGCCTTACGTCCCTCCCACAATCAATTCCCCTAAATATAACTAAAGCATTTCTAGACTCGACATCGACCAGTTTGGCTTAGCGAACCTACAGCAGTCCGCTCGATGCCAACGCTGTCGGGACCCGATTCAAGTCACATTGACCTAGCGGTAACACCTCATATCACTTTGCGGCCTCACGCGGTATTCCCACGGTGTCGCCTTACCATGGCCGGGACCGTTTAGCCTTTTGGCTCACGTATATGATAGTGTCGCTAGCATCCACATGACGAGAGAACCGGGCCGACATGGCTAGTCGTGAACCAAAGCGCGCAAACCCATGGGGACAGGTATACATGAATCACATCGAGCATGTCGGTCATCAACGTATGAATCCAGGCTGTAGCACTGGCTAACAGGACTCCGGTAACCCGGCTGTAACAGCTAGGCAGGACTCGGATATCACCGTGTGACATTTCCACGAAGGACGGACATAGGAACGAAGTGAAACACATGCCGGCCAGTCAAGTGTCCAAAGCAGTAGTCTTTGGGCTAGCAAGACTCCGTGAACCGGCTGTAGCGGACAACTATCGCTCAGAAGCACTAGACTACATTTCCCCATATGAGAGGCTGCCAAGGATAAACAACTAGATTGTCGGATCCCACTCATACCAAGCATTTCAATCATACACACAATATGCCCGATATGAGTACATACAACATGGCATCACAACAAAACTCTACAACTCAAAGTACTTTATTTAAGAGGCTCCGAGGAGCCATACATAACATATCCATACAGATAGGGGTCACATGACACGACACTCAAGTCATACAAACATACAAGCACATGCGGAAGCAAACTAGTCTGAGTCTGGACACTAAAAAGAAAGAAAGCTTGATGAAGCCCTTCTATCTCAAAGGCCCTTCACAAGTCTTGGATCACCACAGGTGGCTAGTTCACTCGTCGGCGTCAAGGTCTACATAAAACCCATGGGAGGGGGGTGTTGTCGTCTGAAAACATTAATTAAGAAAACATGAGTGCGGAGGTACTCAAAGAAGTCTTACAAGCAGAATCCTATTATACATGCACATTGTCAAGAAGGTAGTGGAGTTATTGCAGCAAGCCAGCTTTGACTCTTGGCTAAGCTATCCTCACGTGACATCACTTGAAAAGCATTTGTCGCTGCAGAGTCCACTAATCACCATCACAATACTCCACTGTGGATCCTCTCTCGTCAACCCACGAGAGGCCATCCATGATACTCACACTATCTTGAGGCTTTTAGTAGTATCCATTTACTTGTCTATGAACTGTATAGGTGACCAAGTAGTCCTTTATCATGGACGCGCTATTTGAATAGTTTATACCCTGCAGGGTGTACTTCTTCACACGCTCTCACCACTTATCGCCGCTACACGACATGTACTCGGCAACCTTCAAGCGGAAGCCCAGCGAGGGTGTTGGCCACGACCGACTAAACACACGAGTCCCTAGTCCAGGTTTATCGCCTATTCGGGTTCCATCCGCAGGGAGTCCGGCCGAGGTTTCCACTAACGGCCCCGAACGATGTGTGCAGGGTTCCTGAGACACCAAACGGGCGAATCGGTACACCGTACCACGTGCCTACCACAACACAGCCCACCCCTAAGGTCAGCGCTGCGTGCGGCCCCCAGCATGCTACAAACACCAGAAACTACTTGCAACTCCCGGACTGAGGACAAGAGTGGTTAATAAGTCGAGAGGGTCAATTAAGGATCCCAATGCGTGGTAGTAGCTAAGTCTTAAATCACACACACAGATCTCAGTTCTTAGGAACGGCTTCAATGAAACAACCCATCATGTACTCCTACATGGCCTCTCATCGTTACCTTTACCAAATCGTGTTCAACACTTTCACTCTCGAAAACGACACAACCTTTCACTCCAGTTCATCATCCCGATGAGCCAGACCTGACACAACTCTAAGCATAGCAAGCATAGCATGGTAGGAATCACAAACATGGCTCAATCAACTCCTACACATACTAGTGGGTTTCATCTAGTTACTGTGGCAATGACAGGTCATGCAAAGGAAGTGGGTTCAACTATCGCAGCACACCACAGTTTGAATCGCGTTGTCTTAATGCAGTAAACAAGAGCAGAAGCGAGAACATGGGTTTGTATCGGAATGATCAATGGGTTGCTTGCCTGATGTAGTGGTAGTAGGATACTTCCCTTCAGACGGATATTCGGGGTTATCGTCGGAGGCAGAACCTATCACGAAAGACACACCGAACATAAACAACACATGACAATATGCAACAATATGATGCATGCTATGACATGGCAATATGAATGTGTGTTGGCCTAATGCAAGCTAGAACAGAATGAATGAACTCATTTGAATCAAAGATTCAAATGTTAGCTCATTTAACATAGCCATAATGGTGCATTAACTTATTCTGCTTAAACAGCAAGGTTAACTTGTTCTGTCATGCATGAAACCATTACCAATGGATAGATTGAATTTTTCTTATCAAAATTCATATATAAAACTTTACATTTGGAGTTACAGATTAATTTCTATGATTTTTTGAAGTTTGCAACAATTTCTGGAATTTCATGAATACAAATAAAACCAGAAATTAATTATTGCATCAGCAGTGCGTCAGAGTGACGTCAGGGGTCAGCGGGGGCGTCCAGGTCAACCTGACCAGTGGGTCCCGCATGTCAGTGGCTAATTAGGCTAACTAATTTTAATTAAACCTAAACTAGGTTAATTAGCAGAGGGGCCCCACCTAGTCAACTATGTCAGCGGGGTCAAACCCGCCGACGTTTAGCCATCGGCGAAGCCAGACACGGCGGCGAGAGTGCGATTGTGCATTCCGGCGACCAAATGGACGGCGGAGACCATCTACGGGGAGCCGGAGGCAAGCCGCGACGTTTGGTGGTGGTAGTTGAGCTCGGGGTGGTCGGAAACGTCGCCGGCGACGAGCTTGGCGGTCGCCCGAGTCGGGTGAGGACGAACCCATGGCTACGGGGCACGGCAGGGCACGGGGTGAGGTGCGTTGGGCTCTTGGGAGTGCGGTGAGCGCGATGGCGTTCTCGGGGTCGAGCCAACGTGGCTGTGGCCACGACGGCGACGTGCAATGGCGGCGACGGGTGCGGCCGAGCTCGGTGCAGTCGGTGCGGGGCTCGAGAGCGAGAACGAGAAGGATGGGAAGGTAGCTGGGCTCAAGGCGAGTGCGGCGAAGCAGTCGGCGAGGTCGGGGACGAGGTGATGCGGCGGCGACGGCAATGGGGATCTCCGGCGGTGCTCGGTGAAGACGAGCTCGAGGAAGACGAAGCAGGGCTCGCGAGCTCTCGGGGCTCGGGCTGTTCGACGGAGTCGATGACGGCGGAGTGGTTGGACACGGTGGCTCGATACAGGGACGACGGTGGACGCGACTATGTCGGCGGTGCGGCGGCAGGTGCGTCGGCCATGGTGCGGGAGAGCGAGGGAGAGAGGCAGGGGGCGAATGAGGTGTCCACGGGGTCGGGGCGGTGACGTGGAGCTCACCAAGGTGCTCGGTGGCGCGGGCGGCAAGCAGCTGACGCCGTGGCGAGCTCACGCTTGCCGGCGTCACCTCTGTGCCTGCGTGGCGACGACGAAGCAGCTGGCTGGCATGGGCCGGCCAGGTGGGCTGCCAGGTGGGCTGCGGCCAGGTAAGTGGTTTCCCTTTTATTTCTGTTTCTTAATTATTTCTGTAGGTTTGTTGCATTTCTAAAAATACCTAGGCAACTCCAAAAATCACCAAACTGCACATGGTCCTTAGTTGGAATATTTCCAGCATGGAACATTTTAGTTTGGGATTATTTGAGCATTTGAAATATTTTATATAATTTAAATGCCCAAATTCAAATAGCTAAAGATTTAATCCAATGACCTTAGAGTGACCTAGAAATTTGTGCATCACTTCTGGCAGAGGTTTAGGACCAAGGCAAAGGTGATGAACATTTTTAAAAGGGCATTTCAGGTTCATTGAATATTTTTAGTAAACCCTAGTTGGATTCAGAGGGGTTCTGGGGGTTCTGTCTTCCCCATTTCAAATTTCTGATGAAAGGTAAACATGATGCAACACTCTAATGCATGGACTAACTAGGATGTGACATAGCTAATCCTGTCGAAGACTACGCTTTAGGCCACCTCCATCTTGCAGCATGTAGAAGAGAGTAGATTGAAGTTCTCCAAGTAGCATCGCATAGCATAATCCTACCCGGCGATCCCCTCCTCGTCGCCCTGTTAGAGAGCGATCACCGGGTTGTATCTGGCACTTGGAAGGGTGTGTTTTATTAAGTATCCGGTTCTAGTTGTCATAAGGTCAAGGTACAATTCCAAGTCGTCACATTCGAAGATCACGGCTATTCAATAGATTAACTTCCTGCAGGGTGCACCACATAACCCAACACGCTTGATCCCATTTGGTCGGACACACTTTTACGGGTCATGCCGGCCGCGGAAGATCAACACGTCCGCAGCCCCACCTAGGCCAACAGAGAGGTCAGACGCGGTCTAAACCTAAGCGCCAGAGTGCAGGCCCATCGCCTTAGCACACCTGCACGTTGCGTGGGCGGCCGGAAGCAGACCTAGCCTAACAGGCGTTCAAGTTCAATCCGGCGCGCGCCGCTCAGTCGCTGACGTCACGAAGGCTTCGGCTGATACCACGACGTCGAGTGCCCATAACTGTTCCCACGTAGTTGGTTAGTGTGTATAGACCAAATGGCCAGACTCAGATCAAATACCAAGATCTCGTTAAGCGTGTTAATGATGTAATCATGGGCCGACCAGGCCAGGCCCACCTCTCTCCTAGGTGGTCTCAACCTGCCTGCAATAAGCTCCGCCACAAAGTAACAATCGGGGTCGCCGGGAACCCAGCCCACCTTTACCGAGATGGAGCCACCTGCCTTCAGCCCCCATCTCCGAACAGTATCATAAGTAATGTAATAGTAAAGTATATAGCATATGCCCGAGATCACCTCCCGAAGTGATCACGGCCTAGTAGTATAGCATGGCAGACGGACAAGTGTGTAGGGCCACTGATGGAACACTAGCATCCTATACTAAGCAGTAGGATAGCAGGTAAGGTTAACAACTGTAGCAACAATGACAGGCTATGCATCAGAATAGGATTAACCGAAAGCAGTAACATGCTACACTACTCTAATGCAAGCAGTATAGAGAAGGAATAGGCGATATCTGGTGATCAGGGGGGGCTTGCCTGGAAGCTTAGCCGAGAAGGAGGGGTCGTCAACACCGTAGTCGTATTGGGTAGCAGCGGCGTCTGTCTCGGTGTCTAGCAAGAGAATAGGGGAAAGAAACAATAAATACAATGCAAACAATTGCATGACGATGCATGAAGTGACAAAGCGTGATGCTAGGTGTGCCCTAACGCGGTAGTAGGTGATACCGGCGAAGGGGGGGAAACATCCGGGAAAGTATCCCCGGTGTTTTGCGTTTTCGGACAGGTGAACCGGAGGGGAAAGTTGCAGGTTCACTATGCTAGGGATGTGTGGCGGACGAACGGGCTGCATATCCGGAATCGTCTCGTCGTTCTGAGCAACTTTCATGTACAAAGTTTTTTCATCCAAGCTACGGTTTATTTTATATTAAATTTTAAACATTTAATAAGATTTTCTAATTTTTGGATTTAATTTAATTTGAAATTAAATTCGTATTTAGATGTTATGGGTACACATGAAGTGTACCCAGAGTGTGTCTAAGGGGCTGACAGGTGGGCCCTGGTCAATTGTCCAGTCAGCGTTTGACTGGACCGCTGACTGGTCAAAAAGGGCCCATGGGACCCGCATGTCATTGATACATGTTTAACTAAACAACAACTGATTAACTAATCTGGTTGATTAGGTGATTAAGCAGGTTAATTAAGTTAACTAATTAACTTACTAACTAACTAATTAATTAATTAACAATTATTATTTAATTAATCTCTTCTCTTTTGTTTTATTTCTGGGCATGGGACCCACCTGTCATAGGCACAGGGGGCCTTAGCGGGCACCGGGCTGTCGGATTCTGGGCGTCTGGCGCCAGCCAGCGCTCGATGGGGCGGACCGACACGCTGGCGACAGCCACCGGGCGCGACAGGGTGCGGAGTTGCCGCCGTGCTGCAGGTGGCTCATGGGACTGGAGGCGGAGGCGGCAGACTGAAGGGCTGGCGCTTGGCGCGCGCAAGGGCTGCGTCAGCGTCTTGAGATTAGCGGCGAGGTAGCGCCAGCGCCGGCGAGGGACGACGGCGCGTGAGCGCGTGCACGTACGTGCGCACAGAGACAGGAGGAGGAGGAGATGTCGGGGCCTCACCATGGGCCGTGGGGTCTAGGCAGTGGGGCGTGGGGAGGACGACGGGGACGCGAGGGCGACGGGGAGGCAGTCCGGCGAGGTGGCGGTCCGGCGAGTCAGCGGCGCGGGCTCGTGGAGGTCGTTCGGGGAGGAGGACGTGGACGGATCTGCGACGGTGGCGGGGTCGACGACGGGGAAGAGGTCAAGGCGGCGAGGTCTTCGGGCGGTGGTGGTGCGGCGCACGGCGACGGCGCCGATGTCCAGGGGCGTCGGGCTTGTTGCCCCTTCCCGATCCAGATCGGGTCGGGGAAGAGGAGCGAGGGGGAGGCGAGCCGGAGACAGGCGATGAGGGAAGGCCCGGCGACGAGCGTCGGCGACGGCGTCAGGCGCGCGAGGTTCTTGGGCAGCGGCTCCAGATCGAAGGAGAGGGAGCCCGGGGGGAGTGGGGATCGGGAGGAGTGGGGGAATGGGGTGGTTAGTGGCTAGGGTTTCCCGTCGGTGGGGTTATGGGGAGTGAGGGGCCGGTTGGGCTCTTGCCCAGTTGGGCTGGTGGCCTGCTGGGCCGAAGCCCGGGGGTTGTTTCCTTTCTCTTTTTTTGTGTTTTGTTTTCTTTGCAAGTTTCTTTTCTTTTATTTATTCTCCTTTTCTATTTTATTTAATTTTAGGGCATTTAAGCACTATATAAAATTGTGTCTTCTACACCATAATTACCTATGCCATTTTTGGCACAGTCCGAACATTTTTATCTTAATGTTTGAAAACTTTTGATGTTTGCCTTTACTTCAAATTTGAATTTGGATCGGTTCTCAACTAACGCGAGATTAGCAATAGGGATCGTGGTGACGTGGCATCATTAGCTGGGTATTACTGTAGCTTAGTTATCCGGGCGTCACATCGACGAAAATCAATTCCAGCCGCCGCAAGTTCCAGAACCACCAGATCCAATCTAGACACCACCACGAAGGGGTTCATCATCCTCATTGGTGCCTCTCCGATGATGCGTGAGTAGTTCATTGTAGACCTACGGGTCCGTAGTTAGTAGCTAGATGGCTTCCTCTCTCTCTCTCTCTCTCTTTTGATTCTCAATACAATGGTCTCTTGGAGATCTATTTGATGTAACTCTTTTTGCGGTGTGTTTGTTGGGATCCGATGAACTTTGAGTTTATGATCAGATCTATGTTTGTATCCATGAAAGTTATTTGAGTCTTTTGATCTCTTATATGCATGATTACTTATAGCCTCGTATTTCTTCTTCGAATCTTTGGTTTAGTTAGGCCGACTAGATCAATTTTTCTTGCCATGAGAAGAGGTGCTTTGTGATGGGTTCGATCTTACGGTGCTTGATCCCAGTGACAGAAGGGGAACCGACAAGTATGTATCGTTGCTATTAAGGATAACAAGATGGGGTCTATTTCTACATAAATAGATCTTGTCTACATCATGTCATCATTCTTATTGCATTACTCCATTTCTCCATGAACTTAATACACTAGATGCATGCTGGATAGCGGTCGATGTGTGAAGTAATAGTAGTAGATGTAGGCAGGAGTTGGTCTACTAATCTTAGACGTGATGCCTATATAATGATCATTGCCTGGATATCGTCATGATTATTTGAAGTTCTATCAATTTCCCAACAATAATTTGTTTACCCACCGTATGCTATTTTTCTCGGGAGAAGCCAAGTGAAATCTACGGCCCCCGGGTCTTGTAGCGACCCGACCTCAGACGGTCAAGCCTCTGTGTTTCTGTGCCATCCCTGGATCAGTATGCTGGCACACACAGTACATCAATGTATATATCAAAGTGCAATCACATGTATAAATAACGTAAAAGTGATATATACCTCATAAGTCACAGCGGAAACAATCAAACGGGTGTGGAGTCCCATCAACGCCATCGGCAGGTTGAGTGTAGACCGTAACCCTATATCGTAACTCTTACTCGTCGAGGAAATATCTGCAACATGATACGTTGCAGCCGTGTAGGTCAAGACATTGAATGTACCGCAAGATCACAATAAGAGAAAACAGATGATAAACTATACTATATGCGGATGGCTTTGTGGCTCAGATCTGAGTTTTGTTTGCGTAAAAGCTGGTTTTATTTTCTCTACATCAAAGGAATAAATGAAGTCTGTACTATAGAGTATTCTATCATGACATGGTTCCGCCAACCGATGTCTCATAGCCCAAATCATCATAAGTTGCCCACAATTAAGTTATCATCCGGTGTTGAGAGTTCCAGATAGATCCAAGTCCAGAGCTCAAATTGTCCGTAATCGGGACACGGCTAATCGATTAGGTTTTAACCCTCTGCAGAGGTTTGTACACTTTACCCGCAAGATTCGATCCTCTCTTTACGTTCTCGCACTTCACGGTGTTTGAGAACAAGACGATCGAAACATGGTCTTCGAAGAGTTCCCCGACCACCGTCCGGTGCTCATCCAATCCTACCGTAGTTCTACATCTGCTAGCACCGTCCCAGCCAGAGTCACAACTAAGGTCAACCAAGCCGAGCCCATAGTGACTTGCGGTTGCAGGTAAGCTTCCGGCATGAAGTATTCTTCCGTCTCTTTGA
Source organism: Aegilops longissima (assembly GCA_021605205.1). Taxonomy (NCBI): domain Eukaryota; kingdom Viridiplantae; phylum Streptophyta; class Magnoliopsida; order Poales; family Poaceae; genus Aegilops; species Aegilops longissima. The sequence continues at coordinate 605,370,731 of CM038682.1, forward strand.
GTCTGGGTGAAGCTTTCCGCAAGATGTCATGGCGCTTCTCCATGCATCCCGCCAACCACTGGTTTTCTCCAGGTGCCCGTCAACCGTCCTTCACCCAAAGAGTGTGTATTGAATTCTTGTCTCGAGTCTTGAAGTCTTGAGGCCTTGAAAATGCAGTCCTTGCAGATGCCATCATGGAGTTGTCGTCATTGACGAGAGTCCTTCTTCTTCACACCACTCGAAAGCACTCATACCAACCCGTCTACTATAGCGTAGCATTAAAATAAATGACGTCCGGGCTTGGTAACAGGGTGATGGGTTCCTACCTCATGCATACTACTCAACTACAAGAATCAATAACACTACTGGAGGGTGGTTGCAAAGATACCACTAAATGCAATAAAACATAGGTACGAAAGCATGGTCAAAGTGAACTTGCCTTGCTGACGATCTTCGAAAACTAGGGACTCGTGGGAGCAAGCTTCGCACTCCGGAAATTCTACCGAGGCAAACAATAATCACAATAAGCATATAGCATATGATCACTTAACACAATAGCATAGTAACATAACACACCAAAATAAACGAATCAAAACCCAAAGGAAAACTCGAAGAAATCCAACTCAAGGTTTTCCTACTTCAGGCAACAACTAAAAATAGTTTTTCATAACAAAATTTTTCTTAACATAACCTAGGCATGGGTTTTTTGTTAACTTAACAGAAAAGAATGCATTAAGCAACTAGGAGCAAAAAGAATCACTTTAAAAGCTATTATAAAACTCCTATTAGGCCTAAAGCAATTTCTAATAAGAAAAGTAAAATAAAAGTTATATTTATTATAAATAAAAGTTCATGCTCTAAAGTGACAGAAACTAACCTAGAATAATCAATCACATGTGAAAAATAAATTTATTTGCTAATTAAAATAATAGGAAAACAGTAGCTAGTTAATTAATTAAGAATAACATGATTCTGATTAAAACTATTTTTTATTAATACTAAAATGCCCAAATAAATTCCTACGGTTAGGCAATGTCAAAACAAAGTTGGGACAAAAAGAATCACCCAAAAATAAATTTCCTAACTCATTTTATAGCAGATTTACTATTCTGACTAAATCTAAAATAAAGCAATTGTAAATAATTTTAACATAGCTAATTATATTTTCTACAGAAACTATAAGAAATTTGCAAACCAACAAAAAAAGAATCACTTAAAAATATTAAGTAGATTAAAAGATATGAATTTTTCAAATCTGAAACTATTCTGTTAAAACAGAAAACGAAAATAAAAGAAAAACGGGCTAACTGGGCCTAACTAACGCCCTGTGCGTAATTTAACTAAATGGGCCCTAGGGTTAAACGAATCGGGCCGGTAAAAAATATAAACCCTAACTAAATAAACCGGACTAACCGGACCGAACCGGTTTTAATTAAAAGAACATACCCCTTCAGGGGTTTCTAATCTACGCCGTAGAATCGGGATCGGACGGCGGAGGGAAACTCCGGCGGCTTACCGGACGTCGACGGCGGCGGCGGCTCGGGCGGCGAGTGTTCCGGCGCCTTCGGTGGTCGGGGGCGACGGCGGGGAGCTCCGGCGGGTGCGGCGCGACGAGGGGTGCGTTGGTGGAGTCCGCGAGATCGGGGTGGCAGGGTGAGTCGGGTGAGGCAAATGGCGGCGGTGGCGTGCTCGGGCTCCGGCGAGCACGTCTGGAGGAGAGAGGGTCCGTGAGGGGCGAGGGTGGGGGACGGGTGCGGAGAGGGGTATTTATAGGGCGGGCACGGCTTGGCGAGGGGCAAGCCGGTAGGGCGAATCATGGCGAATCCGGATCCTTCGGGATCCGGTGAGCGGCGGCGTGTGAGTGGCGCGGCGAGGGAAGGAGACGGGTGGGGTCCACCTGCCGGCGACGGCGGGAGCGGGTTTGGTCGGTCGACCGAACCGGATAGGTTTCGGGCGAGGGGGGGGTGCGGTCGTGGGCTGGCGCGCCTGGTGGGCTCGGTCGGCTGGCGCTGGTGGGCCGCTGGTGTTGGCTGGGCGGTTGGCGGGCAGCGCCAGGGCTTTTTTTGAAAAAAATAAAACAGAGAAAAAATATATGATATATAAAAATTTTATATAGGACATATATATATCAAAATGATCAGGGAAATATTCCCTATCATTTGAACATTTTTCCAGAGGCAAAATCCAAACTTTATAAAAATTCAATTTTTTTCAAAATTCAAATAAAACTCAAATTTGAAAGGGTTTTCAAGATACTTTCAAATGACTTTCAATTTGATTCTTTTTAACCTCCAACTCATATTTCATATAATTGAAGAAGTCATTTTATCTTCTCTCATGAAAATCATAGAGTTGCTTAAAGCTTTGAATTTGAAATATTTTCAATTGAAATTCAAATCCTTCCAAAACCCTTTTCATTCCAAATGGAAGAAGTCATGTCATCTTCACTCTAGGGTTTGGTGTTGGAATGAACTTGAATTCATTGAGATCCAAAAAGGGCAAAGGGGGAAAGTTTGGGAAAGTCATTTCATTCCCTCTCATTCAACTTTCAAAAGTTTCAAATTCCACTCAATTTCACTCCATCAATCAAACAAACAATCAGACAACAAGCATAGTTATTTATTTAATATAACATTCCAAAATTTAGAATTTTAGGATGTTACAGGTCTCTTCTTTATTGTATTTGCCTTTGCGATCTATCTTTATTTTCTTTTATTTTTAGATCTATTAATCTAAAAATACAAAGATACCTTGCTGCAATTTTTATTTATTTACTTTATCTCGCGTTCCCGCCAGATCTATTTATCCAATCTACTACAATTTTACCTATCTTTTTACCCGTGAGGGATTGACAACCCCTCTGTTACATCGGGTTTCAAGTATTTGTTCTTTGTGTGCAGGAGCTGTTTACGTGGTGTTGCGTGGTTCTCCTACTTGTTCAATAACCTTGGTCTCATCACTAAGGGAAATACCTACCGTAGCTGTGCTGCATCATCCCTTCCTCTTTGGGGAAATACCGACGTAGTTCAAGCCGCAATCAGTGCACGTGTGAGTTAGCACAAGATAAGAAATGCTCAAAGATATTTGAAGCATGGTATAAGAACATGTCATCCATCATGAAAGAATAGTTGTTATGTATAACATGATGGGGACACAAATTGAGAATGCAATTATAGCAAGTGTGTGTCACAACAAGATCATTTTTATTCATGGGATGCATATGGTGCACACAATCATGGGGGTCATGCAATTCATAGGATCTAGAAAAATCTCCTAATGGGTATGAGGAAACTATGGGGTTCTCATCATGAGCAATAGCTGAAGCATAATATGGAGAAAAGTGACAACATGGCAAACAATGCATGTCCAAAGCTAGATGGTCATGGCATGGCATATGATGTAAAAGAAACATATCAATATCATCACAAGAAAAGCAAATGCCAATAACCATGTGCTTGTCATCTGTGCCATATGTGCAAATTGGGTTTATTTTAATGGCATATGCATAGCCACTACGATGAGATTGCAAATAAGACATATGATTGATCTCATGCATAGCATATGACAAGTCAAGTGGATCGTCGAACATGATGTGACCGAGAGAATTATCACAAGAAATCCTATGTAACATGTCATCACAACTAATAGACTCCACATGGCAATCATCAAAGTCATCATAAACGGGTAAATCATCGCATGAGAAAGTCGCAATAGCATGAAGTATGTTAATAGGAGGATCAATATCATGCAAGCAATCATTATCAAGAATGTCCACTAGTGGGACTACAACATCTCCACCACCTATGTTACCTTTGTAATTCCACTCATGTGGTGTAGGTGAGGTGGCAAGGACCAATTCATGGGCATCGTCATTGTGATGGAACCATGTGGGGGGTGCATCATAGTCCACCATGGCCATCGTCTTGTCCAAAGGAAGGACATAGTCGTCAAGGATCAGTGCGTCATCATAGATGGGACCTAGCACCAAATGAGAATACACAATAGAGGTAGAGGTTAAGTCATTAGTGTTGAAGGTGGCCTCACATGACCTATCAACTATCTCACTCTCTCTATGTGGTGGCTCATTCACTCCCTCAAAGTAGGTGCACTCAATGTCACATATGGTGGAGTCACTCGAATCACTCAAGTGGTGGTGGTGGCTCTCCTCACATGGGAATTGGGGCAAGTCATCATATATGGGGCTAGTGGTGAAGTCACTCTCACTCTCAATATGGTGGCACAATTCACTCAACTCATCACCATACGTCGCCGTGATCAAAGGGAAAATCCCATGCTCAACCATCTCGTAGTCATCGCCGTTGATGAAGGCCGAAGATGGCACACCATCACTCTTGCCGTGGATGAAGGCCAAAGATGGCACGTCGTCACTCTCGCCTCCGAAGATGGAAGCATCATCCTTGCTCGTAACTGTGTCGCTCGCCTCCAAATCTTGGTCCTTGAGTTGCTCCGTAGTCGTACTCGTCGCCGCACCGTCTTGAAAAAGAGTCGTAGTAGACTCGGCATCGTCAATGCCATAAAGAGGGATGGCAGTGAAGTCGAACTTGGGGACGTCATCTTGGAGCTTGTCGGGCCTAGACGTCTCGGTGGTACTAGCCTCATGCTCGCCGTGTTGGAGCGTGTCGTCGCGAAGTGTGCTTGGGGTCGAGTAGACTTGGCCTTCATGAGTTCTTGCTTCGCCTTGAGAGCACCAACGTACATGTCATCGAGGGACTCGTAGTTGTTGGTGAAGATAGGCTTGGTGATGCTATTGTTCAATCCCATCATGAAGTAGAACTTCATCCAAATGGGGTCATCCACACCGGCTCGTGGCAAGGATTTCTTCATGTTCTTGAAGTACTCGTCGAGGGACTTGGATCCTTGTATGGTGTTCTCCAATTGGCGTTGAATATGTTTCGTGTAGGTGGAAGGCACAAATTCTCTCCGCATCATTTTCTTCGTCTTGGACCAACTCATGTTGAAGCTCGTCGAAGGTGTGTGAAGCCACCAAATCAACGTGTAGTCATGGAAGGTACTTGTGGCACACTTCACTTGATCTTAGGAGGGGACTTGGTGTAGCTTGAGGTAGTCGTCCATCTTGCGCTCCCACTTGAGGTACTCTTCAGGTTCATTAGTCCCAAAGAATAGAATCTTATCGGTGTTGGCGAAGTCGAAGTAGCTCGTGGAAGTAGTGGACTTCAGCTCGTGGAGTAGGCGAAGATGTCGTACGTCCGAAGGCTAAGATGCCTTGAAGTCACTTGGCAAAGATGGCAAGGTAGATGGTGAAGTCGTAGAGCGGTGGTTCGTGTTGAGCTCTTGACCTTCAAGTTCTCGTTGGTGATAGTGTCGACGCTGATGAGACCTTGCCGGAGATGGTAGCTCGATAGTCTTTTCACTTGAGCGTCTTCTCGAAGATGAGGAAGACAACTTGCGGTTGTTGATGAGGACCTTGATCTCCTCCATGTGCTTGTCCATCTTGGCATCGATGAATGTCTTCATGGCATCGAACTCGTCGTCGTAGTTGTAGACCAGAGGTGATGTGCTTTGCCTATCCATCACAAGACTCGAGCAAAGGTGAGTAGGAAATGAGATAAACAATACCAAGTGCTACGTCTTGAGCTTGCGTTGGTTTTCCTCGAAGAGGAGAGGGTGATGCAGCAAAGTGTAGCGTAAGTATTTCCCTCAGTTTTGAGAACCAAGGTATCAATCCAGTAGGAGGCTCCTCAAAAGTCACACGCACCTACACAAACTAACTGAGAACTCGCAACCAACGCAATAAAGGGGTTGTCAATCCCTTCACGGCCACTTGCGAAAGTGAGATCTAATAAAGATAGTAAATAATATTTTTGGTATTTTTGGTATAGATACAAAAAGTAAAGATGCAAATAAAAGTAGATTGAAAGCAAATATGATAAGAGATAGACCCGGGGCCATAGGTTTCACTAGAGGCTTCATCGAGATAGCATAAGTATTACGATGGGTGAACAAATTATCTGTCGAGCAATTGATAGAAAAGCGCATAGTTATGAGATTATCTAGGCATGATCATGTATATAGGCATCACGTCCATAACAAGTAGACTGACTCCTGCCTGCATCTACTACAATTACTCCACACATCGACCGCTATCCAGCATGCATCTAGAGTATTAAGTTCATAAGAACAGAGTAACGCATTAAGCAAGATGACATGATGTAGAGGGATAAACTCATGCAATAGGATATAAACCCCATCTTGTTATCCTCGATGGCAACAACACAATACGTGCCTTACAACCCCTTCTGTCACTCGGTAAGGACACCGCAAGATTGAACCCAAAGCTAAGCACTTCTCCCATGGCAAGAAAGATCAATCTAGTAGGCCAAACTAAACCGATAATTTAAAGAGACTTGCAAAGATAACTCAATCATACATAAAAGAATTCAGAGAAGATTCAAATATTATTCATAGATAAACTTAATCATAAACGCACAATTCATCGGATCTCGACAAACACACCACAAAATGAGATTACATCGAATAGATCTCCACAAGAGAGGGGGATAACATTGTATTGAGATCCAAAAAGAGAGAAGTCATCTAGCTAATAACTATGGACCCGTAGGTCTGTGGTAAACTACTCAAAACTCATCGGAGGGGAAAGGATGTTGATGTAGAGGCCCCCGTGCTTGATTCCCCCTCAGTGAGTGCCGCGAAGGCTCCAAGATGGGATCTCGCAATCTGAAGGTTACTGGCGGTGGAAATTGTGTTTCGTGGTGCCCTGGATGTTTTCGGGTGCAGGGTATATATAGGAAGAAGAAGTACGTCGGTGGCATGAGGGGCCCACGAGACAGGGGCGCCCCTATAGGGCGCCCTCCTATCTCGTGGAGGCTCCGGTTGCTTCTTGACTTGCACTCCAAGTTCTCTGGATCACGTTAAGAGAAAATCATGTTCCCGAAGGTTTCATTTCGTTTGGACTCCGTTTGATATTCCTTTTCATCGAAATACTGAAATAGGCAAAAAAAACAGAAATTCTGGGCTGGGCCTCCGGTTAATAGGTTAGTCCCAAAAATAATATAAAAGTGGAAAATAAAGCCCAATAAAGCCTAAAACAGTAGATAAAGTAGCATGGAGCAATCAAAATTATAGATACGTTGGAGACGTATCCAGGCATCCCCAAGCTTAATTCCTGCTCGTCCTCGAGTAGGTAAATGATAAAAGAGAATTTTTGATGCGGAGTGATACTTTGGCATAATTTCAATGTAAATCTTCTTAATTGTGGTATGAATATTCAGATCTGAAAGATTCAAGACAATAGTTCATATTGACATAAAAATAATAATACTTCAAGCATACTAACTAAGCAATTATGTCTTCTCAAAATACCATGGCCAAAGAAAGTTATCCCTACAAAATCATATAGTCTGGCTATGCTCCATCTTCCCCACACAAAATATTTAAATCATGCACAACCCCGATGACAAGCCAAGCAATTGTTTCATACTTTAACATTTTCAAAACTTTTTCAATCTTCACGCAATACATGAGCGTGAGCCATGGATATAGCACTATATGTGGAATAGAATGATGATTGTGGAGAAGACAAAAAGGGAGAAGATAGTCTCACATCAACTAGACGTATCAACGGGCTATGGAGATGCCCATCAATAGATATCAATGTGAGTGAGTAGGGATTGCCATGCAACAGATGCACTAGAGCTATAAGTATATGAAAGCTCAACAAAAGAAACTAAGTGGGTGTGCATCCAACTTGCTTGCTCACGAAGACCTAGGGCATTTTGAGGAAGCCCATCATTGGAATATACAAGCCAAGTTCTATAATGAAAAATTCCCACTAGTATATGAAAGTGACAAAATGAGAGACTCTCTATCATAAAGATCTTGGTGCTACTTTGAAGCACAAGTGTGGTAAAAGGATAGTAACATTGCCCCTTCTCTCTTATTCTCTCATTTTTATTTTTTATTTTTTTTCTTTTTTTTCTTTGGGCCATTTCCTATTTTTTATGGCCTCTTTTTTTTCGTCCGGAGTCTCATCCCGACTTGTGGGGGAATCATAGTCTCCATCATCCTTTCCTCACTGGGACAATGCTCTAATAATGATGATCATCACACTTTTATTTACTTACAACTCAAGAATTACAACTCGATACTTAGAACAAAATATGACTCTATATGAATGCCTCCGGCGGTGTACCGGGATATGCAATGAAACATGAGTGACATGTATGAAAGAATTATGAACGGTGGCTTTGACACAAATACGATGTCAACTACATGATCATGCTAGCAATATGACAATGATGGAGCGTGTCATAATAAACGGAACGGTGGAAAGTTGCATGGCAATATATCTCGGAATGGCTATGGAAATGCCATAATAGGTAGGTATGGTGGCTGTTTTGAGGAAGATATATGGTGGGTGTATGATACCGGCGAAAAGTGTGCGGTATTAGAGGGGCTAGCAATGGTGGAAGGATGGGAAAAAGTGCGTATAATCCATGGACTCAACATTAGTCATAAAGAACTCATATGCTTATTGCAAAAATCTAGAATTTATCAAAGCAAAGTATTACACGCATGCTCCTAGGGGGATAGATTGGTAGGAAAATACCATCGCTCGTCCCCGACCGCCACTCATAAGGAAGACAATCAATAAATAAATCATGCTCCGAGTTCATCACATAACGGTTCACCATACGTGCATGCTACAGGAATCACAAACTTGAACACAAGTATTCTTTAAATTCACAAATACTCAACTAGCATTACTCTAATATCACCATCTGCATATCTCAAAACAATTATCAAGCATCAAACTTTTCTTAGTATTCAACGCACTCAAAAGAAAGTTTCACATATCTTGAATACCAAGTATATTAACATTAAGCAAATTACCATGCTACTAACTACTCTCAAAATAATCTAAGTGAAGCATGAGAGATCAATAGTTTCTTCAAAACAAATATACCACCGTGATCTAAAAGATCTAAGTGAAGCACTTGAGCAAAAATTATCACGCTCAAAAGATACAAGTGAAGCACTAAGAGCAAAACTATCAAGCTCAAAAGATATAAGTGAAGCACATAGAGTATTCTATCAAATTCCAATTCATGTATGGCTCTCTCAAAAGGTGTGTACAATAAGGATTATTGTGGTAAACTAAAAAGCAAAGACGCAAATAATACAAGACGCTCCAAGCAAAACACTTATCATGTGGTGAATAAAAATATAGCCCCAAGTAAAGTTACCAATGAACGAAGACGAAAGAGGGGATGCCTTCCCGGGGCATCCCCAAGCTTAGGCTTTTGGCTATTCTTGAATATATTGGGGTGCCATGGGCATCCCCAAGCTTAGGCTCTTGCCACCCTTTATTCCATAGTCCATAAAAGCTTTACCCAAAACTTGAAAACTTCACAACACCAAACTCAATAGAAATCTCGTGAGCTCCGTTAGAGAAAGAAAACAAAAGACTACTTTAAGGTTCTGTAATGAACTCATTATTTATTTATATTTGTGTTAAATCTACTGTATTCCAACTTCTCTATGGATTATAAACTAATTTATTGTCCATGGATTCATCAAAATAAGCAAACAACACACGAAAAACAGAATCTGTCAAAAACAGAACAGTCTGTAGTAATCTGTAACTAAAAAAACTTCTGGAACCCAAAAAATTCTACCAAAATTAGAAGACCTAGAAAATTTGTCTATTGATCAGCAGTAATTTGAATCACTATTTTATCACGTTCTGGTGATTTTTAACAATTCGGGCACTGAGCGCAAAGTTTCTGGAAATTACAGCAAGATCAAATAACTATCATCCAAGAAGATCCAATAGGTTTAACTTGGCACAAACACTAATTAAAAGATAAAACCACATCTAAACAGAGGCTAGATGGATTATTTATTCCTAAACAGAAACAAAAACAAAAAACATAAAGAAAATTGGGTTGCCTCCCAACTAGCGCTATCGTTTAACGCCCCTAGCTAGGTATAAAAGCGAGGATAGATCTAACGAGTGCCGTCTTTGGCACTAAACTCATAAGTAGCACGCTTGATAGATTCATTAGGTAATTTAACTTTATTTCTTGGAAAGTGCTCCACGCCTTTCTTTAAGGGGAATTGGAATCTAATATTCCCTTCCTTCATATCAATAATCGCACCAATCGTTCTAAGGAAAGGTCTACCAAGAATAATAGGACATGAAAGATTGCAATCTATATCAAGAACGATAAAATCTACGGGCACCAAATTTCTGTTTGCAACCATAAGAACATCATTAATCCTTCCCATAGGGTTTTTAATGGTGGAATCCGCAAGGTGCAAATTTAACGAGCAATCATCAAGATCATGGAAACCTAGAATATCACATAAAGTTTTCGGAATCGTGGAAACACTAGCACCCAAATAACACAAAGCAAAACACTCATAATCATTAATTCTAATCTTTATAGTAGGTTCCCACTCATCATTAAGTTTTCTAGGTATAGAAACTTCCAAATTAAGTTTTTCATCATAAGATTGCATCAAGCCATCAACAATATGCTTAGTAAAAGCTTTATTTTGACTATAAGCATGAGGAGAATTAACAACGGCTTGCAACGAGGAAATACAACCTTTTAAAGAGAAATTATCATAATTCAATTCCTTGAAGTCCGAGATAGTGGGTTCAACATTATTAGAAGTTGAGGATTCTCCAATCTCACTTTTACCAAATTTATCATTAAGATCTAAAGATTCCGAATTCTTGGGACGCCTTCTAGGCAAAGTTGATTCATCATCAATCTCATAATCATCAAAGTTCATATTGCAAAACATAGATCTAATCGGAGATGCATCAATAACTTTAAGATCCTCATAATTATTTTCATGAAAACTAGAGGAACACACTTTTATAAAGCTTTCTTTCTTAGAACGCAATCTAGCGGTTCTTTCCTTGTACTCGTCAATGGAAATTCTCATTACTTTGAGAGACTCATTGATATCATGCTTAGGAGAAGAAGATCCAAGTTTAAGAGAATTAACATCAAGCGAAAGTCTATCAACGTTCTAGGCCAAATCATCAACTTTGAGCAATTTTTCTTCAAGAATAGCATTAAAATTCTTTTGAGAGATCATAAATTCTTTCACGCTATTCTCAAAATCAGAGGGCATCTTATTAAAATTACGATAATAATTATTGTAGGAATTTCCATAATTATTAAAGGGATTACTAGGGAACGGTCTAGCATTAAAATTTCCTCTATAAGCATTGTTTCCAAAACTATTCCTACCAACAAAATTCACATCCATAGATTCATTATTATTCTCAATCAAGGAAGACAAAGGCATATCATTGGGATCAAGAGGAGTATTTTTAGTAGCAAGCATCTTCATGAGTTCATCCATCTTTCCACTCAAAACATTGATTTCTTCTATAGCATGCACTTTTTTACTAGAATATCTTTCGGTGTGCCATTGAGAATAATTATCCATAATATTATCAAGTAATTTGTAGCATCTCCTAACGTGATTTCCATAAAGGTGCCTCCCGCGGCCGAATGTAAGAGATTTCTAGAAGCAAAGTTCAAACCGGCATAAAATTTTTGTATGGTCATCCATAAATTCAAACCATGAGTAGGGCAATTGCGAAGCATCAATTTCATTCTTTCCCAAGATTGGGCAACATGCTCATGATCAAGTTGTTTAAAATTCATAATATCGTTCCTAAGAGTGATGATCTTAGCAGGAGGAAAATACTTAGAGATAAAAGCATCTTTGCACTTGTTCCAAGAATCAATACAATTTTTAGGCAAAGACGAGAACCAAACTTTAGCACGATCTCTAAGTGAAAACAGAAATAACTTCAGTTTGACAACATTGTTATCCGTATCTTTCTTCTTTTGCATATCACACAAATCAACAAAGTTGTTTAGATGAGTAGCGGCATCTTCACTAGGAAGGCCGGCGAATTGATCTTTCATAACAAGATTCAGCAAAGCGGTATTGATTTCACAAGACTCATCATTATTAAGAGGAGCAATCGGAGTACTAAGGAAATCATTATTATTGGTATTCGAGAAGTCACACAATTTGGTATTATCTTGCGCCATGGCAACAAGTAATCCAACACACAAGCAAACAAGCGGACGAGAAAAAAGGCAACGGGAAAAAAGGAGGAGATTGGGAAAGAGAGGGCGAATAAAACGGCAAGGGTGAAGTGGGGGGAGAGGAAAACGAGAGGCGAATGGCAAATAATGTAAATGCGAGGGAGATAGGTTTGTGATCGGTACTTGGTATTTCTTGACTTGAGCAAAGACCTCCCTGGCAACAGCGCCAGAAATCCTTCTTGCTACGTCTTGAGCTTGCGTTGGTTTTCCTCGAAGAGGAGAGGGTGATGCAGCAAAGTGTAGTGTAAGTATTTCCTTAGTTTTGAGAACCAAGGTATCAATCCAATGAGAGGCTCCTCAAAAGTCCCACGCACCTACACAAACAAACTGAGAACTCGCAACCAACGCAATAAAGGGGTTGTCAATCCCTTCACGGCCACTTCATGAAAGTGAGATCTAATAAAGATAGTAAATAATATTTTTGGTATTTTTGGTATAGATACAAAAAGTAAAGATGCAAATAAAAGTAGATTGAAAGCAAATATGATAAGAGATAGACCCGGGGGCCATAGGTTTCACTAGAGGCTTCTGTCGAGATAGCATAAGTATTACGGTGGGTGAACAAATTACTGTCGAGCAATTGATAGAAAAGCGCATAGTTATGAGATTATCTAGGCATGATCATGTATATAGGCATCACGTCCATAACAAGTAGACTGACTCCTGCCTGCCTCTAGTACAATTACTCCACACATCGACCGCTATCCAGCATGCATCTAGAGTATTAAGTTCATAAGAACAGAGTAATGCATTAAGCAAGATGACATGATGTAGAGGGATAAACTCATGCAATATGATATAAACACCATCGTGTTATCCTCGATGACAACAACACAATACGTGCCTTGCAACCCCTTCTGTCACCGGGTAAGGACACCGCAAGATTGAACCCAAAGCTAAGCACTTCTCCCATGGCAAGAAAGATCAATCTAGTAGGCCAAACTAAACCGATAATTCGAAGAGACTTGCAAAGATAACTCAATCATACATAAATGAATTCAGAGAAGATTCAAATATTATTCATAGATAAACTTAATCATAAACCCACAATTCATCGGATCTCGACAAACACACCGCAACAAGAGATTACATTGAATAGATCTCCACAAGAGAGGGGGATAACATTGTATTGAGATCCAAAAAGAGAGAAGAAGCCATCTAGCTAATAACTATGGACCCGTAGGTCTGTGGTAAAATACTCACAACTCATCGGAGGGGCAAGGATGTTGATGTAGAGGCCCCCCGTGCTTGATTCCCCCCAGAGTGTGTCGTGAAGGCTCCAAGATGGGATCTCGCGGATATAGAAGGTTACGGTGGTGGAAATTGTGTTTCGTGGTGCCCCTGGATGTTTTCGGGGTACGTAGGTATATATAGGAAGAAGAAGTACGTCGGTGGCATGAGGGGCCCACGAGATAGGGGCGCGCCCTATAGGGGGCGCTCCTATCTCGTGGAGGCTCCGTTGCTTCTTGACTTGCACTCCAAGTTCTCGGATCACGTTCGCGAGAAAATCACGTTCCCGAAGGTTTCATTCCGTTTGGACTCCGTTTGATATTCCTTTTCTTCGAAATACTGAAATAGGCAAAAAACAACAATTCTGGGCTGGGCCTCCGGTTAATAGGTTAGTCCCAAAAATAATATGAAAGTGGAAAATAAAGCCCAATAAAGCCTAAAACAGTAGATAAAGTAGCATGGAGCAATAAAAAATTATAGATACGTTGGAGACGTATCACCAAGCTACCTTTTCTCAAAGTTGAGGATGTATCCCGTATCACTCAATGTAAAATGAAAGAATAGTGGAACTGGTACCGGACTTGTGAAGGAAATATGCCCTAGAGGCAATAATAAAGTTGTTATTTATATTTCCTTATATCATGATAAATGTTTATTATTCATGCTAGAATTGTATTAACCAGAAACTTAGTACATGTGTGAATACATAGACAAACAGAGTGTCCCTAGTATGCCTCTACTTAACTAGCCCGTTAATCAAAGATGGTTAAGTTTACTAACCATAGACATGTGTTGTCATTTGATGAACGGGATCACATCATTAGAGAATGATGTGATGGACAAGACCCATTCGTTAGCTTAGCATAATGATCGTTTAGTTTTATTGCTATTGCTTTCTTCATGACTTATACACGTTCCTCTGACTATGAGATTGTGCAACTCCCGAATACCGGAGGAACACATTGTGTGCTATCAAACATCACAACGTAACTGGGTGATTATAAAGATGCTCTACAGGTGTCTCCGAATGTGTTTGTTGGGTTGGCATAGATCGAGAATAGGATTTTTCACTCCGTGTTCCGCCTGTGCAAAACCGAACCGAAAACCAAAAACCAAACCGAAAAAAACAAAACCGAATCGAAATTCGGTTTTTTCAGGTTTTGGTTTCAGTTTCAGTTTTCACTTTTGAAAACCATATAACCTTCGGGTTTTTCGGTTAGAAACCGACGGTTTTCGGTTAAACTGAATTAAACCGATAGAACCTTCATAGTGTGAAGATATTTAGTTAAAGCTAGAGCCACACCTCCTTTTATAGCCTTGTGCTCACGGTGCTTCATCTCCATACGCGAGGTGGTACTAAACTTTGCGAAGACAAGCGAACGATCTGACTACCTGAGCACCTGGGGCTTCGTTTTGCTTTCTTGGGCGGTTGGGCCTCAATTATGCATCCCATACAGCCAGTTCTGGGCTTCTGGCGCATGTTGGTGATCGCTCGCCTAAAAGAAAGGCCAGCCGGCCGTTGGAGTGGGTCGTGGCTCATGGGTCAAACTCTTTTCTTTTTTCTTCTAGCTCCCTCACGTAATTAAAACCTTGCCTAATACTCAGACCTGCTGTAATGCCTAGGACCAAATCATGTGTGCCACTGCCATCTAATAATGATCTAATCTACGTAGGCATTTCTTACAAGAAAAATCTTACATACATGGCTACATGCATGCACAGACCAAATCATATGACCAAAAATATTTGTTGTCCATTCAAAAATTCGCATCAACTTTGGTTAATTTGGTTATTACCGAAACCAAACCGAAAGTAAACGGTTACAACCGAAACCGAACCATATCTCTGTATAAAACCGTATAAACCGAAGTATAAAAACCGTATAAACCGAACCGAATCAAACCGAAAAAACCGAATGCACAGGCTGACTCTGTATATCGAAGAGGTATCTCTGGGCCCTCTCGGCAATGCACATCACTATAAGCCTTGCAAGAAATGTGACTAATGAGTTAGCTGCGGTATGATGCATTATGGAATGAGTAAAGAGACTTGCGAGTAACGAGATTGAACTAGGTACGATGATACCGACGATCGAATCTCGGGCAAGTAACATACCGATGACAAAGGGAGCAACGTATGTTGTTATGCGGTTTGACCGATAAAGATCTTCGTAGAATATGTAGGAGCCAATATGAGCATCCAGGTTCCGATATTGGTTATTGATCGGAGATGTGTCTCGGTCATGTTTACATAGTTCTCGAACCCGTAGGGTCTGCACGCTTAACGTTCGATGACGATTTGTATTATGAGTTATGTGATTTGATGAACGAAGATTGTTCGGAGTCCCAGATGATATCACGGACATGACGAGGAGTCTCGAAATGGCCGAGAGATAAAGATCAATATATTGGAAGGTTATATTCGGACACCGGAATGGTTCCAAAGTGAATCGGGTATTTTTCGGAGTGTCGGGAGTTTACCGGAACCCCCAGGGAAGTATTGGGCCTTAATGTGCTTTAGTGGAAAGGAGAGAAGGGCCACAAGCGGAGGCCGTGCCCCCCATGGCAAGTCCGAATTGGACTAGGGAGGGGGCGGCGCCCCCCTCTTTCCTTCTCCCTCTCCTCCTCCTTCCCTCTCTCCCCCTCTTGGAAAAGGAAGGGGACTCCAACTAGGATTGGGAATCCTAATTGGACTCCCCTATGGCGCGCGCCCCCGTTGGCCGGCATCCTCCCCCCTCCTTTATATACGTGGGCAGGGGCCACCCCAAAGCACAATAGACAATCTCTTAGCCGTGTGCGGTGCCCCCCTCCACAGTTTAACACCTTGGTCATATCGTCGTAGTGCTTAGGCGAAGCCCTATGCCGATAACTTCATCATCACCGTCGCTACACTGTCGTGCTGACGGAACTCTCCCTCGTCCTCTACTGGATCAAGAGCTCGAGGGACGTCATCGTGCTGAACGTGTGCTGAACACGGAGGTGCCCTACGTTCGTTACTTGGATCGGTTGAATGGTGAAGACGTTTGACTACATCAACCGCGTTACTAAACGCTTCCGCTTTCGGTCTACGAGGGTACGTGGACACACTCTCCCGTCTCATTGCTATGCATCTCCTAGATAGATCTTGCCCTGATCGTAGGAATTTTTTTGAAATACTGTGTTCCCCAACAACTTGTTCACTCACACCTAGAAAGTAAAGCTTATCGAGTGGCTTGGTTAGGACAAGTGGCACAAATTCATGCAAATTGAAGTCCAAGATATTGTAAATGTTGAGATAAATCCAAAGGACTCAAAATGCAAAGCAAGTGATCACAAATATAGAGGAGGGCAATAAAGAAACACACACAGTGGGATAATGGGGCTTGTGCAACTATAGGGACGAGCAATAAAAAATTGCCTAATGAAGACTAAGCTCGTGTTGCACAAACACTAGGAGAGCACTAGCTTGATTGCACACTTGGGCACGATTCACCACTTGGCACCAACCTATATGTATGCAACAAGAATGGTTCCTATTCCATATATCCTCATGCACAAGTATCTCTTTTCGTGCTCAACTCTCTTTTGCTTATAAGCCTATGATCTTTCTTTTCTTGCTTAAAAGCTTTTTTCCCTCTTCTCTTCCTTTCCGCTTTTCTTGTTGGGCCTCAACCAAAAATATGAGATAAGATCACAAGATATGTACGGAAGCAAGTAATTGCACTATATGATATATCCAATGATGCAACAATATGATATCGTATCACTAAGATGCACAAGTTTTCACGAAGCCCGACAATACTCGGATAGCTAGTATCAATATGTATGAAGGTATGCGCAAAGATGGTGGGGCTATCAAGATGTAATGGCAAGAAAGGAAAAGTTTATGACGAAATGGATACCTTCGTCACACTTAACCTTTCATGAAGTCGGGGATAACCGGCCTTGCTACCGGTTGAAGATGGTCTCAAAGGATGGATGGTTGTCATCGATGCGAAATGTCGTGGTGGATGTAGTCGATGGAGTTAGTCGATACTCGTATGACTCCACGTGGTGGTTGATGAAGAAGTAACCGTCCCTAAGTAGCTGAAACACCTTAGGAGACTCAAATCACAACTCAAACAACCACAAATGCAATAAGAACCAAAATGGGTTAGGTTGCAGAATTTTTATGTGGTGGTGCGGAAGTTATGGCGGAGGGCCTAGGCAAAGATGCCAATATGCAGAAAATTTTATGGATTCAAATGGTGTTGTAACATATCTAGATGGATGGTGAATGTCAATAGCTACTCAACGAGCTAAAGAACATCAAAATCGGACTCCAGATGTGGAAGAAATGGCCGAAACAAGAAATCAGCCGAAGCAGTTTTTGAACTAGCGGACAGTCCGGTCCTGGGTAGCACACAGTCCGGTCTTCATCTGAAAACCTTCTGATTCGAGCGGACAGTCTGGTATTGGGGAGCGGACAATCCAGTCTGTGAGCGATTTGCTCCTGATGCGAGCGGACAATCCGATGCAGGCTGGTAAGGCACAAACTTGAATTTTTTGGGTGGAAATGGATGATTTCAAGCTCGAAATTGATGGGGGGTAAGAAAAATTGAGGCTAGGGAACGCCAAGGGCGGTAGATCCACTTGCCACACTAGATCCAAGGATCAAAAATCAACAAAAACTCACAAGAACATTGTCGGTGTCAAAACCGGCGGATCTCGGGTAGGGGGTCCCGAACTGTGCGTCTAGGCGGATGGTAACAGGAGACAAGGGACACGATGTTTTTACCCAGGTTCGGGCCCTCTCGATGGAGGTAATACCCTACTCCTGCTTGATTAATATTGATGATATGGGTAGTACAAGAGTAGATCTACCACGAGATCAAGGAGGCTAAACCCTAGAAGCTAGCCTATGGTATGATTTTTGTTCGTCCTACGGACTAAAACCCTCCGGTTTATATAGACACCGGATAGGTTAGGGTTACACAGAGTCGGTTACAATGGTAGGAGATCTACATATCCGTGTCGCCAAGCTTGCCTTCCACGCCAAGGAAAGTCCCATCCGGACACGGGACGAAGTCTTCAATCTTGTATCTTCATAGTCTTGGAGTCCGGCCGTGATGATAGTTCGGCTATCCGGACACCCCCTAGTCCAGGACTCCCTCAGTAGCCCCTGAACCTGGCTTCAATGACGACAAGTCCGGCGCGCATATTGTCTTCGGCATTGCAAGGCGGGTTCCTCCTACGAATACTTCATAGAAGGTTTTGAACACCAGGATAGTGTCCGGCTCTGCAAAACAAGTTCCACATACCACCGTAGAGAGAATAATTTTGCACAGATCTGCCGACGTATTCCGCAAAGATGACATCACACCACGACCAGGCCTTTATATGAATCGTTTTTAACGCTCCACCTTAGCGCTTAGCGAGGCGGTTTCTTAGCACGCCTTATCAAAGCATAGATCGTGCCCCTTATTCGGGATTCTCATCAATACGGACGTGGGTAACCCATCCGCCCATTGATTACGACACTTGGGAGATAAGCGAGTTTTACCAGGCTGGTGGGGACGATAGCCGTCCGTCCATATAAGGGATAAGGATCCACCTTTTCACCTACGCCTTCTTCCTCCTTTGCTCATCCATTTTCGCGCACTCGAGCTCCAGCGCCCAAGTCCGCACATCCCACCTCAACCTTCTCCAACCATGTCCGGAGCGGGAGGCAGGTGGATGGCCTCCTCCGTCACGGAGGGCAAATCACAAAGCTGCGGAGGCCGGATACTTGTCCAGCAACATCGCAAGACAGGCTGCCCGACGCGGGGCAGCTCATTCCAACCCCCAGGCCCCATGAGAGGGTGGTGTTTCTCCCCCACTTCCTCCGCGGACTAGGTTTTCCACTTCACCCATTTGTCCGGGGGCTCATGTTCTACTACGGCCTGGACTTCCACGACCTGGCCCCGAATTTCATCCTCAACATCTCGGTGTTCATCGTCGTGTGCGAGGCCTTCCTCTGCATCCAGCCCCACTTCGGCTTATGGTTGAAGATCTTCAATGTCAGGCCGAAGGTAGTGGGCGGCCGTCAAGCGGAGTGCGAAGGCGCCATGGTTGGCAAGATGGCCAAAGTCCTATGGCTCGAGGGCTCCTTCGCGGAGACAATAAAGGGGTGGCAATCGGGGTGGTTCTATATCACCGAACCGCGCGACTCCAAATGGGCGGCGGCCCCCGAATTCAGATCTGGCTTCCCCACACGGCTCTCGTCATGGAAAGAGACGGGCCTGACGTGGGGGAATTCGGACGAGCTATCCGGACTCCAAACATGCGTCTAAAACCTGGTGGACAAGAATCTCAGGCTTGTCAACGTAATCCAGGTGATGCTCATCCGCCAGATTCTCCCATGCCAACAACGGGCCTTCAAATTGTGGGAGTTCGATCCGGCACAACACTCAACTCTAAAAAGGCTCTTTGACACTTCGTACGAAGATGCCTGGAAGGTGCTGTTCAAGGGCGCCGAGGCTCCCACATCCGCTACCGAAGATCGCGGATTCAGCTCGCAGCGTCAAGCCAGCGAGGTGAGTTATTTTACCCTTTATGGGACTCTTTTTTCATAGTTTGACTCTATGCGGGATCTAAAACTCCCTAACCTTTAACAGGACTGGTTGAAGACGTCCGGACAGGTTAACTGTCCGGCTCCTTTGCCAGAAGACCCAGCGGACGCCCGATTGACGGGGCTGCTAGCTCCGGTACCTCATGTGGTGCCGGAGAAGAAGGCCAAGAAGGAGGCAATGGGAACTCGAAGGAGCTCCCGACGCTTGGTGTTGTCAGATTCTGAAGTAGAATCTTCTCCTGAGGACGAGGATGAGGAAAAAGAAGCCTCTCCCCCAGCGGGGGAGGAGAGGAAAAGGAAGGCCGCCCCAACTGGGGAGGCCGGAGGGTCCAAGAAGGGAAGAACCCTTCCTCCGGACTTCTCCACCAACATCGACAACGATGAGGAGGATTGGCCAACAAGGGCCAAGCCCCTGGCGAGATCGTAAGTGTCCGGATACCCATGGCTTTTTCATTGCATAGTGTTCTCTAATGTCGAACAATCATGCAGCCCGCCCAAGGGCGAGTTCGCCGCTTCGTCGAGCGGGTCCCTGGGTTCGTCGGAAATGGAGAGTACTTCGCTTCCGGCCGCCTCCTCACCTCACGCTGCGGACGATGCCGAGGTGGTGCCCCAAGGGGGGCCTGGTCAAGAGGAGGTGACGCAGGAGGCGCCACAAGGCAACCTCCCGGACTCCAAGCGCGTGGGGGGCGAGACCCCCAGGGGCTCTAAGCCCGACCCTTGTCCGGACTCCATAACGGAGCCTTCAGCGGCTCCGAAGTCCGGCAAGCGGCCCCTTCGTAAGAAGGGTAAGACACCGGTGTCCTCCGTCCAACCGGAGGCATCGGATAACTTCTTCGGGGCGCTTAACAAGTGCCTCCATCAGGAGGAGCACCGCCTTGTTATGAGTGCGGTGATCCGGACAGTTCGATCCGCCAAGAGCGGGCTGACGAATCTGTACCAGCCTTCTAACAGGCTTTGAGGTAAGTTTAGAATATGTAAAAATATTACTGCATAGACAGTAGCCCTCGATGCTTAGTTCGGTGTTGGAAAGAAAAGCCGACTAAGGATCTAAAAAGATATACGCAGGAGTCTAACATAAGTATGTCAATATGGGAATGCAGGCTGCGCTGCTGACCTCTGCCCTTGATCATGGAGGTCGATGCATTGAAGCGAGCCTCGGCGGTCCGAGAACGAGCTCGGCCTTGCCAAGAAGCAGCTCGAGGACAAGGAAGGTAAGTAATACCTTATGAAATAAATACCTTATAGAAAGGTTTGGTTGCAAAAATAACAGGAATAACATGGAGTGCTGCAGGGCCACGAACGAGTGGCGACCACAAGGAAGCGGTGTCCGTGGCCAAAAACAAAGCGTCTGTAGAACGCACCGAGCGAGAGAAGGGGGAGGCGCAGCTGGCGGAGGTGCGGCAAGAGCTCCAGGCTCTCGTGGAAAAACACGAGGGTTTGGAGCGTGACTCGAAGACCCGAGAGTCCGAGCTTGCTTCGGCTCTTGAGAGTGCCAAAGCTGCTAAGGCCGAGGCCCAAAAAGCCCTCCACGAGATTGAGGCAATAAAGAAGATCGCGGCGGGTAAGGCATTCTTTATGCAGAGCAAGCATGTGAAAGTGAATTACCTATTACTTACCCGGATTCGGAGCTCTCCAGGAGCGTTCGCAGATCTGCCTCGTAGTGTATCGGATGCTGCCGTGTTCTACCGCGCCAAGGAGGGGAACTCGACGGAGAAGGTGTTCTGGTCTCAGATGTCGAGGCCGACATCCGTGCCCCTAAGCGACCAGCTGAAGTAGCTGGTCGAGCTCCTGAAGGTCGCCGAACAGGCCATGAAGGGCCTCATAGTTCGGTGTGGCCATTGGAAGCCATGCACAGGAGCTACTTTGGGCTAGTGCGGTGGTGGTGGACGCCTGTCCCAGATTGAAGTCATCAAGCGCTCCGTCTGCATTGAAGGTGTCCGTCGGGCCCTTGCCCATGCTAAAGTGCACCGGGCAAGCTGGATGCGGAGAAGCTTGTCACGGACGGGCCACCAAAGGGCAAGGAGCATCATGCGCCGAAATGTACTATGAGGGCCTCTGAAGGGTGCCCGCCGAATAGCGGATGAGTGCTCCAAAGATGTAATTTTGAATAGACTCGCATTTGTTATCCCAGTCGCTGAAAACTTGTTCATATGCGCTAAGCAACGCTTGTTAATTTAAAATATTACCTTCTGTGCGGCCGTTTATCAAATTTGAGAGATGGCAAGTCGTTAGCTTCAGCCCCCATGCCACGAGTGCTGGGGTGTTCGGGATAAACTTGAGCACTCTTGTTCCCATTCTTGGGTCCATCTAGGGAGGCGCTCAACACAACGAACAAGGCAACCGGACTTATAATGCTTGAACACTCTCACTTAGCCATAGAATTATATAATTTTAAATTTCGGCGAAGCCCCTAGTATTCAGAAGACCGAGTTCGGGGCGATATCCACGCCTTGGTCGGACAATTCCGGTTCCTTGCTCTAAGCGGCATAAGTCTTTAGGGACCCGAAAAAACCTCTCGAACAGCGACCGGCTCTCGCCCTATCATGACAAATCAGTTTTAGCTTTCTCCCGAGGTGCTCAACCCAGCTCAACTGGGCACAATCGCAGTGGTTCTCCCAGTGCTACCTTAGCCGATATAACGGAACGTAAGGTACCAAAACACGGGAGCCGGGCAAACCCAACTATTGACCCAAGACATGATTCGAGCCGATGCATATAATGCTATAAGTTCGGGTGCTGCACTTGTGAAAGTGTTCGACTTATCACACCATACTTTTGGGGTACTTAAGCCCCTGGTGTATTGGCTGTACCAAAGTGTACGGGTGCAACATGTCATAAAATGAACATATATATAGATAAAGAAAGGAGTGCAATAATAGGCAAAAGCTATGTATTGTTTACTCAAAAAGGTACTGCAATGAAGGCGAACGATACAAATAGTGCGATAAGCAAGGGATGGGACTATCTAACATGTCCCCTCCGAGGGTAAGCTGCGGATGGTATGTAAAACAGGTATAATGCTCGTAATAGAGACCACCAACACTCGACGTGGCTTTCGCTTCCTGGCTGTTGCATCGTGAGTCCGACGATTCTAGTGCCGGACAGGACTTCGAAAACG
Source organism: Aegilops longissima (assembly GCA_021605205.1). Classification (NCBI taxonomy): domain Eukaryota; kingdom Viridiplantae; phylum Streptophyta; class Magnoliopsida; order Poales; family Poaceae; genus Aegilops; species Aegilops longissima. The sequence goes on from CM038682.1 coordinate 605,393,771, forward strand.
GAGTCCCGAAAGTAAGAAAAGGAAGAAAAAGAAAAAGAAAAAGAATGACACAATCGGGAGCCCCTGGTGCGGTTGAGCCGCATTCCAGGCGTGCCGTGGTCGTGCCTCTCCCCTTATGCCCATGGTATCTCCAAAGCGTAGTTATGTACGCGTAGTACTGGCTTCGCAATTTCGCGAGGGCTGGGGTTGGGGCGGATTGCTACGCGCGCTTGAATCGTGCCAGCGGTCTTGTTGTAGGTTACTCCGGCGCGCTTGATGGTGTCCGGACGCTTAGTGGCGGACTCGAGAATTGCTGTGAGAGGCTGCTTTGCACCTCCGCCGCGAGGGACGCCGTGTGCTCCTCCGCTCGGAGAGCGTTCGGTGTTTCCATTGACCGTGATTACTCCTCGAGGGCCTGGCATCTTGAGCTTGAGGTATGCGTGGTGCGGCACCGCATTGAACTTTACAATGCGGTTCGTCCGAGCGATGCATGATAGCTGCTACGGAATGGGACGATGTCAAAGATTAACTCTTCGCCGGAAGTTATCCGGGATCCAAGACCACTTCGAGTGTAACTGAGCCTGTACAATTGGCCTCTACACCCGGTATGACGCCTTTAAAGGTCGTCTTCGTAGGTTTAATCCTTGAGGGGTCTATGCTCATTTTGCGCACTGTATCCTGATAAAGCAGGTTCAGGCTACTACCGCCGTCCATTAGGACTCTGGTGAGGTGAAATCCGTCAATAATTGGGTCAAGAACCAATGCGGCGAAACCGCCATGACGAATGCTAGTGGGGTGGTCCCTTCGATCGAAGGTGATCGGGCAGGAAGACCATGGGTTGAACTTTGGGGCGACTGGCTCCATCGCATATACGTCCCTTAGTGCGCGCTTCCGCTCCCTTTTGGGTATGTGGGTTGCGTATATCATGTTCACCGTTCGCACTTGTGTGGGAAAGCCCTTTTGTCCCCTATTGTTCGGCGGCCGGGGCTCTTCCTCGTCATCGCTATGCAGCCCCTTGTCATTGAGTTCGGCACTTAACTTGCCTGCTTGCTTGAACACCCAACAATCCCTGTTGGTGTGATTGGCTGGTTTTTCCGGGGTGCCATGTATCTGGCACAAGCGATCGAGTATTCGGTCCAAGTTGGACGGGCCATGGGTATTTCTTTTGAATGGCTTCTTCCGCTGACCGGGTTTAGAGCCTCTGAATCCGGCATTGACGGTCGTATCTTCAGCATTATCGCCGTTAATGCGGCGCTTGTTCTTGTTGCGACGCGACCTGCCATTGCTGTCCTTGGTATCCGAACTATCAGGGTGTTTGGCCAAGTTGTTGCTTCGAGCTAGCCAACTGTCCTCTCCCGCACAAAAGCGGGTAATGAGTGTTGTGAGGGCTGCCATGGATTTCGGCTTTTCCTGTCCTAGGTGCCAGGAAAGCCATTCGTCGCGGATGTTATGTTTGAAGGCTGCAAGGGCCTCTGCATCCGGACAGTCAACGATTTGATTTTTCTTTGTTAGGAACCATGTCCAGAATTGTCTGGCCGATTCTTCTGGCTGCTGAATTATATGGCTGAGGTCATCGGCGTCTGGTGGTCGCACATATGTGCCCTGGAAGTTATCAAGGAATGCAGCTTCCAGGTCCTCCCAACGACCAATTGATTCTGCTGGCAAGCCGTTGAGCCAATGCCGAGCTGGTCTTTTAAGCTTGAGTGGGAGGTATTTGATGGCATGTAGATCATCACCGCGGGCCATGTGGATATGGAGGAGATAGTCCTCGATCCAGACCGCAGGATCTGTGGTACCATCGTATGATTCGATGTTTACGGGTTTGAAGCCCTCAGGGATTTGATGATCCATTACTTCATCTGTGAAGCATAGTGGGTGTGCGGCGCCTCTGTATTGGCCTATATCACGACGTAGCTCATATGAGCTTTGTCTACTGTGTTCGGCCCAGCCGGGTTTGCTATATCCGGCGTGACGGTAATCATCCCGAGTCGTTGGGCGCCCACCCGATCCGTAGATCGATCTTGTATGTTTTGCCTTATCCTCCAATATATATTGCAAGTCCGGCGCGTTTTCCGTGCCTTGGTACTTTTGAGCGGCGCGGGGTGTGGCTTGAGCGTAGGGCCGAGAGGCTTATCTGTCGCGGCCACGGGGTGGCCGGTCTGCCATGTCGTGCGCTGGTGACTTGGGTGCTTCCTCCTCTGATCGAGGCAACGGCCTGCGTTTGGGATATCTTTTGGAGGGGCGTTCGAGTTCATACTCTTTGGCTGCAAGGACTTCAGTCCATCTGTCAGCTAGCAGGTCTTGGTCAGCTCTAAGCTGTTGTTGCTTTTTCTTGAGGCTACTTGCCGTGGCTATAAGCCTGCGTTTGAAACGCTCCTGTTCGGCGGGATCCTCAGGCACGACCAATTCGTCGTCGTCGAGGCTTGCCTCATCTTCGGAGGGAGGCACATAATTATCATCCTCGACCTCTCTTTCGCGCAGACCGTCGGCGGACTTGCTTCTTCCTCCTCCCGCACCGAGTCCCGCTGGAGGGGTTGTCTTCGCACTTGTCCGGGTGTTATTACCTCCGTGCGGAATCACCGCTTTTGCTGTGGCGGGATTTAGAGCGGCGCCCGCCGATGTCGGCGCTTGTTTGCTTCTTGGAGGGTCATCCTCCGTTGTTCCATCGCCGTTCCCATATTTTGGGATGTCCACCATGTATATGTCGTATGACGAGGTGGCCTTCCAAAGCCACGTGGGCGCTGGGTCTTGGTCGCCTCCGCATCATCGTCCATACCGTCGATGTCTTGAGTCGAAGTCGAGCATGTCGGTTAAATCATCGACAGTGGCTACAAAGTGGGTGGTGGGTGGGCGTTGAATTTCTTCGTCGTCAGATCCCAACCTTCCTGTCCGTAGTCCGCCAGGCTCTCCGGATAAAGAGAGAGACTTTAGTGAATTCAGGATGTCGCCAAAGGCGAGTCTTGAAAGATGTCCGCGGCAGTGAACTCCATGACGGCGCCCAATCGGATTCGATTGGCGGGGCGTGGAGGTTCGGAGTCCGGAGAGGAGTCCGCACCCGGAGTCAAGGTCTTCGCAGCGACAGGATGGAGTTCGCTCAATCGCCAGAGAGATCGTAGTCCCGGGAGGTGTCCAACCACTCGTCCTCGATCGAGGAATCCGCTCCGGGTTAAGGGTCGGAGCGGATGTTTGTGCGACCTCGTGGCACTTTGTTCGCGGCGAGCTAGATCATGCCCATCGAGACAAAGGCGGCACGCTCGGCTGTGGCTCGAATCCGTCAAAGATCAAATCTCCGTGGACATCGGTCGTATAGTTCAAACTTCCAAATCTGACCTGATGGCCAGGGGCGTAGCTTTCGATCTGCTCCAGATGGCCAAGCTTAATTGCCCGCGATGCAAAGCCGCCGAGTACGAAGATCTGTCCGGGAGAAAAGTCTCACCTGGACCGCGTCGTTGTTGATGATCGAAGGAGCCATCGGGCCTATCGGTGACGACACGAGGAACTCTCAATGAAAGCACCAATGTCGGTGTCAAACCGGCGGATCTCGGTAGGGGTCCCGAACTGTGCGTCTAGGCGGATGGTAACAGGAGACAAGGGACACGATGTTTTTACCCAGGTTCGGGCCTCTCGATGGAGGTAATACCCTACTCCCGCTTGATTAATATTGATGATATGGGTAGTACAAGAGTAGATCTACCACGAGATCAAGGAGGCTAAACCCTAGAAGCTAGCCTATGGTATGATTTTGTTCGTCCCATTTAACTAAAACCCTCCGGTTTATATAGACACCGGATAGGTTAGGGTTACACAAAGTCGGTTACAATGGTAGGAGATCTACATATCCGTATCGCCAAGCTTGCCTTCCACGCCAAGGAAAGTCCCATCCGGACACGGGACGAAGTCTTCAATCTTGTATCTTCATAGTCTTGGAGTCCGGCCGTGATGATAGTTCGGCTATCCGGACACCCCCTAGTCCAGGACTCCCTCAAACATCAACTCACAAGAAAAAAATATTGGCTATTTTTTGGGAAAATTTTGGAAATTATGCAAGAACATGCAAAATTAGGCTAGAAAATGGTGGGGAAGACTCCAAATTCGTGATCAACATGGCTCTAGATACCAAGATGTTGTAGGGTGAAGACCCTAAGTGGAGATCTTTCACGAATTGGAGGGGTATCCACGAAGAATGCGAAGAACACAAAGAACAAGAGGGGAAATCACAAGAGAAAAACACTCAAGAACAAGTCCAATCACACATCCACTAGACCCACAATCACATAAGATCCACAAAGGCACAAGAACAACAAAGGGAAAGAAAGAGGGTAAAGTTCATCCCAAACCCAAAGGAGATGAGGTCTTGATGATCTAGATAGATCATTCCCTAGAAGGGGTCTTGAATCCCTAGGGATCTTCTCCAATCGAGGCATTGAACTCCAATGGAGGCATTGAACTCCAATGGAGGCATTGAACTCCAATGGAGCCTTCTCTCTCAAGAGGAATCCCACAAGGGGAGATGCATGAGCTAAGCTCTAATGTCTAGATCTATTCTTAGCTTACCCTAAAATGGAGGAGAAGGAGGGATATATATATATATATAGGTCCAAGGCAAGGAAGGGGTAAGTGAGGGCGAAAGGGTAAAGTTACATGGGCCTTGCCCAAATTCGGCCCGCAGATGCACTATCAGATAGTCTGGTACGGGAGACCGGGCAGTCCGGTGGAAGCAGAAACTTATGGGCGTCCAGAAATTATACTACCGGACTGTCCGCTTGGGGGACTGGACTGTCCGGTAGTGCAATTTCTGCACAGACCAAAACTGCTCTCTGGATGGACTGGACAGTCCGGTTGGGCGACTGGACAGTCCGGTAGTGCAAATTTTGCACCATCTTCTTCCATCGTCACTTCCAAGCTTCCCTCGCGGACGGTGTAGGCGTACACTTGCGCTTGCACTCCTCCTCGTCATCCGTGGTGCTCTGATGATACCTACGCATGCCCACGAGAGGAGTGTCAAGTAGTATACCATCCTCGATGGGGTCAAGTGAACACGTGTAAAGGAGATGATTCACCTTTGTGTATGTGAAGTAGATGTCGCACGTGTCACTCTCCAAACGGACTCTTGACATGTTGATGTCTGTAGGATGCTCCGCATCAAATACTGTGCCTATGGAAGGGGAAGAAGAGGATGCAGTGGCGATGATTGTGAGGGCACCGAAGCCAGGAAACCGAAGCATGCCAATCGAGGTGGACTCCGGCGAGGAAGAAGAGACGGTGGTGTAGGAGAAGACCTAGACCAAGGCCACTCGCTGCTCCAATCGCCTCCAGGGACCCCAAGGCTAAGATCTGTGCTTACTATGTAAGATGAACCCTAATCCCCATTACTATTGCACTCAATCCTGATCTGGAACGTCATATGTACCTGTAGTCATGACGATGTTATGGCCGCTTCTATGGTGTTTACCCCGATTCCCCGCTCCCCTAATGCAGATCGAATCGAATGCGACGTAGTAGGCGAGTGGGGGGAATCGCTTACCGCCATTGCCGAAGTGCTGTTGCGGATGCCGGTGAAGGTGGCCGGAGGTCGACTTGTTGTCCTCCGATCTGCTGCTGATACGTCTCCAACGTATCTACTTTTCCAAACACTTTTGCCCTTGTTTTGGACTCTAACTTGCATGATTTGAATGAAACTAACCCGGACTAATGCTGTTTTCAGGAGAATTGCCATGGTGTTATTTTTGGGCAGAAATAGAAGTTCTCATAATGACCTGAAAATCCACGGAGACACGTTTTGGAAATAATAAAAAATACTAGCGAAATAATCAACATCAGGGAGCCCACACCCTGTCCACGAGGGTGCAGGGCGCGCCCCTACTTCGTGGGCCCCTTGGGACTCCACCGACCTCAACTCCAACTCCATATATTTACGTTCGGGGAAAAAAATCAGAGAGAAGGATTCATCGCGTTTTACGATACGGAGCCGCCGCCAAGCCCTAATCTCTCTCGTGAGGGCTGATCTAGAGTCCGTTCGGGGCTCCGGAGAGGGGAATCCGTCGTCGTCGTCATCATCAACCATCCTCCATCACCAATTTCATGATGCTCACCGCCGTGCGTGAGTAATTTCATCGTAGGCTTGCTGGACGGTGATGGGTTGGATGAGATTTATCATGTAATCGAGTTAGTTTTGTTAGGGTTTGATCCCTAGTATCCATTATGTTCTGAGATTGATGTTGCTATGACTTTGCTATGCTTAATGCTTGTCACTAGGGCCCGAGTGCCATGAGTTCAGATCTGAACCTATTATGTTTTCATGAATATATGTGAGTTCTTGATCCTATCTTGCAAGTCAATAGTCACATACTATGTGTTATGATCCGGCAACCCCGAAGTGACAATAATCGGGACCACTCCCGGTGTCGTGGAATTGTCACGGCAGATGTCCTAGTGTGAGGACTTAGTCGTGAGGCCAACGCATCTTTGTAGTAGCTTGAGAGGGGTTGAGCGGAATTGAGAGACGCAACACAAGACAAGGATTTAGATAGCTTCGGGCCCCGGGAAACATCATCCGGTAACAACCCTACATGCTGTTTGAGGCTAGGTCTCATTATGATCATGAGGGAGTCGCCGGTAAGCCGACTCTTTGTGACTAACCCTAGAGATTGTTTCTTCTTGCTTGTCCCTTCTTTGGGGAGCCCTGCCCCTCCTTATATATGTTGAAGGGGCGGGTTACATGACTAGTCCTAGTAGGATTAGGATTGCTCTATTACAATTGGAGTCCTAGCCTTGCTTCCTTGGTAGGAGAATATTCCTTATGCCTTTCCTCATAAACCGGCCCACCATAACATGAGCCGGCCTTCTGGGCCTATTCTTTTGTCTGACCCGCCGTTAGGGCCATCCATGAGTCGCCAGGCTCGTGAGTCGCCACTCCGGCGGGTTACCAATGAAAACGCCAAGCCCGGCCAGATCATACTTCCGGCCGGGTCATACCACAGGGTATATCCCCGACATTAGCCCCCAGTTTAAGTTGGATTTATCCATGTTAAACTAATCTGCAACATAAACACAAGAACAAATTTGATAAGTTGTGCTCCGGGTTAAATATTCTTGTATGCTGGCACCTGATCATCCTTAAGTCCTTGTCATTTCTTTCTTGTGGGAAGTCCGGGTCAATATACCAGCTTCATAATCAACTTGCTGACATTGGTTTCTCACAGAAAAAATATTATGAAGAATATTCCACTTGAGTCGGCTTCCAAAACACCGGCTTAAGAAATATTGGTCTTGAAATACTCATCTGATATTCAGCCGGTTTGAAGATGTACTACTTGCCGGTTTAATATTACCAAAATTGCCGGTTTGTAAATATTGATAGCACCGAGTCATAATTGTTGCCAACGCCGGGCCATAATTATTGATGACGCCGGGTTATGATTGTTGCAGATACCGGGTCATAATGATTGGTGACGTCGGGTCAATCTGGTTTGCTCAAAACTGAGAACTATGAAAATATTTCTCCTTATATCCGTGTTACCTGTAGCCCCCAAGTCTTGAGCAGAGCAAAGTGATGACTTAAGACTTGCTTCAATATAAATATTACCACTTTGAAGAAATCCATGTTGTTCATCTCAATCACTAGTCAAAACTGAGTATTCCTCATATGTAGCCCCCAAGTGCCGGGTTGTCATGCTTGTAGCAACCTGGGACTTGTAATTGCTTGATGCCCACAAAAGCTTCAACCAGTGTAGCCCCCAAGGGCCGGGTCATTATGCAATGATGAACAGGGACTTTGTAAATATGATCATGTAAACTTTAACAACAACGTGTAGCCTCCAAGGGCCGGCTCAGTAAGATAATACTGAGCTGGGATTTTATACATACTTCATTGAAAATAACATCATATGACTTAACTCCCATCATGGGGCTTGAACCCACGTCCACAAGGTTAAGAGCTTTGTGCTTTACCAACTGAGCAGTGGACCCTTCAATATAATGGATTAAGACTTGAGTACCTTGAATTTTTGACAGGAGCAATTGGTAGCCTCCAAGGGTCGGCTCATTTAGAATGTGATGAGTCGGGTCTTCAATAAGTTGAGCAAAAAATGACTTTGCATTAGCCCCCAAGTGCCATGGTACATGCTGGCAGTGACATGGGACTTGCATATTCGATGTAATATCAATTTGAATAATGTAGTCCCCAAGTGCCGGGTCGTAAGCCTGCAGCGACTCTGGACTATTCCTTCCATTGTAGAATAAATCATATCCATTGATAAAATAATAGCCATTGCACCAAAGCGACTTTGAATACCTCATCTATTGATAAGTAAATCCGGAGTTTAAATACCCGGCGGCTCATGGCCGATGGTGATTTAATACGCCTCCATTGTAAGCCAGAATTTTTATAACCCGGCGGCTTATAGCCTTTGAGAAAATCAAGAATTGATAACCCTTTTGAGACACCAATTTCAATCTTTGATGATGGGCTTGAACTTAATCATTTATGTAAGTCATAGCTCTATAAATCCTACACAGAGTTTAAACAACATATGCCCTGGCGACTTAACGTCAAAAGCCAGGGCAGGTAACCACCCAAATGTAGTCTTATCCTGCACACAAATAGATCCCAAGATCCCTTGGCGGTTTACCGCAGGGCGGGTCATAATACCTCACATATAACCACTGTGATATTGAATTTGTACTGCCGGTTTACATGACCTGTGCAGTAAGGGCGATAACCCAATCCTTAGAAGCCAATGCTTCCACATAGATGATGATTGTCATAAGCTGGCGATTTATCATCGAAAATCAAGCCGGGTTAAATAGAAACCACTCATATACACTTTAGATATGATCAAAAAAGCTTCAAGTAAAATCCAAAAAATTGTTTGCAAAAAGAGACTTCAAAATTTTTGAGGCTTCTGATTCGGATACGATCAGAAAACCGTTCCAAAGGGTTTAAGCTAAGATTCGAATACGATCATATAGCCCCCAGTGGCTTTGGCATTGCCGATCAAGAGGGTACCGACAGCTACGTTCTCTTTGGTTCGAATACGACCTATGTTTGAACAGGAAGCCCCCAAATGACCTTGAGAGTTGTTTAACGACGCTGATTCAAATATGATCCATGTCGGACCCAAAGGGGTTGAGCTATGATTTAGATAGGATCAAGAAGCTCCCTAGTGGGTTTGGCAGTATGCCAATCAAAAGGGTACCGACAGCTATGTTCTCTTTGGTTCGAATACGACCTATGTTTGAACAGGAAGCCCCCAAGTGACTATATAAATTTTGGCATCGCGCCGATCAAGAGGGTACTGACAGCTATGCTCGATGAGCAGGAAGCCCCTAAGTGACCATAATAAGATAAGCCGTAAGGCAGGATACCCATGTTTGAACCGCGCATCATGGCATCAAGTTCTCTTTGGCAACCTTTAATTTTTCTGAGAACTCGAATCTTGCGAGAGATTAATTCTTTTTGAACCGGAACTTTGAACCAGATTTGAGAGCTTAAAAGCTTTGTAAGAGACAAATTTACCTTGAGCCGGATGTTTGAACCGGATTTGAGAGCTTCAAAGCTTTGCGGGAGAGAGATGTCTCTTGAACCGGATTTTAAACCGGAATCTTTATTTTGAACCGACAATTTTCTGACGGCCTTTAAATTTTCATCAATATGGTCGTGTCCTCCGGAACCGGGTTATCATTCCCTCCAATGACCCGGAGTTCCTGAGTCATATCATTGTAGCCCCCGAGTCTTAAGACGACTCAAGGAGTTGTCTTGAGATTCTACACATTTGACCGTGATATAAACCGGTACGAGTCATTCAACGTCTCAGTGATATAACTTGTCCTGCACTGGAGAACTTGCAAGCCAGAGTAATTGCTCTTTTAAAGAAAGCAATATATAATATAAAATATATTGGATGAATTTCACCTGATGCGTCAGACCAGTAATTATCACCGCGGAGTTGATGATCACCATGGTGAAGCTGAAATCAATCACGGCCGAGCCGGCCGCGGGAGCCGATAGATGAGTCGGCCACGGTGTTGTAAGCCGGTGCAGCCAGGCGAGTCAATCGCAGGCACGGTAAACCGAGCGGACGGGCGAGTCAATCGCAGGCTCGATAAGCCGGGCAGACGGGCGAGTCAATCGCAGGCGCTGTAAGCCGCGCGGACGGGTAATTCAGCCACGTCGTGTTGATGTAGTGAACAATTGTCCTGCATCAACAATATTGCAGACCAAGCAAAAATAAACTGTGTTTTTTGACAAAAAACAATATATGCTAATAAAACAAACTTAGATAGATACCACCTGATGTCTTCGAATGACTGATGATCTGTACATAGAATTCTTGCACAGAGTTGTGGTAGTGCTCGGCAATACTTTTTAGACTGCCAACACAAATCCCCGGGACTTGTGCTCCGGTTGAGTTGGCAGCGTGGTCTTCAAAATAATTATGCATGCATGCACTTCCTTTTCACGTGAATGCTCACAGCGCTCCAGGATGTAGCTTATGCACTTGTACATGCAGCTTGTCTCTGTTTGCTTCTCCGTTCACAATCTTCACGTCAACGAAGATAACAGTAGTAGGAGCGGCTAACTGAGCAGAGGCGGCCCCGGCGGCTCAACACAACAGCGAAACGGAGGCATCACCATGGCGGCAGCTCAAAAACTACAACGGCAGTGCGTCTAAGACGGCGAAGGCGGCGACTCTCGGAGTGGCAGCGGTAAGTCACAGAAGCTCTCCGGCAAGGCAAAACACTAGATGGTGCCTGAACCGTATTTTTCTTTAGTCTGGCATCCGGCGACTTGTGGTGCAGACTGCCGGTGGGAGAGGAGGCCAGCGACTCGAAGCGCGATCAGAGGAGGTCAAGCAGAGCGGGGCCAGCGACTCAGGGCCAGGCCGGCTCGACGTTAGGACCAGCGCGGTGACTTCTCACCGGAATCGATCCCTGGACCTCTGGGTGTTTGGCGCGATAGGTTGACCAGTCGGGCTGGTTGTGTGTTTGCAGGTCGAGATGACGACTAAAACACGGTGCGGCTCACAGACGGAGGCGTAACCGGCTTTCGGCAGCAGAGGCGAGGCCGGGGGCTCAGAGCAACAAAACCTCCCGACGAGGAGAAACAAGGCGGCCGGCGACTCGAAGCGGACGGTGCCCGACGGCCCTGCGACGGCGGCAGATGGTGACTCAAAGGTGAGCCTGACAAGGCGAGGCCACATCGGTGGTAGTGGACGGCGACGACTTGGCCTCACGGCAAGGGCAGCTTGCAGGTGCGGCTCAACGGCGGCTGGCTCGGCGTGAGGCCGCAGAGCAGAGGCAGGCGGTAGCTCAAGGTGCGACGGCGAAGGGGCGGCCTGCAAGGGAGGCCGGCTTGACCCGGCGCCACCGCAGAGTCACGCGGAGGAGCAGTAGAACCGGCACGTGGTGTGTGTTATCGCGGTTCAGAGGCAAGGTGCGGAGCTGGCCAAGTGACCGTGTTGGCGTTGATTTTGTAAATCCGATCAGGTGTTGGAGCCCTTGCCCAACATGCATATTCACGTAAGGCAAACAATGTTATTTTCCTTTTTTTTACAGATTGCCTCCTCAAAGTTTGAGCGTTAACATGGGAAGTATTCGAGTACTAGATGGATCACTTTATGCAGAAAGTAGCAACAGAGTAGTATTCCCTTCATCACGTATTTCAGATTTGACTTGGTCCTGACACCAGAAAAAATAGCAACAGAGGCGGGCCACGGCAGAAGTGAGCCGGCGGAGGCGGAATTGGAGTCCAATGCCTACCCGGGTTCTCTGATTTGTTGTTGGTTTGACTTTTCTTCTTGTGTTGATGGATCAATGGATGGATCCCTTTATACGAATAACCGCCACTGAGTCTTGCTATAGTAGTATTGCCTCCATGAAAATAGCAGCATAATCAAAGTAGTAGATCACTTTACGAAACCACCTCGGGGTCTCGACCCTTGCCTGCACACACACTTGTTGATTGACCGGATTCGACGGATCACTTTGCATCGGCGGCGCACAGCGGAACTCCAAACCCTAATTTGTTTTGAATCAAATTTAATTAACCCGGACACGGCTTTGCCATACTGTTGCTCCATGCTAGTTCTTCATCCATACCATGAGCTTTTTGATCCCTGAAATAGATCCCTCCAAGAACTCAACACCACCGTGCACAAGCACCACGATGGGCGCCAACTGTCGTGGAATTGTCACGGCAGATGTCCTAGTGTGAGGACTTAGTCATGAGGCCAACGCATCTTTGTAGTAGCTTGAGAGGGGTTGAGCGGAATCGAGAGACGCAACACAAGACAAGGATTTAGACAGCTTCGGGCCCCGGGAAACATCATCCAGTAACAACACTATGATGGCCCACAAGTATAGGGGATATATCGTAGTCCTTTCGATAAGTAAGAGTGTCGAACCCAACGAGGAGCAGAAGGAAATGATAAGCGGTTTTCAGCTAGGTATTCTCTGCAAGTACTGAAATAAGTGGTAACAGATAGTTTTGCGATAGGATAATTTGTAACGAGCAACAAGTAACCAAAGTAAATAAAGTGCAGCAAGGTAGCCCAATCCTTTTGTAGCAAAGGACAAGCCTGGACAAACTCTTATAATAGGAAAAGCGCTCCCGAGGACACATGGGAATATCGCCAAGCTAGTTTTCATCATGTTCATATGATTCGCGTTCGGTACTTTGATAATTTGATATGTGGGTGGACCGGTGCTTGGGTGCTGTTCTTACTTGAATAAGCATCCACTTACGATTAACCTCTATTGTAAGAATCCGCAACTACAACAAAAGTATTAAGGTAAACCTAACCATATCATGAAACATGTGGATCCAAATTAGCCCCTTACGAAGCAACACATAAACTAGGGTTTAAGCTTCTGTCACTCTAGCAACCCATCATCTACTTATTAATTCCCAATGCCTTCCTCTAGGCCCAAATAATGGTGAAGTGTTATGTAGTCGACGTTCACATAACACCACTAGAGGATAGACAACATACATCTCATCAAAATATCGAACAAATACCAAATTCACATGACTACTAATAGCAAGACTTCTCCCATGTCCTCAGGAACAAATGTAACTACTCACAAAGCATATTCATGTTCATAATCAGAGGGGTATTAATATGCATATAGGATCTGAACATATGATCTTCCACCAAATAAACCAACTAGCATCAACTACAAGGAGTAATCAACACTACTAGCAACCTACTAGTACCAATCCCGGACTTGGAGACAAGAATTGGATACAAGAGATGAACTAGGGTTCTGAGAGGAGATGGTGCTGGTGAAGATGTTGATGGAGATTGCCCTCTCCCGATGAGAGGAGCGTTGGTGATGAAGATGGCGATGATTTCCCCCTCCCGGAGTGAAGTGTCCCCGGCAGAACAGCTCTGCCGGAGGCCTAGAAGAGTTCCGCCTCGTGGCGGCGGAGTTTCGTCCCGAAAGGTTGCTTCTATTTTTTTTTTCTCGACGAAAGACCTCATATAGAAGAAGATGGCCATCGAGAGCTAACAGGGGGCCCACGAGGAAGGGGGCACGCCCAGGGGGGTAGGGCGCACCCCCCACCCTCGTGGACATGTGGGCCCCCCTCTGGTGAGCTTCTTTCGCTGGATATTTTTTATTATTTCCCAAAATGACTTTCGTGGAGTTTCAGGACTTTTGGAGTTGTGCAGAATAGGTCTCTAATATTTGCTCCTTTTCCAGCCCAGAATTCCAGTTGCCGGCATTCTCCCTCCTTATGTAAATCTTGTAAAATAAGAGAGAATAGGCATAAGTATTGTGACATAACGTATAATAACAGCCCATAATGCAATAAATATCGATATAAAAGAATGATGCAAAATGTACGTATCAACTCCCCCAAGCTTAGACCTCACTTGTCCTCAAGCGAAAGACGATAATGATAAATATGTCCCCATGTTTAGAGGTAGAGGCGTCGATAAAAACAAAATACGGACATGAAGGCATCATGATCCTTCTCATAACAGCAACATATTTAGATATTGTCATATGATTTCTTATGTTTAAGTAATAATCCATTCACAATGCAGAATACAAATCATAAACTTTATTGAAAACCAACAAACTATAATCTCAGTCATTGAAGCAATTGCAATTTATCATAACATCAGAAAGAGTCTATGTCAGAGCTTAATAGCAAGTCCACATACTCAACTATCATTTAGTCTTTCATAACTGCTAACACTCACGGGATACTTGTGTTTACGGAGTTTTAATCGGACACAGAGAAAGATAGGGGCTTATAGTTTCGCCTCCCAACCTTTTACCTCAAGGGTAATGTCAACAATAATAACTCATGTTCCCCTACATCCAATTAGATATATCAATCAGGATCTTTCCAACACACTGTGCTTGCCAAGGATAAAATGTAAAAAGGAAAGGTGAAGATCACCATGACTCTTGCATAAGGTAGATGATAATAATAAAAGATAGGCCCTTCATAGAGGGAAGCAGAGGTTGCCATGCGCTTTTATGGTTGGATGCACAAAATCTTAATGCGAAAGAACATCACTTTATATTGCCACTTGTGATATGAACCTTTATTATGCAGTCCGCCGCTTTTATTTCTTCCACATCACAAGATCGTATAAAGCTTATTTCTCCCACACCAATCAATCATACATATTTAGAGAGCAATTTTTATTGCTTTGCACCGATGACAACTTACTTGAAGGATCTTACTCAATCCATAGGTAGATATGGTGGACTCTCATGGCAAAACTGGTTTAAGGGTTTTTGGAAGCACAAGTAGTATATCTAGTGCTGAGAATTTGGCTAGCACGAGGGGGAAAGGCAAGCTCAACATGTTGGGAGGTCCATGACAATATACTTTATCTCAGATATAAGAAAACATAACCCATTATGTTGTCTTCCTTGTCCAACATCAACTCTTTAGCATGTCATATTTTAATGAGTGCTCACAATCATAAAAGATGTCAATAATAGTATATCTATATGTGAAACCTCTCTTTCCTTATTACTTCCTATTAATTGCAATGATGACCAAAACTATGTTTGCCGACTCCCAACAACTTAGAATCATCATACCCTTTCTATGTGAAGTCATTACTCTCAATAAGATCAATATGAACTCTTATTATTTTTATTCTTTTTTTCTCTTTTCTTTTATTCACTCAAGATCATGGCAAAATACTCAAGCCCTTGACTCAACACTAATCTTTATTATATAGCTCACGGACTCGATTACATAGAGAGATCATAAAGCAAAAACTCAAAACTAGATCATGCCATAAACTTTATTCTACTAGATCAAGATACTACTAATAAGATCGAACTAAGAAAACGGTAAAGATAGGAGATGTGATTGTGATACGATACCGGGGCACCTCCCCCAAGCTTGGCAGTTGCCAAAGGGAGTGCCCATACCCATGTGATTATGTCTCCTTCTTTGTTGATGGTGTAATATTCTTGGCGATGATGCCCCTCAGAATACGATTCTCCTCCTCGAGCTTATTGACTTGGTGCTTGAGATCCATTATTTCCTTACAAAGCTTTCCTGTGAGGGCTAAAGCTCCTTGCACCCAAGGGTGTTGCATAGCTGCGGGAGAACAAGTGACACTCCTCTTCATATTTTCATAAGAAACAAATCTAACATTGGAAGGGATAACTGAGTTTGGAATAGCTGAGCTCTGTAGTTCCCCCATCGTAAACCCAGCTCGGAAGCGAGAAGTGACTTCTTGATCCTCCATGGCATCTACCCTCATCAAATCAGCCTCCATCTCTTCCTCCGTTGCTGGCCCAAAGTGGTCAGCGTCGCTGTTTGCCCTTGGTTCCGATGCCGGATGGGACACCCGGCTCTCCCCGACTGACTCTTGAGAAGACATCTTGCTCTAATCTGCAACAGCAAAAACTCGAAACAAAAACAGAGGATATTTGTGTGATACGGGAGTCAAAACTTTCGGGAGAATATATAATGAATTTTTACCGACCAAAATACGTATCGTGCAAGAAAACGGAGTCCGGAAGGCACATGAGGTGCCCACGAGGTAGGGGGCGCGCCCAGGGGGTAGGGCGCGCCCTCCACCCTCGTGGGGCCCTCGTGTCCTTCCCGGACTGCTACTTATTTTTTCTATTTTTCTAAATATTCCAAAACGGAGAAATATTGCCTTAAAACTGTTTTGGAGTCGGTTTACTTACCGTACCACATACATATTCCTTTTCGGACTCTGAAACATTCTGGAAAGTGTCTCTTATGTATTCCTCCGGGGTTACGGTTTCAATAACATTGGTTTCAACATTTATAGGATTACCTGAGATATAGTGTTTGATTCTTTGACCGTTTACCACCTTCGGATTTGTGCCTTTGAAATTGTTGATTTTTATGGCACCAGAATGATAGACCTCCTCGATAACGTAAGGGCCTTCCCATTTAGAGAGAAGTTTTCCTGCAAAAAATCTTAAACGAGAGTTGTATAGCAATACATAATCACCTACATTAAACTCACGCTTTTGTATCCTTTTGTCATGCCATCTTTTAACTTTTTCTTTAAACAACTTGGCATTTTCATAAGCTTGGGTTCTCCATTCATCAAGTGAGCTAATATCAAATAACCTCTTCTCACCGGCAAGTTTGAAATCATAGTTGAGCTCTTTAATAGCCCAATAAGCCTTATGCTCTAGTTCGAGAGGTAAGTGACATGCTTGTCCATAAACCATTTTATACGGAGACATACAAATAGGATTTTTATATGCAGTTCTATAGGCCCATAATGCATCATCAAGTTTCTTGGACCAATTCTTCCTAGACCTATTGACAGTCTTTTGCAAAATTAATTTAAGTTCTCTATTACTCAATTCTACTTGACCACTAGACTAAGGGTGATATGGAGATGCAATTCTATGATTAACATCATACTTAGCAAGCATTTTTCGGAAAGCACCATGAATAAAATGTGAACCACCATCAGTCATTAAATATCTAGGGACTCCAAACCTCGAAAAAATAACTTCTTTAAGCATTTTTAATAGAAGTGTTATGATCAGCACTACTAGTTGGAATAGCTTCTACCCACTTAGTAACGTAATCAACAGCAACTAAAATATGTGTATATCCATTAGAGGCAGGAAAAGGTCCCATATAATCAAAGCCCCAAACATCAAATGGTTCAATAACAAGTGAATAGTTGATAGGAATTTCTTGACGTCAACTAATATTACCGATTCTTTGACATTCATCACAAGATAAGACAAACTTACGGGCATCCTTGAAGAGAGTAGGCCAACAAAAACCAGATTGCAATACCTTATGTGCAGTTCTATCTCCAGCATGGTGTCCTCCATAAGCTTCGGAGTGACACTTGTGTAGGATCTGTTCCTGTTCATGCTCAGGTACACAATGTCTAATAACACCATCTACTCCTTCTTTATAAAGATGTGGGTCATCCCAAAAGTAACGTCTCAAATCATAGAAAAACTTTTTCTTTTGCTGGTATGTGAAACTAGGTGGTATAAATCTAGCAGCAATGTAATTAGCATAATCAGCATACCATGGAGTACTATGAGAAGTATTTGTGACATTTAATTGCTCATCAGGAAAGCTATCATCAATAGGTAGTGGGTCATCAAGAACATTTTCTAACCTAGACAAGTTGTGCATAGCGGGTTCTCAGCTCCTTTCTATCAACAATATGCAAATCAAATTCTTGTAGCAAGAGAACCCATCTAATAAGTCTAGGTTTAGCATCTTTCTTTTCCATCAGGTATTTAATAGCAGCATGATCAGTGTGAATAGTTACTTTAGAATTAACAATATAAGGTCTGAACTTATCACATGCAAATACAACTGCTAAGAATTCCTTTTTAGTATTAGCATAATTTCTTTGAGCATTGTCTAGAGTTTTACTAGCATAATGAATAACATTTAATTTCTTATCAACTCTTTGCCCTAGAGCAGCAACTACATCATAGTCACTAGCATCACACATAATTTCAAAGGGTAAATTCCAATCAGGTGGCTGAACAATAGGTGCAGAGATCAATGCTTTCTTAAGTATTTCAAATGCTTCTACACAATCATCATCAAAGACAAATGGTATATCTTTTTGTAATAAGTTAGTCAAAGGCCGAGAAATTTTTGAGAAGTCCTTAATGAACCTCCTGTAAAATCCGGCGTGACCAAAGAAACTTCTTATACCTTTGATGTCCTTGGGACATGGCATCTTTTCAATAGCATCAACCTTGGCTTTATCAACTTCAATGCCTCTTTCAGAAACCTTATGCCCCAAGACAATACCTTCATTAACCATAAAGTGGCACTTTTCCCAATTCAAGACAAGATTAGTTTCTTCACATCTCTGCAAAACTCGATCAAGATTGCTCAAGCAATCATCAAAAGAGGATCCATAGACGGAAAAATCGTCCATGAAAACCTCACAAATCTTTTCACAAAAGTCAGAGAATATAGCCATCATGCATCTTTGAAAGGTAGCAGGTGCGTTACATAAACCAAAAGGCATACGTCTATAAGCAAAAGTACCAAAAGGGCAAGTAAAAGTAGTCTTTGATTGATCCTTAGCCGATACAGGTATTTGAGAGAAACCAGAATAACCATCTAGGAAGCAACAATGTGTATGTTTGCATAATCTTTCTAGCATTTGATCGATAAAAGGTAAGGGGTAATGATCCTTTTTAGTAGCCTTATTTAATTTACGGAAATCAATTACCATCCTATAACCTGTAATAATTCTTTGCGGAATCAATTCATCTTTATCATTAGGAACAACAGTAACACCTCCCTTCTTAGGGAAATAATGAACATGACTTACCCACTGACTATCAGCAACGGGATAAATTATATCTGCCTCCAAAAGTTTTAGTATTTCTTTTCTTACCACTTCTTTCATCTTAGGATTCAACCGTCGTTGATGATCACGAACCGGTTTGGCATCTTCTTCAAAATTTATTTTATGTTGACATAGAGTGAGACTAATGCCCTTAAGATCATCAAGAGTATATGTCGGGGAAGCTGATCGTGACCCACGAACACCTATGGGACCGGGTCCCTTGTGGTTCAGAGGGGGCGGAGATTGCACGAAGAGCAGATCGAGGCGATGCACACGAGCAGTTTTACCTAGCTTCGGAGCTCTCCGGAGAGATAATACTCCTACTGCTGCTTAGTTGATTGTATTTTGTTCTTGCTAGGGAGCAATGGGAGCTACAAAACCTAGCTTGAGTGTGTGTAGTCTCGAGTGAGTTGAATGAACCGAACGGAGCCGAAACCTTTCTAAGTTGCACTCGGGCCTCCTTTTATAGGTTCAAGGGGTCACCGACAGGTGGCAAGGTAGAGGAGGGTACAAATGGAAAAACAGTAGTTGGTACACCGCTTTGTACAGTGTACAGTGCATATACCTAACTCTGACGGCAAGGGACAAGATTAATAAATGCCCGTCCCTGTCGCCTAAACAGTGCAACAGGGACCGTCAAGTGCACCACCGTTTGCCACGATGGTAAGCTTGTCAGCGCCGCTTATCGCTGATCCCCGCTGGCTGCACAGCCCTTCGACACGCACGCCTGGAATGGCCCCATGGCGACACGTTGGTGGATGAGCTGGAGCGGAGATGAAGAGAGTTGCTTGCCGCGGCAAGCGCCTTGCCGCGGCTGAACCCTTGTCGTACTCGGGAGCTTGTCGCTCACCGAGCCTTCCCGGCAAGCTCCTCTTGCCGAGGTCTTGTTTCCTTCGTGCCTTGGGTGGCCTTCCTGGCAAGCTCCTCTTGCCGGGGCCTTGAGTACTTTGTTCTTGAATGGCTCCAAAGGAGTCGCGGAGGACCTTGGCGGTCACTAGGCCAGCCCTGTCGCGGGGTGCTGCGACTACCCGTGCGAAGTTCGGGATACTAGGGTACCCTACTCTAGTACACCGGCAGGAGCCCCGGGCTCGGGCCACACACGGCGCCGAGCTCATTGGGCCAGGCCCAAAAGCGTCTGCAGGGCACGCTTGCCTAGATCGCGTAGTTATTCGCCTCGGACCCACCACGTCCCCACGAACAGCACGCCCGGACGTGGCGTCGTGGGAGAGATCGTGGGGCTTTCTTTAATGGGAAGCGGGCGCCCCCCTCTCCCTCCTTATAAGAAGGGGAAACAGGGGCAGGACGCCCACTTGCCATTGCTGTCACATCAAAAACCACCACCGCTCCCCCCTTCTTCTCAAGTCCAAAGAGAGCGATGCCGTCCCCCCCCCCCATTGCCACCGGCGCCACCAACGTCGTCGGATTCCTCCACCACCTCCGCCATGGCTCCGAAAGCCGATAAGGGCAAAGGGGTGAAGTCGGCCGAGGCGCAGCGGCTCGCGGCGCTGCGGAAGGAGCGGGCCCTCTTCGACCCCCTGCTCGATGCGAAGGAGCTGCGAGAGCTGTATTACCTCTTCTGGTCGACGGAGACGCGGGCGCACCCGCGCACGAGGGTGATCTCCGCCGCCACATCCGAGAAGGTTTCCGTCGGGTACCCCTTCTTCGCTTTTCTTCCATCGCGGGCTCTGCCCGCCTTTTCTAATTCTTTTGCGACGTCATGAACACATATGGCCTCCGCCTCCTTGATTTCACCCCCAACGCCGTCCTCACCATGGCAGTTTTTGCACACCTCTGCGAGAACTTTGTCGGAGTCCACCCGAATGTAGCCCTTTTCTGCCACTACTTCATGCCCCGCGTAGAGAGAGGAGAGCCGCTTGCCGGAGGGATTGCATGGATCTCCAGGATCGGCAAGAAGGAAGCATATCTTGACGGAGAGCTGCGCAGCAAGTGGGAGGAGTGGAGAGCCGATTGGTGTTGGATCATAGAGGAGAACCCGCAGCCTTTCACTGCCCTGCGCCAAACTCCCATAGTGTGCGGCAACGATTGGAGCAACTTGGCGCCGGAGGACGCCAAGTTGAAGATTGCCGTGACTCGGATCTTGCGCCTCAGGCATGTCGGGCTCACCGTAGGTGCTGTTGGCGCGGATTTCCTTCGCCGCCGCATTGCGCCCTTGCAGGAGAGGAGGAGGCCTGCTTGGGAATTCCAAAACGCGGCGGACATCATGAGGCTGCGCCCGGGCCTCAATTGGAACTTCACTGTCTTGGAGCTGGATGCCATGCTGCGGGAGCTGTTCAAGCACGATGCAGACCACCCCGAGTGGTTCATGTTGCCGAGGGGGATCGTGCCTTTGTGCAACAACTCGTCACTTGACCGCATCCGCGATGATGCCGTTGCCAGCGATTCCCATGGAATCGCTCCAACTTGGCAAAGCCGCCCGACGATGTCGTGCAGCAGTTCTTCGACAACTTGGAAGAAGTGCCGATCCGCGCCGACGAGAAGAAGTGGCTCACCCGTGACACCACCGAGCAAGAGATGGTGCGTATTGCCACAAGGTTGGAGGAGGCGGCGGAAGCTGCCGCCGCTGGCGTGTTTGGGTTCACCGTGGAGGAGGCAGAGGCAGCCGAGGCGGCAAGCCTTGCCGATCGAGAGGAGTTTGCCGGCGAGGAGGAGCAGGCCGAGCCCGACGCTGAGCCGAACAAACCTGCCGGGGGCGCCTCCCCTCCGCCTTCAAGTAGCTTGCCGCGGGAGGAGCCCGTGGCCCCGCCAAGAAGGCGCCTCCGCAAGACCGGAGAAGTGGCGGGGCGGCAGACGGGCCAACAGCCGCCTCGCCGCCCGGCCGCTCCCACCGCGGCAAGCATTGCTGCTGGAGCACCTCATGCCGCCACAGCAACGGGAGCGGGGCCTTCTGGAGCCACGGCCCCCGCACCCGCCAAGCGTCCGAGGGAGCCTACTCCTCCAGCTCGTCGTACCGGAGGCGGAGCGGAATTTGACTTCTCTGCTCTCAGCTCCGATGAAGAAGAGGAAGAGTAAGATCCTGTCTCTGCTACTTGTAATCCTTCAATTTTCTGCTTTGTCTTGCATCTGACTTGCTTCGTTCTGAACCTTTTCCTTCTTTAGGACGCTGGCTCAGAGGGCGTCGAAGAGGGCCAAGACTCCGGTGGTTGTCATCGAAGACGATCCCCCCGCGGCGACAGGAGGCGCGTCTGAGACTCCCTTGCCGGATCCGGCGACCCTTCATCAGAGCAGCCCCCAGCACAGCCCCCAGCGTAAGTATTTGATTTATTTCTTACGGTTAGGTGTGCTTGGGTGCTCCTTCTTTACCGATATCTGGCTTGTTGAATTGTGCAGGAGCAGAGCAACCTCATCAGGAGGCCCCGGAAGTCACTCCCGAAGTTCTGTCTGCTTCAACTACGCCGCCAAGGGAGAACTCTCCGCCAAGGGAGCGCTCTCCGGCAAGGGAGGCCTCTCCGACAAGGGGCAGCGCCGACGACCCTCCAGTGGTGGAGACCGCGGCTACAGATCCCATTGCAGGTAATCTTCTTACTTGAAAATTTCCCTTGGGTCTTTTTTCTTCTGTTCTTCTTTTCGAACATTTGCTTGACTTGTTCTTTTCTTTCTCTGATCATCGATCCATCTCGCGGAGAGCCGATGGAGACCGAGGTTGCCGGCGAGGAGGACGCCTTGGCAACAATGACAACGCCGCCAACATGGAGGAGGAGGCCGGCGCCGATGGGTCCGCCCGCGAGGAGGCCGCCAAGGCTCTTTGGCGCAAAGGCTGGGAGGGACTGGTGGTCATCTTGACGACCACGAGGCCGCAGGAGCGCCAGGCGCTACGCCGACTGCCGATCCCTCCGCCATCGATGCAGCACCAGTTCAAGAGCCCCAGCCAGCGCCTATCTCGAAAGCCGGCGACAGTGTCTTCATCAAGATTCCATGGGCGTCGAGCTCCGTGGCGCCGGTCGAGGAGAGACCTTGACGAGGAGCTGCTCGCCTCGCTGGGCTGTCACTGGTTGACCGCCAAGCAGCAGCGATGGCGAAGTTCGAGGAAGAGCAGCTCTTGAAGAAGCTCTTTGTCGCTCTACCGCGCCCGACAAGCTAAGCTGGAGTCGAGGAAGCGCTTGTCGCGAGGGCAGGAGCTGACATGGAGAAGCCTTGAAGAGCTCTGCGCGCCAACAAAGAAACTCTCCGGGACATAGCGAGCGCGGAGCAACTCTCCGAAGAGCGCACGGCCTTCATCTGGAGAAGGCCGAGGTCGAGGAGCAGCAAAGGCTTGCGGTGAGAAGCTCTGCGCAAGAAGAAGGTGAGTGGCGCGAGCGGAAGATCAACCTCGACAGCTATGAGGAAGATCTTGCTGCGCGAGGAATCCATTGGCGGAGCACTCAAGGAGGCAAGGGCGCGCCCGCAGCTGCCGAGGCCGCCAAGAAGGAATTGGAGACGAGGGTGGCGCAGCTGGAAGCCACCCTCCGGAAGAGCGCGAAGAGGTCACGGGCTTAAGCGCAGCGCGAGAAGGACGCCTATACTCTTGGCGAGTTGCGGGTCGTTTATTTGAAAAGATCAAAGAGCTCGGCGCCGCCAAGGACTCCAAGGCAGATCTAGAGCTGAAACTGACCACCTTGACGGAGACACTGGACGGCGCCAAGGAGCGGAAGCGGGCCTCTGGAGAAGATGAAGGCCAACGAGGCTGCTGGCGAATCTGTGACCGCCGGGATACTCTCGAGAGAGGCGTGATGCATCGGACGGAGGGTCTTGTGGATCTTGCCGCCGCCCTCCACAATGAGCCGATGGAGCTGGGATGGTGGACCTCGGGTACTCCACCGACGAGCGCCTTCAACCCAGCGCCAAGCTCAGCCTGTTCTTCAAAGGCGTGTTGACGGGTCTCCAGCGGCTCCGGGAGGAGATCCCAAAGCAGCTGGCCGACGAGTCATGCCAAATCTGCGCCGGGGCTCTCCAGAAGGTGCTGATGAAGGTGGCCTTCCGCAATCCAGGCGTCAACTTCGCCAACATCCTCAAGTCCCTGCCTCCAACTGCTGATGTTGAAGCACTCAAGGCCCTTGTCGCACCCATTGTGGACAGGGTGAGCGGAGTCAAGAGGGTTGATGGCGACCGCGTGGACTAGGCCGCCAAATTTATCTTTCCTTTGTCGCTGTTGAACATGTTTAGAACAATTCATTAGATCTGCGACAAGTTTTTTTTGTAATATACTCTATCTTAGGCAATTGAATGCAATGTTATTTCCTTTACTCGATTCCTTCCTTTATGCGTTTGTACCCTCGCTTTTAGGGAACTTGTCGGCGCGGGCACCCTTGCATGAAACCTCGAAAAGTTGAACGTCGGCAGCTTCTTTGCGATACATTCGACAAGCAACCTTATCGCAACTGGTTGCAGCTCACTTAAATTGTTGAGCGGACTCGAAACAAAGTAAGGCGCAAACCAGCCGCGAGTTGGTTCCTTCAGCGCAGTGTTTTCCATACAAAGTACTATCGTTCGAGGAAGATAACTTAAAAATTTAAAAATTGATTGCTCAAACTTTGGAAACTTAGCTTTTCTGTCGTTTGCTTCCCGGCAAGGAGATACTTCCTCGAGTGACACTTGGTGGCCCACACCATTATCTTCTCCTCCTCCCCCCCCCCCCGGTTAACTTGTGGGCGAAGGAACCTTCCTTTCTTTGAGAAGAAAGAAGAGAAAATAAAGTTATGGAGCCTAGTGGCTCGTTATTGCTTACCGGGTGTGGATGCTGCACAAAATGTCAGATAATACATGCAAATAGGTTATGAAAGCATGAAATTGACAAGTTGTGCGCAACACGTAAGCTTTACTGATGCACGGGTCTGCGCCCGGCTTTGTACAAAGGATTACATGCAACAGCGGCAAGACTTGTACAAAAGGTGGTTGCCGGAACAGGTTCCGGCAACCGCGCCCTATGGGTAAAACTTACGAAGATGATCGATGTTCCAGGAGTTGCTCACCGGAATGCCATCTTCGGTCTCCAGGCGGACAGCACCGGGCCTAGTGACTCGTTTCACCCGATAAGGGCCTTCCCACTTTGGCGTCAACTTGTTGGAATTCTTGGCGGATTGAACGCGCCGAAGAACAAGGTCGCCTTCCTCGAAGCTTCTGGCACTAACTTTGCGGCTGTGGTAGCGACGCAAAGCTTCTGGTAACGAGCAGCTCGTCTGAGCAGCTGAAGACGATCCTCCTCAAGGAGCGGTCGTCATCTTGTCGCAGCTGCTCTTGCTCAAGCTCATCATAGCGAGCACTCGAGGTGACCCGTATCTGAGTTCCGTGGGGAGAACTGCCTCTACTCCATAGACTAGAGCGAAAGGTGTCTGGCCAGTGGCTCGATTTGGCGTCGTCCTGATCGACCAAAGAACCACCGGCAACTCCTCAATCCAGTTTCTTCCGCACTTGTGCAGCCTGTCGAAAGTTCTGGTCGTGAGTCCCCGCAGCACTTCAGCATTTGCCCTCTCTGCTTGACCGTTGCTTCTCGGATGAGAAACAGAAGCAAAGCAGACCTTGGCGCCAAGGTCTTGGACGTATTGCATGAAGGTGCGACTCGTGAATTGTGTGCCGTTGTCGGTGATGATCCGTTAGGAATCCCAAAGCGGCAAACAATTGACTGAAGAACTTGATCGCGACCGTGCCGTCACTTTTCTCATCGCTTCCACTTCCGGCCACTTTGTGAACTTGTCGATTCGACGTACAAGTACTCAAAGCCCCGACAACTTCGGGAAAGGGGCCGAGGATATCGAGCCCCTGACCGAAAATGGCGAGGATAAAGGGATCGTCTGGAGAGCTTGAGCTGGCTGGTGTATCTGTTTGGAATGGGCGGCATGCTTCACACTTGGTTACTTGTGCGATTGCATCCCGGAGGGCTTCGGCGAAGAAACCTTGCCGGAAAGCTTTGCGGCAAGTGCTCTTCGCCAATGTGGTGACCACATATGCCTCCATGTATCTCTGCCAACAGCTTCTGTCCATCTTCCTGGCAAATACACTTCAATTTCACACCGTTGAGTCTTCTTCTGTATAGGATGTTGTTAACAAACTGGTACATACTCGACTGCCGGGCTACTCTTTCCGCTTCTTCTTGGTCTTCGGGAAGTTCTCCTGTCTGAAGGAAATGGACGATCTGATGTGCCCATGTTGGAGCTTGCGGCTCGACAACAAGGACTAAAGGCACATCTGCCGCTGTGGGAACATCAGCTTCTACGGCAAGAACCAGCGGTTCAGCCGGAGCTTGATGATCCCCGGCAAGCTTGCCGGAGCAAAACTTGTCGGGAGCGTCTGCTTCAACGAAACAAACCCTAGGGCTTGTCGGAGCAGACTGCTCCTCAGCGTTATCTGCGTTGATTTTGGGGACCTTCTTGGCGGCGGCTTCAGGGAGCTCTGTCGGAAAGTAGTCACCAGAAACCAACTTCCTCTTCTTGTTCTGTCCAGTTGATGGTGTTACAGTTGGTTGAGTCAGCTTGAGCACAAAAATTCCTAGTTCCACAGGTAACTTGAGTGCGGCGCACTTTGACAGGCCATCAGCAATGTCATTCTGAACTCTTGGAACATGTTCCATTTGTAGGCCTTCAAAGTGCTCTTCTAGCTTTCTCACTTCATCAACGTAGGCTTCCATCAACGGACTCTGATAATCTTTGTTTACTTGGCGTACGACAAGCTGCGAGTCACCCCTGACAATGAGTTTCCTTATCCCAAGGTCTACCGCGATCCTGAGACCGGCAAGCAAACCTTCATACTCTGCAGTATTATTTGTTGCTTGCTCCTTGGGAAAGTGCATCTGGACTATGTACTTGAGGTGCTCTCCGGTGGGTGCGATAAGCAGCACGCCGGCACCGGCGCCTTGCAGCGAGAAGGCACCATCAAAGTACATCAGCCACTCTTTATTTGCCTCCTTGATTGGGATGCTCGTCTCTAGAATTTCTTCATCTTGCGTCGGCGTCCATTCTGCTATAAACTCTGCCAATGCTCTGCTTTGGATAGTTGAAGTGCTTTCAAACTTGAGGCCAAAGCTCGACAGTTCCAGTGCCCACTCGACAATCCTGCATGTTGCTTCTGGATTTTGCAATATCCTCTTCAGCGGAAAGCGAGTGACAACTGTTATCTCATGTGCTTAGAAGTAATGGCGCAGCTTTCTCGAGGCCATGAGGAGGCCGAAAAGCAGTTTCTGCACACCAGAGTACCTTGACCTAGCCCCCTGCAGAAGGGAACTGACAAAGTACACTGGGCGCTGCACCATCCTTTTCTGAATCTTCTCGCAATCCTGCGCAGATCCGTCCTTGTCGGGACCAGAGCTTGACGGCGAAGCCCCCTGCTTGTCGCTGGATGCATCTGCCTTGGTTGCCGGCTCATCATCCGCCTCCCTCTCCTCTACTAACGCAGCACTAACCACTTGATTGGTTGCCGCTATATATAGCAGCAACTTCTCTTGTGGCTTAGGTGCGACAAGTATTGGAGTGGAGGACAGGTACCTCTTCAAGTCCTGCAGCGCAGCCTCCGCTTCGGGAGTCCATTTCATTGGACCTGCCTTTTTCAAAATTTTGAAAAATGGCAGGGCGCGCTCAGCAGACTTAGAGATAAACCTGCTGAGAGCAACCACGCAACCGGCAAGTCTTCGTACATCCTTGACGCGCTTTGGTGCTTCAATCTGCTCAATGGCTTTAATCTTGTCGGGGTTGGCTTCAATTCCCCTCTGAGACACGAAGAACCCGAGAAGCTTGCCGGAGGGAACTCCAAACACGCACTTCTCGGGATTGAGCTTGAGGTTGATCTTGCGCAGATTTGCAAAAGTCTCTTCCAAATCTTGAACCAGAGTTGCTTTGTCCTTGCTCTTGACCACTATGTCATCCATGTAAGCTTCTACATTTCTGTGCATTTGGGGCTCAAAAGCGTCATGGACCACTCTTGCAAACGTTGAACCAGCATTCTTCAAACCGAAAGGCATCCGTATGAAACAGTATGTGCCACATGGTGTAATGAATGCGGTTTTCTCTTCGTCCTCTTCTGCCATGAAGATCTGATGATATCCTGAATATGCATCAAGAAATGAAAGCAGATCACATCCAGCCGTGGAGTCAACAATCTGGTCGATGCGTGGCAAGGGAAATGGGTCTTTGGGACAAGCTTTATTAACATCCGTGAAGTCAATACAAAGTCTCCATTTCCCATTAGCCTTGCGTACAACTACCGGATTGGCCAACCACGTGGGATGGAGCACTCCTCTGACAAGGCCTGCTACTTCCAACTTCTTGATCTCTTCTGCAATGAACTCTTGGCGCTCCACTGCCTGCTTCCTTACTTTTTGCTTGACGGGCCACGCATGAGGACAGGCAGCTAGGTGGTGCTCAATTACTTTCACAGGAACACGGGGATGTCGATGGTTGCCATGCAAACGCGCGACATTCGCCTCAGAGAAAGCAACGAGCTCGCCTTCCTATTTAGGGTCGAGAGTGGCACCGATGGTGAAGGTACCACCAGTCCGCCCTCCTTCTTGGGCACTTTCTTGGTCTTGGCGGAGCTGCCATCATCTTCTTGCACTTGCCGGTGGAGCTCGATGGTGCGTCCTCGACGGTAGCGCAGCACTCCGAAGAGGTGCGCTTGCCAGAGTGGGCCTCAGAGCTCTTGCCGGACTTGGTCTTCTTCTTCCCCCCGGGAGCTTCAGCGGCAAGTGACTTGCTTTCTGTTGCAGCTGCTGCATCCCGGTAAATCTTGTCGGCGCAGATAAGAGCATCTTTCTTGTCGCCATGAACAGAAATGACACTTATCGGGCCGGGCATCTTGAGCAAGTTGTATGCATAATGAGAGGCTGCCATGAACTTGGCAAGTGCTGGACGGCCAAGTATGCCATTGTAGGGCAATGGGAAATCGGCAACGTCAAATGTGACCCTCTCAGTTCTGAAGTTGAGCTCGCTGCCAAACGTCACCGGCAACGTAATCTTCCCTTTGGGCTTGCTCCTTCCTGGGTTGATCCCTTGGAACGTACCAGTCTCTTCGAGCTCGCTGTCAGGGATTTGAAGCTTCTGGAGCACTGCGGATGAGATCAGGTTTAGGCCAGCCCCGCCATCAACTAACATCTTGGTGACCTTGAGGTTGCGGATGGTTGGTGAGACCAACATCGGCAAACACCCGACCGCAGTTACGCGATCAGGGTGGTCCTCAATATCGAAGATGATAGGCGTGCTGGACCACTTCAGAGGCTTGCGCGACTCCACGGATGATTCTGCTGCATTAACCTCTCGCATCCACTGTTTGAGTTGGCGGTGCGAGGTATGCAGAGAAGCACCACCGTCAACGCAGAGAACCTCTGTTGCCTTCTGAAACTCCTGCTCATCAGCTTCATCGTCTTCCATATCTTCATCATCATCTTCGTCTTCATCCTTGTCGCGGCCGCGGGGAGGTCTGTCTCCTTGCCGCTGCTTGGCCTTGCCGCGGCGTCCTCCCCGGCCGGGTCTCTTCTTGCTAGTTGTACCAGCACCTTCCTGGGCCTTCTCCTTGTCTCGCCGCTCGTACTCAGCCTTCTGCAGTTCAACAAGCTGCTCGACTTTCTTGCAGCTCTGGAGGTCGTGGCCCTTGGTGTGGTGAATCTTGCAGTACTGCTTGTTGGAGCTGTCCTCTTGTCGGCGGCCCGCCACAGCTTGGCGGTCGGTGTCAGCGGCAACCTCCTTGCCGGAGCCACCAGCCTTAGCCTTGTTGGCGCCACCTCCGTTGCCGGACTGCTCGACAACTAGTACTTCTTTGTTCTTCTTCCTTCTATTGTTCCGCCGTCGGCTCTTCTTTGCCGGGGCGGTCTCCTCACTGTCAGATCCAGCTTCAACATTCTCTCCTAGGAGTCTCCTCCTTCCTCAAAGACGCGTGCACTTGTCGGCCGTATGTAGAGCTCACTGACGTCCTTTACTTTGCACATCGCCATCTCCTCCCTCATCCTGCGGTTCCGCACGTTCTGATGGAACGCGCTGATCACCGCGGCAGGGTGGACGTCTGGGATGTTGTAATGCACACGGCTGAATCTCTGGATGAACTTGCGCAGGGACTCTCCTTCCTTCTGGGCGAGCAGGTGAAGGTCACTCTCTTGGCCATGAGGTTTGTGGCCGCCTGTGAAGGCACCGACAAACTGATGGCACAGATCTGCCCAAGAAGATATGGAACTGTCCGGCAAGTGCATGAGCCAAGATCTGACATTTTTCTTGAGTACCAGCGGGAATTAGTTGGCGAGGATCTTGTCGTCTCGTCCCCCTGCAGCTTGCACCGCAATGGTGTAGATGCTGAGGAACTCCGATGGGTGTGTCCTGCCATCATACTTCTCTGGCACATCTGGCTTGAAATTTTCTTGTCGGGCCACTGGACTTGCCGCAGCTCACGAGTGAACGCAGGGCAACCTACCGCGTACGGCAAGTCACCTGGTTCCCCTGGCGCTTGCATGTCAACAGCGGGCCCATCGCGCTGGTCGGATTGACGTCGCGCTTCTCTTGGCGCTTCGATCACGAGTTCGGCGTCTTCTTGTTGCCGTTCTTGGAGAACTTGGCGCTGATCACGGCGAGCTCGTGGATCCGGCGACGCGTGGAGTCGCTGCCGATGTGGATCCGAGGAGCTGGTGATCCGGCCTTCGGGATGGAGAGTGCATGGTGGTTGCACCCCATAGGTTTAAATCGCCACCGGCTAGTGCCTTGTCGCCTCGCCGCGGCAAGGTCGCAGATTGGTTGTCAGCGGGTGTCGCCGTTGGCGGCCGATGAGACTCGATGGTGGCCTTCCATTCGCCGACCTTGTCGGCCGCTGGAGGGTAGTCTAGAAGGAGTTGAGCTCTTGCCAAGGCTTCCGCTGGAGTGGTGGGAGGCAATGGCGTACGGCGCGAGGAACGGGATATGCTCGGACTTCTAACCAAGTTAGAAGGAGCAGCATCCCGTCCAGGCGATCGTACTCGCTTCGCATTCAGCATGTTTGGCGTGCATGCTGGTCTCGAGGGCCTCGGAGCCTCCAGCTTGGCCTTGATCCAACGAAGTATGGCGCTGCGCGCACCATGACGCTGTCGGTCTCGCGCCCCTGAGATGGACGCGCACGATACGGACGCCGAGGTCTGCGCCGCTTTGTCCTTGACTTGGCAGCGTCGTGGGCTCCTCGACGACGCTGTTCCTCCGCCAGCGTCTTCCCCACCACTCATCAGCTCCGGTGGTGGTGGGTTTGACGCGGACGGCTCTGCTGCCGCCGAAGACTTCTTCTTCGGTGGCATGTTGACGAAGATGTTGAAGATCTTGCTCGTGTGAACGCTGGATCAGGTTCACACAGCCTCGACGCCCCCTACCTGGCGCGCCAAAGATGTCGGGGAAGCTGATCGTGACCCAGGAACACCTATGGGACCGGGTCCCTTGCGGTTCGGAGGGGGGCGGAGATTGCACGAAGAGCAGATCGAGGCGATGCACACGAGAAGTTTTACCCAGCTTCGGAGCTCTTCGGAGAGATAATACTCCTACTGCTGCTTAGTTGATTGTATTGTGTTCTTGCTAGGGAGCAATGGGAGCTACAAAACCTAGCTTGAGTGTGTGTACTCTCGAGTGAGTCGAATGAACCGAACGGAGCCGAAACCTTTCTACGTTGCACTCGGGCCTCCTTTTATAGGTTCAAGGGGTCACCGACAGGTGGCAAGGTAGAGGAGGGTACAAATGGAAAAATAGTAGTTGGTACACCGCTTTATACAAAGGTATGCGGTGCATATACCTAACTCGACGGCAAGGGACAAGATTAATAAATGCCCGTCCACGCCGCCTAAACAAAGGCAACAGGACCGTCAAGTGCACCACCGTTTGCCACGATGGTAAGCTTGTCGGCGCCGCTTATCGCTGATCCTCGCTGGCTGCACAGCCCTTCGACACGCGCTGGAATGGCCCCATGGCGACACGTTGGTGGATGAGCTGGGCGGAGATGAAGAGAGTTGCTTGCGCGCAAGCGCCTTGCCGCTGCTGAACCCTTGCCGTACTCAGGAGCTTGTCGCTCACCGAGCCTTCCCGGCAAGCTCCTCTTGCCGGGGTCTTGTTTCCTTCGTGCCTTGGGTGGCCTTCCCGGCAAGCTCCTCTTGTCGGGGCCTTGAGTACTTTGTTCTTGAATGGCTCCAAAGGAGTCGCGGAGGACCTTGGCGGTCACTAGGCCAGCCCTGCCGCGGGGTGCTGCGACTGCCCGTGCACGAGTTCAGGATACTAGGGTACCCCTACTCTAGTACACCGACAGTATACCCAATAGCAGCTCGGTGTTTCTTCAGAGTTTTCAATAATCTCTCTTCTTCATGCTCTGAAAGTTTAGCACTAATAATAACAGGATATATCTTATTTTCATCAAGATAAGCATATTTAAGATTATCAGGCAACGGTTTAAGCTCAAACACGGGGTCACACTTGGGTGTAGGAGGATCCCCTAGGATTTCAACAGGCAAATTATGTTTCAGAATAGGTTCCTGTTTAAAGAATACTTCATCTATTTCCCTTCTCTCATTCATAAACATATCATTTTCATGGTCTAGCAAATATTGTTCTAAAGGATCACTAGGAGGTACGGCAATAGAAGCAAGACCAATAATTTCATCCTTACTAGGCAATTCTTCTTCACGGTGTTGTCTACTAAATTTAGAGAAATTAAACTCATGAATCATATCATCCAAGCCAATAGTAACAACATTCTTTTTGCAATCTATCTTAGCATTGACAGTATTCAAGAAGGGTCTACCAAATATAATGGGACAAAAGCTATCTTGTGGGGAACCAAGAACAAGAAAATCAGCAGGATATTTAGTTTTCCCACACAAGACTTCAACATCTCTAACAATTCCCATTGCAGATATAGTATCTCTATTGGCCAGTTTAATTGTAACGTCAATATCTTCTATCTCAGCAGGTGCAATTTCATGCTTAATCTCTTTGTATAAAGTAATAGGTATAACACTAGCACTAGCACCCATATCACATAAGCCATGATAACAATGATCTCCTATTTTAACATAAATAACAGGCACGCCTACCACAGGTCTATGTTTATATTTAGCACAAGGTTTGGCAATTCTAGCGGTTTCACCGCAGAACTGAATAACATGTCCATCAATATTATCAGCTAAGAGATCCTTAACAATAGCAATCTTAGGTTCAACTTTAACTTGCTCAGGAGGTGTATAAGTTCTAATATTGCTTTTACGAACTACAGTTGAAGCTTTAGCATGATCCTTTATTCTGACAAGGAAAGGTGGTTTCTCAACATAAGAGGTAGGAACAACAGGATCATTATATGTGACAATCTTTTCTTCAACTTTAATAGGTGCAACTACTTTTACTTCTATGGGAGGATGATATTTAAACCACTTCTCCTTGGGGAGATCAACATAAGTAGCAAAAGATTCATAAAAAGAAGCTACTATCTCAGAGTCAAGTCCATATTTAGTGCTAAACTTACGGAAAATATCGGTATCCATAAAAGATTTGACACAATCAAACTTAGGTGTCATACCTGACTCCTTACCTTCGTCGAGGTCCCAATATTCAGAGTTGCGCTTAATTCTATCCAATAAATTCCATTTGAATTCAATAGTCTTCATCATAAAAGAGCCAAAGACAAGAAGTATCGAGCATGGTGCGATTGTTTTCGTAAAGCCGAGCATAAATTTTTGAATAATTGTTTCTCTTGGGAGCTCATGATTGGGGCATGAATACAACATTGATTTAAGCCTCCCCAAGCTTGAGCGATGCTTTCTCCTTCATGAGGCCAAAATTATATATATAATTGCGATCACGATGAACAAGATGCATAGGATAATACTTTTGATGAAATTCCAATTTCAATCTTCTATAGTTCCATGATCTCGTATCATCACATAGCCTATACCATGTCAATGCATCTCCCTTCAAAGATAAAGGGAAGACCTTCTTCTTAACAACATCATCGGGTATACCTGCAAGCTTAGATAGTCCACAAACTTCATCCACATATACTAGGTGCTCATCAGGATGCTTTGTTCCATCTCCTGCAAAAGGATTAGCTAGCAGTTTTTCCATCATACCTGAAGGAAATTCAAAGGGAACATTTTCATATTCGTTTTCAGTAGGTTCATTAGGTTGAGGAGCAATTCTTTGATCTACTGGTCGGGGTGAAGATACCCCGAACAAGCCCCTCAGAGGATTACTTTCCATAGTAACAAGTGACAGTAATTTCAGCACACTATATAAATTTTTCCATACCAAATTCCACCTACCAAAGGCGCTTCACTCCCCGGCAACGCTGCCAGAAAAGAGTCTTGATGACCCACAAGTATAGGGGATCTATCATAGTCTTTTCGATAAGTAAGAGTGTCGAACTCAACGAGGAGCAGAAGGAAATGATAAGCGGTTTTCAGCAAGGTATTCTCTGCAAGTACTGAAATAAGTGGTAACAGATAGTTTTGTGATAGGATAATTTGTAACGAGCAACAAGTAACAAAAGTAAATAAAGTGCAGCAAGGTGGCCCAATCCTTTTGTAGCAAAGGACAATCCTGGACAAACTCTTATAATAGGAAAAGCGCTCCCGAGGACACATGGGAATATCGTCGAGCTAGTTTTCATCACGTTCATATGATTCGCGTTCGGTACTTTGATAATTGGATATGTGGGTGGACCGGTGCTTGGGTGCTGTTCTTACTTGAACAAGCATCCCACTTACGATTAACCTCTATTGCAAGCATCCGCAACTACAACAAAAGTATTAAGGTAAACCTAACCATAGCATGAAACATATGGATCCAAATCAGCCCTTACGAAGCAACGATAAACTAGGGTTTAAGCTTCGTCACTCTAGCAACCCATCATCTACTTATTACTTCCCAATGCCTTCCTCTAGGCCCAAATAATGGTGAAGTGTTATGTAGTCGACGTTCACATAACACCACTAGAGGATAGACAACATACATCTCATCAAAATATCGCACGAATACCAAATTCACATGACTACTAATAGCAAGACTTCTCCCATGTTCTCAGGAACAAACGTAACTACTCACAAAGCATATTCATGTTCATAATCAGAGGGGTATTAATATGCATACAGGATCTGAACATATGATCTTCCACCAAATAAACCAACTAGCATCAACTACAAGGAGTAATCAACACTACTAGCAACCTACTAGTACCAATCCCGAACTTGGAGACAAGAATTGGATACAAGAGATGAACCAGGATTTTGAGAGGAGATGGTTGATACGTCTCCAACGTATCTATAATTTTTGATTGCTCCACGCTATATTATCTACTGTTTTGGACCATATTGGGCTTTATTTTCCACTTTTATATTACTTTTGGGACTAACCTATTAACCGGCGGCCCAGCCCAGATTTGTTGTTTTTTGCCTATTTCATTGTTTTGAAGAAACGGAATATCAAACGGAGTCCAAACGGAATGAAACCTTCGGGAACGTGATTTTCTCATCAGATATGATCCAGGAGACTTGGACCCTCGGTCATGAAAGGAGGGAGGCGGCCATGAGGGTGGAGGGCGCCCCCCCTAGGGAGCGCCCCCTTGCCTCGTCCCCCCTCCCCCCCGAAGCTCCACCGACGTACTCCTTCCTCCTATATATACCTACGCACCCCCAACAGATCGATCTGGAGCCAAAATCTAATTCCACCGCCGCAACTTTCAGATCCACGAGATCCCATCTTGGGGCCTGTTCGAGTTCACGGAAGGGGAATCCACCACGGAGGGCTTCTACATCATCATCATAGCCTCTCCGATAAAGTGTGAATAGTTTACTTCAGACCTTCGGGTCCATAGTTAGTAGCTAGATAGCTTCTTCTCTCTTTTTGGATCTCAATACAATGTTCTCCCCCTCTCTCGTGGAGATCTATTCGATGTAATCTTCTTTTTGCGGTGTGTTTGTTGAGACCAATGAATTGTGGGTTTATGATCAAGATTATCTATGAGTAATATTTGAATCTTCTCTGAATTATTTTATGTATGATTGGTTATCTTTGCAAGTCTCTTCGAATTATCCGCTTGATTTGGCCAACTAGATTGGTAGTTCTTGCAATGGGAGAAGTGCTTAGCTTTGGGTTCAATCTTGTGGTGTCCTTTCCCAAAGGATGAGGGGCAGCAAGGCACGATTGTATTGTTGCCATCGAGGATAACAAGATGGGGTTTTTATCATATTGCATGAATTTATCCCTCTACATCATGTCATCTTGCTTAAGGCGTTACTCTATTTTCATTAACTTAATACTCTAGATGCATGCTGGATAGCAGTCGATAAGTGGAGTAATAGTAGTAGATGCAGGCAGGAGTCGGTCTACTTGTCTCGGACGTGATGCCTATATACATGATCATACCTAGATACTCTCATAACTATGCTCAATTATGTCAATTGCTCAACAGTAATTCGTTCACCCACCGTAAAATACTTATGCTCTCGAGAGAAGCCACTAGTGAAATCTATGGCCCCCGGGTCTATTCTCATCATATTAATCTTCCAACGCTTTATTATTGCTTTGCTTTTTTACTTTGCCTTTTATTTTACTTTGCATCTTTATACCAAAAATACCAAAAATATTATTTATCATCTCTATCAGATCTCACTCTTGTAAGTGACCGTGAAGGGATTGACAACCCCTTATCGTGTTGGTTGTGAGGAGTTATTTGCTTTGTGCAGGTACGAGGGACTTGCACGTGGCCTCCTACTGGATTGATACCTTGGTTCTCAAAAACTGTGGGAAATACTTACGCTACTCTGCTGCATCATCCTCTCCTCTTCGGGGAAAACCAACGCAAGCTCAAGACGTAGCAATGGTGCTGGTGAAGATGTTGATGGAGATTGCCCTCTCCCGATGAGAGGAGTGTTGGTGATGATGATGGCGATGATTTCCCCCTCCCGGAGGGAAGTGTCCCTGGCAGAACAGCTCTGCCGGAGCCCTAGATTGGTTCCGCCAAAGTTCCGCCTCGTGGCGGCGGAGTTTCGTCCCGAAAGGTTGCTTATAATTTTTTTTCTCGACGAAAGACCTCATATAGCAGAAGATGGCCATCGGAGAGCCAGCAGGGGGCCCACGAGGTAGGGGGCGCGCCCAGGGGGTAGAGCGCGCCCCCACCCTCGTGGACAGGTGGGCCCCCCTCTGGTGAACTTCTTCCGCTGGATATTTTTTATTATTTCCCAAAATGACTTTCGGACTTTTGGAGTTGTGCAGAATAGGTCTCTAATATTTGCTCCTTTTCCACCCTGAATTCCAAATTGCCGGCATTCTCCTCCTTATGTAAACCTTGTAAAATAAGAGAGAATAGGCATAAGTATTGTGACATAACGTATAATAACAGCCCATAATGCAATAAATATCGATATAAAAGCATGATGCAAAATGGACGTATCACCCTACATGCTGTTTGAGGCTAGGTCTCATTATGATCATGAGGGAGTCGCCGGTAAGCCGGCTCTTTGTGACTAACCCTAGAGATTGTTTCTTCTTGCTTGTCCCTTCTTTGGGGAGCCCTGCCCCTCCTTATATATGTTGAAGGGGCGGGTTACATGACTAGTCCTAGTAGGATTGGGATTGCTCTATTACAACTGGAGTCCTAGCCTTGCTTCCTTGGTAGGAGAATATTCCTTATGCCTTTCCTCATAAACCGGCCCACCATAACATGAGGCGGCCTTCTGGGCCTATTCTTCTGTCTGACCCGCCATTAGGGCCATCCATGAGTCGCCAGGCTCGTGAGTCGCCACTCCAGCGGGTTACCAATGAAAACGCCAAGCCCGGCCAGATCA
The DNA here is from genome assembly GCA_021605205.1 of Aegilops longissima. NCBI lineage: Eukaryota > Viridiplantae > Streptophyta > Magnoliopsida > Poales > Poaceae > Aegilops > Aegilops longissima. Next base: position 605,431,316 of record CM038682.1, read on the forward strand.
TACTTCCGGCCGGGTCATACCACAGGGTATATCCCCGACACCCGGTGATGACCGTAGTTTCAGGAGTTCATGTATTCACTAAGTGTTAATGATTTGGTCCGGTACTCTATTAAAAGGAGGCCTTAATATCCCTTAGTTTCCAATAGGACCCCGCTGCCACGGGAGGGTAGGACAAAAGATGTCATGCAAGTTCTTTTCCATAAGCACGTATGACTATGTTTGGAATACATGCCTACATTACATTGCTGAACTGGAGCTAGTTCTGTGTCACCCTATGTTATAACTGTTGCATGAGGAATCGCATCCGACATAATTATCCATCACTGATCCATTGCCTACGAGCTTTTCACATATTGATCTTTGCTTACTTACTTTTCCGCTGCCACTGTTACGATTACTACAAAAACTACTATTGTTACTTTTGCCACTGCTACCGTTACTTCCATACTACTTTGCTACTAAATACTTTGCTGCAGATATTAAGTCTTCCAGGTGTGGTTGAATTTACAACTTAGCTGCTAATACTTGAGAATATTCTTTGGGTTCCCTTGTGTCGAATCAATAAATTTGGGTTGAATACTCTACCCTCGAAAACTGTTGCGATCCCCTATAATTATGGGTTATCAAGACTATTTTCTAGCGCCGTTGCCGGGGAGCATAGCTCTATTCTTTGAGTCACTTGGGATTTATATCTGTTGATCACTGTGAGGAACTTGAAAGACGAAAAAACCAAGATTTATCCCTCAACTACGAGGGGAGGTAAAAATCTGCCATCTAGCTCTGCACTTGATTCACCTTCTGTTATTAGTAAACTTGCGACACCTACTCCTGCTATTGATTCTGATATTCGCATGTTATTGATGATGCCACTTCTGCTTTGCATGATACTTATGATGAAACTACTTCTATGCTTGATAATACTGTGCCATTAGGTGAATTTCTTGATGAACAACTTGCTAGGGTTAGAGAGAATGAAATTATTGAAACTGATACTATTGTTTAAAGTGATGATGAAGATTCTCCCCCTAGATATGAATTGCCTAATGTGCCTGAGGGTTATGTTATGGATGAAGAAACTTCTAGAGACCTTTTTGTTTGCAAAGATAGATATGATCTTAAGAAACTGTTAGCTAGCTGAAAGAAAAATCTCTGAATACTAGAATGAAATATGACCCTGCTTTTTCTACTTCACCTATCTGTATCTCTGATAAGGATTATGATTTCTCTGTCGATCCTGAGTTGATTACTTTGGTTGAATCTGATCCTTTTTATGGTTATGAATTTGAAATTGTTGTGGCACATCTTACTAAATTAAATGATATAGCCATCCTATTCACTCATGAGGAAAAAATTCGTTATCACTATATCCTTAAGCTATTTCCGTTCTCATTAAAGGGTGATGCTAAAACATGGTTTAATTCTCTTACTCCTGGTTGTGTGCGTAGTCCCCAGGATATGATTTATTACTTCTCTGCTAAATATTTCCCCGCTCATAACAAACAAGCTACTTTAAGGGAAATATATAATTTTGTGAAAATTGAAGAAGAGAGTCTCCCACAAGCTTGGGGGAGGCTTCTCCGATTACTTAATGCTTTGCCTGATCATCCTCTCAAGAAAAATGAAATACTTGATATCTTTTATAATGGACTAACCGATGCTTCCAGAGACCACCTCGATAGTTGTGCTGGTTGTGTTTTCCGGGAAAGAACTGTTGAGCAAGCTGAATTGATATTGAGTAATATATTGAATAATGATAATGATTTGACACTTCCTGAACCAACTCCTAAGCCAACTCCGAAGAAAAGGGGTATTTTATTTCTCAGTCCTGAAGATATGCAAGAGGCAAAGAGATATATGAAAGAAAAGGGTATTAAAGCTGAAGATGTTAAGAATTTACCACCTATTGAAGAAATACATGGTCTTGAGAACCCGACACAGGTAGTAAAGGTAAATTATTTCTATAGATGTGATGAAGGAGATATTCCTCGTAATAAGTCTACTAGCCAATGCTTGGATGAGTTTGATAATTTTATTGTTAAACAAGAAAATTTTAATTCTTATGTTGGTAGACAATTGAAACGTAATGCTTATATGCTTGAACACTTGAGTGATTATATGTCTAGAGTTAAAGGTGAACTTAAACTTATTAGTAAACATGCTTCTATGGTCACCACTCAGGTAGAACAAGTGCTTAAAGCTCAAGATGATTTGCTCAAGGAATTAAATGATAAGAAAAATGATAATGCTGTTAGAGTTATGACTAGAGGGGGTAAAATGACTCAGGAACCTTTGTATCCTTAGGGCCACCCTAAGAGAGTTGAGCAAGATTCTCAGAGAACTAATGTTGATACACCTAGTCCTTCTAAGAGGAAGAAAAAGAAAAATGATAGTACTTTACATGCTTCTAGTGAATCTGTTGTGGACATACCTGAAAATCCCAATGATATTTCTATTTCTGATGCTGAAACACAATCTGGTAATGAACATGAACCTAGTGATAATGTTAATGATGATTTTCATGTTGATGCTCAACTTAGCAATGACAATGATGTAGAGACTGAACCTGATGTTGATCTTGATAACCCACAATCAAAGAATCAACATTATGATAAGAGAGATTTCGTTGCTAGGAAGCACGGTAAAGAAAGAGAACCATGGGTTCAGAAACCCATGCCTTTTCCTCCTAAACCATCCAAGAAAAAGGATGATGAGGATTTTGAGCGCTTTGCTGAAATGATTAGACCTATCTTTTTGCGTATGCGTTTGACTGATATGCTTAAAATGAATCCTTATGCTAAATACATGAAAGATATTGTTACCAATAAAAGAAAGATACCGGAAGCTGAAATTTCCACCATGCTTGCCAATTATACTTTTAAAGGTGGAATACCTAAGAAACTAGGAGATCCAGGAGTACCAACTATACCATGCTCCATTAAAAGAAACTATGTTAAAACTGTTTTATGTGATCTTGGAGCCGGTGTTAGTGTTATGTCTCTCTCTTTATATCGTAGACTTGATTTGAATAAGTTGACACCTACTGAAATATCTTTGCAAATGGCCGATAAATCAACTGCTATACCTGTTGGTATTTGTGACGATGTGCCTGTTGTGGTTGCGAACGTTACTATTTTAACGGACTTTGTTATTCTTGATATTCCCGAGGACTATAGTATGTCGATTATCCTTGGTAGACCCTTTTTGAATACTGCAGGGGCTGTTATTGATTGCAACAAAGGCAATGTCACTTTTCATGTTAATGGTAATGAGCATACGGTACATTTTCCGAGGAAACAACCTCAAGTCCACAGTATCAATTCTATTGGAAAAACTTCAAAGATTATTATTGGAGGTTTTGAATTTCCTCTTCCTACTATCAAGAAGAAATATGATATTCTTATTGTTGGGGACATACATATCCCCGTTGAGGTAACCTAGTGTTATTAAAAAATTCTCCGGTTTCATGCGATTCGGAAAGAGTTTGTTAACAAGACTTGATCAACCTTGTTAGTGGATTCCTTTTGATGAGCATGAGATGGATGACGTTAGAAAGCACAACTCTCTGTACCCTCCTTTTACTTTCTGTTATTTAAATTAAATAAAGCAAAAATGGTATTTTCTGTCTGTCTTCTGAATTATCCTTGCAATAAAAAATACCCAGAAAATAAAAGTTTTCCAAACGTCTCGAAAATGAAATATGATTTTTTGTAGAATATTTAAGAATATTTGGCACTGAGAACACACCAGGGGGCCCCACCATTTGGCCACGAGGGTGCAGGGCGCGCCCACCCCCTGGGGCGCGCCCCCTGCCTCGTGGGCCACACGTGGACCCCCTCCACTTATTCCTGCACCCACTCACTTTGTCTTCCTCCAGAAAAAAAATCCTCCCATAGCTCAAACCCGTGTTCTAGCTCAACTTGCTGCCATTTTCGATCTCCTTGCTCAAAGCTTCATTCACAAAACTGTTTTGGGGGATTGCTCTTCGATATGTGACTCCTCCAATGGTCCAATTAGTTTTTGTTCTAGTTCTTTATTTATTGCAAATTTTTGCTGCTAAGGTGACCCTGTTCTTGAGCTTGCATGTCAAATTTATATGGTCCCAAGTAGTTCTAATGCATGATATAGCCTCTAGGCACTTGTGGGAGTAGTTGCTATCAATCTTGTTTAGTTTTGTTCACTTTTATTTTGAGTCACTAAAATTTCAGAAAATTTTCAGAGAAACAAAAATGTTCAGGAAAATGTACCAAGGTGGTTCCTCAAGGAAGCAAGGACCAAGGCTTGCGATACGTGAGCTGGACGGTGAACCACCGAGGGAAGCTCAAGTACGGCCTGGTGAATGGCTGTCTGAGGAGTTTATGGTCCAAGCAGGCATCAAGGATGAATTTGACGCGTATGTGCGTAACGCTGATCTTGAGGGCTTTGTGTCAGATAAGTGCCCACAATACTACTACCTAACTCATTCCTTTGTGAGAAGGTTTAAATTTACATCCACGCGAAATTCTCACACTGTTTTATTTGATATTTATGATAAATCATATACCATGGACCTAGAAGATTTTAATACTGCTTGTAAACTTCCACAGTGGGGCAATGTTAGTGAACCTTGCAAATATGAATATAAAGACTTTCTTGCTAATATCACTGTGGGGGAATCTAGAGAAATCACACAAGCTACCATATGAAGTATTCATTGTCCTTCCATACATTATTTTGCTCTGTTTGTAGGTAGATGCATTAACAGTAAAGATGAGGCTTGTCACATGTGCGTTCCAGATCTTAGTATCCTCAAGAGTGCGGTATTAGGTGATAAACAATATAACTGGGGGCCATTGTTGCACGAAGGTTGCATCTTAATGGTACAAGTGGAGATTTATTTGGTGGAATTTATGCGATTCGTGTAGCTAATTATCTTGATGTACCCATACATGAAAATGATATGGAGTTACCTCTTGCTTATCTAGATTATAATGCTATGGTTCGCCATCAGTTTGTTGAGAGGAATGAACAGTTCCTCCAGTACCGACTAATCTTTGACAGACGTCGCACTGTCCATGTTGCTCTCCTTGCTCCTACTTTCTTTGACTTTCAGGCAAAAAAGAGATATGTTATAACCAGGGAGGAGGCGAACGAGTATGAAAGGAGGACGGAGGCAGCTCGCCTCCAAGCTGCAGCTCGTAAGGCAGTAGCCGCTGCATCTCAGTACGACCCCAGTTACAACTTTGGATATCCACCAGGCCAGTAGTGGCCATAGACCAACTTAGGACAAAACCCTAAGCTTGGGGGAGTATGTATTTCTCACCGACATTACATTCATGTTCACACACTCATTCTAGTTGTCGGTGCTCATACTTTTTCATTGTACTATCCATGCTAGTTTTTTAAGCATTCTTCTTGTGTGTCTAAAAAACCTTAAGAAAAACCAAAAAAATTAGTTGTAGCTTTTAGCTAGTTTAATTTCCATGCCTGTAGTAGTAATAATTAAAATAAAACCCAAAAATATTTCTCGTTCTTCTTTTGCTTGTTGGGAGCTTTCCCGTGTAAATAGTTTTATTTTATTTCTTTTCTTTGGGGGTCGAGAGGAGAAGACCATGATGAAAATGCCGAGTGGCTCTCATATGCATTACTGTTGATTTAACCAAGAGCTCATATTACCTTGTCTTCTCCCTTGTATTAAATACTTGCATATTCCAACTTAGTCCAATGCACGTGCACTATTATTATTATCCACACCGTTCGGTCGTGCGAGTGAAAGGCAATAATGACAATATATGATGGACTGATTGGGATGAGAGAAGCCGGTATGCACTCGACCTATCTTGTTTTTGTAAATATGATTAGTTCATCGTTCCTGATTCAGTGTATTATGAATGAAACATGTTTGCAATGACAATTAGAGATTATAGTTGCTCATGCCATTCTTAATTTGCTAGGAGTTTATAATGGTTTACCTTGCGTGCCAACATGCTATTAAAATAGTTGTGATGTGGTATGATAGGGTGGTATCCTCCTTTGAACGATTTGAGTGGCTTGACTTGGCACATGTTCACGCATGTAGTTGAAACAATATCAACATAGCCTCCATGATATTTATGTTCATGGTGATTTATATCCTACTCATGCTTGCACTCCTTGTTGATTAATCTTAATGCATGTTCATGACTGTTGTCCCTCTCTAGTTGGTCGCTTCCCAGTCTCTTTCTAGCCTTCACTTGTACTAAGCGGGAACACTGCTTGTGCATCCACTTCCATAAACCCCAAAGTTATTCCATATGAGTCCATCATACCTTCCTATATGCGGTATCTACCTGCAATTCCAAGTAAATTTGTATGTGCCAAACTCTAAACTTTCAAATGAAATTCTATTTTGTATGCTCGAATAGCTCATGTATCAACTAGGGTTGTCTATATATTCCATGCTAGGTGGGTTATTCTCACGATGAGTGGACTCCGCTCATCATTCATGAGAAAATGGCCGGTGACAGGGATGCCCAGTCTCATGCTCAAATCAAAATAATTGCAAACAAAACTCCCCCAGGACTGTTGTTAGTTGGAGGCACCCGTTGTTTCGGGCAAGCCATGGATTGATGCTTGTTGGTGGTGGTGGGGGGGGGGTGGTATAAACTTTACCATCATGTTTGAAAACCACCTATAATGTGTGTACCATGGAAGATATCGAGATCTCTTGGTTGTTATGTTTACAATGAAAGTATGCCACTTAAAATATTATTTATCTCTGTTTCAAAACTTGAGCTCTGGCACCTCTACAAATCCCTGCTTCCCTCTGCGAAGGGCCTATCTATTTACTTTTATGCTGAGTCATCACCCTCTTATTAAAAAGCACTAGTTGGAGAGCACCGCTATCATTTGCATACATTACTATTAATTTACATTGAGTATGACTATGAATGGATCTCTTTTACCATGAATTACAATGTCTAGTCAGTCCTTGATCTTCAGAGTTGCTCTGCATTTGCGGTCTCAGAAAGGGCTAGCGAGATACCATCTTGTTATATCATATTATGATTCTTTTGAGAAAGTGTTGTCATACGAGATTTATTATTATTGCTCGCTAGTTGATTATGCCATTGATATGAGTAAACATAAGACCTAAATGTTATTATGAATATGGTTAGTTCATAATCTTTGCCGAAAACTTGAATGTTGGCTTTACATATTTGCAACAACAAGATCAAACAGAGTTTGTAAAAGTTTTTCTTTATCACTTTCAGTTTGTCAACTGAATTGCTTGAGGACAAGCAAAGGTTTAAGCTTGGGGGAGTTGACACGTCTCCAACGTATCTACTTTTCCAAACACTTTTGCCCTTGTTTTGGACTCTAACTTGCATGATTTGAATGGAACTAACCCGGACTGACGCTGTTTTCAGCAGAATTGCCATGGTGTTATTTTTGTGCAGAAATAAAAGTTCTCGGAATAACCTGAAAATCCACGGAGACATGTTTTGGAAATAATAAAAAATACTGGCGAAAGAATCAGCATCAGGGGGCCCACACCCTGTCCACGAGGGTGCAGGGCGCGCCCACCCCCCTGGGGCACGCCCCCCTGCCTCGTGGGCCCCCTGAGACTCCATCGACCTCAACTCCAACTCCATATATTCACGTTCGGGGAGAAAAAAAATCAGAGAGAAGGATTTATCGCGTTTTACGATACGGAACCGCCGCCAAGCCCTAATATCTCTCGGGAGGGCTGATCTGGAGTCCGTTCGGGGCTCCGCAGAGGGGGTCGCTGTCGTCATCATCAACCATCCTCCATCACCAATTTCATGATGCTCACCGCCGTGCATGAGTAATTTCATCGTAGGTTTGCTTGACGGTGATGGGTTGGATGAGATTTATCATGTAATCGAGTTAGTTTTGTTAGGGTTTGATCCCTAAATCCATTATGTTCTGAGATTGATGTTGCTATGACTTTGTTATGCTTAATGCTTGTCAATAGGGCCCGAGTGCCATGAGTTCAGATCTGAACGTATTATTTTTTCATGAATATATGTGAGTTCTTGATCCTATCTTGCAAGTCAATAGTCACCTACTATGTGTTATGATCCGGCAACCCCGAAGTGACAATAATCGGGACCACTCCCGGTGATGACCGTAGTTTGAGGAGTTCATTTATTCACTAAGTGTTAATGCTTTGGTCCGGTACTCTATTAAAAGGAGGCCTTAATATCCCTTAGTTTCCAATAGGACCCCACTGCCACGGGAGGGTAGGACAAAAGATGTCATGCAAGTTCTTTTTCATAAGCACGTATGACTATATTCGGAATACATGCCTACATTACATTGATGAACTGGAGCTAGTTCTGTGTTACCCTATGTTATAACTGTTGCATGAGGAATCGCATTCGACATAATTATCCATCACTGATCCATTGCCTACGAGCTTTTCACATATTGATCTTTGCTTAGTTACTTTTACGCTGCCACTGTTACGATTACTACAAAAACTACTATTGTTACTTTTGCCACCGTTACCGTTAGTTCCATACTACTTTGCTACTAAATACTTTGCTGTAGATATTAAGTCTTCTAGGTGTGGTTGAATTGACAATTCAGCTGCTAATACTTGAGAATATTCTTTGGCTCCCTTTGTGTCGAACCAATAAATTTGGGTTGAATACTCTTCCCTCGAAAACTCGATCCCCTATACTTGTGTGTTATCAGCTGCATGCCACCGCCGTCGGTGAGAGTCGGGAGAGGGGAGAGAGAGCGGTGAGGGTAATAACTGCCGACGCTTCGGGAAGCAATGCGGCTTCTCGAGGGTGGCTCCTCGCGGGCAGCCCCCGTCGCCCACGTGCCTCGCTCGGGTCTGGCTCTCAAGAAACTGTCGATTCGAGCGAGCCTCACGAGACTGCCCAGAGGTGCTTTAAACTTTGTGTGATGTAGGCCTAATAGTGTATGTTGGCAACCAAACAACCCAGTGTTTTCCCGCACGGGCCTGGTTGGACCTTATGCGGGCAACCAAACGCGCTCCATCAGCTACTCACCAATTTATTGCACATTTTTTGGCTGATCTGAAACTATTGCCAAAGGAGAATGTACGGCAGCGAGGTACATCAGTGAGCATACCTACAAAACCTAAGGCGCCTCCACAGGGCTTCGCCAAGATTCATGTGGATGCTGCGATATTAGAAACCATATCCGGGGAGCAGCGGTTGCTGTGTGCTGTGATGAGACTGGCAATTTCATTGGAAGCTCGGCCTTGGTGATTGCAGGAATAGTCTCTCTCGCGACACTTGAGGCCATAGCATGTTGGGAAGGTTTAGCGCTCGCCGAGAACTTGCTACTGAACAACTTTGTCATAGTCTTTGATTCAAAGCAAGTGATCAATGACATTGCCAAGTAGTCCCGTGGAGAGTATGGAGCAATCATCTCGGAGATCAACCAAAGAGCAACATTTTTTAATTGTAATTTCTTTTTTGAAGGTAGAGCATCTAATATGGATGCGGATAGGTTAGCCAAGTTTGCACTTCTCTTGATAAGGGGTGACATGTCTGGCTAGGACAACCTCATGATCCGATTTGTATTCCATGTCGTATGGACTTTGAGTAATAAAGCTTGGTTTAACCAAAAAAAATATCCCACGAACACTCACCACATCGCCAACCTCACGCGCCACTGGTGCATATAACTGCGGCGCCCCACCCCCCGACTCTGTCCTCAGCTAGCCCAGTCGCTCCTCTTCCTTCTCTTTTCCAGCTCCCGCTCTCATCTCATCTCGGCCTTCGGCTTCGCGCGCATGCACATGTCACTCGCCGTGTGCAAACGCAAACCGATCGAGCTAAGCTAGCGAGTGATCGAACTCGCTCGCCGCCCACAGTCTAGCGCTACTTACGCGCGCAGCCCTCCTCCGATCGCGCGCGATGGAGCGGGTGTGGGACTCGGGGCGGCGGATGAGCCGGAGCATCAGCCGCGGCATGGGGGCGGAGAACTGGGGAGTCGACGAGGCGTTCTTGCACGGCGGTGGCGGGAGCAGGGCCAGCGCCGACGACGACGAAGAGGCGCTGCGCTGGGCCGCCATCGAGCGCCTGCCCACCTACAGCCACTTGAGCAACGCGTTTGCAGTTACTCATTTTGTCGTTCATATTCGTGTGCTACTAAGTACAGTGCATTTTTTGTTTTGTTTTTGCGAATGACTAAGTACAAGTGCGTGAGAACAAAGTTCATGACATCAGCACATCGACTGTTTTTTGACTAATCTTCGAACTTTAATTATTATTATTATTGAACTGTTAGAACTTTAATTTTTGGCATCCAACAGAATGAGTGCAGTCTCTTTTTTGTTGAGCAGTTTTAATATGATCCCTCTTACCATGTACTAAGAGGTAGAGTAGATCTGAACACAGTTCAATCAAAATCGCTTACATACACGAGCATACATTCACCCATATGAATGCACACACGCATACCCTACCCCTATGAGCATTTCCGAGAGAGTGAGCCGGCATAGCATCTTGAGATTTTACGAAGTCATCACAGACGTCTCGCAGTCGACGAGAACATCTCCTCCCACTGAATGAACATCGCCGGAAGCCTAAAATAAATTCAGGGATAATGCGAGCACCAATGTTAAGTCTAGAACTTGAACCCCGGTGGGTTGTGGATACCACTACCCTCCTAATCATCCAGCCACAGGTATTCACAAAAAATCCAACTCGTCGGCGCTCGGGAACGGGGTCCCTGACTTGCTCTGCCCGCTGCCCGCGGCGTGGCTCAAGGGGGGCCCATCACGCCCATCTTCATCAACACAAGCTCAAGACCCTTGCGAGGGGCCAAGCCTTGCGGGCGGACGACAGGAGCTTCTCGAGCACGGCCTCGCAAGCTGGCTCATGAGGAGGCGGAGAGATCAAGGCGGGTACCTCACGAGGCGCCCATGACGCAAGCCATGACGACTAAGGGCGCCGGTGGCGCCAACCAGCAGAAGTCCTCCTTTCCTCTTTGATGCAAAGGGAGCAAGCGCAGGCGAGAGCATCAAGCAAAGGCGTCCATTTCGGTGCAACAAGACCAAGACCAGCCCAACGGCAGGAAGGAAGTCATTGTGGAGCCCAAGCCGGCGTCACCACCAGAGCCTTTGATAGGCGAGGATCAACTTTAGTCAGGATAAGTGTACTAGATGTTCCCCTGCAAAATGGACAATTGTTGGCGCCCTTCCCGCTCAATATTTGGGAAGAGGTCCAGGGCCTTCGCCTATAAATAGGACTAGCCACGCACAGAGCTAGGGGCATCTTGAATAGAGAGAGAGAGAGGGCTGGATCCCGCCAAGAACAGAGCTAGAGGTCAAGCAATCTAGAGAGAGAGAGAGAGAGAGAGAGAGAGAGAGAGAGAGAGAGAGCGAGCGAACGAACTCCTCCAAGCAGTTCATCGCCTGCCAAGAATGAGACTCATGAGGCTGTTCTTCCTTGTATTGTTCATCACCATCAGCCCAAGAGGCAATCCACCACATCCCAAACTAGAGTAGGGTATTACACCACAATGGTGGCCCGAACTAGTATAAACCTTGTGTCTCTTGTGTTGTTCCTTCGTAGTTTAGATCCTAGCGAGGCGGCGGGGTGCAGGTAGGTAGAGGGCGAGATTTCCGTGCGCACCCCAGTGTTCGAACCTCAAGGGTCTGCCGGAACCCGAAATCCGGAATTTGGCGCGCCAGGTAGGGGTGCGCCGGAATTCATCTTCCACCGCCTGTTCTCCGTCGACCACCAAGGCCCATGTCCGACGCCGCTGCCCGCGGCCGAAGCGCCGAGCCGCTCGCTTCTCGTGACGCCAGACGGCGGCTCCGTCGGGCGGGCGCCTCGCCGCTCCCGTCGCTTTGCCGCCAACGCCGCCACCGCCCGGAAGAGAACGAGCAGCAAGCATCGCCCCAAAGATCCTCCGTGAGGCAAGATGGCCACACTGCTACCCCTCACTCGCCCGGCTGGATCTTTCGCTCGCGCATTCCGCGCACCCATGGAGGCTCGAGCTGCGCCATCGTGGCAAACGAGCTCCTGCGCTACCGCCCGCCGACGACGCTCACGAAGAGTGGCTCGACCGCGTCGCCGAAGCTCGTCCGCGCCGCAGAGGCTCCCCAGCGCCGCCCATCCCGCTGCACCGCACCCGCCTCGGCGCGGCGACGGCGCCTCGGCGCCGCCCCCTCAAGAAGGCGCCTGCCCCAAGGCGCGTGGTCCTGGCGGAACTTCGCCCGTCCGGCGCCAGCAGGCAGAGCAGAGCTGCCGAAGTCCTCGCCCGCAAGAAGCTACCCGAGTGCTCCCGCCCAGCTCGTCGCGACCACGCCCCTGCTCCAAAGACGTCAAGACCCCGCTGCTCCCAGCTGCAGCGCATGGGGACCCGCAAGACTAAGCTCTTCGTCACCCAAGGCCTCTCGTGCACAAAGAGGCTGCCGTGCCTTCACCACCGAAGCTGCGCAGCGTCGCGGGCCCGGCAAGTTCAAGCTGACCTGCCTCCTCGCTACGACGGCACGGCCTACCCCAGAGTTCCTCCAGCTCTGAGCTGGGCATCGGCCGCCAACGGAGACGAGAAGGTCATGGCGAACTGGTTTCCCATGGCGCCAAGGACGGGCCCGCACTGCTCTCGAACCGGCTCTGTGCACGATCTCCTCCTCGACGAGATGCGCACCCGCTTCATCGCCAACTTCAAGGTACTCGTGACTGCCACCGCCGGAGCGACATGCGCCGATCATGCAGCAACCAGGGAGACCTGCAGAAATACATCCAGCGCTTCAACAACGCACGCCTCAAGATTCCCAAGGTGCCCGAGGAGGCCATCATCTCCGCCTTTCTCCGACGGTGCGCGACGTCAAGATGAAGGAGGAGCTGGCGATGCATGAAGACTTGTGCACTTCCTTGAGCTGTTCAACTTGGCGACCAAGCGCGCCAGGTCGAGGAAGGGCGCTCTCCTCCTCGAGCTGCCCGCCATGCACCCGTAAGAGAAGAAACCCAAGGCCAAGGGTGTGAAGCGCAAGGGGCTGTCGTGCTCATGCGTAACCGGACACCAAGCGGGCGAGATCAGCCCGAGTCTTCCAAGGGCAGCCGGTATCATGCGGTACCACGACCTCCACACCCACAACACCAACGAATGTCAAGAGCTCCGAGCCGTGCGAGAAGGGAGGATCGGCCGACGCCCCGACCGCAGCGACCGGGCTAGGGCCGAGGAGGAGGAAGGAACGCAGACGCTGGAAGACCGCGCCCTCGCCAAGGGTGGCGCGACCAACCTCGCGAGGATCATCAAGGGACCCGCCTCGCGAAGGAGGCTAGAGGATCAGCCTCGCGAGGATCGCCTGCAAGGCAACGCAGGCCTCCTCCTCCGCCACCACAACCGAGGAGAAATGAGGACCATCATCGACGAGGGGCTGGGGCTTCCGAGAGCCGCGTGATCGCTCAGATCCCGGGCGGAGCTCAAGCCCCACCTCTCAACGCATCTTCAAACAGTTCGCCTGCTGGCGAATGCAGTCCTCCCTAAGCTCGGGCCACACGCCTCGTGGTCGGGCGGCGCCATCATGTTCAGCTCAGCGGATCAGCTCAAGTGTGCGGCCACAGCCGAGTCCTCCCGATGCTTTGCTCCCCAATCATCGCGAACGTGCTAGTCACCAAGACCCTCATCGATGGCGGGCAGGGCTCAACGCCCCGTCTATGGAAACGCTCAACAATCTCCAAGTGCCTTACAATCAGCTTCACCGACCAAGCCTTTCTCTGGGTCACCGACGGCTCCACGGTCCCGATTGGGCAGGTTCGCCTCCTGTCACCTTCGTGCGCGCGACAACTACCGCACCGAGCTCATCGACTTTGACATCGCCCACATTCGCCGCCATACAACGCCATCCTCGGTACCCAGCGCTGGCCAAGTTCATGGTCAGAACCCCACCACGGCTACAACGCCCTCAAGATGCCGTGAAGTGGCAGAGTCATCACGGTGCCTCGCGAAGAGAAAGACGCGGTGTGCTCCTGGAGCGAGCCTTTCAGCCGCATCACCGAAGACCCGGATCATGGAAGCAGGAGGCTTCCCAAGACCGCCCCAAGAAGAAGAAGACATCGCTCAGCCCGCCCCTCAGAGGCAGGCCCTCGTGGTCCGCTACCGCTCGGGGAACCTCCTTCTATCGCATAGGAAAGCGCCTGACGCCTCCTCAGCAGGGCTCGGGGCTCCCCCGAGGGCCACCGACCTTGCCAAGGTCACGAGGAGGCGCTTGGGCACCACTTGGAGGCGTGTTTCAAGCACGCTTCCCTCAAGAAGGAGCAAGGCAAGGAGGGCCAAACCTCGTGAGTTCGTCAGCCAAGATCATTCAGAGCTGCAGGAGTCAAGAGTCATGAGTGGCAGCCGCCGCCACCTGCCGAGCTCCCCATCCAGCGAGGATGGTGGTCTCAAGGCGTCAGATCGACATACCAGGCTCAACCGAGCCGCCTCAGAGCGCCTCTGCCCTCTCGCGTGGGGCGCCAAAGGTCCACCCACAGCCACGTTCGCATGCCTTACGGCTTGCCGAACGCGGCTGCCACGCCGCCACGCCTCATGAGGAGCATCCCGAGGCTCAAGAGGCCAGCGCCCGCAGCCTCGGCGGAGATGGAGATGGTCCACGAGGAGCCACCAGCGCCTCCGAGCCTCCCGAGGCCCCGAGAGCCGGGGCTCGTGAGGATCGCCCCGCAGCCCATCGAGTCTGCTGCACCAACACCCTTTCGCCTTCAACGCTATCGGTGACATCTTTCAAGTTTCATTTCACCGAGCGCCCCAGTGGCTGCATTATTCCTGTGCCGCGTGGGTCCGCCCCGCGGCGTGTATCCTTTACTTCATGTTCCTAGCTTATCTTGTTGGGGCGCCGGCTGCACCATCCCCTGTGTTGCTCGGGTCCGACCCGCGATGTTCGCCTTCTTTGCGCTTATCTAAATGGACTTGCTCCTTCGTGATTAACATGCTTGACCTAGTTGCCCGCTCAATCGACACCAACGATGGAACTGCTCCCTAACGGCACGACGCTATGCGCATGGGTCCGCCCCGCAACGCCGACAAACCTGAATGGCTGAGCTCGCCACGGCAGCTCTCGATAGCGCCACCTCGCTGCTTTCGTTTTCGTCACCCTTCGGGCAACTAACACCGACTGTCGGTTGTCACGGCGAACTTCCGTTCTTTCCGTGATGAGCCCGCAGGATCTCTTCAAGGAGAGCGCCAGCGAGGCCCCACGGTGTCTCCTTCACTCTCATCCGCCAACCGCTTGCACGTTAAAGGGGGTGCCCGAGCATCGCGACTCAGGGCTCCTACCGCTCTCCAGCCCTCACCCTCGGCCTTGACCACGGCATCACGACCGGCATACCAGCGACGGCCGAGACTCGCTGAGGGCCGGGACCCGAGGACGAGAGCGAAAAGGGAGCAAAGGCGAGAGGGAGGGACACGCGAGGACCTCGCCAAGCGACCCTCGCCGCCGATGCACGGACCCGCAACACACCAGGAAGCGGCCCCGATTCTCGAGATAAGTCACCCCGGAAGCACTAACTAACACGGCACCGTCCCCTCACCCAGCGCAATCCCGTGTTAGCAACGTCGCTCTCCTTTCTCACTGAACGATGGCTGCTTGAGCGCTAAGGGGGACCTCTTGAGCATCGCGACTCAGGGGCTTTTACCGAACCTCGGGCCGCTCACCTCTTGTCCTTGACCACGGCATCGCGACCTGGCATACCAGCGACGGCTGAAGCCTGCCTTGGGACTGGGACCTGTCGGCTCAGAGCGTCGAGCCCTCGCAAGGTTCGAAAGGGAGAACTGAGCTAAGACGGAATGAGCAACTCGCACTGCTTCATGACAAGGATCATATTAACAAACAGGACCACATGCACCTTACAAGCCCCCATGGAGCGCGCTTTTGATTCCTCGCAGGGAGCAGATCCTAAAGGACGCTAACTACACGCGCCCCTGCAAAAGATGCCATCATCAACAGTGGGTCGTCGGGCACCGGCGCCAACCCCATCCAGATCGAGGCGGCGACGGCTGCCGAGCCCGCCTCGCCCGAGAGCAGCGCAGGCTCGGGGCTCGTAGCTGTTGTCGCCGCCTCCAGAGTCGTGAAGAGCTCGGCGGAGTCGCTGGATCCTCCGACGCCCACCGCCCGAGGAGCTGCCGAGGAGCGGTCGGCGAGCCTAGCCTCGCCAGGCGGGGCCTCGATCACCTCTCCCGGGCAGCACTCCAGCCGGCGCCCTTCCGCATCGAAGACCTTGAAGAGCATGACCGGCGCCGTCAGACTCTGTGGATCGCGAGGGCGCCCATGTCCTGCAGACCGGGCGATCTCGCCCACCTCGAGTCATGAAGACCTCGCCGGGCAACGACCGCAACCTCCGCCCTGTCGCAAGGGTGCCGCAGCCGGCGCAGCTGCAGCCGAGCTCCAGAGATCCTCCCCATGGAATAGCGGAGGCGAAGAAGGAGGAAGGCGAATCCAAGACCGAGGAGACATGGCGGCGTGGAGCACGAACTCTCGGGAGGAGCCCTCGTGTGGACTGTGGGGAACGACACGCACTTCGTGACCCGCCGGGCGCCGACGGGCGGCGCGCGCCTGTGGCGCTCGCATCAACTCCTTCGTGAGCCCTCGATGTGGGCGCATAAGGGAAGCGGAACCTTGGTGGTGGCCGCCGCACTGTGGCCTCGACACCACTGGTGGGCACCCTCATTCCGATGGCGAGGGCTAGCTGCTTTCTTGGCGGAAGCGGTCAGACCTCTCGGGAGCCTTTCCTTTCTCGCCGCGGAGAACCGTGGATCGGAGCCATTGCAGCAAGACGGAGCAAGGACCGGAAGAAGGAGAAGCAAGAAGAAACGGACCGAGGAGCGCCACCGCTCCGTTTAAAGCCGGGGAGGCCAACCGCCGACCTCCACGATCGCAGTAATCATGACCCGCTTGGATGCGTGGACTTGTCAATTCGTGCAGTTGCCGAGGCGTCATGGGGAAGTGGAGATGCCCACGTCCAATCAACCGCCACGCGGTGCCCAAGGCCGCAAGCTGTTAGGGCCCGCGGCGCTTCGCACTTGCCCCATCGCCTCTCTGCTCGACCAAGCCCGGCGCGTTTAGGGCCCGGGCTATTGTCGGCGCTTCGGGAACGGGGTCCCCAGACTTGCTCGCCACGGCCTGGGCGTGGCTCAAAGGGGGCCCATCACGCCCATCTTCATCAACACAAGCTCAAGACCTCGCGAGGGGCCAAGCCTGCGGGCGGATTTGAGTGGAGCTTCTCGACACACGGCCTCGTCAGCCGGGCTCATGAGGAGGCGGAGAGATCAAGGCGGGTACCTCACGAGGCGCCCATGACGCAAGCCATGACGCACTAAGGGCGCCAGGGGTGCCAACCCGACAAAGGTCCTCCTTTCCTCTTTGGTGCAAAGGGAGCAAGCGCAGCGAGAGCATCAAGCAAAGGCGCCCATTTCGTGCAACAAGACCAAGACCAGCCCAACGACAGAAGGAAGTCATTGTGGAGCCCAAGCGGCGTCACCACCAGAGCCTTTGACAAAGCGAGGACCAACTTTAGTCGATAAGTATACTAGATGTTCCCTTCAAATGGCTAATTGTTGGCGCCTTCCCGCTCAATATTTGGGAAGAGGCCCAGGCCTTCGCCTATAAATAGGACTAGCCACGCACAGAGCTAGGGGCATCTTGAATAGAGAGAGAGAGGGCTGGATCCCGAATCCAAGAATAGAGCTAGGGGTCAAGCAATCTAGAGAGAGAGAGAGCGACTGAACTCCTCCAAGCAGTTCATCGCCCCGGCCAAGAACAGACCCTCGCGAGGCTGTTCTTCCTTGTATTGTTCATCACCATCAGCCCAAGAGGCAATCCACCACACCTCAAATTAGAGTAGGGTATTACACCACAATGGTGGCCCGAACTAGTATAAACCTTGTGTCTCTTGTGTTGTTTTTTTCATAGTTTAGATCCTAGCGAGGCGGCGGGGTGCAGGTAGGTAGAGGGCGAGATTTTCGCGCGCACCCCAGTGTTCGAACCTCAAGGGTCTGCCGGAACCCGAAATCCGACACAACCACAGGTTGGTTCACAATCTAAACGGTTGGTTTTATTAGGACGCTGATAACGCCTACACGTATGGTGGGAGCAACACCCGCCCACACGCCCTATAACCCACATATTGCGCCACGTCACCGCATGCATGTATGTGGAATCTTTTTGGATTTCCACTTCTTAAAATGTTTTATTTCTTAAATGGAAAATCCGATTGAAGATCAGTTTTCACCATTAAATCCATCGCGACGAGATCTTCGAAACTAGATCTCATATCAATATGTTTTCATGACTTTTTTTGGTTCAAAGGTGTCATGTCTATTGCACATGAATTACAAAGATGTTTACACTGAAGTTACTCTGATATGTTTCAGCTATTTTTTTCTTCTATCTTTAAAAGTAAATTTTGACATATTATAAAATGGGGAATTAAGAAACTAGACTTGCCACATAAACTAAAATTGTCATGGTGAATTACTTAAATTTGACATGAAACATGCTCTTAAATTTGCTGTGGTTCATACAAAAAATAATTTGTATGATCAAAGTACTGGAATTGCCATGGTCAAAATACTAAAATTGCTATGATCTATAAACTAAATTTGCCATGATTGGTTACTAAAAATTGGCATGATCTATGCATTAAATTTGTCATGGTTAATTACTAAAAATTGCCATGGTCAATTAATAAAAATTGCCATAAGAATAGTTAAAAATACAACGGTAGCTTTAAATCTAGAAGAAAACAATAGATAAAACATGTCATGTCAACTTTAGTGTAAACACTATGGCAACTACAGTGTAAATATCATGGCAACTTTTGGCCAAAAAAAATCGTCGAAACATATCAACATGGGATCTAGTTTTCGAAGATCTCGTCGAGACAGGCTTAATGGTGAAAACAGATTTTTAATTAGATTTTTTAAAGGAGATAAAACATTTTAAAGCCAAAAACCAAAAAGATTCCCGCTGATGTCATCTGTTGTGACGTGGCAAAATGGATGGTAATGGAGGCGTTTGGGCCATGTTACATCGTGCCACACATGTGGGCGCTAAACTTTCCATTTTATTAAATGACGTGGCAAGTAATTAGCGTGTGTAAACTAAGAAGGCAACAATCAGTCATCTCTTACCCTGAGAAAATCACATGAAAAAAGTCCCTTCTCTTGAATCGGTCATCTCTTACCCTGAGAAAATGACAGGAAAAAAGTCTCTTCTCTTGAATCAGTCATCTCTTACCATGAGAAAATCACAGGAAAAAAATTCTCTTCTCTTGAATCTCTCATCCCAATTTGATCGCATGTTATGTCATTCTACTTAACCATGTCTCGTTTGTTTTATGAAGTTCATCGTTTTACACAACAATGCTAACCACTGTGATGGCATGTCTCATTTTGTTTTCCGACAAAAAAAATGATAGCATGTCTCGTTTGTTTGACAAAGTTTGTCATTTTAATTAACCACATAAGTGTTCTATTTTTAACGACTAGAGGATACCCCGCGCGTTGCTGCGTGAAGTGATTGATAAAAATTTGGGTTGATAACATGAGAACTAAAATTAAAAATACATATGACTTATGCAACAATATTTATTGAGTATAAGTAGGATAATTGAAAGGAAAATATTTTTCCAAGCATGGTTGAATGTTATGGTGGGTCTTCCCCCATGCATGATTACATGTTGAGGTGTGTCTTATCCCATTCATATTAATATGGTGAGGTGGCATGCTTGCATGTTAAGATAAACAAATTAATGGGATGAGTCCCTTATGTATATAGGATTAGTACATTATGGAAAGAATAAATTCATTCCCTTTTTTGAGGGATTCATTCCTATTTAATACTGTATCACATTATTCTCTAGCATCGCAATAACCGCAAAATTTAATGGCTTTGATCGCACAAATTAAGAATGCAGTAACTTCCTTTTCCTCACTTTTAATCACATAAAGTAGTAATGCAGTGATTTCTATTTACGCTCTATATATGGTTATGGTAGTAATATCTTTACGATTTTCCTATCCTAACACTTACTATAACCATATATAGAGTGTAACCAAATATAAACGGTTTTCCTATCCTAACACTTAATATGTTACCCACGCTCTATATATGGTCCGTAACTTAATCTAAACTTTGCATTATATCAACTATAGAAGTAGTTAGTAGTATTGAACCAGATATTCATCATCCTAACTTTCAAATTTTCAAAATTCGGTCATGGCTCCACCACAAAATTGGTTATGGTGCTCCCATGACTGCTGCAGTTACACAAGTACAACGTTGCGTGCTCATTTGGATTTTTATCACCGTTGTGTGAACTATGATGTAGCTGCGGGGGGGAAATAGTAACATAAATACTTTCCTTTTCTCATGTGACACATAAAATATAATCATTCACCCACATGATTAAATATATGTTCGTGCTTAGTCGTAGTGGTAATTAAATTGATAACACTAATGCAAAGCCCACACCTTACTGCATGTTTTATCATATTTTTATGTTTAATGAAATATCCACGTATATAGTTTACATTTTTAGCGGAATTACAAAATTCAAATGTTGTTGATGTTGAAATATTAGTTTGTGGTACATTAGTATTTTTTTTCTTCTTCTTGTATAGTTAAGGCATTTTTAACGATCATGTCTTTTAGGATGTTACGAACTGAATTTTGTAACTTGTTAGTCTAGTAATAATTGCACTATTTCCTTTTTTTTTCTAATATGCCGTTCTGTGAAGCGATATGTTTTCATTAGGGAACGTGTCTTTCCCCATATATACATGACTATTCGTAGACCCAATTGTAACAATTGATAGATCCTTGATTTAATGTTAATGTGTAACAGTTGTTCTATTTAGAGTGATGTGGCTTATTGTGACTTAGTTTTAGAAAAGAGAAAGGTTTGCAAGGGGGAAAATCAGAGCTGAAAATCATCACACATCCATGCAGGGTGGGCATCAAGCTCCAAACAGTGGAGGTGCGGTTTGAGCGGTTGACGATGCAGGCGCAGTGCCAAGTAGGTAGCCGCGCGTTGCCGACGCTGTTGAACACGACGCGCAACATCGCGGAGGGTGCCTTGGGCCTCCTCGGCATGCGGTTAGGTCGGCAGGCCATTCTCACCATCCTCAAGGACATCTCTGGCACCGTCCGGCCCTCGAGGATGACGCTGTTGTTAGGACCGCCATCATCAGGGAAGACCACTCTACTGTTGGCCCTGGCCGGCAAGCTGGACCCATCGCTGAGGTGCAACGGCGAGGTGGCCTACAACGGATACCCGCTGGACAAGTTTGTGCCACAGAAGACGGCATCGTACATCAGCCAGACTGACGTGCATGTCGGCGTGATGACCGTCAAGGAGACACTTGAATTCTCGGCCAGGTGCCAGGGCGTCGGCACCAAATACGGTAAGTACACCGACCTTCCATTCACCGACTTCATGGCCTTGATGGCTTGGCATTTGGACAAGTGGTGGCAAATGATTAAGGATTGTAACGATGGGGGAAAATATATTCGGATGCAGATCTCCTAACCGAGCTGGCGAGGAGGGAGAAGGAGGCCGGCATCCGTCCCGAGCCGGAGGTTGGCCTCTTTATGAAGGTACTAGCGCATATGCCCGTGCGTTGCAACGGGAGATAAAATAATATGCAGTTAAAGTCAATAAGAATTTTATATGCAAGCAAAACCCTGTGTGCACACGAAAAAGAAACATTTAGCTTCTCGGTTTCGCCGCATGTGAAGGATTCAATCCGCTATTTTTTCATTTATTCATCGAGGGCATTTAAGAGTTTTGTTACGTCATCGTACGCCGGAGAAGGCCCATGAGTTATTCAATCTACTCTTACTTTCAATCCTTTCAATCAAGGGGATTTTAAGGTATGAAGTTTCTGAATATTCTAGGAAACATAAACAATTTTTTAATCCTGAATTTTTTTGAAAATTATGTATTTTCTGAAAATTCACAAACATTTTCTGAAAACTATAACTTTTTTATAAAACATGATCATTAGTTGAATTTGTGAACATTTTTTGAAAACGGGAACATGTGTTGAAAATTCATGAGATTTTTAGAAAATGTGTATCTTTTAAACATGAACATTATTTTTAATTTTGAAAATTTCAATAAAACCTGAATATTTTTGTAATTTCGAGCATTTTTTGAGCTACCATTTTCTTTCTAGAAATCTCGAACAATATTGAAAAAAAAATATTTTTTTTAAAAAGGGCAACTTTTTGCAAGTTCCGAATACTATTCAAAGTAGCAAAAAAAATTAGAATTCTGAACGTATTTTGAGAATTTTTAATTTATGAAATAAATTTTAAAAGAAAAATAAACTTGGAAAGGAAAAAGAGATAGGGAATGGAGAATAAAAATAGAAGTAAAACATAGAAAAAAATAAAAACGGGCCGGCCCATTATTCGTTGTCCTGTGCGAAACCCGGACTATTTGTTGCTCTGTGCGGAAAATAGAGTTTTCCCAGCTGCGTGGGCAGAAAAATAAGTGGGCTGGCTTCACTGGGCCACAGTGCACGTCCCGCGTACCAAAATTCATTTTCTAGCAGACAAACGCATAAGAATTTAGTATCACCTCGGGTAGAAAAAAACTATTTTCATCGGTGAATAGATGAAATTTTTTGAGAAATGCACCTTGCTTTATTAGTATATAGGTATAGGTATAGGTATAGATTAAAGTAGTTAACATCTTGGCACGGATGGTCTTCTCTTTGGAGTCTAGTCTACCAGAAAGGCTCGTAGACATTTAGTTTTGAAATATTGTTACCACGCTGCAGACACAAATAGTATTGAGTTACCAATTTAACGTCCGGAGAAATTTTGGTAATAAGTTAAACAAAAGTATTTAATGAAAATAATATCTCAAGTCGATTATTATATTGTTTTGTCTCTCTCTTATTTAGTTAGGCCCGTCTAAAAAAACACTTGTATCCATCTAGAATTCTTTAAAAATGGGTTCAATATTTAGGAATAGAGAAAGCCACATGTCCAATAATTATATGCACGTCGTGCCTTTCACTTTTTCTGTTCAATTTTTAACCCAACTATCAACAGTGCTACCTTTAGTTAACTAGTAGGTGCGTTGCAGTGGAACTTCTATCAAACTTTGGGGAGATGTTGTGTGAGGAAGGAAGAATCTAAGATGCATATTGCAACAGTTGGCATATGTATGCATAATATGCATACAACTAATTGAATGGACATATATAGGTGCGATGGTAGTAATAGTATTTTATTGTAGTTTGAAGCCTCAAGTGCTTGATACATAAGGAAAACAAAGAGGTTTTGGATCCAATGGTTGTGTCAGATTATTCGGTAAACATGTGAGAACTTTAGTCTTCAACCAATATGGCATGCCTACATATAGGCAAGATGGAGGTTCTATATATGACACATTTAATAGATAAGGGATAACTTATTGTAGCACCTGAATATGTTAAGACTTGAGGCTGTAGAAGCTGCAACACAAAAACCATACCAAATAGATCAATAACACAATTCAGAGAAAAGTAATATAGTGAAAACAAAAAGGAAATATCAAAACAACTAGCTAGCTACCTGCAGTCACCACCAATAGCGATGCTGCAGAAGAGTTATTCCATTGCTTGACCGATGGAGTTTACAATACTCCCTCCATTCTAAAATATAGTACGCCTGCGCTTTCCGAGGTCCAACTTTGACCATAAATTTAACCAACGAGACCGACTGCGGTGGGAGAAAAAATTATATAATTGAAAACTTCTTTTGAATACGAATTCACTGGTATAATTTTTGCTCCCGCTGCAGTCGGTCTCGTTGGTTAAATTTATGGTCAAAGTTTAAGCACAGAAATAGAAGAAGCACTACATTTTGGAACGGAGGGAGTATGTTGTATAGTTAGAACCTAGAAACACAAATGGAAATACACGACGTCCATGTTCTGCGTTCAGACTTCAGAGTGTTACCGGCTGATTCAGGTAGACTAATCCTGGATACCAAATTTGTCTCCTTGGGTATTTCATTGAACAGGAATGGTGCAACCTACCAATTCATTCAAGGATACACTAATTCAGCTGCAAGATTGTATAATTGTAGAAATGCGGTGACAAACGGCAGATGCTAAAGGAAGCAAATCTCAAATCTCCCGTTGTTGTACTAATCCTATACAATTTTAGAAACATTCAAACCAAGGAAAATTTGGAACTCTAGTAGGAAACATCACTAGTGGGAGGCAGCTATTTAGGAATAGATGATTCTCCACACACCACACCACATGCATGAGATACCAAATTGACGATTTGATGGACATACATGACTTGCCGATGTAGCATGTTTGGAAAAAATCTAGATAGTTGGTTGGAGTACCTATTTAGAAATGGAGGATGCCACTTGTTTCGTTAGATGGTTGACAAAAATGAAGCATCCTATGAAATGAACTTATTTAAATCATCTGTAATACTAGTAGGCTAATAGCCCAACCATGATTTGCTTCCAAGCATACATGTTCTGCATCATGCACTTCAATGATCTATTTATTATCTCCAGGGCACTTCAATGGAAGGAGTTGAGAGCAGCCTTCAGATAGACTACACCCTCAGGGTACGCCTTTTTTTATTATATCAACTTTAGCAATTTCCTTTAAAGCTATTTTTAAAGTGCATTATGATTTTTCTAAAGTTTACGGGGCAACTATGCAAACTCAGATTATGTGAACTACAAGCTACATAACTTTCTTCTCTCATGTTTCTCCTGTGCGTGTCCAAATACAAATATTTCAACTTGTATATGGCGTATTATTAACCAATAACTTTCACATTTCAGCCTCAAGCACTTCAACAACAATGCAAATGCATCATTCTAAAATTGGAATTTGAAATCTAGAAATTTGCATATATATTTATGTCACAGTGAGCTGAAATGCTTATTATTTTTGCCGAGGACACATAGATGCATATTTTGACAATCCCTCTGTTGGATCATCTTATTACATTAGAAAGATGCTCCCATGTTTATTTCATATTTTTTAATAAATTTTAAACCGTTAAAAGTTTAGGAACCCTTAACTAGTTCTGTGGCAAGCTATGGTAGATACAGTTTTATATATATAGATATTTCTGGTCTTATAAGCTATTTTTTGTTTTCTTATACCAAATTTTACGTAGTGAATCAATATGAATGTAACTATTTGTATTCCAAACGTAATTTTTATGAAGCGATAGTAAGATTACCTCGAGTGAAGAATAACTTATTCTACATCCCGCGTGACGAATAGTATATATATTATGTTGAATTACTCGCAAAATTGAAACATACTTCTAGTTTACATATTAGTAGTCTATAAATTCTTAGACTACGTAGGACGGTCATGATGGTCATCGTCGGGATTCTCCTTCTTTCGCTACTCCAGCTTGGCCTGGTAGACGGTGCAATAGACGGGGGCTTGAGTGCGAGACTTGGGTGTGGAAAGATCCCAATCCAGTCAGGTGGGAAGCTCATTCTCGTCCTTGGCTTTGACACGAAAATTGATGGCGGTCTCCCATTCCGGATAGGTGTGGTGGGTCCCATTACACACAAGTGGCGATCTCCTTCTCAGCCTCAGCCTTGATGGTGTCCATCTCCACAACGACCTTGGTTGCGTCGTCCAGGCCATGCAGGTCGTGGGTTCTCATCAAAGTCACATGCATAGGAATCGACAAGGGGGGAGGAAGCCATAATGAGTGGACGAGCCAAGCCTTCGTAGAGAGAGGCTACAGGGGCGCACTGGCATGGTGTTGTCATCAACTTGGAGGGGGTGCTATTGTTGGAAATATGCCCTAGAGGCAATAATAAAAGCATTATTATTATATTTCCTTGTTCATGATAATTGTCTTTTATTCATGCTATAACTGTATTATCCGGAAATCGTAATACACGTGTGAATACATAGACTACAATACGTCCCTAGTAAGCCTCTAGTAGACTAGCTCGTTGGTCAACAGATAGTCATGGTTTCTGACTATGGACATCGATGTCATTGATAACGGGATCACGCCATTAGAAGAATGACGTGATGGACAAGACCCAATCCTAAGCATAGCACAAAGATCGTAGTTCGCTTTGCTAGAGCTTTTTCAATGTCAAGTATCTCTTCCTTAGACCGTGAGATCGTAACTCCGGATACCGTAGGAGTGCTTTGGTGTACCAAACGTCACAACGTAATCGGGTGACTATAAAGGTGCATTACGGTATCTCCGAAAGTGTCTGCGGGTTGACACGGATCGAGACAGATTTGTCACTCCGTGATGACGGAGAGGTATCACCGGGCCCACTCGGTAGTGCATCATCATAATGAGCTCAAAGTGATCAAGTGTCCGGTCACGGAATCATGCATTACGGTACGGTAAAGTGACTTGCCGTAACGAGACTGAACGAGGTATTGGGATACCGACGATCGAAGTCTCGCAAGTAACATACCGTCGACAAAGGGAACAGATACGGGTTGCTTGAATCTCGACATCGTGGTTCATCCGATGACAAGATCGAGGAGCATGTGGGAGCCAACATGGGTATCCAGATCCCGCTGTTGGTTATTGACCGAGAGCGCCCCGGTCATGTTCATGATGTCTCCGAACCCGTAGGGTCTACACACTTAAGGTTCGGTGACGCTTAGGGTTAATAGGAAGACTTGTATGTGATTACCGAATGTTGTTCGAGTCCCTGATGAGATCTCGGACGTCACGAGGAGTTCCTAATGGTCCGGAGGTAAAGATTTATATATGGGAAGTTGTCAAACGGACACCGGAAAAGTTTCGGTCATATCGGTATTATGGAGGGTCCACCGAAAGGTTCCGGAGGACCATCGGAGGGGCCACCCTTTCGGGGGCCACTTGGGCTGCGTGGGAGGCACCCAGCCCCTAGTGGCTGGGCGCACCCCTCCCTTGGGCCATGCGCCTAGGGTTGAGGGGGGAACCCTAAGGGGCGCCCCTTGCTTGGGGGCAAGCCCTCCTTGGCCGCCCCCCTCTAGATGCATCTAGAGGGGCCGCCCCTCCTCCCTTCCCCTATAAATAGAGGGGTGAGGGAGGCTGCATACACAACTTGAAGGCGCAGCCCTCCCTCCCCAACACCTCTCCTCCTCCGGCGCTTGGCGAAGCCCCGCCGAGAACTGCTACCCTTCATCATCACGCCATCATGCTGTTGTTGGAGCTATCTTCCTCAACCTCTCCTTCCTCCTTGCTGGATCAAGACGGAGGAGACGCTTGTCTGCACTGCACGTGTGTTGAACGCGGAGGTGCTGTCCATTCAGCGCTTTGGTCATCGGTGATCCGAGTACGACTCCATCATCACCATCCCTCGAAAGCTTCCGCACGCGATCTACAAGTGGTATGTAGATGCAAACTCACTCCCATGACTCGTTGCTTAGAAGAACTCATAGATGGATCTTGGTGAAACCGTAGGAAAAATTTTAATTTTCTGCAACGCTCCCCAACAAAGGGCATCATGAGCTAGGTCTATGCGTAGTTCTCTATTGCACGAGTAGAACACAATTTAGTTGTGGGCGGATCTTGTCAACTTACTTGCCGCTACTAATCTTATCTTGCTTCCGCGGTATTGTGGGATGAAGCGGCCGGACCAACCTTACACGTGCGCTTACGTGAGACCGGTTCCACCGACTAACATGCACTAGTTGCATAAGGTGGCTAGCGGGTGTCCGCTCTCCCACTTTAGTTGGAGCGGATTCGATGAAAAGGGTCCTTATGAAGGGTAAATAGAAGTTGACAAGATCACGCCAGTGGTTATTCGTAGGTAAGAAAACGTTCTTGCTAGAACCCAATTGCAGCCACGTAAAAGATGCAACAACAATTAGAGGACGTCTAACTTGTTTTTGCAGCAATTGTCATGTGATGTGATATGGCCAAGTTGTGATGAATGATGAATGACATATTGTGATGTATGAGATCATGTTCTTGTAATAGGAATCACGACTTGCATGTCGATGAGTATGACAACCGGCAGGAGCCATAGGAGTTGTCTTTATTTTGTATGACCTCATGTGTCATTGAAGAACGCCATGTAAATTACTTTACTTTATTGCTAAACGCGTTAGCCATAGAAGTAGAAGTAGTCGTTGGCGTGACAACTTCATGGAGGCACAATGATGGAGATCATGGTGTCATGCCGGTGACAAGATGATCATGGAGCCCCGAAGATGGAGATCAATGGAGCTTTATGATATTGGCCATATCATGTCACTACTATATAATTGCATGTGATGTTTATTATGTTTATACATCTTGTTTACTTAGAACGACGGTAGTAAATAAGATGATCCTTTACAACAATATCAAGAAGTGTTCTCCCCTAACTGTGCACCGTTGCTAAAGTTCGTCGCTTCTAAGCACCACGTGATGATCGGGTGTGATGGATTCTTACGTTCACATACAACGAGTGTAAGACAGATTTACACACGCAAAACACTTAGGGTTAACTTGACGAGCCTAGCATGTACGCATATGGCCTCGAACACGGAGATCGAAAGGTCGAACACGAGTCGTATGGAAGATACGATCAACATGAGAATGTTCACCGACGATGACTAGTCCGTCTCACGTGATGATCGGACACGGCCTAGTCGACTCGGATCGTAACACTTAGATGACTAGAGGGATGTCTAATCTGAGTGGGAGTTCATTTAAATAATTTGATTAGATGAACTTAATTATCATGAACTTAGTCTAAAACTTTTGAATGATATGTCTTGTAGATCAAATGGCCAACGCCATGTCAACTTGAACTTCAACGCTGCCTCCTAGAAAACCAAGCTGAAAGATGACGGCAAAGAACTATACGGACTGGGTCCGAACTTGAGGATCATCCTCATAGCTGCCAGAAACAATATGTCCTAGAAGGACCGCTAGGTGACGCCCCGTCCTGCAGAACCAAGACATTATGAATGCTTGGCAGTCTCGTCTTGATGATTACTCCCTCGTTCAAGGCGGCATGCTTTACAGCTTAGAACCGGGCTCCAAAAGCGTTTTGAGCATCATGGAGCATATGAGATGTTTGAGGAGCTGAAACTTGTTTTCCAAGCTCACGCCGGTCGAGAGATATGACATCTCCGACAAGTTCTATAGTTGTAAGATGGAGGAAAATAGTTCGCTCGGTGAGCACATTCTCAAGATGTCCAGGTTGCACAACCGTATGACCCAAATGAATATTAACCTCCCGATGAGGCGGTCATTGACAGAATCCTCCAGCCGCTCCCACCAAGCTACAAGAGCTTTGTGATGAACTACAATATGCAGGGATGGTAAAGACCATTCTGAAGTATTCTCTATGTCAAGTCACCGAGGTTGAAATCAAGAAAGAACATCAAGTGTTGATGGTCAATAAGACCACTAAGTTCAAGAAGGGCAAGGGCAAGAAGAACTTCAAGAAGGACGGCAAGGAGGTTTCCGCGCCCGTAAGCAAGTTGCCGGAAGAAGTCAAAGAATGGACCCAAACCCGAGACGAAGTGCTTTTATTGCAAGGGAGGGTCATCGAAGCGGAACTGCCCCAAATACTTAGCGGACAAGAAGGCCGCAACACCAAAGGTATATTTGATATACATGTAATTGATGTGTACCTTACCAAGACTCGTATTAACTCCTGGTATTTGATACCGTGCCGCTGCTCATATTTGTAACTCACAGCAGGAGCTGCGGAATAAGCGGAGACCGGTGAAGGACGAGGTGACGATGCGCGCCGGGAATGGTTCCAGAGTCGATGTGATCGCCGTCGGCACGCTACCTCTTCATTTACCTACGGATTAGTTATGAACCTTAATAATTGTTATTTGGTGCCAAGTTTGAGCATGAATATTGTATCCGGATCTCGCTTAATGCGAGATGGCTACTCATTTAAACCGAGAATAATGGTTGTTCTATTTATATGAGAGATATGTTTTATGGTCATGTCCGATGGTCAATGGTTTATTCTTAATGAATCTCGGCGTAGTATTACACATGTTCATAGCGTGAATACCAAAAGATGTAAAGTTGATAACGATAGTCCCACATACTTGTGGCACTCGCCGCCTTGGTCACATTGGTGTCAAGCGCATGAAGAAGCTCCATGCCGATGGACTTTTGGAGTCTTTAGATTATGAATCATTTGACACATGCGAACCATGCCTCATGGGCAAGATGACCAAGACTCCGCTTCTCCGAACAATGGAGCGAGCAACCAACTTGTTGGAAATCATACATACCGATGTGTGCGGTCCAATGAGCGTTGAGGCTCATGGAGGATATCGTTATGTTCTCACTCTCACAGATGACTTGAGTAGATATGGGTATGTCTACTTGATGAAACACAAGTCCGAGACCTTTGAAAAGTTCAAGGAATTTCAGAATGAAGTAGAGAATCAACGTGACCGAAAGATAAAATTCTTACAATCGATCGTGGAGGAGAATATTTAAGTCACGAATTTGGTACACACTTAAGAAAATGTGGAATCGTTTCACAACTAACGCCGCTGAACACCTCGACGAACGGTGTGTCCGAACGTCGTGTCGCACTCTATTGGATATGGTGCGGTCTATGATGTCTCTTACCGATTTACCGCTATCATTTTGGGGATACGCCTAGAGACAGCTACATTCACTTTAAATAGGGCACCGCCTAAGTCCGCTGAGACGACACCGTATGAATTATGGTTTGGGAAGAAACCTAAGTCGCGCTTCTAAAAGTTTGGGGATGCGATGCTTATGTCAAGAAACTTCAACCTGAAAAGCTCGAACCCAAGTCGGAAAAATGCGACTTCATAGGATACCCTAAAGAAACCATTGGGTATACCTTCTACTTAAGATCCGAGGGCAAGATCTTTGTTGCGAAGAACGGATCCTTTCTCGAAAAGAGTTTCTCTCGAAAGAAGTAAGTGGGAGGAAAGTAGAACTCGATGAAGTACTACCTCTTGAACAGGATAGTAGTGCAGCTCAGAAAATGTTCCCGTGATGCCTACACCAACCAAGAGGAAATTAATGATGATGATCGAGGTACTTCGGATCAAGTTGCTACCGAACTCAGAGGTCCACAAGGACACGCCCGCACTGCAGTGGTACGGCAACCCTGTCCCGGAAATCATGTTGTTAGACAACGTGAACCTTCAACTATGAAGAAGCGATGGCGGCCCAGATTCCAACAAATGGCTAGAAGCCATGAACCGAGATAGAATCCATGTATGAAAACAAAGTGTGGACTTTGACCGACTTGTTCGATGATCGGCGAGCGATAGAAAACAAATGGATCTTTAAGAAGAAGACGGACGCAGATGGTAATGTCACCATCTATAAAGCTCGACTTGTCGCTAAGGGTTATCGGCAAGTTCAAGGGATTGACTACGATGAGACTTTCTCTCCGTAGCGAAGCTTAAGTCCGTCCAATCATGTTAGCAATTGCCGCATACTATGATTATGAGATATGGCGATGGACGCCAAAACAGCGCTCCTTAACGGTTATCTTAAGTAAGAGCTGTATATGATGCAGCCGGAAGGTTTTGTCGATCCTAAGAACGCTAAAAAGTATGCAAGCTCCAGCGATCCATTTATGGGCTGGTGCAAGCATCTCGAGTTAGAACATTCGCTTTGATGAGATGATCAAAGCGTTTGGGTTTATGCACTTATGGAGAAGCCTGTGTTTACAAGAAAGTGAGTGGGAGCTCAGAGCATTTCTCATATTATATGTAGATGACATACTTGATGGGAAATGATATAGAATTCTTGGACAACATTAAGGCCTACTTGAACAAGTGTTTTTCAATGAAGGACCTTGGAGAAGTTGCTTATATATTAGGCATCAAGATCTATAGAGATAGATCGAGACGCCTCATAGGTCTTTCACAAAGCACATACCTTGATAAGATTTTGAAAAGTTCAAAATGGATCAGTCCAAGAAGGGTTCTTGCACAGATTGCAAGGTGTGAGATTGAGCTCAGCTCAATGCCCACCACGGCAAAAGATAAAGAAGAGATGAGTGTCATCCCTATGCCTCAGCCATAGGATCTATTATGTATGCCATGCTGTGTACCAGACTGATGTAAACCTTGCCGTAAGTTTGGTAGGAAGGTACCAAAGTAATCCCGCAAGGAACACTGGACAACGGTCAAAAATATCCTAAAGTACCGAAAAGGACAAAGGACATGTTTCGCTTATGGAGGTGACGAAGAGCTCGTCAGAAGGGTTACGCCGACGCTAGCTTTGACACAGATCCGGATGACTCTAAGTCACAAACCGGATACATGTATATGTTGAATGGTGGAGCAAGAAGCTGGTGCAGCTGCAAGCAGAGCGCCGTGGCGGGATCTACATGTGAAGCGGAGTACATGGCAGCCTCGGAGGCAGCACATGAAGCAATTTGGGTGAAGGAGTTCATCACCGACCTAGGAGTCATACCCAATGCGTCGGGGCCGATCAAACTCTTCTCGTGACAACACCGAGCTATTGCACTTGCCAAGGAGCCTGTGTTTCACAAGAAGACCAGTGCACATCAAGCGTCGCTCAACTCCATCCGTGAAAATGTTCAGATGGAGACATAGAAATTTGTAAAGTGCATACGGATTTGAATGTCGCAGATCCGCTGACTAAACCTCTTCCATGGGCAAAACATGATCAACACCGTAACTCTATGGGTGTTCGATTCATCACAATGTAAACTAGATTATTGACTCTAGTGCAAGTGGGAGACTGTTGGAAATATGCCCTAGAGGCAATAATAAAAGCATTATTATTATATTTCCTTGTTCATGATAATTGTCTTTATTCATGCTATAATCAGTATTATCCGGAAATCGTAATACACGTGTGAATACATAGACTACAATACGTCCCTAGTAAGCCTCTAGTAGACTAGCTCGTTGGTCAACAGATAGTCATGGTTTCCTGACTATGGACATCGATGTCATTGATAACGGGATCACGCCATTAGAGAATGACGTGATGGACAAGACCCAATCCTAAGCATAGCACAAAGATCGTAGTTCGCTTTGCTAGAGCTTTTCAATGTCAAGTATCTCTTCCTTAGACCGTGAGATCGTAACTCCGGATACCGTAGGAGTGCTTTGGTGTACCAAACGTCACAACGAATCGGGTGACTATAAAGGTGCATTACAGGTATCTCCGAAAGTGTCTCTGGGTTGACATGGATCGAGACAGGATTTGTCACTCCGTATGACGGAGAGGTATCACCGGGCCCACTCGGTAGTGCATCATCATAATGAGCTCAAAGTGATCAAGTGTCCGTCACGGATCATGCATTACGGTACGAGTAAAGTGACTTGCCGTAACGAGACCGAACGAGGTATTGGGATACCGACGATCGAAGTCTCGCAAGTAACATACCGTCCGACAAAGGGAATAGTATACGGGTTGCTTGAATCTCGACATCGTGGTTCATCCGATGACATCATCGAGGAGCATGTGGGAGCCAACATGGGTATCCAGATCCCGCTGTTGGTTATTGACCGAGAGCGCCCCGGTCATGTTCAGATGTCTCCGAACCCGTAGGGTCTACACACTTAAGGTTCGGTGACGCTTAGGGTTAATAGGAAGACTTGTATGTGATTACCGAATGTTGTTCGAGTCCCTGGATGAGATCTCGGACGTCACGAGGAGTTCCGGAATGGTCCGGAGGTAAAGATTTATATATGGAAGTTGTCAAACGGACACCGGAAAAGTTTCGGTCATATCGGTATTATGGAGGGTCCACCGAAAGGTTCCGGAGGACCATCGGAGGGGCCACCCTTCGGGGCCACTTGGGCTGCGTGGGAGGCAGCCAGCCCCTAGTGGGCTGGGTGCACCCTCCCTTGGGCCATGCGCCTAGGGTTGAGGGGGAACCCTGGGGCGCCTTTGCTTGGGGCAAGCCCCTCCTCTTAACCGCCGCCCCCTCTAGATGCATCTAGAGGGGCCGCCCTCCTCCCTTCCCCTATAAATAGAGGGGTGAGGGAGGCTGCATACACAACTTGAAGGCGCAGCCCTCCCTCCCCAACACCTCCTCCTCCGCGCGGCGCTTGGCGGCCCTCGCCGGAGAACTGCACTCCTTCATCATCACGCCGTCGTCTGCTGTTGGAGCCCTCTTCTCAACCTCTCCTTCCTCCTTGCTGGATCAAGACGAAGGAGACGCTGTCTGCACTGCACGTGTGTTGAACGCGGAGGTGCTGTCCGCTCAGCTTTGGTCATCGGTGATCCGAGTACGACTCCATCATCACCATCCTCGAAAGCTTCCGCACGCGATCTACAAGTGGTATGTAGATGCAAACTCACTCCCATGACTCGTTGCTTAGAAGAACTCATAGATGGATCTTGGTGAAACCGTAGGAAAAATTTTAATTTTCTGCAACGTTCCCCAACAGCTATGTCTATCTTCGTGCATGGTGCGGCCTCATCAAAGTCAGGGAGAGGTGGGGTGCAGGATGAGGAAGCCTATACGACCACACATATGAACCACATGATAGTGTGAGAGAGGATGCGTCTCGGTGACATGCGTCAACCAAAGACGAAGGAGACCTCGGATTTGGGGGCGAACGAAGGAAGGAGACATCAGGCAATATGAGAGGTGTTGGCGTTTTATAGGCGTAGGCGACAGACAACTGAAAAATGAGGGGGTAATGTAAAAATGGGGCATTTTGGACACGAAAAGGAAAGGAGGACGGGAAACTAAGGCAATGCGGGCACGAAACATGAAGGTCGCACGCATTATGTGTTTTATGACACAGTCGACAAGGAGATTTTTCTACCATGCACAGGTTATCATGTGGTGCATGTATCCATCGTCCGTAGCTACTTTATTACTTGATGTACAAAAATTGTTTCAAACTGATTTGTTAGCTTATTTTCTAGTTTTTTAACACAGTACAGACACAAGTGCTCATACATACGCGCATACACTCACCTCTATTAACGCACACATGCACACCCTACCCCTATAAGCACCTTCGAGAGACTAAACCGGCATATCGTTTTGAGATTTACGAAGTCATATTAGGCACCTCGTCGTCGACGGGAACGTCCCCTCCTACTGAAATTGCATCGCCGGAAATCCTGAAATAAATCGAGGAATAATGCAAACACCGGGACTTGAACCCTGGTGGGCAGGAGATACCACTGTCCCTCTAACCATCCAACATAGGTTGGTTCGCAGCTTATTTTCTAGTTTTAAAGTGTGTCATCATGTTTCATTGATAGAATGAGAAGAAAAACCTAATGAATATTTTGAAACAACACAAATTCTGAAAACAGCCAAAAAAGTAGCACGAATCTCAAAGCAACCACATAAGATGAATGGATGAACAGGATATCCTATGCATGACAGAATTGCTTTTGTCCGATCAAAGACACTATTGACGCTTGCGTGGGGGAACTCGGTGAAGCTGAAACTTTCTTTCAGCCATAGAGTCTCATGTTTAGTTTCTCTAGAAAAAGAGTCTCATATTTAGGGTGCACTCTAGAAGTCCCCACCCTCTAAACATAAAGGCTAGAGCTAGTTTTTAAATTTTTAGTGAGAGCGCATTATTTTTGTTTTGCCCATTTTTGTTGCCATTTCGTTTAGATAATGGAAAACTCTGCTTGTTTCAGCTTTAACTGGCTTCGAATAACCCGTGAATTCGCTCCATTGGCAGAATCAACTATGTCGCCAAATAGTACTCCCTCCGTTCGGAATTACTTGTCTCGAAAATAAATATATCTAGAATTAAAATAGGTCTAGATACATCCATTTCTGCGACAAATAATTCCGAATGGAGGGAGTACATCTGAACGTGCTTGAGACAATTGCATTAAAAATGGCTTGAACCTAGAGTTAAATCCACTACCAAAGTTGATTTTAAATACTACTCCTCTTTTGTACTATCACGGAGGGGGTAGCTGTTTGTTTCAGCATCTTGCTGCCTGGAGCTGAAACAGACAGGGTCGAAGAACGCCGCCCCGGCTTGCTGCACTAGCCAGCGCATTGCTATCGCCACCAGGTCACCAACGCCACACCACCATGCGTCGATCACGGCGGCTCTCCCAGAGCTGGATACGCGCGTATGGAACGCCGGACCACGCTCGAGGTCGAGGCACCACGAGGCCCGCGGCCGAAGACCGAAGCACGCCGGCGGCCTCGTCGCAGGGTGCCGGCGAGGCACAGAGCAGCCTCTGGCGAAACGAGCTCCCCTCGAAGGCGGCGCGAGATGCCATCCACTCACTCGTCCTGACGATGCCAAATTGCCAATGGCATGGCCGGATCAGCACAGCGCACCTGCGACTGAGATCATGACATGCCCGTCGCCTGTTTGCTTTTATGCCCAGCCAAAACCACTGCTTTTCCTGCATGCCGGGTAACGGTTGCTTGCAAGCCATGAACCCTGGTTTGACGCGGGTTAACGAATGATCTAAAGAAATGAAAATTTCCCGTGATTACCTTGACAGCGATGGACCTGGACGTGACAACGAAATGTTTTTTTTACTGAATTTGTTATTTTTGTTTTTGCTGGGAGCAGATATTGGGGTTGGACATATGCGCGGACACCATCGTCGGTGACCAGATGCAGAGGGGCATATCCGGTGGCCAGAAGAAGCGCGTCACCACCGGTAATCTCATCATCATGTCATGCTTATTTCATCATTTTGTCACATGCGCATGCAAAATGACTGAAGAAGGTTGAGCTGCTGCTTCCAGCATTGGTTTCTTTCCTTTTAGAGGCCAGTAAGGGGAGAGAAGCGCGAATGGACGTCAATTTGGATCTAGGCGGAAATTAGAAGTCCCTCCTGAAAGGAGTTTGCTAAACATGTTGGTCTTTCTAGACTATTTGTTTTAGGTGACCATGCGGTTTCTTCAGGCGTACGAACGACCGCCATGATCCAACTTCTAAATCAACTAATTGCAACACTGACATGCTAGAGTTTCTTGCCTGTTCTTTTAGGCTTTAGCAGCATCCTATGCCATAGAACTACCATGTGATGACAATTTACTGAGTTACTAAAACTAACTGACCAGAAGTGCAGGGAATAACATATGGCCGAAAATGTTCATGGTGATTTAACATTATGGGCAGGTTGCAGTTTGCGTATGTTTCCACTTGTTAACTGATCATTCTTGCATGACGAGTTTTCTGGCATGTTCTGCTTTTCTAGAAACAAGACAGACCCATTACATATTTTGTTTTCAAATTGCATGTTATGTTTCTTCTTTATGGAAGGGCATTGCTTCTACCAATTTTCCAAGAAAAGAAAATACATTCCACATATTGAAGCCAAAAGTACAATCCGGAAAGCAGATTTTTTTATTACCTTAGAAATGTATACCAATGCGAAAGCAACAATTTCAAATCATTTCATGCAGATTTTGTGTTGAGGGGTCAATTGTTGGTGTCATCATGAGATTGCTTGTTATCAAACTGTATTAATTTCTTAATTAAAAAGCTAGAGCTTCTGCCAGGTTCCTTGAAAATAGTAATATTAATTACAATTGCAATTATTGTTATTGTTATTATTATTATAGTAGTGACAGAGTAATAGTAACTGATTGATAAATTAGAGGAATTTCGGAACATTGCCAGGATGCATGTTTTTGAAATAATTTTGCTCATTTGCATTTGCAGGAGAAATGATTGTTGGTCCAACAAAGGTGCTATTCATGGATGAGATATCAACTGGGTTGGACAGCTCCACCACCTTCCAGATTGTCAAATGTCTGCAGCAGATTGTGCACTTGGGCGAGGCCACGATCCTCATGTCCCTCCTCCAGCCAGCCCCTGAGACCTTTGAACTCTTTGATGATGTCATCCTCCTGTCAGAAGGCCAGATTGTTTATCAGAGACCCCGTGATTATGTCCTTGAATTCTTTGAGTCATGTGGCTTTCACTGCCCAGAGCGCAAGGGCACCGCAGACTTTCTTCAGGAGGTATCGTCAAGCAGTAGCCTAGTTATTACTACGTTCCTGAAAATTCCATGTCAATTATTATTTTTGAAGGGATGAATGTTTCACGTTATGATATAAATGAAAGCGTTGTATCTGTCTAATTCTCAGGTCACATCAAAGAAGGATCAGGAGCAGTACTGGGCTGACAGGCAGAGGCCGTACCGATATATTTCAGTCTCGGAATTTGCCCAGAGGTTTAAGAGGTATCATGTTGGGCTACAACTCGAGAACCATCTCTCGGTGCCATTTGACAAGAGCCACAGCCATCAAGCTGCCCTTGTCTTCTCCAAGCACTCGGTGTCAACTCAAAAGCTCCTCAAGGTATCCTTTGAGAAGGAGTGGCTCCTCATAAAGCGCAATTCGTTTTTTTACATCTTCAAGACCATACAGGTGGGCATGATTTTCCTGTCCATATCGCCACTTCTTAAAATCCACAATGCAGAGGACTTGACATTATTTCTCGGTGAACTCTGAAGCTCATCATTGTAGCCCTTATCGCGTCAACGGTATTTCTAAGGACCCAGATGCACACAAGGAATTTGGATGATGGTTTTGTCTACATTGGAGCATTGATTTTTACTCTGGTTGTGAACATGTTCAATGGTTTTGCTGAGCTCTCTTTGACCATCACAAGGTTGCCTGTCTTCTACAAGCACCGGGACCTCCTCTTCTACCCTGCTTGGATATTCACACTACCGAATGTCGTTCTCACAATCCCATTTTCAATTATCGAAACCACAGTCTGGGTGGTTGTCACATACTACACAATGGGATTTGCCCTAGAAGCTGACAGGTACATATCGAGTAGACAACACTTTGTTACGTGAATCAGGAACTATCACTTTTGTGACCCCTAAATTGCAATCTTTGTCCGCAGGTTTTTCAAGCAGTTGCTACTTGTGTTCTTGATCCAGCAGATGGCTGCTGGGCTTTTCAGAGCAATTGCTGCACTGTGCAGATCCATGATCATTGCTCAAACCGGAGGAGCCTTGTTCCTTCTCTTCTTCTTTTCCCTTGGAGGCTTTCTTCTGCCAAAAGGTCGATTACTTATCTTGTTCATTTTCACTTCACACTGACTTCTGCAGATCAGTGCTGCAGCTTTGCTGACTAGTCCTTCGCTCTCCATTGCTAACAGACTTCATCCCAAAATGGTGGACCTGGGGTTATTGGATTTCACCGCTGGTGTATGGATATAATGCTCTAGTAGTGAATGAATTCTATGCTACTCGATGGATGGACAAGTTTGTAACGGTTAGCTCATTGCAGCACTGATCTTTCACTGATTGAGGTGTATGCTTTTCTAACAAGCTGTGTTAATGCTGATAGGACAAGAATGGTGTTTCCAAAAGACTAGGTATAGCTATGCTAGAAGGCACAAACATCTTTTCTGACAAAAACTGGTTCTGGATTGGAGCAGCAGGGCTGTTAGGTTTCACAATCTTCTTCAATGTGCTCTTCACTATGTCCCTCACGTATCTGAATCGTAAGTGTTGGAACATTAATCTAAGTGCCCCCTGAATTCTGATAATAATTCTTTATCGGTATGTGACCCACTTACTCTTTGCTTGTTAGCCTTGGGCCAACCACAAGCTGTTATATCTGAAGAAACTGCAAAAGAAGCAGAAGGCAATGGCCTCCCAAGAGAGGCAGTTAGCAATGATAGTACAAGAAGAAATGGCAGGATGAAATCGAAGGATGGTTCCAGTAATAGTAAGCAATTCTGACTGAACTCATATGTAAATGTGACAGAATAAGTAAAATTTTCTAAAATTGATGAATAAAACTGTAACTATTTCAGAGGAAATGGGTGAGATGAGACCTATGACTCGTTTGGGCAATAGTTCATCAAATGCGATTTCACGAGTCAAGTCTGTTGGCAGAAATGATTCTTCTCTAAGAAGAGGAATGGTTCTTCCATTCTCCCCTCTATCCATGTGTTTTGAGGATGTGAACTACTATGTCGACATGCCTGCAGTGAGCACACTTATGCACATTTTTTTCCAGAATTCTTTTCCTTCAATGTTGTCATGTTATTATCTTAACTTCCATCTCAGTTTAAAATCTGGAATATTTCTGAGCACTTTTTTTTTATCTACTCCCTCTGTTCGGAATTACTTGTCGCAGAAATGGATGTATCTAGATGTATTTTAATTCTAGATACATCCATTTCCGAGACAAGTAATTCCGAACGGAGGGAGTATATAGGAAATGAAACAAAGAGTGACGGATGATAGGCTCCAATTGTTACGTGGCGTTACTGGATCATTTAGACCAGGAGTGCTAACAGCGCTCATGGGAGTCAGTGGAGCTGGAAAGACGACTCTTATGGATGTTTTAGCTGGAAGAAAGACTGGTGGTTATATTGAAGGAAATGTCAGAATTTCTGGTTATCCAAAAAACCAAGCAACATTTGCAAGGATTTCTGGTTATTGTGAGCAAAATGATATCCATTCACCTCAGGTCACGATTAGAGAATCTCTTATATACTCCGCCTTCTTGCGTCTTCCTGAAAAGATCGGAGATCAAGATATCACTGATGATATCAAGATAGTAAGTCATGTCTTTTTGCCTCTCGGAATGCCTATATCTGTAGTTGTTTCTCAAGTTATATTGGAGTATCAAATCATTTTGCTACTTCAACGAGTTGAATAAAAAGTTTCATATGCTTGTTATAATCAGTGTATATAGCTCTTGGATCTTGGTGTAAGTTAATTAGATGTTTGAGATTTGATAAATATGTCAAGAAACGTTCATGTAACTTGGAATTTTTCTTTTGCTTTATCAAGCAAGTATCTTACATGTTTCTATGGTTTCAGCAATTTGTTGATGAAGTTATGGAGCTAGTGGAGCTTGACAATCTGAAGGATGCTTTAGTCGGCCTGCCAGGAATTTCAGGGCTTTCAACAGAGCAAAGAAAGAGGTTAACTATAGCTGTGGAGCTTGTCGCAAATCCATCGATCATCTTCATGGATGAACCGACATCAGGTCTTGATGCAAGAGCAGCAGCAATTGTTATGAGAACAGTGAGGAACACTGTTGACACTGGACGGACTGTGGTTTGCACAATCCACCAGCCAAGCATTGACATCTTTGAAGCTTTTGATGAGGTGACTACTGAACATAGAAAAATAATTTTAAGCAGTAGTTCAACTTATCAGCATCTAAGCGATAACTCGTGATCTTTTCTGCAGTTGCTATTACTGAAAAGAGGAGGCCAGGTGATATACTCTGGGAAACTGGGTCTCAACTCACAGGAAATGGTCGAATACTTTGAGGTACAGATAATTTCACACGATGATGATCTCTTTTTTCAGTGGGAGATATCATATAAATAACTAAAATCAATTTTTTTCTCTAATCTTATGTTCAATGCTACTAGGCAATTCCTGGAGTGCCTAAAATCAAAGATAAGTACAATCCTGCAACATGGATGCTTGAGGTCAGTTCAGTTGCTGCAGAAGTACGCTTAAATATGGATTTTGCTGACTACCACAAGACTTCGGATCTGTTTAAGTAAGCAAAACATGTTCTTTGTCGCATGGGCCTCTAATGTTTTTCTCAAAGCGTATAATCGACATATAACTTGATGTAACAAAATTCTTATGGAATACCCCGGCGCTTTTTCTAGGAAAAACAAGGCATTGGTTGACCGGCTAAGTCAACCAGAACCAGGAACATCAGATCTGTATTTTCCTACAGAATATTCTCAATCCATTATAGGGCAGTTCAAAGCCTGCCTCTGGAAGCATTGGCTGACCTATTGGCGCAGTCCAGATTACTACCTCGTCAGATTTTCCTTCACTTTGTTCACAGCCTTGCTGCTCGGCTCCATCTTTTGGAAGATCGGCACCAATATGTAAGTATTGCACTTATCTTCATCTTTGATTCCTTAAACCTAATGTATCAGCATCTGAATTTTTGGTGCCTTGTGATGCCAGCGGAGATGCCAGTACTCTTAGAATGGTCATTGGAGCAATGTATACAGCAGTGATGTTCGTCGGCATCAACAACTGTTCAAGCGTTCAGCCAATTGTTTCAATCGAGAGAACAGTTTTCTACCGAGAGAGGGCTGCTGGGATGTACTCTGCAATGCCTTATGCCATTGCTCAGGTAAGAAAATAGTAAAACTGAAAAGCTAAAGTAGCAAGATTGTCATTGGCTTCTTCAGGTATCTCAAGCCTTGTGTGTTGCTTCAGGTTGTCATGTAGATACCTTATGTCTTTGTCCAAGCCTCGTATTACACCCTCATCATATACGCGATGATGGGCTTCCAGTGGACAGTTGCCAAGTTCTTCTGGTTCTTCTTCGTCTCCTACTTTTCCTTCCTCTACTTCACCTACTATGGGATGATGACTGTATCAATCTCACCAAACCATGAGATTGCAGCCATCTTCGCCGCAGCTTTCTATTCCCTCTTCAACCTTTTCTCTGGATTCTTCATCCCGAGACCGGTAAGTTCTGTTTGTTGATTAGAATATTGTTGCAGTCCCTTCTCTTTCGTAAGACCAATTACTTAGTTTCCTCTTGCTTTGTTCAGA
Source organism: Aegilops longissima (assembly GCA_021605205.1). Lineage (NCBI taxonomy): Eukaryota > Viridiplantae > Streptophyta > Magnoliopsida > Poales > Poaceae > Aegilops > Aegilops longissima. Next base: position 605,473,724 of record CM038682.1, read on the forward strand.
AAATACCCAAATGGTGGATCTGGTACTACTGGATTTGCCCATTGGCATGGACAGTTTATGGGCTCATAGTGACACAATATGGAGACCTGGAAGAGACCATCTCCGTCCCAGGCCAATCAGACCAGACAATCAGTTACTACATAACTCATCATTTTGGATACCATAGGAGCTTCATGGCGGTCGTTGCACCGGTGCTTGTGCTCTTTGCGGTGTTCTTCGCATTCATGTATGCTCTCTGCCTAAAGAAGTTGAGCTTCCAACAACGATAGTAGGAGCTGGAAGTCAACAGACAAGATCTCGGAAGGCAATATGGCTGATTTTTCCTGGAACCAACTCCTCTTTAGTCCTTCCATGTTTACCAGTGTAAGTATGGTTGTACTTTTTTTTGGATTACAAATAGATACACAAATATGGTGAGGATGCACACAACCTTCCAGGCTTGTAAGATCAACTCTTGCAGGTTATGTAAAATCCCATTCTGTATAATGACTTTAGAGTGCACTGTAAAATATTTTTAGAGACCTTGGAGTGCTGCTAGATCCAGATTCCGCGAAACTACAGTCTGTATAAAATTTCTTACATTTAGAACCCACTTGTCAGTGAGTCTCCGTTTCCTCACCTCCTCTTCCGCTTCACTCTCTCTGACCCCACCCCATTACCGCAACGGCGGTAGCACGGGCATGCCGGGGACACCGTCGTGTCCTGTAGGAGCCGCGCATGGCCATATTGACATCCGCTCGCACGTTTTCACCGGATGCGGCTTCACGAAGAAAATCTACTTCCAGAGCCCCAAATGCGGCTAGAAGCATTCGTAGTGTGATGAAACACACAATGTGTAGCACGCTGTTGGGGCTCAAGTGATGGAGCTAGATGCCATAGAAGAAGAGGAGCCCCCGCACAAAATTGTGTAGGGGAAAGGAAATACCTCAATCCACAAAGGGGAGGTCAAGGACGTGCTCGTTCCCTTGTGGAGCCTGCGCCATCTCGCCGCCGTACGCCCTCCAACGATTTTGATCGTGCGCAAGTATCAAGCCCGCGTGGGAGTACTTCACCAACCGGCTATCGTCCACTGAGGGCAGCCAATCGCCCTTCCTTCAATCAATTGGGAGGATGACGACGACATCGGGTGTTAGGGACCTCTTGTGATCTCACTAATAGCACATGAATTACTCTTGGATACAAGGATTTGGATAGCTAGATTACATGAACAAGCAAGAACAAGGGGATTGAGAGGAGAGCCAGAGGTGGGAGAGGAAGCCGTCGTGCCGTTTCAGCCGTGATCCAACCAGACGATCCACTCATTGCCGTCCTCTGGCATATATGTAGGTTGCGTGCCGCTTGGAGCTGTTGGTGGGCTGGGCCTTGGTCCCGATGTTCCACTGCTGGGTCTTGTAGTGGGGGGTCGCTAACACCCCTCCCTCCTTGAAACACGGCTTGCTCCAAGCCGTCATCGTCGAATTTCCGCCTGGGTCCCATGGCATTTGGGGCTCCATGATTCCACCTAAGTAGCGTTCGGGTCTGCAGCCGTGGCCGAAGTTGACTCGAACAAGGACAGGGTAGTAGTCATGGGTAGGAACTTGTTTGAGGACGACGCCAAGGCAGTAGTTGTGGTCGATGAAGGCCGCGGGCACTGTGATGCTCCTCCCTCCTTAAAAAGGAGCTTGTCTGCAGCTGGTAAATAACTCCACGCCGTCCAATAGAAAATTGCAGGGAATGGTGAGCAAGATTTGACAACCCAAAATTCCAAAAACACCTGGATCCCATGGCAAAAACAGTTATCCTTTGATGTTTATCACCATATGAATTGCTTGTTTAATACCTGATGTAGCATAATCTGCTGACTGCTGTAACTGGGAAGTGACTGGAGCAGACATTCTAGAGAAACAATAATCACCAAGTATCTTGATCCTTCTGGTTGTGAATATAAGAGCAAGAATAATATTTCCGGCCAGCTGGTAGGCAAGAAGTTCGCGAGGAGCTCGTGTGAACTCATTTGCCATGAAAACAGTGACCTTGTTACCCAGATCTTCTTTGCCAACTTGTTTAACGCCACCATTCCAAGACCAGGGTAAGTAAGTGACCTCCTCTCTGTTGCATAGCACTCTCTGGTAGTATTTCTCTTTGGCTCTTGGAATAGAACTAAACAGACCACAATAACACAACTCACAAATAAAGTATTCTGATGGACATGGCTCCTGCAAATGTCCTTCTCCAAAGTACAAGTTCAGCGCTGGAACCCAAGCTCCTGTACTGCAGATATATATTGCCAATCCTTCAGTACGAAGGAAGCTAGAAGCACCACCACACTCTAACTTAGATAATGGCCCATGTGCATGATCTGCACCACCAATAGGAGAAGCTCCAGGCGTATTATGCTTAACCAAAGGATACCATAACTTTTTTACCTTGAAATATATCTCCTCCTGACAAGGATTAGACTGATGCGACTGCATGTCGCTCTGATCCTTATATGCTGCATATACCCAAATTTCAGTGAAACATTCTACCAGCGCCCTGTCCTTGTCCCGAGGAGTTCTTTGTGCAAACATGTAGACACAGGAAATGGTGGCTGCAACTGAGGTAAGACATGTTGCACTAGTGCCCAAGACAAAGTAATCTGCCATTTGAACCTTGGTACAGAGTCACTCAAAAATAATTCTCCCTCTGAACTACTGACATTCAGTGTTGGTGAACGTAGTAATTTCAAAAAAATTCCTACGCACACGCAAGATCATGGTGATGGCATAGCAACGAGAGGGGGGAGTATTGTCCACGTACCCTCGAGACCGTGGCGGAAGCGTTATGACAACGCGTTGATGTAGTCGACGCCTTCACGATCCGACCGATCCAAGTACCGAACGACGGCACCTCCGAGTTCAGCACACGCTCAGCTCGATGACGATCCCCGGCTCCGATCCAGAAAGCGTCGGGATGAGTTCCACAAGACGACGGGCGTGGTGGCGATGATGATGCTCTATCGCGCAGGCTTCGCTAAACTCCGCGACGATATGACCGAGGTGGAATATGGTGGAGGGGGGGGCACCGCACACGCTAAGGAACGATCCGTAGATCAACTTGTGTGTCTTTGGGGTGCCCCCGCCCCGTATATAAAGGAGCAAGGGGTGCGGCGGCCCTAGGAGGAGGCGCTGAGGAGTCCTACTCCCATCGGAGTAGGACTCCCCCTTCAGAGTTGGACTAGGACTTGGGGGAAGGAGGAGAGGGGAAAAGGAAAGGGGGGGGGGCGCGCTGCCCTTGGCCCCTTCTCCTCTTTCTCCACTAGGCCCACTAAGGCCCATTAGGTCACCGGGGTTCCGTAACCTCCGTACTCCCGAAAAGGCCGATTTCACCCGAACACTTCCGATGTCCAAACATAGGCTTCCAATATATCAATCTTTATGTCTCGACCATTTCGAGACTCGTCGTCATGTCCGTGATCACATCCGGACTCAACAAACTTCGTACATCAAAACTTATAAACTCATAATAAAACTGTCATCGTAACGTTGCGCAAGGACCCTACGGGTTCGAGAACTATGTAGACATGACCTAGAACTATTCTCGATCAATAACCAATAGCGTAACCTGGATGCTCATATTGGTTCCTACATATTCTACGAAGATCTTTATCGGTCAAACCGCATAACAACATACGTTGTTCCCTTTGTCATCGGTATGTTACTTGCCCGAGATTTGATCATCGGTATCCAATACCTAGTTCAATCTCACATCGGCAAGTCTCTTTACTCGTTACGTAATGCATCATTCCGTAACTAACTCATTAGCTACATTGCTTGCAAGGCTTATAGTGATGTGCATTACCGAGAGGGCCCAGAGATACCTCTCCGACAATCGGAGTGACAAAACCTAATCTCAAATACGCCAACCCAACATGTACCTTTGGAGACACCTGTAGTACTCCTTTATAATCACCCGATTCGCTGTGACGCTTTGGTAGCACCAAAGTGTTCCTCCGTAAACGGAGTTGCACAATCTCATAGTTACAGGAACATGTATAAGTCATGAAGAAAGCAATAGCAATATACTAAACGATCAAGTGCTAGGCTAACGGAATGGGTCATGTCAATCACATCATTCTCCTAATGATGTGATCCCATTAATCAAATAACAACACATGTCTATGGTTAGGAAACATAACCATCTTTGATTAATGAGCTAGTCAAGTAGAGGCATACTAGTGACTATATGTTTGTCTATGTATTCACACATGTATCATGTTTCCGGTTAATACAATTCTAGCATGAATAATAAACATTTATCATGAAATAAGGAAATAAATAATAACTTTATTATTGCCTCTAGGGCATATTTCCTTCAGCCTCCCACTTGCACTAGAGTCAATAATCTAGTTCACATCATCATGTGATTCAACACTAATATTCACATCTCAGTATGTGATTAACACCCATAGTTCACATCGTCATGTGACCAACACCCAAAGGGTTTACTAGAGTCAATAATCTAGTTCACATCGCTATGTGATTAACACCCAAAGAGTACTAAGGTATGATCATGTTTTGCTCGTGAGAGAAGCTTAGTCAACGGTCTGTCACATTCGAGCCGTATGTTTTTGCAAATATTCTATGTCTACAATGCTCGCACGGAGCTACTCTAGCTAATTGCTCCCACTTTCAATATGTATCCAGATTGAGACTTAGAGTCATCCGGATCAGTGTAAAAAGCTTGCATCGATGTAACTCTTTACGACGGGCTCTTTATCACCTCCATAATCGAGAAATATTTCCTTAGTCCTCACTAAGGATGTTCTTGACCAATGTCCAAAGATCTACTCCTAGATCACTATTGTACCCCTTGCCAAATTCAGAGCAAGGTATACAATAGGTCCGGTACATAGCATAGCATACTTTATAGAACCTATGATCGAGGCATAGGGAATGACTTTCATTCTCTTTTCTATTTTCTGTCAGTGGTTGAGATTTGAGTCTTACTCAATTTCACACGCTTGCAACACAGCAAGAACTTTTCTTTGACTGCTCCATTTTGAACTACTTCAAAATCTTGACAAGGTATGTACTTATTGAAAAACTTATCAAGCGCCTTGATCTATCTCAATAGATCTTGATGCTCAATATGTAAGTAGCTTTACCGAGGTCTTTCTTTTAAAGAACTCCTTTCAAATACTCCTTTATGCTTTCCGTAAAATTATACATCATTTCGATCAACAATATGTTACTCACATATATTTATCAAAAGGCGGTAGTGCTCCCACTCACTTTATTGTAAATACAGGCTTCACCGCAAGTCTCAGATAAAACTATATGCTTTGATCAACTTATCAAAGCGTGTATTCCAACTCTAAGATGCTTGCACCAGTCCATAGATGGATCATTGGAGCTTGCACATTTTGTTAGCTCCTTTAGGATTGACAAAACCTTCTGTTGCATCATATACAACTCTTCTTTAATAAATCCATTAAAGAATGTTGTTTTGACATCCATTTGCCAGATTTCATAAAATGTGGTAATTGCTAACATGATTCGGACAGACTTAAGCAACGCTAGAGTTGAGAAAATCTCATTGTAGTCAACACCTTGAACTTGTCGAAAACCTTTTGCAACAAGTCGAGCTTTGTAGATAGTAACACTACTATCAGTGTCCGTCTTCCTCTTGAAGATCCATTTATTTAACTTGACTTGCTGATCATCGAGCAGGTCAACCAAAGTCCCCACTTTGTTCTTATATATGGATCCTATCTCAGATTTTATGGCCTCAAGCCATTTCACGGAATCTGGGCTCATCATCGCTTCCTCACAGTTCGTAGGTTCATCATGGTCTAGTAACATGACTTCTAGAATAGGATTACCGTACCACATTGGTGCGGATCATATTTTGGAAGACCTACGAGGTTCGGTAGTAACTTGATCTCAAGCTTCATGATCATCATCATTAGCTTCCTCACCGATTGGTGTAGGAATCACAGAACTGATTTCGTGATGAACTACTTTCCAATTCGGGAGAAGGTACAATTACCTTATCAAGCTCTACTTTCCTCCCACTCACTTCTTTCGAGAGAAACTTCTTCTCTAGAAAGGATCCATCTTAGCAACGGATAACTTGCCTTCGGATCTGTGATAGAAGGTGTACCCAATAGTTACCTTTGGGTATTCTATGAAGACGACTTTTCCGATTTGGGTTCGAGCTTATCAGGTTGAAACCTTTTCATATAAGCATCGCAACTCCAAGCTTTAAGAAACGACAGCTTAGGTTTCTTCGCTAAACCATAGTTCATACGGTGTCATCTCAACGGATTTAGATGGTGCCCTATTAAACGTGAATGCAGCTGTCTCTAATGCATAACCCCAAAACGATAGTGGTAAATCGGTAAGATACATCATAGATCGCACCATATCCAATAAAGTGCGGTTATTCTGACGCTCGACACACCATTATGTTGTGGTGTTCCATGTGGCGTGAGCTGTGAAACTATTCCACTTTGTTTTAAATTGAAGACCAAACTCAGAACTCAAATATTCATCTCCACGATCAGATCGCAGAAACTTTATTTTCTTGTTACGATGATTTTCCACTTCACTCTGAAATTCTTTGAACTTTTCAACTATTTCAGACTTATGTTTCATCAAGAAGATATACGCATATCTGCTCAAATCATCTGTGAAGGTCGAAAATAATGATACTTGCCACGGGCATCAACACTCATTGGATCGCATACATTGGTATGTATTATTTCCAACAAGTCAAGAGCTCGCTCCATTGTTCCGAGAACGGAGTTTTAGTCATCTTGCCCAAAAAGCACGGTTCACAAGCATCAAATGATTCATAACCAAGTGATTCCGAAAATCCATCTTTATGGAGTTTCTTCATGCGTTTACAATCGATATGACCCAAATGGCAGTGCCACAAATAAGTTGCACTATCATTATTAACTTTGCATCTTTTGGCATCAATATTATGAATATGTGTATCACTACGATCGAGATCCAACAAACTATTTTCATTGGGTGTATAACCATCAAAGGTTTTATTCATGTAAATGAATAACAATTATTCTTTAACTTTAAATGAATAACCGCTTTGCAATAAACATGATCAAATCATTTTCATGCTCAACGCAAACGCTAAATAACATTTATTTGGCTTTTAACACTAATCTCGAAAATATAGGGAGTGTGATGATGATCATATCAATCTTGGAACTATTTCCAACATTCATCGTCATTTCCTCAACTAGTCTCTGTTTATTATGTAACACCTGTTTCGAAGTTACTAATCTTAGCAACCTAACAAGTATCAAATACTCGGGGCTACTATAAACACTAGTAAGGCACACATCAAACACCAGATATCAAATATACCCTTGTTCACTTTGCCACCCATCTTATCTACCAAATATTCAGGTCATTTTTGCTCCCAAAGGATCATTTCCTTTGCAGAGAAGCACTTAGTTTCAGGCTTTGGTCCAGCTTTGGGCTTCTTCAAGGGAGTGACAACTTGTTTGCCATTCTACTTGAAGTTTCCTTTCTTTCCCTTTGCCTTTTCTTGAAACTAGTGGTCTTGTCAATCATCAACACTGATGCTCTTTCTTGATTTCTACCTTCGTCGATTTCAACATCACGAAGAGCTCGGGAATCTTTTCGTCATCCCTTGCATACTATAGTTCATCACGAAGTTCTAGTAACTTAGTGATGGTGACTAGAGAATTCTGTCAATCACTATCTTATCTCGGAAGATTAACTCCCACTTGATTCAAGCGATTGAAGTACCTGCATAATCTGAGCACATGCTCACTAGTTGAGCGATTCTCCTCCATCTTTTAGCTATAGAACTTGTTGGAGACTTCATATCTCTCAACTCGGGTATTTGCTTGAAATATTAACTTCAATTCCTGGAACATCTCATATGGTCCATGACGTTCAAAACGCCTTTGAAGTCCCGATTCTAAGCCGTTAAGCATGGTGCACTTGTAACGCCCCCGATGCGGCTATATCTCCCACGTGTCGAGGCACGACTTAGAGGCATAACCGCATTGAAAGCAATGTCGCAAGTGAGGTAATCTTCACACAACCCATGTAATAATTAAGGAAAGAGATACATAGTTGGCTTACAATGCCACTTCACACAAGACATAAATAAACATCCATCATTCGAGTACACTCAAGGTCCGACTACGGAACCAAAATAAAAGAAGATACCCCAAATGCTACACAGATCCCCGATCGTCCCAACTGGGCACCACTATCGATCATCTGGAAAAGACACATAGTAACGACCACGCCTCGTCGAACTCCCACTTGAGCTCGGTTGAGTCACCCGACCGCCTCGTCGGAACCTCGCAACTGTTTTGAAGTATCTGTGAGCCACGGGGACTCAGCAATCTCACACCCGCGAGATCAAGACTATTTAAGCTTATAGGAAGGACAGAGTAGTAAAGTGGAGCTGCAGCAAAGCGACTAGCATATGTGGTGGCTACATCGCAAAAGAGAGCGAGAAGAGGAGCAAAGCACGGTCGTGAAACTAGTAGCGATCAAGAAGTGATCCTGAACTACTTACGTCAGACATAACTCCAACACCGTGTTCACTTCCCGGACTCCGCCGAGAAGAGACCATCACGGTTACACACTCGGTTGATGTGTATTTTATTGAGATCAACTTTGGGTTTTTTACAACCGGAAATTAACAAATTCCCATCTGCCTCATAACCGCGGGCACGGCTTTCGAAAGATATTACCCTGCAGGGGTGTCCCAACTTAGCCCATTATAAGCTCTCACGGTCAACGAAGGATATTCCTTCTACCGGGAAGACCCGATCAATCTCGGAATCCCGGACTACAAGACATTTCGACAGCAATAAAACAAGACCAGCAAAGCCACCCGAATGTGCCGACAAATCCCGATAGGAGCTGCACATATCTCGTTCTCAGGGCACACCGGATTGTCCAAACTTCCGATAGGCCAGCTCAGAGTTGCCCCTGATGGCCACCGGCGGCTGACAGGTTTGGACCAGCACTCAGAGGAGAACTGGCCCGGGGGTTAAAATAAAGATGACCCTCGGGCTCGCGAAAACCCGGGGGAAAAGGCTTAGGCGGCAAATGGTAAAACCAAAGTTGGGCCTTGCTGGACGAGTCTTATTCAAAGCGAACTGTCAAGGGGGTCCCATAAATCACCCAACCGTGTAAGGAACGCAAAATCAAGGAACATAACACCGGTATGACGGAAACTAGGTGGCAAGAGGGAACAAAACACTGTGCATAAGGCCGAGCCTTCCACCCTTTACCAAATATATAGATGTATTAATTATAGCAGAAATATATTGTGATATCCCCAACAAGTAAACATGTTCCAAAGAGGAACAACATCTCCATGTTCCAACAAGGAACAAACTTCAGCTTCACCTGCAACTAGCAACGCTATAAGAGGGCTGAGCTAAGCGGTAACATAGCCAATCAACGGTTTGCTAGGAAAGGATAGTTAGGGCTGACATGGCAATATGGGTGGCATGATATAGCAAGTGGTAGGCATCGCAGCATAGGCATAGCAAAAGAGCGAGCAACTAGCATAGCAAAGATAGAAGTGATTTCGAGGGTATGGTCATCTTGCTCGCAATGTTCTCGAGTTGTCGAAAGCTTGATCCTCGAAACGTTCTCAACAGGCTCCTCGTTCACGTACTCGCCTCCGACTCTACCCAAAGCAACAACACAAACAAAGGAACCACAATAAATCACGGTGCAATGCACAATCAACATGATGCAAAACATGACATGATATGCGAGATGCGATATGCAATGCGACAAATGCGCTCCGAAGGTAATGATGAACCAGGCATCAACTTGGCAAACCAAGCATGCCACTGAAAGATGAGATGATTTCGTTGAAATCGATATAAAGATCACCGGAATCGGATGCACGGTTTGCAAATGGCAAGCAAAACAAGAATGGCGCAAATCTGCCATTAACAGCATGATGCCACTTAGCAAGCAACAATTAATTAAGCTACTGCACCCAAACGTATCAACAAAGCACATGGCAGTGATCTACACATGATGCTCGACAAAAGATGAGCACTGAGCTACGGCTAGTTCACATCATAACAGGTTCAAACAAGCATGGCAAAAGTGCACAAAATATCAGGCTGGACATGGCAAAAACAGTATCAGGTTGCAATGTTCAGAGCAACAAAACTACATGCTACAGGACCTTAAAATAGCAAAACAAGGCATGGCATGAATCTACTCAAAGCCTAGAACAAAAGTCCCTTACTGACCAAAAGCCAAAAAGGACTAGAAAATATAGTAACACCCATGTCAATATTGAAAGTCTCGTTAACAGATTCAGCAACATGGCATGTCAAAAACTGATAACGAGATGGCATGTTTACAAGCTCAATGCACTCACTACAGAGCCTCAAATGATAAACTAAGCATACATACATCAAGAAGACATGACATAGAAGACATACATGGCAAGAACAATAACATAGCATAAATGGATCAACCACAACAAGCTAGGCAAAATTGAATAACATGTATACAATCTGCCAGGAAACATTTGATAGCAAAAGTAGAGCTCGATTGACTCAAGCTATGGAACTCCATAATTGCAAACAAAGGCATGGATGGATAGAGCAAGTCAAGCTTTACAAAACACCCTTACTGAAGTATCTCAAAATATGCATAGATCTCTCGATATCATCAAGTTAACATGGCATCAAAATCAGCTAAAACAGGGCTGAAATCAGCAACATCAGGACACCTACTTTGCATGCTTGTGCTAGTCACCACATAGATCACAAAAATACATGGCATATACCCCTGGAAAGATGGCATGGCATTTTACAAAACACATGTAGGACTCAAATTCATAGGGTGCACACATTAATCATGGCAAAAATAACAAAAGTGCAAGTCCTGATAAAAATCAGAAACTAACATCACATAGCACCCTTCCAACAGCATTTCGGGCATCAAGATGAGCTCAAATGAAAATGATGCAATGAGATGAAATGATCTACTCTTCGAGACGAACATTTTGACATATTATACGCGCAAAATGGATCTACGGATGCGAAGATATAACATGTTGAAAATTGCACAAAATATCACTAGATGCAAATGACTTGGGAAAAAAAAAGGGAGGGGGAGAAGAGGTCAACGGTCGGTTGGTTCTCGATCGGGCTCGCCCGATCGGCGATGATGGCGGCGGCGCGGGCGGCGGCATGGAGCTCGCTGGAGCCCGGCGAGAAGGAGGAGGCGGCGGTCGGTGGAGGGCGGGGTCGGAGCCGGCTTGGGCGGGCGGGCCGGCTGGACGGAGGGTACCGGGCGGCCGGCGGCGGCGCTGGCCGGTGGCGACTCGCCGGGCCACGGCCGGCGGCGGGCGGCGCCGAGGCCAAGGGAAGGAGCGGCGGAGCGGGAGCGCCGTATGGGCATGGGGCGCGCAATGGCGCTGGTGGGGCGGGTTTCGCCTGGCCCGGCTGGGCGGGCGGGCGCGGGGGCGCGATGCGACAGGTGGCGCCCGCGATTAGAGGGGCGGCGGCGCTGAATGTCCGGCGGGCGGCGGACACGTCCGGCCATGTGAGGTTTTTAGGGTTTCGGGAAGAGGATGATCCGGATTGGGGAGGTGTTTAAATAGGCATAGAGGGAGCTAGGAGAGTCCAAATGAGGTGTAGTTTTCCACACGATCGTGATCGAACGACGGAGAGCATGGGAGTGACTTAGATGGGTTATTGGGCTGTTTTGAAGGGGTGTTGGGCTGCAACTTAAAAGAGGCCTTTGCGAGAGCGCGTTAACCGTTGGAATACCAAACGAGTTCCAAATGACCGAAACTTGACCGGTGGTCTACGGTGGTATACCAAGGCCACTAGACAAACCTCGGTCCATTTCGAGAAGGTTTAATACCCGCACACGGAAAAACGTAAAAGGGACCGCCGGGGGAGATAGAAGTGCCGGATTGCAAAACGGACAACGGGAAAAATGCTCGGAATCATGAGACGAACACGTATGCAAATGCGATGCACATGATGACATAATAAAAACGCATGACATGGACAAAATGCAAAAAGAGGAAAACCCAACCACGGAGGGAATATCATATATCAATGTCGAAAAATGGCAAGAGTTGGAGTTACAAATATGGAAAGTTACTTCCGGGGTGTTAGAGCACTAAACTATCAAGTAGTCATCATATTGAGCTAGCCAAACGTTCATAACGTATGCATCTGCTCCTGCAATAGGTCTGTCACCTAGCGGTGCATTAAGGACATAATTCTTCTATGCAGCAATGAGGATAAACCTCAGATCACGGATCCAATCCGCAACATTGCTACTAACATTTTTCAATACAATTTTCTCTAGGAACACATATAAAAACATAGGGAAGCAAAAACATAGGGAAGCAACAACGCGAGCTATTGATCTACAACATAATTTGCAAAATACTACCAGGACTAAGTTCATGATAAATTTAAGTTCAATTAATCATATTACTTAAGAACTCCCACTTAGATAGACATCCCTCTAATCTTCTAAGTGATTACGTGATCCATATTAACTACACCATGTCCGATCGTCACGTGAGATGGAGTAGTTTCAACGGTGAACATCAATATGTTGATCATATCTACTATATGATTCACGCCGACCTTTCGGTCTCCGTGTTCCGAGGCCATATCTCGATATGCTAGGCTCGTCAAGTTTAACCTGAGTATTCCGCGTGTGCAACTGTTTTGCACCCGTTGTATTTGAACGTAGAGCCTATCACACCCGATCATCATGTGGTGTCTCAAAGACGAAGAACTTTCGCGAACGGTGCATACTCAGGAGAACACTTCTTGATAATTTTAGTGAGAGATCATCTTAAAATGCTACCGTTAATCAAAGCAAGATAAGATGCATAAAGGATAAACATCACATGCAATCAATATAAGTGATATGATATGGCCATCATCATCTTGTGCTTGTGATCTCCATCTCCGAAGCACCGTCGTGATCACCATCATCGCCGGCGCGACACCTTGATGTCCATCGTAACATCGTTCTCATTACGCCATCTATTGCTTCTACGACTATCGCTACCGCTTAGTGATAAAGTAAAGCAATTACAGTATGCTTGCATTTCATACAATAAAGCGACAACCATATGGCTCTCGCCATTGCCGATAACTTCGTTACAAAACATGATTATCTCATACAATAAAATATAGCATCACGCCTTGACCATATCACATCACAACATGCCCTGCAAAAACAAGTTAGACGCCCTCTACTTTGTTGTTGCAAATTTTACGTGGCTGCTACGGGCTGAGCAAGAACCGTTTTACCTACGCATCAAAACCACAACGATAGTTTGTCAAGTTGGTGCTGTTTTAACCTTCCCAAGGACCGGCGTAGCCACACTCGGTTCAACTAAAGTGAGAGAGATGACACCCGCCAAATCACCTTTAAGCGAAAGTGCTCACAACGGTGAAACCAGTCTCGCGTAAGCGTCACGTGTAATGTCGGTCCGGCCGCTTCATCTCACAATATCGCCGAACCAAAGTATGACATGCTGGTAAGCAGATGACTTGTATCGCCCACAACTCACTTGTGTTCTACTCGTGCATATGACATCTACGCATAAAACCAGGCTCGATGCCTTTCACAGAACGAGTAATTTCAAAAAATTCCTACGCACACGCAAGATCATGGTGATGGCATAGCAACGAGTGGGGAGAGTATTGTCCATGTACCCTCGAGACCGTAAGCGGAAGCGCTATGACAACGCTGTTGATGTAGTCGTCGCCTTCACGATCCGACCGATCCAAGTACCGAACGACGGCACCTCCGAGTTCAGCACACGCTCAGCTCGATGACGATCCCCGGCTCCGATCCAGCAAAGCGTCCGGGATGAGTTCCACAAGACGACGGCGTGGTGACGATGATGATGCTCATCGGCGCAGGCTTCGCCTAAACTCCGGGACGATATGATCGAGGTGGAATATGGTGGAGGGGGCACCGACACGGCTAAGGAACGATCCGTAGATCAACTTGTGTGTCTTTGGGGTGCCCCCTGCCCCGTGATATAAAGGAGTAAGGGAGGGGGGGGTGCGGCCGCCCTAGGAGGAGGCGCGCTGAGGAGTCCTACTCCCACCGAGTAGGACTCCCCCTTCCTAGTTGGACTAGGACTTGGGGGAAGGAGGAGAGGGGAAAAGGAAGGGCCGCCGCCTCCTTGTCCTATTCGGACTTGGGGGGGGGCTGCTGCCCTTGGCCCCTTCTACTCTTTCTCCACTAGGCCCACTAAGGCCCATTAGGTCGCGGGGTTCCAGAACCTCCCTGCATCGAAGAAATGCCGATTTCACCCGAACACTTCCGATGTCCAAACATAGGCTTCCAATATATCAATCTTTATGTCTCGACTGCTTGAGAGACTCCTCGTCATGTCCGTGATCACATCCAGACTCAACAAACTTCGTACATCAAAACTTATAAACTCATAATAAAACCGCCATCGTAACGTTAAGCGTGCGGACTCTACGGGTTCGAGAACTATGTAGACATGACCTAGAACTATTCTCGGTCAATAACCAATAGCGGAACCTGGATGCTCATATTGGTTCCTACATATTCTACTTAAGATCTTTATCGGTCAAACCGCATAACAACATACGTTGTTCCTTTGTCATCGGTATGTTACTTGCCCGAGATTTGATCGCTTGTATCCAATACCTAGTCCAATCTCACATCGGGCAAGTCTCTTTACTCGCTACGTAATGCATCATTCCGTAACTAACTCATTAGCTACATTGCTTGCAAGGCTTATAGTGATGTGCATTACCGAGAGGCCCGTAGATACCTCTCCGACAATCGAGTGACAAAACCTAATCTCGAAATACGCCAACCCAACATGTACCTTTGGAGACACCTGTAGTACTCCTTTATAATCACCCAGCTTCGCTGTGACGCTTTGGTAGCACCAAAGTGTTCCTCCGTAAACGGAGTTGCATAATCTCATAGTTACGTGAACATGTATAAGTCATGAAGAAAGCAATAGCAATATACTAAACGATCAAGTGCTAGGCTAACGGAACGGGTCATGTTAATCACATCATTCTCCTAATGATGTGATCCCATTAATCAAATAACAACACATGTCTATGGTTAGGAAACATAACCATCTTTGATTAATGAGCTAGTCAAGTAGAGGCATACTAGTGACTATATGTTTGTCTATGTATTCACACATGTATCATGTTTCCGGTTAATACAATTCTAGCATGAATAATAAACATTTATCATGAAATAAGGAAATAAATAATAACTTTATTATTGCCTCTAGGGCATATTTCCTTCATTCAGTTGCATAGGTTGAGACCACGGTGGCGACAAAGGTGGTCGTCGCTCCCAGATGATATACCATTTCTGCTCCTCTTGTAGGGTAGTGGCAGCCACAAGATAGAACCCCAAAGACAAGCACCAACATATAACAGAAGTAGCCTTATGTTGTATCCAAGGAAATTGCACCAAGGGCCCCATGTAGTGTACACAAGACCTCCAATATGATATAGTTTCTTAGAGAGGAAATTACTAACCATCCCAATCACATGCACTTGAACAATCGAAACAAATGCTCCATGAAATTCCATGGATGAATGTCACCTACTGAAATAGTCACATGGGATTCCCAATTGGCAAAGGTAAACAAGAGATATCCGATGGCTCACCAATTGAAAACGGTGGCCACGAAAATTGGTCAGAATCAACTCCGTGCATTAACCAAAGGTACCGACCATTGCCAGGAAATAGACAATCCATGTGTTTACCTCTTGAGATTGCCTTGTGCATAAAGTTTCATTTGTGCTAAGATGCATTACTGCTTCCAAGTCGCTGTTGCCACTCAGCAGATACCTGTGTTCCCACCAAAAATATAACCTCGGGTCCGGTGGACGTGGCGACACTGGCTGCACCCAAGGACGAAACACCACTGCAGTTGCTAGCCAGATGGGTAAGGTCATCGTCGATGACGAGTCGATGGTGCGGCTATCAGCATAGGTGAGCCACTCAACCCAACAGGTAGTGGGCATGCAACTGGCTATCGCTGAGATAACACTGACTGTCATGGATGCACCAAATTTTCCTGAGCATTCTGTCGAACATTTGGTCTGCCCCAGAGCGCCGAGTGCTAGGACGAGAGTCGGCTCACGCAACGGTGGTGGCGAGTACCCTGGAGGCAGGGTGAATGGCGTAGGCATACTTCAAGCAGCCTTCGACGCCTCCATCCGGTCATCTCCATGGGCGTTGTGGCTGAGGCCATCCGTCGAGCAGTGATACATCTCCAATGTATCTATAATTTTTGATTGCTCCATGCTATATTATCTACTGTTTTGGACAATATTGGGCTTTATTATCCACTTTTATATTATTTTTGGGACTAACTTATTAACCGGAGGCCCAACCCAGAATTGCTGTTTTTTGCCTATTTCACAGCTTCGCAGGAAAGGAATATCAAACGGAGTCCAAACGGAATGAAACCTTCGGGAACGTGATTTTCTCACCAAACATGATCCAGGAGACTTGGACCCTAAGTCAAGGAAGCTTCAAGGAGGCCACGAGGTAGGGGGGCGCGCCCTCCACCCTCGTGGGCCCCCTGTTGCTCCATCGACGTACTTCTTCCTCCTATATATACCTACGTACCCCCAAATGACAGAACATGAGCCAAAAACCTAATTCCACCGCCGTAACCTTCTGTACCCACGAGATCCCATCTTGAGGCCTGTTCGGAGTTCACGGAGGAGGCATCCACCACGGAGGGCTTCTACATCAACACCATAGCCCTCCGATGAAGTGTGAGTAGTTTACCTCAGACCTTCGGGTCCATAGTTAGTAGCTAGATGGCTTCTTCTCTCTTTTGGATCTCAATACAATGTTCTCCCCTCTCTCGTGGAGATCTATTCGATGTAATCTTCTTTTTGCGTGTGTTTGTTGAGACCGATGAATTGTGGGTTTATGATCAAGGTTATCTATGAACAATATTTGAATCTTCTCTGAATTCTTTTATGTATGATTGGTTATCTTTGCAAGTCTCTTCAATTATCAGTTTGGTTTGGCCTACTAGATTGGTTTTTCTTGCAATGGGAGAAGTGCTTAGCTTTGGGTTCAATCTTGCGTGTCCTTTCCCAAAGGATGAGGGGGCAGCAAGGCACGATTGTATTGTTGCCATCGAGGATAACAAGATGTTTTTTAATCATAATGCATGAATTTATCCTCTACATCATGTCATCTTGCTTAAGGCGTTACTCTGTTTTCATGAACTTAATACTCTAGATGCATGCTCGATAGCGGTCGATGAGTGGAGTAATAGTAGTAGATGCAGGCAGGAGTCAGTCTACTTGTCTCGGACGTGATGCCTATATACATGATCATACCTAGATATTCTCATAACTATGCTCAATTCTGTCAATTGCTCAACAGCAATTTTTTCACCCACCGTAAAATACTTATGCTCTTGAGAGAAGTCACTAGTGAAATCTATGGCCCCCGGGTCTATCTCCATCATATTAATCTTCCAACACTTTGCCATTATCTTTGCTTTTTTACTTTTCTTTTATTTTACTTTGCATCTTTATCACAAAAATACCAAAAATATTATCTATCATCTCTATCAGATCTCACTCTCGTAAGTGACCGTGAAGGGATTAACAACCCCTTATCGCGTTGGTTGCGAGGAGTTATTTGTTTTGTGCAGGCACGAGGGACTCGCGCGTAGCCTCCTACTGGATTGATACCTTGGTTCTCAAAAACTAAGGGAAATACTTACTCTACTTTGCTGCATCATCCTTTCCTCTTCAAAGAAATCCAACGCAATGCTCAAGAGGTAGCAAGCAGGTTGTGGGCGTTGGTGCAGCAACGCCCGTGGTGTCAGTGTCGAGCTCGAGAAGGATGTCGATGGTGGTCGTTGGGGTGAGGTCGAGGCCATACATGCCCTGGTTAGGGCTGGGGTAAAAAGATGCCAGAACCACGGCGTCAGAGGCGTCCACGGCGAGGAGCTGATAAGTGGTCGAGGTGGTCGCCTGCTCGAGCGCCGGCTTCGTGTTGCTGAACCCAACCGCGACAGCCTCCCTGATGCTCTCCTTCATGCTCTTTCGAAACTCCTTCAGGAGATCCTTTAGGTCCTGCTTGGTCGCCGGCTCCATTTCGGTCGGGTAGGGGGTGGTGGGGAAATTTCTGGCTCTGAATACCAAGTGTTAGGGACCTCTTGTGATCTCACTAATAGCATAGGAATTACTCTTGGATACAAAGTTTTGGATAGCTAGATTACATGAACAAGCAAGAACAAGGGGATTGAGAGGAGAGCCAGAGGTGGGAGAGGAAGCCGTCGTGCCGTTTCAGCCGTGATCCAACCGGATGATCCACTCGTTGCCGTCCCCTGGCATATATGTAGGTTGCGTGCCGCTTGGAGCCGTTGGTGGGCTGGGCCTTGGTCCCGATGTTCCACTGCTGGGCCTTGTTGTGGGGGCTCGCTAACACCCCTACCTCCTTGAAACACGGCTTGCCCCCAATTCGTTGTCGTCGAATTTCCGCCCGGGTCCCATGGCATTTGGGGCTCCATGATTCCACCTAAGTAGCGTTCGGGTCTGCAACCGTGGCCGAAGTTGACTCAAACAAGGACAAGGTAGTAGTCATGGGTAGGAACCTATTTGAGGACGACGTCAAGGCAGTACTTGTGGTCGATGAAGGCCGCGGGCACTGTGAAGACCCTCCCTCCTTGAAAAGGAGCTTGTCTGCAGCTGGTAAATAACTCCATGCCGTCCAATAGAAAATTGCAGGGAATGGTGAGCAAGATTTGACAACCAAAAATTCCAAAGACACCTGGATCCCATGGAAAAAACAGTTCCCCTGTGATGTTTATCACCATATGAATTGCTTGTTTAATACCTGATGTAGCATAATCTACTGACTGCTATAACTGGGAAGTGGCTGGAGCAGACATTCTAGAGAAACAATAATCACCAAGTATCTTGATCCTTCTGGTTGTGAATATAAGAGCAAGAATAATATTTCCGGCCAGCTGGTAGGCAAGAAGTTCGCGAGGAGCTCGTGTGAACTCATTTGACATGGAAACAGTGACCTTGCTACCCAGATCTTCTTTGCCAACTTGTTTAATGCCACCATTCCAAGACCATGGTAAGTAAGTGACCTCCTCTCTGTTGCATAGCACTCTCTGGTAGTATTTCTCTTTGGCTCTTGGAATTGAACTAAACAGACCACAACAACACAGCTCACAAATAAAGTATTCTGATGGACATGGCTCCTGCAAATGTCCTTCTCCAAAGTACAAGTTCAGCGCTGGAACCCAAGCTCCTATACTGCAGATATATATTGCCAGTCCTTCAGTACGAAGGAAGCTAGAAGCACCACCACGCTCTAACTTAGATAATGGCCCATGTGCATGATCTGCACCACCAATAGGAGAAGCTCCAGGCGTATTATGCTTAACCAAAGGATACCATAACTTCTTTTCCTTGAGATATGTTTCCTCCTAACAAGGATTAGAATGATGCAACTGCATGTAGCTCTGATCCTTATATGTTGCATATACCCAACTTTCAGTGAAACATTCTACCAGCGCCCTATCCTTCTCCTGAGGAGTTCTTTGTGCAAACATGTAGACATAGGAAATAGTGGCTGCAACTGAGGTCAGACATGTTGCACTAGTGCCCAAGCCAAAGTAATCTGCCATTTGAAACCTTGGTACAAAGTCACTCAAAAAATATTCTCCCTCTGAACTGCTGACATTTAGTTGCATAGGCTGCGATCACGGCGGCGACGAAGGTGGTTGTCGCTCCCAGATGATATACCATTTCTGCTCCACTTGTAGGGTAGTGGCAGCCGTCAGTATAGAACCCCAATACAAGCACGAACATATAACAGGAAGTAGCCTTATGTTGTATCCAAGGAAATTGCACCAGTGGCCCCATGTAGTGTGCACAGGACCTCCAATATGATATAGTTTCTTAGAGACGAAATTACTAACCATCTCACCGTCATGCACTTGAACAATCAGAAACAGATGCTCCATGAAATTCCATGGATGAATGTCATCTACTGAAATAGTCACATGGGAGTCCCGATTGGCAAAGCAGATACAAGAGACAACTGATGGCTCACCTATTGAAAACGGTGGCCATGGAATTGGTCGTAAATCAACTCCGTGCATTAACCAGTGTACCGACCATTGCCAGGAAATAGACAATCCATGTGTTTACCTCTTGAGATTGCCTTGTGCATAAAGTTTCATTTGTGCTAAGATGCATTACTGCTTCCAAGTCGTTGTTGCCACTCAGCAGATACCTGTGTTCCCACCAAAAACATAACCTCGGGTCCGGTTGATGCGGCAGCACTGGCTGCACCCAAGGACGAAACACCACTGCAGTTGCTAGCCAGATGGGTAAGGTCGTCATCGATGACGAGTCGATGGTGCGGCTATCAGCATGGGTGACCCACTCAACCCAATAGGTAGTGGGCATGCAACTGGCTATCGCTGAGATAGCACTAACTGTCATGGATGCACCAAATTTTCCTGAGCATTTTCTCGAACATTTGGTCTGCCCCAAAGCGCCGAGTGCCAGGACGAGAGTCGGCTCATGCAATGGTGGTGGTGAGTACCCTGGAGGCAGGGTGAATGGCGTAGGCATACTCCAAGCAGCCTTCGACGCCTCCATCCGGTCATCTCCATGGGCGTTGTGGCTGAGGCCATCCGTCGAGCAGGTAGTGGGCGTTGGTGCAGCAACGCTTGTGGTGTCAGTGTCGAGCTCGAGAAGGATGTCGATGGTGGTCGTTGGGGTGAGGTCGAGGCCGTACATATCCTGGTCAGGGCTGGGGTTCGCAGACGCCAGAACCTCGGCGTCAGAGGCATCCACGGCGAGGAGCTGAGAAGCGGTCGAGGTGGTCGCCTGCTCGAATACCGGCTTCGAGTTGCCGAACCCAGCCGCGACAACCTCCCTGATGCTCTCCTTCATGCTCTTTCAGAACTCCTTCAGGAGATCCTTCAGGTCCTACTTGGTCGCCGGCTCCATTTCGGTCAGGTAGGGGGTGGTGGGGAAATTTCTTGCTATGAATACCAAGTGTTAGGGACCTCTTGTGATCTCACTAATAGCACAGGGATTACTGTTGGATACAAGGATTTGGATAGCTAGATTACATGAACTAGCAAGAACAAGGGGATTGAGAGGAGAGACAGAGGTGGGAGAGGAAGCCGTCGTGCCGTTTCAGCCTTGATCCAACCGGATGATCCACTCGTGACCGTCCCCTAGTATATATATAGGTTGCGTGCCGCTTGGAGCCGTTGGTGGGCTGGGCCTTGGTCCCGATGTTCCACTGCTGGGCCTTGTAGTGGGGGGTCGCTAACACCCCTCCCTCCATGAAACACAGCTTGCCCCCAAGCCGTCGTCGTCGAATTTCCGCCCGGGTCCCATGGCATTTGGGGCTCCATGATTCCACCTAAGTAGCGTCCGGGTCTGCAGTCGTGGCCGAAGTTGACTCGAACAAGGACATGGTAGTAGGTATGGGTAGGAACCTATTTGAGGACGACGTGAAGGCATTAGTTGTGGTCGATGAAGGCCGCATGCACTGTGATGCTCCTCCCTCCTTGAAAAGGAGCTTGTCTGAGCTGGTAAATAACTCCACGCCGTCCAATAGAAAATTGCAGGGAATGGTGAGCAAGATTTGACAACCAAAAATTGCAAAGACACCTGGATCCCATGGCAAAAACAATTATCCTTTGATGTTTATCACCATATGAATTGCTTGTTTAATACCTGATGTAGCATAATCTGCTGACTGCTATAATTGCGAAGTGACTAGAGCACACATTCTAGAGAAACAATAATCACCAAGTATCTTGATCCTTGTGGTCGTGAATATAAGAGCAAGAATAATATTTCCGGCCAGCTGGTAGGCAAGAAGTTCGCGAGGAGCTCGTGTGAACTCATTTGCCATGAGAACTGTGACCTTGTTACCCAGATCTTCTTTGCCAACTTGTTTAACGCCACCATTCCAAGACCAGGGTAAGTAAGTGACCTCCTCTTTGTTGCATAGCAATCTCTGGCAGTATTTCTCTTTGGCTCTTGGAAATGAACTAAACATACCACAACAACACAACTCACAAATAAAGTCTTCTGATGGACATGGCTCCTGCAAATGTCCTTCTCCAACGTACAAGTTCAGCGCTGGAACCCAAGCTACTGTACTACCGATATATATTGCCAGTCCTTCAGTACGAAGGAAGCTAGAAGCACCACCACACTCTAACTTAGATAATGGCCCATGTGCATGATCTGCACCACAAATAGGAGAAGCTCCAGGCGTATTATGCTTAACCAAAGGATAACATAACTTCATTACCTTGAAATATGTCTCCTCCTAACAAGGATTAGACTGATGCGACTGCATGTAGCTCTGATCCTTATATGCTGCATATACCCAACTTTCAGTGAAACAGTCTACCAGTACTGTCCTTGTCCTCATGGAGTTCTTTGTGCAAACATGTAGACACAGGAAATGGTGGTTGCAACTGAGGTCAGACATGTTGCACTAGTGCCCAAGCCAAAGTAATCTGCCATTTGAAACCTTGGTACAGAGTCAATCAAAAAATATTCTCCCTCTGAACTACTGACATTCAGTTGCATAGGTTGTGACCACGGTGGTCGTTGCTCCCAGGTGATATACCATTTCTACTACTCTTGTAGGGTAGTGGCAGCCATCAGTATAGAACCCCAGTACAAGCACCAACATATAACAGGAAGTAGCCTTATGTTGTATCCAAGGAAATTGCACCAGTGGCCCCATGTAGTGTGCACAAGACCTCCAATATGATATAGTTTCTTAGAGACGAAATTACTAACCATCCCACTGTCATGCACTTGAACAATCAGAAACAGATGCTCCATGAAATTCCATGGATGGATGTCATCTACTGAAATAGTCACATGGGAGTCCCAATTGGCAAAGCGGAAACAAGAGACATCTGATGGCTCACCAATTGAAAACGGTGGCCACGGAATTGGTCATAAATCAACTCCTTGCATTAACCAGTGTACCGACCATTTCCAGCAAAAAGACAATCCATGTGTTTACCTCTTGAGATTGCCTTGTGCATAAAGTTTCATTTGTGCTAAGATGCATTACTGCTTCCAAGTCGCTGTTGCCACTCAGCAGATACATGTGTTCCCACCAAAAATATAACCTCGGGTCCGGTGGACGCGGCGGCACTGGCTGCACCCAAGGACGAAACACCACTGCAGTTGCTAGCCAGATGGGTAAGGTCGCTGTCGATGACGAGTCGATGGTGCGGCTATCTGCATGGGTGACCCACTCAACCCAATAGGTAGTGGGCATGCAACTGGCTATCACTGAGATAGCACTGTCAGTCATGGATGCACCAAATTTTCCTGAGCATTCTGTCGTACATTTGGTCTGCCCCAGAGCGTCGAGTGCTAGGACGAGAGTCCGCTCACGCAACGGTGGTGGCGAGTACCCTGGAGGCAGGGTGAATGGCGTAGGCATACTCCAAGAAGCCTTCGACGCCTCCATCTGGTCATCTCCACGGGCGTTGTGGGTGAGGCCATCCGTAGAGCAGGTTGTGGGCGTTGGTGCAGCAACACCCGTGGTGTCACTGTCGAGCTCGAGAAGGATGTCGATGGTTGTCGTTGGGGTGAGGTCGAGGCCATACGTGCCCTGGTCAGGGCTGGGGTACACAGATGCCAGAACCTTGACATCAGAGGCGTCCACGGCGAGGAGCTGAGAAGCGGTCGATGTGGTCGCCTGCTCGAGCGCCGGCTTCGAGTTGCCGAACCTAGCCGTGACAGCCTCCCTGATGCTCTCCTTCGTGCTCTTCGGAACTCCTTCAGGAGATCCTTCAGGTCCTGTTTGGTTGCCGGCTCCATTTCGATCGGGTAGGGGGTGGTGGGGAAATTTCTGGCTCTGAATACCAAGTGTTAGGGACCTCTTGTGATCTCACTAATAGCACAGGAATTACTCTTGGATACAAGGATTTGGATAGCTAGATTACATGAACAATCAAGAACAAGGGGATTGAGAGGAGATCCAGAGGTGGGAGAGGAAGCCGTCGTGCCGTTTCAGCCGTGATCCAACCGGATGATCCACTCATTGCCGTCCCCTGGCATATATGTAGGCCGCGTGCCGCTTGGAGCTATTGGTGGGCTGGGCCTTGGTCCTGATGTTCCACTGCTGGGCCTTGTAGTGGGGGGTCGCTAACATCGGGGGTGGTGTGACACCCCGATACAATCATACACTAATCATACACGCAAATATGTACGATCAAGATCAGGAACTCACGGGAAGATATCACAACACAACTCTAGATACAAATAACATAATACAAGCTTCATATTACAAGCCAGGAGCCTCTAGGGCTCGAATACAAACGAGTCAGCGAAAGCAACAATATCTGAGTACAGACATAAGTTAGAAAAGTTTGCCTTTAGAAGACACAAAAACAATACAATGATCAAAGAGGCAAGGCCTCCTGCTTGGGACCTCCTAACTAGTCCTGGTCGTCGGCGGCCTCCACGTAGTAGTAGGCACCTCGGGGTAGTAGTAGTCGACGGGGGTGGCATCTGGCTCCTGGGATCCGCCAACTGGTTGCAACAACTGGAAAGAAATAAGAAGAAGGGGGAAAAAGGGTAGCAAAGTAACCGTGAGTACTCATCCAAAGTACTCGCAAGCATCAGATCTATAGTAAGTATGCATTGGTATTAAGGAAAGGGATGTATCTGTGGACTGAACTGTAGAATGTCAGAATAGAGGGAAATGCCTAGCCTATAAAAGACTAGCATCTTCAAGTATCTTCAAGCATCTTGTAGCATTTAGAGGAGTATGGAATAGCATTTTATAATTTAACAAACATGTTATAATATTAACGCCCAGAGATCCTTTTCGACTCCATGCGAGAAAGATATCCCGGAGCCAACATATCCATCTCATGTCTCAAGTATCCATTTCTAGTTGTAATAGATCAGGATACAATCCGAGCGTCCATTACCATGGAGATGGCTATTTGAATAGATAACTTGCCTGCAGGGGTGCACCACATTACCCAACACACTTGATTACTCTAGCCGGACACACTTTCCTGGATCAATGCCCGACCTCGGAAGACCAACACATCATAAACCTACCTAGGCTCAACAGAGAGGTCCCCGCCCGTCTACATCCTAAGCACTCCGGGGTCTTGGGCCCATCGCCCGTTGCACTCCAGGTCATTGTGCGATGAGCCGGGACTGTTGGGGAACGTAGTAATTTCAAAGTTTTCCTATGCACACGCAAGGTCATGGTGATGCATAGCAACGAGAGGGGAGAGTGTTGTCCACGTACCCTTGTAGACCGAAAACGGAAGCGTTAGCACAACACGGTTGATGTAGTCGTACGTCTTCACGATCCGACCGATCAAGTACCGAACGCACGACACCTCCGAGTTCAGCACACGTTTAGCCCGATGACATCCCTCGAACTCCGATCCAGCCGAGTGTTTAGGGAGAGTTTTGTCAGCACGACGGCGTGGTGACAATGATGATGTTCTACCGATGCGCAGGCTTCGCTAAGCACCGCTTCAAGATATCGAGGTGGACTATGGTGGAGGGGCACCGACACGCTAAAAGATCAAACGATCAATTGTTGTGTTCTAGGTGCGCCTCCCCGTATATAAAGGAGCAAAGGG
Source organism: Aegilops longissima (assembly GCA_021605205.1). Lineage (NCBI taxonomy): Eukaryota > Viridiplantae > Streptophyta > Magnoliopsida > Poales > Poaceae > Aegilops > Aegilops longissima. The sequence continues at coordinate 605,499,425 of CM038682.1, forward strand.
GGGGGGGGTGCGGCTGGCCAGGGGAGAGGGCGCGCCAGTGTCAGGACCCCGCTTCCAAGTCACATCGATCTAGCCGGTAACACCTCATATCACTTTGCGGCCTCACGCACGGTATTCCCACGGGTGTCGCCTTACCATGGCCCGGGACCATTTGCGTCTTTTGGCTCACGTATATGATAGTGTCGCTAGCATCCATATGACAGAGAACCCGGGCCGACATGGCTAGTCGTGAACCCAAAGCGGCGCTAACTCATGGGGACAGGCATACATGAATCACATCGAGCATGTCGGTCACCAGCGTGTGAATCCGGCTGTAGCACTGGCTAACAGGACTCGGGAACCCGGCTGTAGCAGGCTAGGCAGACTGGATGTCACCAAGTGACATTTCCCGAAGGGACGTACACAGGAACGGCGAAACACATGTCGCCAATCAAGTGTCCAGAGCAGTAGTGCTTTGGGCTAGCGTGACTCGTGAACCGGGCTGTAGCGGACTACTATAGCTCAGAAGCACTAGACTACATTTCCCCATAAGAGAGGCTGCCAAGGATAAACAACTAGATTGTCGGATCCCACACATACCAAGCATTTCAAACATACACACAATATGCTCAATATGTGTAAATACAACATGGCATCACAACATAACTCTGCGACTCAAAGTATTTATTCATTAGGCTCCGAGGAGCGAGATATTACAAACATGGGTCTCATGACCCAACACTTAGAGCATACAAGTCAAAACACAAACGGAAGCTAAACATGTCTGAGTACAGACAACTATAAATGAAAAAGGCTGAGAAGCCTCACTATCTACCAGATCCTGCCGAGGGCACAAGATCGTAGCTGAGGTATCAAGCTAAATGTCGAAGTCCACACGGAACTACTAGCGAGACTAACTTCTCTCTGCAAAACATAAAATAAGCAAACGTGAGTACAAATGTACTCAGCAAGACTTACATCAGAACTAACTACATATGCATCAAGATCAACAAAGGGGTGGTGGAGTTTGACCGCAGAAGCCAGCTTTGACTCGGTGGCTATCCCGAACTACGACCGCAAGTAACTCTTTTGAGGTGGCGCACGAGTCCACATATTCACCATATCAATACACCACTATGGATCCGCTCCGCCTCCCTACGGAACGCCAACCATAGCACTCATGCTTATCTTGCGCATTTTAGAGTATCCACTTTCACTTGTCTATGAACTGATATAGGCAACCCAGAAGTCCTTTTCATGGACACGGCTATTCAATAGATCATATCAACCCCGCAGGGTGTACTTCTTCACACACGCCTCGCCACTTATCGCCTCAGACACGCTATGTACCTCGGCAACCTTCAAGTGGAAGCCAGGCGAGGAGTCGGCCACGACCGACTAACCACACAAGTCTCTCGTCCGTGTTTATCGCCTATTCGGGTCCCATCCGCAAGGAGATCCGCCGGGTGTCGCCACGGCCCCAAACGATGTGTGCAGGGTTCCCAAGCCCACCAACCGGTGCCACTTGGTACACCGCCATCGTGGTTTAGTCTCGTCCCAAGCCCACCTGCACAGTGTGCCACTTGGTAGACTACTAACACTACCTACAAACACCGAAACTAGTTGCAACTCCCGGACAGAGATCGAGTTGATTAATAAGCCGAGAGGGGCCGAGTTACCGAACCCAATGTGTGGTAGTAACTGTTCATGGATCACAAACACGTAACTCAGTTCTCGAGGATGGCTGCAATGAGACAACCCACCATGTACTCCTACATGGCCTCTCACCGCTACCTTTACCAAATCGTGTTCACACACTTAGCTCACACACAGAGGGACAAGTTCACACACCATTCCAATTCATTCCCGATGAATCGGACCTGACTCAACTCTAAGCAAGAGCAGCATGACAAACAAGCATGAATGAGTAGGCACATCAGGGCTCAAACAACTCCTACTCATGCTAGTGGGTTTCATCTAATTACTGTGGAATGACAGGTCATGCAGAGGATAAAGGGGTTCAGCTACCGCAGCAAGTAACACATGAGTCGTTGTTGTCCTAATGCAGTAAAACAGAGCAGGAGCGAGAGAGTGGGATTATATCGGAATGCACAAGGGGTTTTTGCTTGCCTGGCACTTCTGAAGATAATATAGTTCTTCAATAGTGTCATCGATCTCATCGTCGAAACCACGTCTATCGAGAGGGAACAACCACCGACAAACAAGAAGAAACACAATCAATGCAATGCACAAACAAATGAATGACATGTCATGTTAAGGAACTGAATTGACCTAATGCAGCAGTAAGCCAAGTTAATTGAAGTGGAATTCAAACAAGGTTAAACTCCAACTCCAAATGCTAGTTCATAAATTGCCCTAATCATGATTCATCCTATTCAGTAAGGTTAACTTGTACAATCATGCATGAAAGTGGTACAGATGGATAGATTGGATTTTTCTGATCATTTTTCATATATAACTTATTTCATTTGGAGTTACGGTTGAATTTATATGAATTTTAGAAGTTTATACTATTTTCTGGAATTTCCTCAATAGAATAAATCCAGAAAATGATTTATGGCGTCAGCACCACGTCACTGTGACGTCAGCAAGTCAACTGCGGCTGACCAAGTCAAACCTGACCAGTGGGGTCCACTGGTCAGTGACCCAGTGTCAGTTAGGGACACAGACAGGTGGGCCCGGTCAATGGACACGTCAGCGAGGTCAACGCCGACGCGTGGGCCCACTCTGATTAACTTGAACTAAACAGGGTTTACTCCATGGTTAATTAGGGTGGTGGGGCCGGTCTGTCGCTGACACAGGCGAGATTAACGCGTAATTAGCTTCGCTAATGACGCCACGCCACCTCACCGGAGTTGGGCGCCGGCAGCACATCCGACGCACGAAGTTCATCGGAATCGCTACGGCAACCATTTGCCTCGCCGCTTGTTTCTACGGGTTCGTCGAGTCCACGCGCATCCAGAGGGGTAGGCGAGAGGAGCTGTGATGGGCTGTGGCGTCGGTGGTGGCGAGCGAGGCGGCGGCCGGAGTTTGGGCGCACCCGGGAATGAGGCTGCGGTGCGCTAGGGGAGAAGCTGATGGGCTAGGTGGCATCCGCGGGCCACCAGAAGCACGCTGGTGCCACGGGTTCGAGCAGAGGGGCTCGGGTCAGGAGAGCTACGCGGCCATGGCGGACGGCGGTGCTCGGGCATGTGGGGGAAGGTGCTACGACACGGAACGAGCAAAACGAAGGAGGGGAAACGGAGTGGAGCTCACAGCGAGTTCGTCGGCGGTCTCATTGGGCTCGGGGAGGCGCTGAAGACGGCGAATCGGAGTCAGCAATCGGCGGCGCCGAGGTTGAAGACGATGGCGTGGAGGCGATGCAGAGCTTCCGGCCTCGTGGCTCGGCAGAAGGACGGGGCATCACAATGTTCTTCCGGAAACAACTTCGAGGCGAGGGTTGGCGGTGGACGCAGCAACAGCGGGCGGCGGTGACGGCTGCGCTCGGTTGAGTGCGTGTGAGAGGGACAGGGGAGGGGATGAGCACGGGGAAGGAGTGAGAGGGCCCCGGGGGTGCGTGGCATCTCCGTGGCGTCGTCTAGGAGCACCGGGGAGGATCCAGGCAGGCAGGGAGAGAGGAGGTGGCGGGCGCAGGCGGCCACGCCTCCGTCCTTCTGGCGAGGAGGATGGCGGCAGGGGAGGCGCCAGGTGGGCTGGGCTGGCTTTGCCCAGCTGGGCTGCTCTGATGCCGGGCAGTGGGCCTTGCTGTAAGTTCCTTTCTTTTATTAATTCATGTTGTCTATTATTTCAGAACTTCGTGGCTTTATTAAAATGTCGAGAATTTCCAAAAATCATGAAACTAATCATGACTACTGTTTGGAATATATCCAACAGTAAACATTTTAGTTTATGATTATTTGAGCATTTAAAATATTTATTAGCATTAAATGCATAAATGCAAATACTTTATGAATTAATCCAGTGACCAAATGTGTCATGAAAAATGTGCAGCACCTCTGGTTCTGGTTTATATCATTTTTCCAGAAAATGATGAACATTTTCTAAAGCCGTTTGGATTCACTGAAAAATATTTTTTAGTTGAACCTATTTGAATTGCTTTAGTGCTAGGGTTTAGGCAATCCCCATCTCAAAATTCCTTTGAAATCAAACATGATGCATGGATGCAGATGCCACTAATTACAACCAATTCTGGGGCTGTGACAGCCAGGAGGAGTCCTACTCCCACCGGGAGTAGGACTCCCCCCTTTCCTAGTTGGATTAGGACTTGGGAGGGGGAAAGAGGAGGAGGAGAAGAAGGAAGGGGGGGGGGGGCGCCCCCCTCTCCTTGACCTATTCGGACTAGGGGGGAGGGGCGCGCGGCCCTTTCCCTGGCCGCCTCTCCTCTCTTCCACCAAGGCCCACTAAGGCCCATTAAGTCCCCGGGGGGTTTCGGTAACCTCCCGGTACTCCGGTAAAATCCCGGTTTCACCCGGAACACTTCCGATATCCAAACATAGGCTTACAATATATCATTCTTCATGTCTCGACCATTTCGAGACTCCTCGTCGTGTTCGTGATCACATCCGGGACTCTGAACAACCTTCGGTACATCAAAACATATAAACTCATAATATAACTGTCATCGAAACGTTAAGCATGCGGACCCTACGGGTTCGAGAACTATGTAGACATGACCGAGACACATCTCCGGTCAATAACCAATAGCGGAACCTGGATGCTCATATTAGCTCCCACATATTCTAAGAAGATCTTTATCGGGAAGACCGCATAACAACATACGTTGTTCCCTTTGTCATCGGTATGTTACTTTCCCGAGATTCGATCATCGATATCTCAATACCTAGTTGAATCTCGTTACCGGCAAGTCTCTTTACTCGTTCCGTAATACATCATCCCGCAACTAACTCATTAGTTGCAATGCTTGCAAGGCTTATGTGATGTGCATTACCGAGAGGGCCCAGAGATACCTCTCCGACAATCGGAGTGACAAATCCTAATCTCGAAATACGCCAACCCAACAAGTACCTTCGAGACACCAGAGAGCACCTTTATAATCACCCGATTCGTTGTGACATTTGGTAGCAGACAAAGTGTTCCTCCGTAAACGGGAGTTGCATAATCTCATAGTCATAGGAACATGTATAAGTCATGAAGAAAGCAATAGCAACATACTAAACGATCGAGTGGTAAGCTAAAGGAATGGGTCATGTCAATCACATAATTCTCCTAATGATGTGATCCCGTTAATCAAATGACAACTCATGTATGTGGCTAGGAAACATAACCATCTTTGATCAACGAGCTAGTCAAGTAGAGGCATACTAGTGACACTCTGTTTGTCTATGTATTCACACATGTATTATGTTTCTGGTTAATACAATTGTAGCATGAATAATAAACATTTATCATGATATAAGGAAATAAATAATAACTTTATTATTGCCTCTAGGGCATATTTCCTTCAGGGACAAGCACCACCTCATCCTGGATGGTACAGGCCCGACAGGCCCACAATGCTGAACTGGATGTCTGACAGAGCTTCGGCTGATACCACAATGCCGAGTGCCCATAACTGTTCCCGCGTGGTGCTTAGTGCATATAGGCCAGCGGCCAACTCAGATCAAATACCCAAACCTGTTAGTGCAGTATTAAAAGAAGTGATGACTGTCGGGACAAATCCGGAGCTACCATCCCCTCCTGGGTGATACCGCTAAACAGCCAACCGCCACCGTAACAACTCACGGGTACTCTCCGGGCCTGCCCGACTTTCACAGTTATCTCTCGCGGGTGCTCACTGGGCCTGCCCGACTTTAAAAAGGTCTGAAGTAAAGTCAAGGTAACCGTGTGTCCAAACATCAAGGGGGAAAACCCGAGGAATCACCCTCGATGTAATCCTCAAGGCAAACTCGGAGGAATCACCCTCGAAGGGTTCACATTTGAGGTGTTGCACGCCAGAGTCATATCGGGAGTGGTGAAGGAGGAATCACCCTCGAAGACCACGACCGATTAACTACACTACATAGTTATCATCAGGAGTGCGAGGTATCACCCTCGGCACTCGATAGTAGCTCTGCAGAGCCGACCAACTAGGGGGGGGGGGGTGATGTGATGTGTCAGGCTCTGGTCGTCGATCATGTTGATCGACTCATCGGTCATCAAGCTGGGGCAACTGGGACAAGGAGAGGGGTCACTGATGGATCACTAACCAACCTATACTAAGAAGTTTAGGATAAGCAGGTAAGGTACAATGAGCAGGTTACAAAAGCAGGCTATGTATCAGAATAGGGGCAATCAATAACAGTAGCAAAATATAATGCAAACATGAGAGAGAATGCAATGGGCGACATTGGAATGATCAAGGGGGTTTGCTTGCCTAGAAGCTCTGCTGAAAGGGAAGAAGGGTCGTTGGTGACGTAGTCGATCACAATGGCATCAACATCGGTCTCGGGGTCTATCGGAGAAGAAGAGGGGGAAGAAACAGTAAATACAAAGCACACAGATGCATCACTAAGCATGACATGATGAAACACGATGCTAGGGGTGTTCTAACGCAGTGTTACACGCTACCGGCGAAGGAGGAAAACATCGGGAATGTTTTCCCGAAGTTTGGCATTTTTCGTACAGATGAAAGAGAGGGGGCAGTTCCATGTTCGCTATGCTAGGGACGTGTGGCGAACGAACGGAGAGCGTATTCGGATTCGTCATATTTTTCTGAGCAACTTTCATGTACAAAGTATTCTTCATCTGAGTTATGGTTTATTTTATATTAATTTTCAAAGTTTTAAATCATTTGTGGAATTAAACAGATTTAAATTAAATCAAATATGGGTTTACTGCATCAGCATGATGTCATCATGATGTCAGCAGTCAACTAAGTTGACTAGGGTCAACCCTGACGTGTGGGGCCGTTCTGTCATCGACTGATATCTAATTAACAATTAATTAGGGCCAATTAACAGGATTAATTAAGTTAATTAATTATTATTTTAATTTTTTTTTACATTTACATTTAGTTTTTTTAACTACAGGCTCATGGGCCCCGCCTGTCATCTGTCCAGGAGGTTAGCGGGCGGGCTAATCGGGCTGGAGCGTGGGCGCTCGGCGCTACGGACGGGCACCGACGAGGTGCGAGCCATAGGCGGCAGAGCAGTGAAGGCGGCGGTCGGAGGCGGTGGCGCAATGGCCGGCGAGGGGTGCGGGGCGCGGGGCACGACCACGGGCGGATGCGTGCGTGACGAGCTGCGGGCGTAGGCGAGCAGGGCAGCGCGATAGGTGGTGGCGAGGCACGGTAGCGGTGGCGGCAGGAGACGCAGTCGGGCGGACAGGGCACAACGGCTACGGAGGTGGGTGCGGGGTGGCTCGCCGGGAGCAGCCGGGGCGCGGTTGGGGATGCGGCAGGTGGTTGCGGTGGCGAGCAGCGGTCGGCGCGGGCGCCGGTGCGAGCGCGCACGTGTGGGCACACAAGCGAGCGCCGGAGCGCGGCTGCGGGCGAAGGGCGACAGGGGGAGGCGAGCCAGGCCATGGCGGGGCTTGTAGGGGGCGCGAAGGGAGCACATGGGCGAGCGGTAGTCGACACGGTGAGCGCGGCCCGCGGGCATGGTGAGTTGGCGCCGCGGGAGCAGAGAGGGAGAAGAAGAGGAGGTCGCGGGCCTCACCGGTGATGCAGGGGAACGGGGCGTTGAGGCTTGAGGATGCAGGTCGGGGAGGAGGTGAGGATGTCGGCAACGGGGTTCTCAACGACGGCGGTCGGCATTCGGCGGCGGGGTCGGGGCCGTGCGCCCTGGGCGTGGGTGGGCGCCGATCTGGTTCGGGGGGAGCGAAGGAGAGGGGCGATGTTGAGGTGGTTGGGGCTCGCTGCCCCGATCTCAATCCAGACGAGGAGGGGGAAAATCATGGAGGGAGGGGGAAGTGGGGTAGTGGGTTACGGTGGGGGTTGGAGGGGGGGGGGGGATAAGGGGGGCGGATGGGCCGGCCTGGCTGGTTGAGGCTAGCTGGGCCGAGGCCCTGTGAGGAAAATGGGGGTCTTTCTCTTTATTTTTGCTTTGCCTTTTCTATTTTTGTTTTCTGTTTATTTGTTTTACTATCTTATTTTCTATTTATTTAGTTTTAGAAAATATCTAAAGAATACCTAAATTACTGTTTTAGTTTAACCCTCTGCCACAAAAAGTTTCACACATAATTAAAATAGTTTGATATTTAGAAAGTATAAAAGGCATTTATTTAATTGTTTTATCTACTGTTTTATTTATTTGGGTGCATTTAAATGTTTTATAAAAGTGTGGTTTCTTCACCAATAATACTCACGAATTATTTGCACAGTTTGCACATTTTAGTTTTCATGTTTAGAAATTTGAATCTTGGACTTTAATTTGAATTTGAATTTGAATTATGATTTGGATCAATTGAGGATTTGCAATAGTAATGTGATGACATGGCATCATTAACGGGGTATTACTGTAGCTTAATTATCCGGGCATCACATGCGGCCTTCTTCTTGCTAGAACGAGTCATCGTTCGCGAGGAGGAAGGTCGGAGAAGGATCGGTTGCTCAGGAAGGGTTACGTGATGGGTACAATTGCGAAGGCACAAAAGGGAGAAGAAGAAGTGGGGTGGATCAAACTGTTCTCCATAGTGCACCTTTATATAGGACTACGAAGGCGAACCGCCCGGTCCAACCACACTCTATTGTTGGCATCACGACGCACTACCGCTGGCAAGTAGTCGTCCTCCACGTGGCAACAAATCTAGTCATCAATGGCTAATCTGCACGCTTCCCGCCCAGTAATCGAGTCGCCATCATCATGGCGTGGCACACCGCGTTCTCCGGCAGTCAACTGCAACAGCGATAGCCACCCCGCGCACGCCTTGAGCCAAGATCAAGGAGTCACCATCTCGGGGAAGCACCTTGGGTGCCTTCCACTTGATTGTGTAGTCGATGGAGATCACGGTCAAGATTCTATATGACGACAACGACGCTTCGTGCAACCCAAAGGCCACGTCAACCTAGCTTGGTCAGACCAGGTAACACCCCTCGCTATCGGCAAAACAATGATGAGTCGGACTCGACTCATAATACAATTCAAAGACAACACCTGTTGTTCGTCGGTTGTATTCACTTGGACATAAACTATCCTCAAGGAATGGGCGTCGATGATCGGCTCTCATGAGTTTCAGATCAACCGGGAACACTAGGAATAAGGACATATACGTCATCCCTAGTGGCATGATGACCCACAAGTATAGGGGATCTATCGTAGTCCTTTCGATAAGTAAGAGTGTCGAACCCAACGAGGAGCAGAAGGAAATGACAAGCGGTTTTCAGTAAGGTATTCTCTGCAAGCACTGAAATTATCGGTAACAGATAGTTTTGTGATAAGGTAATTTGTAACGGGTAACAAGTAACAAAAGTAAAAAAGGTGCAGCAAGGTGGCCCAATCCTTTCTTTGTAGCAAAGGACAAGCCTGGACAAACTCTTATATAAAGGAAAACGCTCCCAAGGACACATGGGAATTATCGTCAAGCTAGTTTTCATCATGCTCATATGATTCGCGTTTGTCACTTTGATAACTTGATATGTGGGTGGACCAGTGCTTGGGTACAGCCCTTCCTTGGACAAGCGTCCCACTTATGATTAACCCCTATTGCAAGCATCCGCAACTACAAAAGAAGTATTAAGGTAAACCTAACCATAGCATGAAACAAATGGATCCAAATCGACCTCTTACGAAGCAACGTATAAACTAGGGTTTAAGCTTTTGTCACTCTAGCAACCCATCATCTACTTATTACTTCCCAATTCCTTCCCCTAGGCCCAAATAATGGTGAAGTGTCATGTAGTCGACGTTCACATAACACCACTAGAGGAAAGACAACATACATCTCATCAAAATATCGAAAGAATACCAAATTCACATGACTACTTATAGCAAGACTTCTCCCATGTCCTCAGGAACAAACGTAACTACTCACAAATCATATTCATGTTCATAATCAGAGGGGTATTAATATGCATAAAGGATCTGAACATATGATCTTCCACCGAATAAACCAACTAGCATCAACTACAAGGAGTAATCAACACTATTAGCAACCCACAGGTACCAATCTGAGGTTTTGAGACAAAGATTGGATACAAGAGATGAACTAGGGTTTGAGAGGAGATGGTGATGGTGAAGATGTTGATGGAGATTGACCCCCTCCCGATGAGAGGATCGATGGTGATAATGATGGTGACAATTTCCCCCTCCTGGAGGGATGTTTCCCCGGCAGAACAGCTCCGCCGGAGCCCTAGATGGGTTTCACCAGGTTCTACCTCGAGACGGCGGCGCTTCGTCCCGAAAGCTTCCTCCTTATTTTTTCTAGGACGAAAGACTTCATATAGCAGAAGATGGGCATCGGAGGCCTGCCAGGGGGCCCACGAGACAGGGGGCGCGCCCCCACCCTCGTGGCCAGGGTGTGGGCCCCTTCTGGTTGATTCTTTCGCCAGTATTTTTTATTAATTCCCGAACGTGCTCCCGTGAAGTTTTAGGAATTTTGGAGTTGTGCAGAATAGGTCTCTAATATTTGCTCCTTTTCCAGCCCAGAATTCCAGCTGCCGGCATTCTCCCTCTTCATGTAAACCTTGTAAAATAAGAGAGAAAAGGCATAAGTATTTAACATAATGTGTAATAACAACCCATAATGCAATAAATATCGATATAAAATCATGATGCAAAATGGACGTATCTACTCCCCAAGCTTAGACCTCGCTTGTCCTCAAGCGAAAGCCGATAACGAAAAATATGTCCACATGTTTAGAGATAGAGGCATCGATAAAATAAAATACGGACATGAGGGCATCATGATCATTCTTATAACAACAACACACACACACGTATATATATATATATATATATATATATATATATATATATATATATATATATATATATATATATGATTTCTTATGCTAAAGTAAAAATCTATTCACAATGTAAAGTATGAATCAGAAACTTCATTGAAAACTAACAAACTATAATCTCGATCATTGAAGCAATTGCAATTTATCATAACATCGGAAAGAGTCAATATAAGAGCTTTCAAGCAAGTGCACATACTCAACTATCATTTAGTCTTTCACAATTGCTGACACTCACGCAATACTAATGGGTATGGAGTTTTAATCGGACACAGAGAAAGATAGGGGCTTATAGTGTTGCCTCCCAACCTTTTACCTCAAGGGTAATGTCAACAATAATAGTTCATGATAACTTACATCCAATTGGATATATATATATATATATATATATATATATATATATATATATATATATATATATATATATATATATATATATATATATATATATATATATATATATATATATATATATATATATATATGTGATCCTTCCAACACAATGTGCTTGCCAAAGGATAAAATGTAAAAAGGAATGGTGAAGATCACCATGACTCTTGTATAAAGTATAAGACAAGAATAAAAGATAGGCCCTTCGCAGAGGGAAACATAGGTTGTCATGTGCTTTATGGTTGGATGCACACAATCTTAATGCGAAAGAACGTCACTTTATATTGCCACTTGTGATATGGACCTTTATTATGCAGTCCATCCCTTTTATTTCTTCCACATCACAAGATCGTATAAAGCTTATTTTCTCCACACTAATAAATCATACATATTTAGAGAGCAATTTTTATTGCATGCAACAATGACAACTTACTTTAAGGATCTTACTCAATCCATAGGTAGGTATGGTGGACTCTCATGGCAAAACTGGGTTTAAGGATATTTGGAAGCACAAGTAGTATCTCTACTTGGTGCAAAGAGTTTGGCTAGCATGAGGGAGAAAGGCAAGCTCAACATGTTGGATGATCCATGACAATATACTTTATTTCGGATATAAGAAAACATAACCCATTACGTTGTCTTCCTTGTCCAACATCAACTTTTTAGCGTTTCATATTTTAATGAGTGCTCACAATCATAAAAGATGTCCAAGATAGTATATTTATATGTTAAAATCTCTCTTTCTTTATTACTTCCTATTAATTGCAACGATGACCAAAACTATGTTTGTCAACTCTCAACAACTTTTATTCATCATACTCTTTATATGTGAAGTCATTACTCTCCATAAGATCAATATGATCTCTTTATTTATTTTTATTCTTTATTTTCTATTATTCCCTCAAGATCATAGTAAAATAATCAAACCCTTGACTCGAAACTAATCTTTATTATATATAGCTCACAGACTCGATTCCATAGAAGGATCATATAGCAAAACTCAAAACTAAATCATACCAAAACTTTCATTCTACTAGATCAAGATATTATCAAAAGGATCGAACTAAGAAAAACGGTAAAGGTAGGAGTATGATGGTGATACGATACCGGGGCACCTCCCCCAAGCTTGGCAGTTGCCAAGGGGAGTGCCCATACCCATGTGATTATATCTCTTTCCTCGGAGGTGGTGATGATGGAGTTGTTGATGATGTAGGCTTGTCATCCATCTTCCAAGGCATAGGCTCACCATCATAGAAGGATGATCGAGTCTCCAAGATCCTCAAATATGCAGCCAAACTCATCCTCTTGAATCTATATTCATACTCACAGTTTTGGTTTTGCAGGTCATAGATCTGGGCTTGGAGGTGCTCGCTTTTCTCGTGAAGCTTGAAGATGGCCTCCCCAATGTTCTTGGTGTCCAGCTTGTGGTTGTTGGTGAACTCCGTGATCATTATGTAATTGGCGTCGAGTCCACGTTCCACCATCTCCTGGCACTTGAAAACTTGTTTCTCCATTGCTTCAAGCCTTGTCTCCACGCTTCCGGTCCTCCTTGGTCCCTCAACATCGCGGATGTGCAGCAACCCCTCACGCATCTCAATGGTTTGAGGATGTTGCAGCACTTTCGCGAGGTAGGGGTTGATGACCTGCTCGAAGAACTTGTCCTTGGGGGCACTTGGGGATGTCATGGTGATCTAGATCTGTCAGAAAAACAGCTCGAAACAAGAACAGAGGATATTTGCGTGATACGATGGTCAAAACCTTCTGGAGATTATATAATGAATTGTTGCCGACCAAAAGAAGTATCGTGCAAGAAAACGGAGTCCGGAGAGCACACGAGGTGCCCACGAGGCAGGGGCGCGCCCAGGGGGTAGGGCGCGCCCTCCACCCTCGTGGATGCCTCGTGTCCTTCCCGGACTACTTCTTATTTTCCTATTTTCTTAAATATTCCAAAACGGAGAAAAAGTGCTATTAGCACTGTTTTGGAGTCGGTTTACTTACCGTACCATATACCTATTCCTTTTCGGAGTCTGAAACATTCTGGAAAGTGTCCCTTATGTACTCCTCCGGGGTTACGGTTTCAATAAAATTAGTTTCAACATTATGGGATTACCTGAGATATAATGTTTGATTCTTTGACCGTTCACCACCTTCGGATTTGTGCCTTCGAAGTTGTTGATTTTTATGGCACCAGAACGATAGACCTCCTCGATAATGTAAGGTCCCTCCCATTTAGAGAGGAGTTTTCCTGCAAAAAATCTTAAACGATAGTAGTATAGCAAAACATAATCTCCTACATTAAACTCACGCTTTTGTATCCTTTTGTCATGCCATCTTTTAAGTTTTTCTTTAAACAGTTTGGCATTCTCATAGGCTTGGGTTCTCCATTCATCAAGTGAGCTAATGTCAAATAGCCTCTTCTCACCGGCAAGTTTGAAATCATAATTGAGCTCTTTAATGGCCCAATATGCCTTATGTTCTAGTTCGAGAGGTAAGTGACATGCTTTTCCATAAACCATTTTATATGGAGACATACCCATAGGATTTTTATATGCAGTTCTATAGGCCCATAATGCATCATCTAGTTTCTTGGACCAATTCTTTCTAGAACTATTAACAGTCTTTTGCAAAATTAAATTGATATCTCTATTACTTAATTCTACTTGGTCACTAGATTGTGGGTGATATGGAGATGCAATTCTATGATTAACATCATACTTAACAAGCATTTTATGAAAAGAACCATGAATAAAATGTGAACCACCATCAGTCATTAAGTATCTAGGAACCCCAAACCTCGGAAAAATAACTTCTTTAAGCATCTTAATAGAGGTGTTATGATCAGCACTACTAGTTGGAATAGCTTCTACCCACTTAGTAACGTAATCAACAACAACTAAAATATGTGTATAGCCATTGGAGGAAGGAAACGGTCCCATATAATCAAAGCCCCAAACATCAAATGGTTCAATAGCAAGTGAATAGTTCATAGGCATTTCTTGACGTCTACTGATATTACCAATTCTTTGACATTCATCACAAGACAAGACAAACTTACGTGCATCCTTGAAGAGAGTAGGCCAATAAAAACCGGATTGCAATACCTTATGTGCAGTTCTATCTCCAGCGTGGTGTCCTCCATAAGCCTCAGAGTGACACTTGCGTAGGATCTGTTCCTGTTCATGCTCAGGTACATAATGTCTAATAACACCATCTACTCCTTCTTTATAAAGGTGTGGGTCATCCCAGAAGTAATGTCTTAAATCAAAGAAACACTTTTGTTTTGCTGGTATGTGAAACTAGGTGGTATAAATTTTGATGGGTAACGTAGTAATTTCAAAAAATTTCCTACGCACACGCAAGATCATGGTGATGCATAGCAACAAGAGGGGAGAGTGTTTTCCACGTACTCTCGTAGAGCAAAAGCGGAAGCGTTACCACAACGCGGTTGATGTAGTCGTACGTCTTCACGATCCGACCGATCAAGTACCGAACGCACGGCACCTCCGAGTTCAGCACACGTTCAGCCCGATGACGTCCCTCGAACTCCGGTCCAGCCGAGTGTTGAGGGAGAGTTCCCTCAGCACGACGGCGTGGTGATGATGATGATGTTCTACTGACGCACGGCTTCGCCTAAGCACCGCTACAATATTATCGAGGTGGACTATGGTGGAGGGGGGCACCGCACACGGCTGAAAGATCAAACGATCAATTGTTGTGTCTCTAGGGTGCCCCCTGCCCCCGTATATAAAGGAGCAAGGGGGGGTGTGGCCGGCCAGGAGAGAGGGCGCGCCAGGAGGAGTCCTACTCCCACCGCCCCTTTCCTAGTTGGATTAGGACTTGGGAGGGGGAAAGAGGAGGAGGAGAAGAAGGAAGGGGGGCGCCGCCCCCTCTCCTTGTCCTAGTAGGACTAGGGGGAGGGGCGCACGGCCCTTGGCCTGGCCGCCTCTCCTCTCTTCCACCAAGGCCCACTAAGGCCCATTAAGTCCCCGGGGGGTTCCGGTAACCTCCCGGTACTCCGGTAAAATCCCGATTTCACCCGGAACACTTCCAATATCCAAACATAGGCTTCCAATATATCAATCTTCATGTCTCGACCATTTCGAGACTCCTCGTCATGTTTGTGATCACATCCGGGACTCCGAAAAACCTTCCGTACATCAAAACATATAAACTCATAATATAACTGTCGTCAAAACGTTAAGCGTGCGGACCCTACGGGTTCGAGAACTATGTAGACATGACCGAGACACGTCTCCGGTCAATAACCAATAGCGGAACCTGGATGCTCATATTGGCTCCCATATATTCTACGAAGATCTTTATCGGTTAGACCGCATAACAACATACGTTGTTCCCTTTGTCATCGGTATGTTACTTGCCCGAGATTCGATCGTGGGTATCTCAATACCTAGTTCAATCTCGTTACCAGCAAGTCTCTTTACTCGTTCTGTAATACATCATCCCACAACTAACTCATTAGTTGCAATGCTTGCAAGGCTTAAGTGATGTGCATTACCGAGAGGGCCGGAGATACCTCTCCGACAATCGGAGGACAAATCCTAATCTCAAAATCGCCAACCCAACAAGTACCTTCGAGACACCAGAGCACCTTTATAATCACCTAGTTACGTTGTGACGTTTGGTAGCACACAAAGTGTTCCTCTGGTAAACGGGAGTTGCATAATCTCATAGTCATAGGAACATGTATAAGTCATGAAGAAAGCAATAGCAACATACTAAACGATCGTGTGCTAAGCTAACGGAATGGGTCATGTCAATCACATCATTCTCCTAATGATGTGATCCTGTTAATCAAATGACAACTCATGTCTATGGCTAGGAAACATAACCATCTTTGATCAACGAGCTAGTCAAGTGGAGGCATGTGACGCCCGGATAATCATGCTACAGTGAACCTCTGCTAATGATGCCACGTCACCTTCGTTACTGTTGATAATCGCGTTAGTTCAGAAATCGATTCAAATTCAAAATTCAAAATAGAGGCAAACATCAAAAGCTTTCAAATATTAAAACTAAAAATGTTCGGTTTGTGCCATATAATGCATAGGTGATTAAGGTGAAGAAACCCTACTTTTATAAAACATTTAAATACTCTAAAATGAATAAAACAGTAGCAAATACAATTATTTAAATGCTTTAAAAATACTATACATTTTCAAAACTAATTTGTTATAAGTATTAAACTATTGTGGCAGTGGCATAATTTTTAAAATCTATTTAGGTGCCACTGTGGTAATTTACTAAAACTAAAATAAAAGGAAACTAAAAGAAAGCAAACATAGCAAATAAAAATAAGAAAAGAGAAAGACAAAACAAAATAAAAATAGAAAGGAAAGGACACCCCTGGCAAACTGGGCCAACAGGCCCAGCTGGCCACCCACGGGGCCCAGCTGGCCCACTCCGGCTGGATAACCCCACCCAGGCCAAACCCTAACCCACCGACACCACCACATCCTCCCACGTGGCCACTCCCTCTCCCGATCCGATCTGGATCCGGGACTAGCCCCCTCCACTCTCCCCTCATGCCTCGCTCCTCTCGCTCCCTCCCGATCTGGATCGGGGCGCAACGGCGCCCCCTCGCCGCCGCTCCGCTAAGGCCGCCGCCCTTCCCGGACTCCTCCGCGCCCCTCCTCTCAACTCCCTCGACTGGATCGAGGCAGCGCCCCGCTGCCCACCTCGGTCGGCGCTTCCCGTCCCCGCCACCAGGCTGGCGCCCCTCGCCGAGCCCACCTCGTCGCCGGACCATGCCGGAAGGGTCCCTTGGCCTGCAGACCAACCCCCGCCAAGGCCGCTCCCGAAGTCGCCCCGCCTCTCCGGGCGCCTTGGCGGACCTCCCATTGGACTGCCTCCTCTCCGGCGCACGTCTCCGACCTCCACCTCGCGCCCCACTGCCCTTAACCCTACGGCCCCAGTGAGCGCCTCCCTCTCCTCGTCTCTCCCCAGCTCGCGTCGACACCGCGCACCCCGGTTCCCACCCTCGTGCGCGCCCGCGCCATCTCTGGCTGCGCCCGCTACGCCACGCGCCCTATCCACAAAGACAGTCCCTCGGACCGCCCTCTTCCAAGGCCGCTTCTGCAGGTGGCCAGCAGCACCGTGCTCCCACGGACGAAGCGCCCGACCCCACCCCTGCTCCCCACGCCTTGCCGCCCGTGACCTGCCAGGCCGCTACCTCCCAGTCACCGTGGCCTCGCCAGGCCGCTTCATCGCCGCCCGGCCTGGTGGTGGCGACGTGGTCACTGCCCCGCCTGCTCCCTGCCGCTCCGCCTCCTCGGAGGTGCGCCTGTAACGCGCTACTTTGCTATGGCCCCCGTGACATGAGCAGGTGGGGCCCAGCCCCTGAGAACGTTTAAAAAATTTAATAATAATAAAAGGAAATTTGTTTAATAAAATTAATAATTAATTAATTATTTAATTAGTGAAATTGATTAAGTTAATTAATCCTATTTAATTAATCTAATTAACTAGTTAGTTTAATTAAATAGTAATTAGTTCACTAAACCCTAATTAATCTAAAACAGAGTATGACAGGTGGGTCCCACTGGACCCACACGTCAGTTTGACTAGTCAACACCTCTGTTGACTGCTGACGTCATGATGATGTCAGCATGCACTATTCTGGATAATGTTGAATTAAAATAATTGATTAAATTCTAAAAATGATTAAATCTTTTAAAATTAATATAAAATAAACCGTAGCTCGGATGAAAATGTTTTCTACATGAAAGTTGCTCAGAACAACGAGACGAATCTGGATACGCAACCCGTTTGTTCGCCACACATCCCTAACCTATCGAACTCGTAACTTTCCCCCTCTGGTTCATCTGTCCGAAAACACGAAACCCCGGGAATACTTTCCCGGATGTTTCCCCCCTTCGCCGGTATCACCTACTACCACGATTGGGCACCTCTGGGAACGCTCATTGTCATGTCATGGATCGTCATGCATATGTTTGCATATATTTATTGTTTCTTCCCCCTCTTCTCTCGCTAGACACCGAGACCAACGCCGCTGCTACCCAGTACAACTACGGAGTTAACGACCCCTCTTTCTTGCCAGAGCAACCAGGCAAGCCCCCCCTTTGATCACCAGATATCGCCTATTCTCTCTCTACTGCTTGCATTAGAGTAGTGTAGCATGTTACTACTTTCGGCTAATCCTATTCTACTGCATAGCCTGTCATTGTTGATACCTTTACCTGCTATCCTAATGCTTAGTATAGGATGCTAGTGTTCCATCAGTGGCCCTACACTCTTGTCCGTCTGCCATGCTATACTACTGGGCCGTGATCACTTTGGGAGGTGATCATGGGTATATACTATATACTTTATATACATGACACATGTGGTGACTAAAGTCGGGTCAGCTTGTTGAGTACCCGCAAGTGATTCTGATGAGGGGGCTGAAGGGGCAGGTGGCTCCATCCCGGTAGAGGTGGGCCTGGGTTCCCGACGGCCCTCGACTGTTACTTTGTGGCGGAGCGACAGGGCAGGTTGAGACCACCTAGGAGAGAGGTGGGCCTGGCCCTGGTCGGCGTCCGCGGTTACATCATTAACACACTTAACGAGATCTTGGTATTTGACCTGAGTCTGGCCATTTGGTCTATACGCACTAACCAACTACGTGGGAAAGATATGGGCACTCGGCGTCGTGGTATCAGCCGAAGCCTTCTTGACGCTCGATGAGGCGGCGCGCCGGATTGGACTGGAACGCCTTCTAGGCTAGGTGCCTTCGGCCGCCCACACAACGTCTTGTGTGTGTTAAGGCGATGGGCCCAGACATCATTGTGGCGCTTAGGTTTAGACCAGCGTGCTGACCTCTCTGTTGGCCTAGGTGGGGCTGCGACGTGTTGATCTTCCGAGGCCGGGCATGACCCAGGAAAGTGTGTTCGGCCAAATGGGATCAAGCGTGTTGGGTTATGTGGTGCACCCCTGCAGGGAAGTTAATCTATTCAAATAGCCGTGATCTTCGGTAACAGGACGACTTGGAGTTGTACCTTGACCTTATGACAACTAGAACCGGATACTTAATAAAACACACCCTTCCAAGTGCCAAATACAACCCGGTGATCGCTCTCTAACAGGGAGACGAGGAGGGGATTGCCGGGTAGGATTATGCTATGCGATGCTACTTGGAGGACTTCAGTCTACTCTCTTCTACATGCTGCAAGACGGAGGCTGCCAGAAGCGTAGTCTTCGATAGGATTAGTTATCCCCTCTTATTCTCGGCATTCTCAGCTCACCCACCGATATGGCCCTTTACACATATACCCATGCATATGTAGTGTAGCTCCTTGCTTGCGAGTACTTCGGATGAGTACTCACGGTTGCTTTCTCTCCCCTTTTCCCCCCTTTCCTTTCTTCTGGTTGTCGCAACCAGATGTCGGAGTCCAAGAGCGACGCCACCGTCGACGCATTTACTCCTACTACTACCGGAGGTGCCTACTACTACGTGCAGCCTCGCCGACGACGCGACCAGAGTAGTTTAGGAGGATCCCAGGCAGGAGGCCTGCGCCTCTTTCGATCTGTTTTCCAGTTTGTGCTAGCCTTCTTAAGGCAAACTTGTTTAACTTATGTATGTACTCATATATTGTTGTTTCCGCTGACTCGTCTATGATCGAGCACTTGTATTCGAGCCCTAGAGGCCCCTGGCTTGTATTATGATGCTTGTATCACTTATTTTATTTTAGAGTTGTGTTGTGATATCTTCCCGTGAGTCCCTGATCTTGATCGTACACGATTGCGTGTATGATTAGTGTACGATTGAATCGGGGGCGTCACAAGGCATACTAGTGACACTCTGTTTGTCTATGCATTCACACATGTATTATGTTTCCGGTTAATACAATTCTAGCATGAATAATAAACATTTATCATGATATAAGGAAATAAATAATAACTTTATTATTTCCTCCAGGGCATATTTCCTTCAGTCTCCCACTTGCACTAGAGTCAATAATCTAGATTACATAGTAATGATCCTAACACCCATGGAGTCTTGGTGCTGATCATGTTTTGCTCGTGGAAGAGGCTTAGTCAACGGGTCTGCAACATTCAGATCCGTATGTATCTTGCAAATTTCTATGTCTCCCACCTGGACTAGATCCCGTATGGAATTGAAGCGTCTCTTGATGTGTTTAGTTCTCTTGTGAAATCTGGATTCCTTCGCCAAGGCAATTGCACTAGTATTGTCACAAAAGATTTTCATTGGACCCGATGCACTAGGTATGACACCTAGATCGGATATGAACTCCTTCATCCAGACTCCTTCATTTGCTGCTTCCGAAGCAGCTATGTACTCCGCTTCACACGTAGATCCCGCCACGACGCTTTGTTTAGAACTGCACCAACTGACAGCTCCACCGTTCAATGTAAACACGTATCCGGTTTGCGATTTAGAATCGTCCGGTTCAGTGTCAAAGCTTGCATCAACGTAACCATTTATGATGAGCTCTTTGTCACCTCCATAAATGAGAAACATATCCTTAGTCCTTTTCAGGTATTTCAGGATGTTCTTGACCGCTGTCCAGTGATCCACTCCTGGATTACTTTGTTACCTCCCTGCTAGACTTATAGCAAGGCACACATCAGGTCTGGTACACAACATTGCATACATGATAGAGCCTATGACTGAAGCATAGGGAACATCTTTCATTTTCTTTCTATCTTCTGCAGTGGTCGGGCATTGAGTCTTACTCAACTTCACACCTTGTAACACAAGCAAGAACCCTTTCTTTGCTTGATCCATTTTGAACTTCTTTAAAACTTTATCAAGGTATGTGCTTTGTGAAAGTCCAATTAAGTGTCTTGATCTATCTCTATAGATCTTAATGCCCAATATATAAGCAGCTTCACCGAGGTCTTTCATTGAAAAACTCTTATTCAAGTATCCCTTTATGCTATCCTGAAATTCTATATCATTTCCCATCAGCAATATGTCATCCACATATAATATCGGAAATGCTACAGAGCTCCCACTCACTTTCTTGTAAATACAAGCTTCTCCAAAATTCTGTACAAAACCAAATGCTTTGATCACACTATCAAAGCATTTATTCCAACTCCGAGAGGCTTGCACCAGTCCATAAATGGATCGCTGGAGCTTGCACACTTTGTTAGCCCCCTTTGGATCGACAAAACGTTTGGTTGCATCATATACAGCTCTTCTTCCAGAAATCCATTCAGGAATGCAGTTTTGACATCCATTTGCCAAATTTCATAATCATAAAATGCGGCAATTGCTAACATGATTCGGACAGACTTAAGCATCGCTACGGGTGAGAAGGTCTCATCGTAGTCAATCCCTTGAACTTGTCGAAAACCTTTCGCAACAAGTCGAGCTTTGTAGACATAACATTACCGTTAGCGCCAGTCTTCTTCTTGAAGATCCATTTATTCTCAATTGCTTGCTGATCATCGGGCAAGTCAACCAAAGTCCACACTTTGTTCTCATACATGGGTCCCATCTCAGATTTCATGGCCTCAAGCCATTTTGCGGAATCTAGGCTCACCATCGCTTCTTCATAGTTCGTAGGTTCATCATGGTCCAGTAACATGACTTCCAGAACAGGATTACCGTACCACTCTGGTGCGGATCTTACTCTGGTTGATCTACGAGGTTTAGTAACAACTTGATCTGAAGTTTCATGATCATCATCATTAACTTCCTCACTAATTGGTATAGACGTCACCATGAACCGGTTTCTGTGATGAACTACTTTCCAACAAGGGAGCAGGTACGGTTACCTCATCAAGTTCTACTTTCCTCCTACTCACTTCTTTCGAGAGAAACTCCTTCTCTAGAAAGGATCCATTCTTAGCAACGAATGTCTTGCCTTCGGATCTGTGAGAGAAGGTGTACCCAACAGTCTCCTTTGGGTATCCTATGAAGACACATTTCTCCGATTTGGGTTCGAGCTTATCAGGTTGAAGCTTTTTCACATAAGCATCGCAGCCCCAAACTTTAAGAAATGAGAACTTTGGTTTCTTGCCAAACCACAGTTCATAAGGCGTTGTCTCAACGGATTTTGATGGTGCCCTATTTAACGTGAATGCGGCCGTATCTAAAGCATAACCCCAAAACGATAGCGGTAAATCAGTAAGAGACATCATAGATTGCATCATATCTAGTAAAGTACGATTACGACGTTCGGACACACCATTACGCTGTGGTGTTCCGGGTGGCGTGAGTTGCAAAACTATTCCACATTGTTTCAAATGTAGACCAAACTAGTAACTCAAATATTCTCCTCCACGATCAGATCATAGAAAGTTTATTTTCTTGTCACGATGATTTTCAACTTCACTCTGAAATTCTTTGAACTTTTCAAATGTTTCAGACTTATGCTTCATTAAGTAGATATACCCATATCTGCTTAAATCATCTGTGAAGGTGAGAAAATAACGATACCTGCCACGAGCCTCAACATTCATCAGACCGCATACATCTGTATGTATGATTTCCAACAAATCTGTTGCTCTCTCCATAGTACCGGAGAACGGCGTTTTAGTCATCTTGCCCATAAGGCACGGTTCGCAAGTACCAATTTATTCATAAGCAAGTGGTTCCAAAAGTCCATCAGTATGGAGTTTCTTCATGCCCTTTATACCGATATGACCTAAACGCAGTGCCACAAATAAGTTGCACTATCATTATCAACTCTGCATCTTTTGGCTTCAACATTATGAATATGTGTATCACTACTATCAAGATTCATCAAAAATATACCACTCTTCAAGGGTGCATGACCATAAAAGATATTACTCATATAAATAGAACAACCATTATTCTCTGATTTAAATGAATAACCGTCTCGCATCAAACAAGATCCAGATATAATGTTCATGCTCAACGCTGGCACCAAATAACAATTATTTAGGTCTAAAACTAATCCCGAAGGTAGATGTAGAGGTAGCGTGCCGACCGCGATCACATCAACTTTGGAACCATTTCCCACGCATCGCCACCTCGTCCTTGCCGGTGTTAAGCTTAATCCGTAGTCCTGTTTGAGTTGCAAATAGTAGCAGAACCAGATCAAATACCTAGGTGCTATGCGAGCTCTAGTAAGGTACACATCAATAACATGTATATCACATATACCTTTGTTCACCTTGCCATCCTTCTTATCCGCCAAATACTTGGGGCAGTTCCGCTTCCGAAGGACCGATCGCTTTGCAAGAGAAGCACTCAGTTTCAGGCTTAGGTACGGACTAGGGTTTCTTCTCCTGAGCAGCAACTTGCTTGCTGTTCTTCTTGAAGTTCCCCTTCTTCTTCCCTTTGCCCTTTTTCTTGGAACTAGTGGTCTTATTGACCATCAACACTTGATGCTCCTTTTTGATTTCTACCTCCGCAGCCTTTAGCATTGCGAAGAGCTCGAGAATTGTCTTATCCATCCCTTGCATGTTATAGTTCATCACGAAGCTCTTGTAGCTTGGTGGAAGTGATTGGAGAATTCTGTTAATGACGCTATCATCCGGAAGATTAACTCCCAGTTGAACCAAGTGATTATTATACCCAGACATCTTGAGTATATGGTCACTGACATAACTATTCTCCTCCATCTTGTAGCTGTAGAACTTATTGGAGACTTCATATCTCTCAATCCGGGCATTTCCTTGAAATATTAACTTCAACTCCTGGAACATCTCATATGATCCATGACGTTCAAAACGTCGTTGAAGTCCCGGTTCTAAGCCGTAAAGCATGGCACATTGAACTATCGAGTAGTCGTCAGCTTTGCTCTGCCAGACATTCTTAACACCGTCAGTTGCATCAACAGTAGGCCTGGCACCCAGCGGTGTTTCCAGGATGTAATTCTTCTGTGCAGCAATGAGGATAATCCTCAAGTTACGGACCCAGTCCGTGTAATTGCTACCATAATCTTTCAACTTTGCTTTCTCAAGGAACGCATTAAAATTCAATGGAACAACAACACGGGCCATCTATCTACAATCAACATAGACAAGCAAGATACTATCAGGTACTAAGTTCATGATAAATTTAAGTTCAATTAATCATATTACTTAAGAACTCCCACTTAATAAGACATCCCTCTAATCTTCACGTGATCCAAATAAACTAAACCTTAACTGATCATCACGTGAAATGGAGTAGTTTTCAATGGTGAACATCACTATGTTGATCATATCTACTATATGATTCACGCTCGACCTTTCGGTCTCAGTGTTCCGAGGCCATATCTGCATATGCTAAGCTCGTCAAGTTTAACCCGAGTATTCCGCGTGTGCAAAACTGGCTTGCACCCATTGTAGATGGACGTAGAGCTTATCACACCCGATCATCACGTGGTGTCTGGGCACGATGAACTTTGGCAACGGTGCATACTCAGGGAGAACACTTTTATCTTGAAATTTAGTGAGAGATCATCTTATGATGCTACCGTCAATCAAAGCAAGATAAGATGCATAAAAGATAAACATCACATGACAATATAAGTGATATGATATGGCCATCATCATCTTGTGCTTGTGATCTCCATATCTGAAGCACCGTCATGATCACCATCGTCACTGGCGTGAAACCTTGATCTCCATCGTAGCATCGTTGTCGTCTCGCCAATCTTATGCTTCTACGACTATCGCTACCGCTTAGTGATAAAGTAAAGCATTACAGGGCAATTGCATTGCATACAATAAAGCGACAACCATATGGCTCCTGCCAGTTGCCGATAACTCGGTTACAAAACATGATCATCTCATACAATAAAATTTAGCATCATGTCTTGACCATATCACATCACACCATGCCCTGCAAAAACAAGTTAGACGTCCTCTACTTTGTTGTTGCAAGTTTTACGTGGCTGCTACTGGGCCTAGCAAGAACCGTTCTTACCTGCGCATCAAACCACAACGATAGTTTGTCAAGTTGGTGCTGTTTTAACCTTCGCAAGGACCGGGCGTAGCCACACTCGGTTCAACTAAAGTTGGATAAACTGACACCCGCCAGCCACCTGTGTGCAAAGCATGTCGGTAGAACCAGTCTCGCGTAAGCGTACGCGTAATGTCGGTCCGGGCCGCTTCATCCAACAATACCACCGAACCAAAGTATGACAAGCTGGTAAGCAGTATGACTTATATCGCCCACAACTCACTTGTGTAATACTCGTGCATTTGAGATCTACGCCTAAAACCAGGCTCTGATGCCACTGTTGGGTAACACAGTAATTTCAAAAAATTTCCTCTGTACATGCAAGATCATGGTGATGCATAGCAACGAGAGGGGAGAGTGTTGTGCACGTACCCTCGTAGACCGAAAGCGGAAGCGTTAGCACAACGCGGTTGATGTAGTCGTACGTCTTCACGATCTAACCGATCAAGTACCGAACGCACGGCACCTCCGAGTTCAGCACACGTTCAGCCCAATGACGTCCCTCGAACTCCGATCCAGCCGAGTGTTGAGGGAGAGTTTCTTCACCGACGACGGGCGTGGTGGACGATGTTTGTTCTCTCGATGCAGGGCTTCGCCTAAGCACCGCCACAAGATATCGAGGTGGACTATGGTGGAGGGGGCACCGCTGCGGCTAAAAGATCAAACGATCAATTGTTGTGTCTCTAGGGTGCCCCCTGCCCCCGTATATAAAGGAGGAAGGGGGGTGCGGCCGGCCAGGAGAGAGGGCGCGCCAGGAGGAGTCCTACTCCCACCGGGAGTAGGACTCCCTCCCTTCCTAGTTGGATTAGGACTTGGGAGGGGAAAGTGGAGGAGGAGAAGAAGGAAGGGGGCGCCACCTCTCCTTGTCCTATTCGGACTAGGGGAGGGCACACGGCCCTTGCCCCGCCGCCTCCTCTCTTCCACCAAGGCCCACTAAGTCCCATTAAGTCCTGGGGGTTCCAGAACCTCCGGTACTCAGAAAATCCCGATTTCACCCGGAACACTTCTGATATCCAAACATAGGCTTCCAATATATCAATCTTCATGTTTCGACCATTTCGAGACTCCTCGTCATGTCCGTGATCACATCCGGGACTCCGAACAACCTTTAGTACATCAAAACATATAAACTCATAATATAACTGTCATCGAAACGTTAAGCGTGCGGACCCTACGGGTTCGAGAACTATGTAGACATGACCGAGACACGTCTCCGGTCAATAACCAATAGCGGAACCTGGATGCTCATATTGGCTCCCACATATTCTACGAAGATCTTTATCGGTCGGACCGCATAACAACATACGTTGTTCCCTTTGTCATCGGTATGTTACTTGCACTACAAAAAAAAATACACTTCCGTGATGATACGTGTTTGTCACAGTAGGTCGCGTCTTTTTTCATGCATGTACATCCATGACGATTTTATGACAGAATCAAGATAGTCATACCTGTGCTGTCGTAGAAGTGTTCCATGACTTTACCAAAATTATCATCACGGAAGTGTCCACTTCCATGATGATAAATCGCGCGTCACAGAAGTGCTTTCATCAAGGGTGACCGACACGTGGCATCCACCATAACAGAACGCCGTTAAGCTATCAGTTCGGGTTTTGGATCCGTTAACCCATTAACAGCCCCGACCAGTGGGAAATTTCCATGTGTAAATTTCTTATTGGCCGGACGGAACACTTCTCAACTCGTGAGTGGGTCAGATAGGCGCCTATGATATGTCGACACGTGCCACGGCCCACCACTGGCCCATTTAGCTTACAAAGCCGGCCCGTTTGACTTGGTCAAAAGTTAACGGGCTGGCCCGTGAAAAGCCTGTTAACGATCTCTTCGCAAATAATCCATTTTACAGCCCGTTAACTCAGGGCCCGTTAGGCCCTAAAGGAAATCGGCCCAACAACATCATGTGGGCTGTCGAATATAACACCAGCCCATTTCACTTTCGGCCCATGTATGGCCCACGTCGCCGGCCCATATGAGGCCTTTCAGATCTTCGCCCTTTACAGCCCACGGTGACTCTAGCCCATAATGAACAGTAATTTTCTTTATACCCGTTAACGACCGTGATTTACATGGGCCGCTTCCAGCCCGTGTTAGCTTTCGCCTATTGACGGCCCATACGTTCTTGGGCTCCTTTTCGCCCTCGATTACTTCCGCCCATTCTCGGCTGTTCCCCTAATGGGCCAAATTCGCCCATGGCAAGAGTCGCCCCATCGGGCTGTTCCCTAATGAGCCAAATTCGGCCCATGGCAAGAGTCGGCCCGTTACTGGCCTATTACCCTAATGGGCCAAATTCGGCCCATGGCAAGAGTCGGCCCATTTCTGGCCTATTAACCCGTTGCGCCGTTTCCAGCCCGTCCTATATTCTAGCCCATTAACGACCCGATATGCCTGTGACAGAATTAAGCCTTTGCTATCCTACGGCCTGTTAACGGCCTGTTACTGTGCTGGACCGATACCAATTATGCCCGATTACGGCCCATGTAGACCCATTTATCCGACGGCCCGAGGCCCACCGATTCTGAGCCCATTTATCGACGGCCCGTAGGAGACCCATGGATCCTACGGCCCGCATATGGCCCATGGTAGTTCGCCACTAGCAAACCAGGGAAAAAGAAGACTAGGAAATAAATAAGGCCGAAACTAACGCTAGGCTATTAAGGCGATTGCATAGATTACATCCACTCGGCATCAAAGATTGCCACCAAAGGCAAATATAGGGAACACCCTACACTATACAAAAATGGCTTGTTGTTTTCTTGACCGGTGGCTGCACGTTAAGAATAAATTTTGTATCGCACCAAAACAAATTACAACTATATAACAAAAGGAAGGTTGGCATAAAACTTAACAGTCTAGCAGATAAATGCACCACCAGAAGTTCAGAAGCTCAGTTCATTTGACCTGATTGTTACATTTTCATGTTGTATTGTCCGATGGAGCACCATAACCCTCGCCTTCATTTCCCCTAGGCTCCTGAACAAAATAGCAAATGTCTGATAGTCTGGTTTCAAAACCATGCATATCTTGACGACATTGAGCAATGTTTCTCCTTGTTTCAAAAAGGGTCTCTGTTAGGGAATGGACTTGTGTCTGGAGCGCAGATACAACATTGCTTTGAGCTTGCATATCTTGATCATGAGGCAGTTTGGATGATATTCCCTTAACAACCAACCCAGTATTACACAGGAACGTGCTTTTGGCACTGTTAGTGGACATGTACTAACCCACTGCAGCAAGAGCTGACGTTGTGGTTATAGTTGCCTCGCCACCTTCAGAAGGTGGCGGTTCCACCATTTTTCCATAGCTCGCTAAAAGTTGAGGTTTTACATTAGTAGTACCGTAAGTAAGATATTAAGGAGGCAACAAAACCAAACAAAATAGCTTTGGCCTATATACAGAACTTATTCTAGTGAACCATGTAAAATATTAGTTGTATTTTATTGCAAAGTACATAATAAAACCAGGTTCCAAACATATGACCATGTACCATCGCTAATGTATTGTCTATTTCTTCACATTGTATTGAGGGCTAAGGATAAAGAGACGAAGTTTATAATACGGTAAGCATAGTATGACATCATTCATATCACAAAACAACTGAGAACAGACAAACAGGCAATTGTAACATTGTGTGGGTAAGTCCAGCACGGAACTAGAACATGGGTCAAGATCAAAGGAACATCACTCCTCTCTTTTAAACCTTGTAAGGTGCAATGATACGCTAAGACAATTGTGTATAAAATTGAAAAGAGTAATAGACATTGGCTGCAAACCATGCAGTTCAAGGCACAAGTCAGAGTAAGTAGTAGTTAAAAGGCATGATGATTAAGGGCTTACAACAACAGCTTTGACTAGTGTAGTCATGCCCTTCTTCTTGCTGGTGTGACAGTCCTTTAAGATTTCTACAACATTTGGTTCAGGTACTTTTTGGTCCTTGCGGCCTTTCCTCTGCATTTCGAACAAGTCAATATAGATTTGATAATATGGTACAGCGAAAAGAGTGAAACATCAGCTAATTAGAAGAGCCTCGCAGTGTGCAATATAGCTACGAGATCCTATCGTCTGTTGGAATTTCACTTTCGTAAGGTTGGCCTTGTTCTTTGAACAGTTCACCTACAAGAAGATAGATTTGTGTGGCACATGCGTAAATAGGACTTCAACATGTGATCTGATCACATATATATATAATGTACCTGATACTTCGGATCAGACCAGTGTTTAACAAGGCCCCTCCAGTCTTCATCCGATATATTTTCCACTGGAGATGTTTGGGAAAGTTCACTGTTAGCCTTGCCTTCAAAGTGAGTTTTCCTCAAGTTATACCGATACTGTCGCAGAGCAGACTTGAAAACATGGGTGCAAGCTTGTCTGGTTGCAT
Source organism: Aegilops longissima (assembly GCA_021605205.1). Lineage (NCBI taxonomy): Eukaryota > Viridiplantae > Streptophyta > Magnoliopsida > Poales > Poaceae > Aegilops > Aegilops longissima. The sequence continues at coordinate 605,529,011 of CM038682.1, forward strand.
CATCTTGGCTATCCAACTTGAACCTCATCTGTTGAAAATTATGGGAGTCTCATTATCAGCAACCTAGAAAGTATGGGACAGAGCAAGACAATATTACTAGTTTCCATACATAACCATACTTACAGATAAATGGTCGAGGAAGGTGTTGAACCAGGTTTCGTCTTTGTCATTCCTGTACTGAATCCATGTTGGGAGGATACGTACATGACACCTAACGGCAACCGCTGCCTCTGATACTAACTTGGCTGACTCTGTAGCATCACGTGGCCTTTTTAAACTTGCCTCAAAACGGATCTCCATTCTTCCTCCTCTAGATTTAGTTAACCTATCGAGAATTATCCCTCATGTTTGTTTCCTCTTGCGCCTAGGTGCTAGTCCAACAACGAACATTGGAAGTGTTAATGTACATCAAACTGTGAGACTACATATAAAGAAGCATGCAACTGTAACTTGACTCCAGCAACTACCTTCTTGCTGTTGAAGCTCACAAGGTTCATCCGATATTGCCAACTCGCCTTGTGTCAAGAGTGCTTGGGAAGTAGTGTCGTGGCAAGGGAGCTTGGGAACGTGCTGCTAGCTCGGTTGGCCTTGACGACGAGTAAGTCGTGCAACCGGTAGTACTGTGGTAGGTGTTGCAAGAACTAGGGCTGTCTCTGCTTGTTTGGTGGCAGCTATTTGTTTTGTTTGGCTTTTTTGCAACTCGTGTAGCATGGGATGCCGTGTTTGTAGAATTTTCCGCTGGACTTTGACCTTCTATTGCACCATCGCATACCAGCAGAATCTGCAGGATTCATCCGCTTCTCATTCCTCGCCATTCTGTGTTTCTTCCTCTTTCTCTGTGCCATGTTAAGTCAAGCCGACAAGAAAACGAATAACAATTTAGTTCTTCGTAACAAATTGATGCGTGATGCATTTAACTGAACTTTGATGTTAGACAACCACATGATAGGAGGATGTAATATGTATGAAAAACAGGATGGAAGAGATAACCGTAACTATGATGTGTAAACTAAGAAGAAGACATTTCACCAAATTAGAAGCAATGCAATGGAAGGTAGACACCATATGAAAGATGCTACAAATATCGCTCCGCCAAGTTAATGTTGTCTCATCATAAATGGTGTTTAAACAAATGTGAAGCAAGACAAGAAATAAATCATATGCAAGATGCAAACAACATCACACTACCATGTTAGAGGTCTCTCGTCATTAGTGCCATTGCATATTCACAGCTTATGATGTGTAAACTAAGGAGAAGGCATTTCAACAAATTAGAAGCAATGAAAGCTAGACACCATATGAAAGATGCAACGAATATCACTCTACCAAGTTAAAACTGTCTCGTCATAAGTGCCATTTCAACAAATTAGTAGTACAAGCTAGAAAAGAATGTGATATATAACCTATATCACACCAAGTCAAACGTGTCTTATGATAAGTGATTGTTGCAGGTTACACAACAGTAGTAATTTGATGTAAGAACATGGTGTGATAGACATATATTGTATGTTCTAGAAACAGAACACGTGTCTTATTCAAGTATAATGTGTAAAGTAAGCAGATGGAATTGAACAAAATTAGAAGCAATACAAGCTAGACATCACACATAACATGCAACCACATATAACATTGCCAAGTTAGAGGGAGCACCGTGATGCTGCACTAGGGAGACGTGCTCATCATAAACACAGCTTTGTTGAGTGTCTATGCATGTGTTGTCTTGGAAATCATCTTAGGGGTGTGGAGTAGTAGAAACTGTAGAGGCCCTCCGCTCGAAGGAGCACCTTTATCCGCTGCCTTGCTAACTTCCTTCCGCTTTATTGATTTTGAATTGTCAAGAAAACCGACAAGAAAAAGCAATAAAATTCTCTCTCGAACTCATTCATGCATGATAACGACAATCACTACTTTGATGTAAGGCAAACACATGATACCAGGATGGAATATGTACGAAAAACAGGACGGCATGGCATGTTCACAACTATTTGTGTAAACTAAGCAGAAACCATTCCAGCAAATAAGAAGTAATGCAAGCTAGACACCACATGAAATATGCAACCAATATGACTCTGCCAAGTTAAAAGCGTCCCATCATAAATGGAATTTCAACAAATTAGAAGTGGCGCATGCTATAAATCATATGAAAGATGCAACTAATATCGCACTGCATATACTAAAGGTGTCTCGTCATGTTGATTGATGCGGGATACAAAAAAAACCATAGTTTTATGTAAGGACATGCTTAATAGACAGATGTACTATGTACTAAATATAGGAAGGCATGTCACATTAACAGGTATAATGTATAAGCTAAGCAGACTAGCACATGCAGTTTAATCAGATTGGAAGAATTACAATCTAGACATCATATGCAACATGCAACCACATATCACGCTGCCAAGTTAGAGCAAGCACCTGCGGTGCTAGTGTAGGGGAAATGCTGTAATCAACTACAGAGCTATGTTCACTATCTTCATCTAGCATTTCTGTTTCTTGAGAATCATGTCGGGAGGCTGACGCTGCATTCTTTAAATGAGAAGTAGTCCCCTTGCCTCCTGCCTCGTCATAAGTGATTGATGAGGGATACACAAGAACATTAGTTTGATGTAAGAACATGGTTAATACACAGATGTACTAGTATGTACCAAAAACAGAAAGGCATGTCATATTCAAAGGTATATTGTGTAAGCTAAGAAGATGCAATTTAACCAAATTGGAAGCAATACAAGCTAGACATTCGACTGGGGTGGTGAGCATGATCATCTAGGACCTAAGAGCCTTGTGGGAGGCGGGCTGCTTCGCCACCATCTTCCAGGTGATGCCTATCTTTGCTGGGCTTGTCACTGGTTCGGCCAGTGCCCTTACTAGCTATTTGTCTTCTGGTGCTCACGGGATGGTGGTTCATGTAAAAAAATATCTTTCCTTATCTTACCGACTTCGCCTTTCAATACAAGCTAGACACCATATGGAACATGCAACCACATATGACACCGCTGGTTAAAGCAAGCACACAGGATGGTGGTTCATTGCGGCGAGGTCATCAACTCCAGAGCTACGTTTACCGTCTCCATCTGCTGACACTGCACCCTTTATAGCGCTGTAACGTGTCTTGCCTACCCGCATACGAAGCTGGAGCGACTTCTCTCTTTTCTTTTTGGCTTCTCTCATGGCAGCAGAGTCTGAAATACCCTTGCATAAAAACACAATAGTGAGAGTAAGGGTGAAGTGTGTGCGAACTAGTGCAAATTGTAAAAGTAGCAGTTAGCGGTGGCTGAAAAATAAATGACAGGAGACATATGATAGCTCTACAACATTGCATGGAAAACAAAATTAGATTCTACTCCGTATGATTTTGTAATATATGAGCACAGGAAATGCAGGTACTCCTCCAGCACACCACCACATGTGGTCATATCTAAGATAACAGTCAACTGAAAATAAATAGGTCAGTCGATTTTTTTAATGAACCGTCCGATCTATAAGGAACGGCAGATGGCCTTCGCTCTACCTCCCGCCATCACTTGTTGATGATCTTTCTCGAACCGCCAACACCACCGCCCAGACCCTGCCTCCGCCGCCCGCCCTCCCATCAACCTCACACCACCGCCATGCTTGGCAGCGCCCCCAGGCCATCCCTTTAATCCCGGCCGACCCCCAGATCGGGCGCCAGTAGCTCTAGGCCGCACACGCCCCTAAGATAAACACCAAGGCGCTGCTTCCCAGGCGTAATAGGCGTACTAGCACCTGTTACACCGGGGAATGCTTTCGTTAATTGGGAATCAACTGGCCAAAAATTGAAATTCAGGGGGGCGGCGGACCTCTAGCTAAGGTGAAATAGTATATGAGGAGAAACCTTGTGCATCGCGAGTTACTAGGAACATCTAGTATCAAGAAGAAGCGGTCAACTAGTGTCTTCTGTGGGATGAATACCGTGCAAGCAGAGACGTAAGATTTGCATGAATAAGGGAAGAGGAGTACCTTTTTCGGTTGCCGGTGTGGTCACCTCCACAAGTCGCGCCAATCTTCTTCTTTTTACCGGGGAAACCGATGTTCTAGAGGGTGCAGGCTTGGACGAACCCATGGCCAAATTGTTGACTGTGTTGCCGTGGCCGTATGTTGTGAGGGGAAGCAGATCCGAGGCGGCGAAGGGCGGCGTGGCAGGAACAACTCCGTGCGGCGGTGGAGGGTGGCGGTTGGAGCGGCAGCGGTGAGGCACAGGACGTCCGGGTTGAACTGCTCGAATGCACGACGGCTCGGCCTCGGCTTCAACAACTAGCCGTGGAGGGTGTTGCGGTTGAGGTTGCGGTGGACGACGACGTCGGGTATCGGCTCCGCGTGATGGAGGAGGGCGGCGGTTGATGGGTGGGATGGGGTGGCGGACGGAGGACGCCGGGTTTCGAGGCTGGTGGAGAGGTAGTTTTGGCGCCCACGGAGTATGAATGGGGAATCGACGGGTGGGGGGGACCATGTTTGATCAGGGACGCGCTTGTTTTGGCTTTTTGAATGAAGATGGGACGACTTGTTTGAAATTTGGGAAAGTACAAACTTTGCCCCCTCTTAAATTTTGGACCCATCTGCAGGTCGGGGTAGGATGGTAATCCTGTGTGTCCCAAATAGTGGGCGGAGCGATTTCGGCCGCGCGCATGTGTGCTTAGGCGGCCATTGTGTATGAATGTTTTTCGGATGCGGTTGCGTGGCGTCTAGATGAAGCTACAAACCTACCCCGTTTTAGACCTTTGGACGTCGGGCCCGTAGGTTTCATGGGTCGGAGTTATTAGAAAAGTAATTTCCTTGTACTACCAAACATTGGTCTCACGCGGTTTCGGGCGAGTAGAGGCTCTTTTGGCGCTTCGTTTGAAATTTTGAAACAAAAGCATTCACGTTTATAGTACTCTTGAACTATGAGGATTGACCTAAATAGACAACGTTATATTTGACCTTGTATGTTTGAAAACCTCATTAAATTATCCGCTTCTTTTTGAAATTTTGGCACTTGAAAATCCTATAACTATGATTATTTTGGAATGGAGGAGATAAATTTGAATCTATTTTGTACACGACTACATATGCTATTATGAACAAAATCAGAGCAAAGATTGGTGCCCCCATAATTTAGGTATGGTTTACAAATGCCATGATATCAAATTCAAATAATTGAATGGACTTCATGTTGAATTTGATTTTTTTAAACCACCTTAAGTTGAATTCAAATGTATGCTAGTTCATAGGTAGCTATTTATAATGTCCATTGTGTAACTTTCGTATGTATAATGTGCTTTACACACACAACATGAACTATACTCATGTTTATATTCGATTGCTAAAGCGATGCATTGTATGGAGTTCAAAATACTATGTGGATCAATTGTGTCGAATAATAACATAGACATGCCCAAATTCGACAGAATCTAGATGTCTGATGGATCAATGACCGCTCCTTACGCAAATTGCAAATATCATGATCCCATCCTAATATTTGGATACAATTTATATCTTTAATAAATGTGTAGAGCAGTCTTTTACGTGTAGTTTCACTCTCCATCGGTGGTCTCTCACGCATGCTCACACACTCTCTCCCGAGGTGTCTTTCTCGCACACATGCTCTAGATATAACCCTCCCTCCCTCTCGTAACCATTTACAACCGTTTTCACTAACCTTTATAACAAGCACTCTTCCTCTCGCAAACATACACACGCACAATCCTCATCGACCCTTTCTATATACATGGACCTTCCTACATGTCTCATGTACGCACATTATCTTTACGCTTTGTCTCTCACGCATTGTCTCACACCTCTCTTCCTAATCGATTTAGTATGATTCTAGCGAGCATTCTGTAGGATGCCCTTAAAGTTAGGTTGGATGAATAGTAATATCGAGAGATAAAGGGGTTACCTTAGTCCGAGAACCTAGGGTTACAAATCCTAGCTGGCTTTGTCAGTGGACACAAAGTCCTTCACAATTCTGCTATCTTTGTCTTGTACGACTAGTCATCCATGGGTCTTCCTAAATGCGTCACGAGCCGACCAATGTGGCGTGGGGCGGAACCGAACGAAGGGCCTCACCTCGACCCACGGACCTCACGCGTGACACACCCTCTGCCCCCACGTCTCATTATCTTCTCACACCCACACATACCAACACAAACACCACACACACAGAAAATTTCTCCTGGTGCCTCTATTCCCTCCCCCCTTGCATATACACACTCAAGGGAATGGAATCTCTTGTCGTGACATCATATTCGTCTCTCTCTCTCTCTAGACCACTCTCATTTCTCGTGCTATCTCTCCCACGCCCCCCCGTCGACCCCTCTATCCATGCCTCTCTTGAATACGTAATACACACACATACCTCTCTAGGCCCCGCCAAATGCATCAACTACACATTCACACATGTTACATCACGTACCGCATTGATCTAAAAATCCCTCTCTTCACATTTATTTCGCATACAACATTCCTTTTGAATAAAGTGTGGCCAGAAAATTATTTTAGAGTTTCTACATATATACAACATTACAAAGTTATATGGAGGAGTACGAACGCTAATTTGCATTGCATGGTGCCCACAATGATATTTATTCCAAGACGTGAATTTGTATATTTTATACTATATACAAAGTTAGTCATAATAAAGAGAAACGAAGAGCATCTCTCTCTCCATCGCATACCCCCCTGTACGCCCCTTTCACGTATGCACACAAAACTATCTCCAGGTCCTCTAAAAGTAAGCCCCCAGAAAATTCACGCATGTTTCATCTTTCTCTCGCGATATATGCAATGACAATCATTGTATTTGAAGCGAAAGCACGATACGTACATTGGACTTCATAATCCACTCATTACGGTCACCATTTACGTTTAGTGGTTATTATACAGTCACGGGCTCACCGTACAACTCTGTATTTGCTCATGACATGACTAGTTGACCAGTTAAACGCTCCACGTGGCACCTCTAGTGTTGCATCACATTATCTCACTACCATCGTGCCCACCTGTCGACTTGTATCTACTCTATATCTACAATCTTATAAAATACATAAAATACACTCTTATAAAAAACAGAGTTGGTGATGATGGTGTGCCTGCCATCCTGCAATATAGGCCGTCCGATTTATATCTGACGGATAGGAAAGAAACTATGGCAATTTTGCAAAAAGGTACCCACACACCTCTCCACATTTGCAAATAAGGCCTTCCCTCGTTCATCCTTTTCTCTCACAAGATAAACAAGTCATACAAATGCATTTTGATGTTACGTGCAACGCACGGGCATCTTGCTAGTAAGAATGAAAACAAACGACACAAAAATATTTGGACGGTGGTTCGAAGTCATGACCGTGGGCACAGCGGACAAGGTGGCCTTGTATTGGTATGCTGAGCCGTCTGTTTTAACACACAAGAGCTAGTGTGGTGATTATACACACACGTAGGCATGCACACGAACTGCATCCACGCAACACTCACACAAACACATGCACCCACCCACGCACGCAACACTCACACGTACACACGCAGCCACGTACGCAACACTCACACGCACGCACGCACCAATCACACGCACACACGCACGCATGCATGCACACACCAGTACACCACACGACCAACACACACTCTCACGCTCAAGTGCTCAACCTACACGCATGCGCACACATCGACCACAGCATACATACACAACCAGGTGATTCCCGCGCACGGGTTGGAGCCTTGTCGCGCCTGCATAAATTTGTGTTTATCTGACCTTTTGCCTATGCGAACTGACAGGTGGGACCCACAAGGAACGTGGTCAATTTAACTAGTCAACATGGCGCCATGCAGACTATTTGGCCGGTCAACAGAGTGCAATCCGATGCTGAACTGTGAGCAAGTGACCTTATAATCACCGCAAAACATATATAGTGACCGTAATCAGCTTATTCTGAAGTTCGGTGACCGTATTACGCTTTTCTCTCTGTAGGCCCTCCAAAACTACATCTCTACATGTTCTCGCATGTTACATCTAACAACTATGCAATAAAGCACTACTACTACACACTAACACATTAAATCATATGTGTTTTTAGTTTTACTAGATATCATATTGTTACTTATAATTATTCAGTCTGCATACATTAAAATTGCCTTTGAAATGTATGGCCAAGATCATCTACAGCGGGAAAAATCCGCCCTTTCTGTTTAATTGGGTTTGTATCGATGGATCATGCGAAACAAGCAAAACTATAGTACTATACAGACAAGTGACAGTTCATTGGGCCGTCGTGTCGCCTACTCCTCCGTCGTAAGAGTGGGCGCCGCTTTCATAAATCTTCTAGTCCCTTTCGCCGACATGTGGGACATCAAGCTACCGGGTCCACGTGCCATACCGAATCATAAGCGAGCAGCCGGGTGAAGCACCCACCATGGCGCCAAGTAGTAATGAGCAATGAGGTGTCAAATCACAAAGCTGCACCTTTCCCGCAGTTAAGTTGGAGGGACGAAGCAACCATCATTTCACTCGTTGCTGAATCCGCTTCTCCCTCATCTTCTTCAACTTAACCACGTGTTGTTTCTGCCGTTGTTCTGCCTCATGTGGGACGCGGATCGGCTTGGTAAAGCACTGACACGTGGGACCTCATGTTAGCAAACCGCCAGGACAACGTCCTCCAAAAATAAGAAGCCTATTCCTAGACTTACAAAGGGCTACATAGCTGCTACGTATACTTTCCATCTAATCTATATATGCCCCCCTGATTTTCAGGTGGGGTGGGCCTAATCCTCTCCTTTAATCCAATCAAATAGTCCCACATCACATCAGTTCGTAACTTTACATAAACCATTACATGGATGTAGCATTGCTCAAATAAGAAACCTCCCCCGCCATCCGCGCGGCAAAATCACCTCCTTTTTACTAATCTTGATTCTATAATTTTTTAGATCAATATAATTGAGATTTGTATAGATAGCACACAGGAGCAAAACCAAGTGGTACGGTTAAGGGCATCCACAATGTGTAGCCAAATGTGAAAATAGCTTTTGGCATCATGGGAACCATTGTGGACGGTGTTGCCAAAGCCAAATAGATGGAACCGAAGCTCCCTGATTGATTGATTGAAGGAATAGAAAATGCAACGCTCTCCTCTTTCTCCCATGCTTGGACGCATGTAGTACAATATAGAGCACAAAGTCTACTCCCTGTCCCTTCTATCACAAATCACAAAGCAAAGAGGCGTCAAATCACAAAAGCACGGACGAAGCAACCATCATTTCACTCTTCACGACTCCGCTTCTCCATCGCCTTCTTCGAGAAACCATCTCACCGCACTAGTACTCCTAGTAGTACTAGTAAAGGACTTCTGGATGCAAATAAGGCGGTTGTCTCGGCTTGCAAAGGCACTTGCGAACGACTTACCATGGTCTCCTCAATGGTGTTCTCCGTTGAACGCGCTTCGCCAAACCACCAAAAAAAGATATCGCCGACGCCACCGCAATGGGGAAGGAAGTCAAATATAGTTACTACCTCCATTTTTTGTACACAAGGCCAGTATATCAAAATTACAATTTGCAAAGGGCCACTAACACTAATCGAGGCAAAATTGATGGGGTTAGCAACCAAGGACATTAATATCCCCTGCATGCATGCGGAAGTGAGAAGGTTGGTTTGCATGGCGCTGCATTAATCAAGCGATGAGGAGTGAGATGGTTAGCTCTTTGGTCTTTGGAGAAAAAAATACGCATTAATTGACACGTAAAACGAGGATTTGTATTGATTAAATCCCGTGAAGGAAAACCCCGCCTTTCTTTTTTAACAATAGTACTCCTAGTACGTACGTACTTATCCTATTTGGGTCTAGGCCTTGCATTGCCAAACTTCGCCACACATTTTTGCCAAGCTTGCCTAAAGTTTTCAAAATGAGAAGGAGGTACACTTGCGCATGGCTGTCGCGGTCGCACCGCACCCTCACACGGTCGCTCCTGCACGCCTCGGTCGCACCGCACTCTCACACAGTCGCTCCTACACGCCGCAAACCCAACAAAGAGAACGCACCCTCACTGACACGTGTTGTCGCATGTGAACAAACCAAACTCAGCCATCCTATCGCTGACACATAATTTTCGTTCATAGAGTATGTTTATCCAACCGCATGTTGGGGAGTATCCGTACGGCCCGTGCGGTGGTCTGTTGGGGAAGAAGAAGAGGTGAGGAAGAAGGAAAGAAGGGTTAGGAGATGTAGGATATTCATCCAACCGCCTGAAATGGTAGATCGACCCAAGTCAGCGACTTGCATAAAAATATATGTTTTACACAACAAAAGATCCATAAAACAACAACATAAAGAAAAACTATCATCGCCATGGAAAGAGACGGCCTCGTCGTCTTTGGCTGCCGGCGCGAACCAGCCGTCGCTGCCGACGTGTGTCTCCGCACCGTGGTTGTCCTTGGCCTCCAGCTACTCGTTCAAGCGGAGCGTGCGTGCGCTCTGCACGGACAAGAGCACAGCCCGGTTCAAGTCGAGGACGTCCGGTTCCTCCTGCAGGAGGGCCTCGATGGCAGCGGCATCTGCGCGCTGCGCGTCGAGTCGAGCCTCCGCCGCCCGGTTCAAGTCCAGGACGTCCGATTCCGCCTGCAGGAGGGCGTCGATGAGAGCGGCATCTGCGCGCTCTGCGTCGTGTCGAGCCTCTGCCGCCCGTTTCAAGTCCAGGACGTCCGGTTCCACCTGCAGGAGGGCCTCGATAGCAGCGGCATCCGCGCGCTCCGCCTCAAATGGAGCCTCCGCCTCCCGGTTCACATCCATGACATCCGATTCCGCGTGCAGGAGAGCTTCGATGGCAGCGGCATGCGCGCGCTCCGCATCGAGTTGAGCCTCTACCTCCCGGTCCTCCTTTAGTATCGCCATGTTGAACCGCTGGTCCGCCTGCACCATGGGGGACTCGGACGCCGGCACGAAGTCGACGTCCATCGTTTCATACCCATCGGGGGCCTTCTACGCCGCGACCTCCGCCATGAACATTGGATCGGCTTCCTCCTCCTCGTAGCTTGGCTCCAGAGAACTCGGGGATTGGCCCGCCACAAAGCGAGCTTGGGAATGGAGGTGTGTGGCGCCGACCGCCGCCGCGATTTCTGCGCGGTGCTCCGGTGTCAGCATCTTGTAGTAAGTGATCTTGCGGCACACCATGGCTTTCCGGCGAACTAGGGGACGCTTGATGCGGGCTAGGGGATCGAAAGGTGGGGGAATGGGCTGGAGACTTGGTGTGGTTTTAGGGCTGTGGCTGGCATAAGCCGAGCAGCGAAGGTTCTTGTGTGAATAGTGGTTCCGGTGACGACCGGTCAATCGGTTTTGACTGTACATTGCTCTTGTCGCGTTCGCGTTGCAGCACGACACCTGGACCCTCCACGTCGCTCACCGAATGGAACGCGCTTCGTCTTGCGTTTTCGCTCGCTTGTGGGACCGCAGTTGAGAGCAAACCGACGTCCCTCCCCCTCCCCTGCCCGCGTCATTTATTATACCACCACTCCCTCCATTTTATGGAGAGTAAATAAAAACAGAGGGATTATACTACGAATGAGGATCCCCTGATGTGGCCGAACCCATTGAGTAACTGAGATGCGGGGCCTAGCAAGCATGGGGTCCGCCAGTAAGTGACCGAAAGGGAGGGTAAGGCAGGGATACCTACGTCAGAGGATCCACTTCCACTATACTACTTTAACCAAATGTTAGATTAATAATATATGACATACAACTTACACAAATGTTAGAGTAATAATATATGACATGCAACTTACACAAAGCATACAGGGTCTAATGCGTTTTTTGAGGCTATCTTTGACCAAATGTTAGAGTAATAATATATGACATGCAACTTACACAAAGCATACGGTCAAATTCGGTTTGTGAAAGGAGTTTCAATGATATAATTTTCACATTATACATCTCATGTACTATTAATCTTGTCAATAGTCAAATTGGAAACCATCTCGAGTACAAATCTAGGAGTACGTACGAATCTAACAATATTGATTGGGCGTTGTTGAATGTTGATACCTTTTTGATCAAAGTAGAGATACTTTGACTACACATAAAACTTATATGTAAACTAGAAAGGATAGGAGGGAGTATATTGTATGTTCAAAAACGAAACAAACATTGATATCCTTTATATATGATTTGTGGATGCTATGATCACCTGTTCAAAATTTTGAATCCACCTTAGGTATCACGTGCCCCCACTCGTTCCCTCTTGATTTCATCTCGGGGTCCGGGGATCTATTGAAAGAGGACTAGGGTGGGTACATGCGAATGATGCTCGGCGGAATGTTCAAATGAGGCATGCGGGAGGATGGACTCGACTGGAGGGCGACATGATCGATGGAGAAGAGGGTTGGAGAGGAATGAGAAATAAGCAAATGCCACATGATTATACTTGAACGGCTCAAATAAACAATAATTTGTCTCGCTTGGCCTACATAGTGAAAGGCCTAATGCGCAACACGGAGCACTGACGCTCGAATATGGCCGGGAAAACAGGGAAACCGACATGTGGGGCACACCCATCGGGACGACGTAGCGCAGACTAGTCCAATGGAGGAGCTGGCCCACGACCTCCTTGCCACCGACAACCGTTCATGTGGGTCGTTGGGGCCAACAACGGGGCGCAGCTCCAGCACCGCCTCTGGACACGGTGACCGCGGTGAGCGACACACTCATATCATCGCTAGACACGGTTGGTTTCAGAGTGCCGAGGGTGGCATTAGTGTTGTGGCATGACCAACGGTATGTTTGGTTTGTGCCCAAGGTTGCCCCATCAAAGCATTGGGTAGCCAAAATTTTGGTTGAGGTATTGGCTGCCCATGATTTGGCCGACATTGGCAAGAAAAATGAACTAGAGTTGGCTAGAGTTCATTGGCATGCCAAAGAAATGGCAACCATCCAAACAAACACCAATCTTTGGGTCATGACCAAAATTATGGTTGAGGTATTGGTTGCCCATGATTTGGCCGACATTGGCAAGAAAAATGAACTAGAGTTGGCTAGAGTTCATTGGCATGCCAAAAAAATGGCAACCATCCAAACAAAGACCAACCTTTGGGTCATGACCAAAATTTTGGTAAGGTGCACTTTGGCCACAATCCAAACACACCCCAACACCCGGCTCGTCGAGGATGCACTGGGCGCCGCGACGCGTCCGCGGAGTGGTGTAGCACGACCAACTGCATCCTCTGGACCTGAGACCATGCCGGGTCGTCTTGCTTTTTCAATGACATGCGGGGATTGCATGTGAGCAAAGGGCATCTCCAACGTTGCCACGGCCACAACTGACTACCCTGGCACACCAAAACCCTCGTCCCTCGCGCCGTCATGCGGCGTTCCTAGCCGGCGCCAGCTGCCCGCATTCATGTCGTCCGTTCGTATGTCGTCGTTAAGAGGCTCGGTGCCCGAGGAACCAACTCCGATGACTTAATGATGCACCCGGACGCTTGGCCTCACTGGAATGCGCTACTTAAAGCGGCAATGCCCAGCTAACCTCCACACCATAGCGCGTCGTCCTCCTATCTGGCACCACATCCGCCATGACCGCAAGTGCGAACGCTCTGCGGGAGAGCTTGTCTTCGGGGATAAAGCTCGAGGTTGCCGCCCTCGCTCAAGTCGCCTCTCGCGACGCAATAGCGGTGTAGCCGGACGTGGACGCGACCACACAAGCGGTGGCCAAGCTGGCGGCCGACGACGGGAGCACCGTCAGCCACGCGTCCTACTTGCCGTCGTCCAACGTCCTGCACGCCGAGGTCGGGGACTCCTCCGAGGATGAGTAGGGCATGGGAGGCGGCAGGGCATGGTGTGCCAACTGGCCGGTCCATATCCCGTGTTCTACTCTTCCTCGCCGGAGACCGCACCTTCACTTCACGGGTCTTGAACCCCACCCCCGTACATAGAGATCACAGATGGAGGACGTCGGTCGCCGCCGTAGAATAGGTTTAGGGTCGGGTTTCTTTTATTTTTCTGTCCTATAAAAGTTTCAAATGTAATAAAAATCTGCCGTGTTTGCATTAATCTCGGCCGGTGTATATGAACTTTCACAATAATATAGATATTGTAGGAGTACTAGCAAGATGCCCGTGCGTTGCACGGAAGATCAAGATCTTGTGGGAGAAAAGGATGAACGAGGGAAAGCCTTATCTGCAAGTGTGGAGAGGAGTGCGGGTAAATTGTCATAGTTTCCTTCCTATCCGTTAGATATAGATTGGACGGCCTATATTGCAGGATGACAGCACACCATCATCACCAACTCTGCTTTTATTGAACCGAGACAAATCTAACATGCAAGTAAAATAAACACATAGGGTCTATACATACACAAATTATCTTAGGCACTCCAACAGACGTCCACTACACATTCACGCATCTCACATCTTTCTACATCTACGGAACCTACGAAAGGGTTAACGAAATTGCCCTCTCTCTCCTTCCCTGATTTTCATGGTGGTGGGCCCTCTCCCCCAATCTACAATCAACAACTCACACGTTTCACATTATGTTAATTACGAATGGCGGGATTACGAGGTGTAGCATTACTCGTCCTAAAAACCCAACTAAGCCAACCTCCCAAAGATATCGCTGGAAAAGACCCGGCCGCGCCATTTTAGTCTGGATTGCCGGATTACTACTAGTAGTATCGATGGATCACGCGAAGCAACAAATTTTTTTTGAGGGGGCGAAGCACCTAGTTTAAAAGGAAAAAATGCGGGACACTGACCGCACTCCTGTCGCGGTTGCATTGCACCCCACACACGTTCGGTCCTGCACATGGCTCACGCAAACGGAACGCCCTTCGGCTTGCCTCTTCACTGACACGTGGAACTGCACTTGGAGAAACCGACCATGCGCCAAACTCCCACCGTCCACCGCGCGAAAATCCTCCCCCCCAACACCCAAAAATTCCCCCCAAATCCGATTCAACCGCCCTTCGGCCAACTAGCCAATAATATTCCCCAAACCCCTCCCCCCTGTCCCCCTCCACTCCATTCGCTCTGCCAAAGCCGCCCTCCCCGCCGCGCCGATACGTCGGCGTCGTGGTTCGGCGATCCTCTCGCTCCCACAGTACGCTCTCGTAGACTGCCGTCCTCTAGCCGCGCCGCCACCTCTGGCTACGTTCTTGTGGAGGTGCACGGCGGTCAGCGCCGCCACCGCTGGCGACGTTCGTGTGGAGACGCACGACGGTCAGCTTCTCCCACGGTACGCGCATTCTAGAATGAGGCCCCGTTCATGTCGGTGTAGCGCTGAATGTTAGCTGATAGACGCTGTTAATCTCACTGTTTGCCGAAGTAGTTTACTGTCAATATGCTCGCTTAAGAAGCTTCCTTTGCCCTATTCTGCACTCAATCTGCTTAGCTGAGATGGCATGCCAAGGCCGATTAGTTGCTAAAATATCCTGCCATATATTTATTGTGACGTAGATTGCCATGGTCTAGTAGCCAATCTGTTAGGTGAAATAGCTCTACACCGCTTTTATACTCGATCTTTGTTGCTGCGATGGCCTTCGATAGTTTGATGGCTGTGTGCTCGGCCTCATTGATCGCTGAAACAGCCTGCCATAATTTGGCACTCAAATCTGTTTGCTGAATTAGCTTTACATATATTTTGTTACTTAGATCTGCTCGTCCAAATATCTTGCCATAGCTTTAGACATCGACCTAGGTATTTTTTCTGGACTTCATAAAAAGCATATATGTTTTTCCTGTAATATCTAGTAGAAGAACTAATTTGTATGTCTAACAGATGGACATGACTTGATAACTTCTGCTCAAGATTCTCCGCTGCATATGTCGAGGGGTTGAAAACTTCATGAACTTTATCGAGCTGAGTACGGTGGTCCAAAATCAGATGTGCTCTGCCCGTGTAGCAGTTGTATGAATTCAGTTACAAGACCCACCAACTGTGCAAAATCATCTACACTTGTATGGGATGTCGGTCACATATACTAGGTGGGTTCATCATGGTGAAGCTGTGAACGTCAATGTTATTGACTACGTGGAAGCAGCAGATCACCATCTTGATCTGCCTGATGCTCAGGTGGAAGAGGAGGAGGTGGTGGTGGTGGCGGAGCCAGTGAGTTTGACCAACATTGAAACAATGCTATGAAATGCTCGTGCATTCCGTGAACTTTCACCTGCAGAAGAAAAACGGTGGGCCCGCATGTTGGAACAATGCAACGTTGCTGTCACCCCAGGAAATAAGCTGTCAGTATTCTCAGCTATGGTCACCTTTCTTCAGGTGAAGACATCTGAGCGGATGACCAACAAATCATTCGATGCAATGTTGTCTGCTTTCCGCAAATCTTTCCCAGACAAGCCTCGAGCTGCCACACACCTACAAAGAAATGAAGAATTTCCTTCGTGCGGTTGGAATTGGATATGATATGATCCATGTTTGTAAGAATAATTGTGTTCTATTCCTAAGGATTATGCCAACTTAAGTGAATGCCCAAATGCAAATCATCAAGATGGAAAGATGGCGATGCTGTGAAGAGGATTCCTCATAATGTTCTCGAGACATTTTCCAATTACACCAAGATTGCAGAGGTTGTTTCATGATGTCAAACAAGAGAGGATGTACTTGTGGCATTCTAGGAACCAGGAGTACAGAGATCGAATGTAATGAGCCATCCATCTCATGGTAGTGAGTGGAAAAGCTTCAATGATAAACACAAAGAGTTTGCTGCTGACCCGAGAAACATTAGACTTGGCTTAGCTTCGATGGATTTAACCCATTTGGCCACTAGAGCGCCACATATAGCATGTGGCCAAGCTTGTTATCTCTTACAACATGCCTCCAAATATCTGCACCAAAGAATCAAACTACATGATGGCCTTGCTCATCCCAGTCCAAAAAGTCCCGAAAGGATTTTGATTTGTTCATGGAGCCTCTTGTGGAGGAACTTCAACAGCTATGGAAGGGTGTTCTCACTCGAGACCTATATAGCAGCCCACCAGCTGATTTCTTTCTCGGCTTGTTATAATTTGGTGCATCCATGATTATCCGCTTTGGGCACTATGTCGTATGAACGACACATGGTTACAATGCATGTGTTCGCTGTGACAGAATCACTGTCATCACGCAATACTTAGCAAGATCTGTTACATTGACACCGCCGCTTCCTTGCCAAGGACAAGCCGCATCCTAGAAATACCGAAGACATGTGTTCAATGCAAAGCATGAAAACCGTGATGCGCCAAAGAGGCTCACCGCCGATGAGTTGCAAGTGGAATTAGAGAAGGTCAAGCATATTACACCAGGAAATGTGGCAGGGTTGAAGAGAGATTATTGTTTACCCGCAGGTCCACTTTGTGGGACTTGGAGTATTGGAAAGATTTGGATCTGCGGCATAATCTTGATGTGATGCACATAGAGAAAAATATATGTGACAGCATTATCGGCACACTTCTTAATATTGAAGGCAAGACGAAAGATACCTTAAAATCTAGGATTGATTTGACACACTGGGTATCATAAAGGATTTGCAGGTGCAAGATGAAGGTAAACCACGGATATGGCACCACTGTGTACATCTTGGACAAGGTAAAAGAAAAGAATTCTGCGAGGTCCTCACACGTGTGAGATTCCCACATGGATTTGCTTCCAACCCCGAAAGGAGAGTCGGTGCAGATGGAAACAAGGTACAAGGGTTGAAAACTCATGACCGCCACGCCCTACTTCAAAGGGTTTTACTGTTATCCTTAGAGGATTGGGCCGCCGACTTATATAGAGCAGTTGCAGAGTTGGGACAATTCTTCAGGAACTCTGCAGAGGAATATCGGGATAGATGCTTTGGAGCGCCTTAGAGACAAGATACCAACTATCCTATGCGACCTTGAGAAGATATATCCTCCAGCCTTCTTTGATGTGATGGTGCATTTGGTTGTTCATCTACCCGATGAGGCACTACTTAGAGGTCCAAGACAAGATGGCTGGATGTACCCTATTGAAAGGCGGCTAGGCACTTTCAAGGGCTATGTTAGGAACAGAGCTAGACCCGAGGGTTCCATTGCAGAGGCCTACATTGCAACACAAGCGTTGACATTCTGCTCAAAATACATTGAAACAAATTGATCAGCTTAGCAAAGAGGTGGGTGAAGACAATCCCGGCTCAATGTTTTCGATTATTCTGCTCGAAAGTTACGTGGAAGAGTCGACAAGAGGACAAACCTAAAGATTTGGACAAAATGGTTTGGTATGTGTTGAATAACTGTCCCGAGATACTACCTTATATCAAGTAAGTGCAAGATCGCAGCTTATACATCGTAATCTACTAAACTTGCAGCACATTCTTATATATTTAGATGTTTGACGCGATCACTATGTTGTGTAGCATCTACAAAGAGGAGTTATTGCCGCAAAATCCAAGAAACATTGACAAACTGGTTATGGCAGGATTTGCGAAATGGTTCAAGAACCATGTAAGCTTTTGAAGTGCAATCACGCTTTTTTAATATATTGAGTACATAAGATGATCAGCTTGTCTATTTTCTAACCATAGGTTAAGAAGATGCGGAGGATGGGCAGGCAGTTGATGATGCCCTTTACTCACTAGCAATGGGTCCCGATACTCGGTAAGACATTATGAATCTTGCGTTGTTGGAGATGTGCGCTACAACACCCTTGCATGAGACGAAGGCAGAAGACACAAATTAGTGCCATCATGAGCACGGATACGTATGACAAAGAGACAACTGAAATGTATGCTAACATAATGTACATTGTTCAGCTTGCAGATATCTCCAGCCGAGGATCATCGATGTGTGGTTCTCATTGTCTTTGTCGTTGGTATAACCTGTTTTCTAGGATCGCAAAACCCAGAGCTGATGATTATTTCAAATCCATCAATGTCAAGGCGGCGTACCAGACCAACGAGCCTTTTATTTTGGCAAATCAAGCAACACATATATTTTTCTTGGAAGACACATTTGCACGTAGCGATGACTGGAGAGTATTGCAAAGGTTTGAGCAGAGGAATTCGTTTAATGAAGTTGCACAAGAAGATGATGCTTACACTTCTCCTGATGTACAATATAACACAGATGTTCCTAATATCTATGAGAACCATCACGTCAATGACACCGGCGAAAAGATTGCCTGTCGTGTGTGTGACATACAAGAGTTGATCAAGAAGAAGCCAACGTTCGAGGACGTTGAGGACGAAGAAGAAGATGACACCGTGGGGAATTACGATTCAGACTGATACACATGGCGAAGATGTTGACGCTGCTGCTACGGATGATGATTACATTGCTTTTGTCGTATTTGCCTGTCAGAAGACGTTTTTTATCTACTATGTGAAATTGTGTTTGCTATGACAACTGAAACCTGATGAACATGTTGTTTAGTATTTTGCTGTGAGAACATCACTTGTTATGTATGCTGATTTGTGTTTGGTGATTGTATGACAACTAAAACATGATGACATTGTTGTTTAGTTGTACTCATATTTGGCTGTGAAACTTGAATTTGATGACATAGTTTGCTGTTGGACTGCAATTTGCTCGACGTCTTCGAATGAGAACAAAGCTGACCCGACAGGGCCTCTGCTATTTATTTATTTATATGAGCAAAAGGGGATACCCCCTGATTTCCGTTAATAGAAATCATTAGATGTTCACAACACTACGCCCAGCCTACTACACAGGTTTCATTCATTACTAGTTTCAGCAAAGTGCTCATGTCGTAGCCACTGAATACATCATGAGTGCTACATACACTGCAAATAAAGAGACAATCATCCTACAGAGCACATCGATTTTGCCCATTATCTTCACAAGCTCTTTCATCTCCTCATTGCTGTCAAGGCCGTTCAGCAGCTGTTGCTTGGCCATGATCGAGGAACTGCATCTTTAACCTTCGCTCGCATCTTCCTCTTCTGCCGCTCCTTCGCCATTTGTCCAACACCCCAACCTGCTGGTATTGGGATTCCTCGCTAACCAAATAATCAGCATAGTTGCATTCCCCACATCAGCAACTTCCCAGAAATACAAATCACACGAATCTTCCCTTTTCTGGCATGAATCAAATTGGAAGATCATCAACCAAACTATTAAAAAAATCAGCAACTGAAAGCAGCAGAACAACACTTAAACATATTATTACCCCATGATTCGAGCATTTGTAGAAGACTAGGCCAGGGTTGCGGATTGTGGTTGAGACGTGACGGATGACTCTACGTGATTTGCAGCAGTGGCACCACACCAACGGCAGCGGGTTGCGATGAGCAATCGGCTGCGGTGCGCGTGCCGGCGGGGGTGTGATGAGACCCACAGGCGATGGTACAGGTGGCGACTTGGCGCATATCTTGTTGTTGCCTGCTGAAGAGTAGGTGGACGAGCAGCCAGCGGACATGGTTGCTACGGCCAGAGCTTCTGATGCTAGGCAGAGTAAGTAGAGAAGAGGAGAAGTGAACGTTGGATATGTCAGTTTCATTACTTGCAGAGTAGCATAGCACCATATATAGTCATAGTCTAGGTTTGGATTCGAACCAGCTACAGGAGCACGTCTTTCTTTTTTCTAAAACTCGGCAACGTCTCTTTACTGGTACACTAGCTTGTTCTATACGCCTTCCCAAGTCTTTGATTTTCTTTCCCTTTTTTTGCGATGAAGGAAGGAGGACAAAATTGAGAGTTCCTGGGACTCGAACCCAAGACCTCTCGGTTGAAAACCAAGGGTGCTAGTCACTTATGTGGCGAACGTTCCCTGTGAGGAGGACGGCAGACGAACGCATTTTCCTCGCAGTTTTCTTCCTATATATAAAACAATATGCTACTTGGTGTCCGCTTAGTCAACAAACGATTGTGCCAACCTTGGTCGTTGGATTGACATTCAACGTCTGTCGCGTTTCTTCAGTCTCTTCTTCCTCGAGCCGCCAAAGCCAAACCAGCACCGGCGGGACCACCTACTCCCGCCTCCCACGATCGGGTCAGTGATCTTCCCGGCCCTGCTCGCTCCCGTCCGAGGCCTTCCCATCGCCCTCCGCCTTGGTTCGCTCACATGGCGCGCCCTCCGGTGTTTTCAACATGGTCAACAACCGAGAGGAATAAGGAGATGACTGTACATGGTGAGGATGACAGTAGGGACCCAGTAGTGCGCAGTAATTTTGTTTTTTCGGGACGAAGAAGGGTATCAACTGGGTTGTGCGGGATCCGTGGACCCTCTAGCCCAGGCTTTTATTTCATATGTTTAGCACATGACCAGCCCAATTTGTTTTTTTCCTTTCTGAAAATGGCTAGCCAGCTATTTTGTTTTTTTGCAGAATAACCAACGAGGCCTACTTGTTTTCTCACGCTCGCCGGGCCGGAAATCTTTCGAGACGAGGATGGATGCATTTTGCCCAGAAAATGGGCTATAAGTAATAAGAAATGGGTCATAAGTAATAATAAATGGGCTGTAAAATGAAAAAATATAGCAAACATGCAATTAGTTTCAAAATACTATTTTCTTTCGGATTTTGATATTTTAAATTTCATTGTTTTTGTGCGGGTAAAATTTCATTGAATTTAAATTAAGGTATATTTAGATTTAAAATTAATTTGAATCGGCTTGAAATTTCGGGTCAGTATGTCTGTTTGGGACAGATTTGGAGGCTGACTTGTGGGTCTACTAGGTTGACGGTACTTTGGCTTTGTCAACTTAGTCCACAAACGATTCTAGCAGCAAGCATCTTGTTGGATGTTAATCCAACGGCCGTGCTTCTTCTTCAATATCTCGATCTTCTTGCTCCACCGCCCAAACCAGCTCCGTGGGACTGCCTACTCCGCCTCCGTGGTGGCTGTCTGTGCCGCCAAGACAGCCGCATCGCCCACCCTACTTCATTGCTAGCCGTGCCATTCCTCTACTCACCTACACCTCCTGTTATTTTCCGGCGACGGCAGCCGGACCAGTAAACCCTTGTACTCCCCACCGCGTGGGCAACCATTGCCGAGTCTTCCCCGGCTTCGTGTCGTTCCCTTCCTAGTCCTCGCCGTCATCCACTACCATGGTGCTCTCGGCGCGGCCTGGTGAACGTGGTCAACGAACGACATCCATCGGCCATGGACTGTACGCGCGAAATAATGATTCCTCCACCGACAGCTGGGACCCACCGGAAGGGCATCTCAGATTTCGCAAAAAACGCTCCCTCACGACATGTCGGACCCACCAGCTATATCTTCGCACGCAAGGAAGTGCCTCCTTATTACGCACAAAAAATGAATACCCCCGCTAGCTGGGACCCACCATAGTGGGAGGATGACTTAGGGCCAACTAAGTTGACGGGACGGAGGGCTTTGTCAACTTAGTCAATATGAACGATTCTAGCTCCAGTGACCGTACGATGTCCATCCAACGGCCGTAGTGCTTCTTCAACCTCTGGTCTTCTTGCTCCAGCCGCCCAAAGCAGTGTCGGTCGTGCCGCATGCTCATGCCTCCCATGGCCGGCTGTGCTGCCGCGGAGGCCTCACCGCCCCTACTATTCCCACCGCTGGCCAGGCCCTACGGCTACGGCAGCCCCACACCGCAGCTGAACCAGTGAACCCTCGTACTCCTCTCCGCGCGGGCTTCCACTGCCGCGTCTTCCCCGGCTTCGCGTCGTCCCCTTCCTAGGCCTCGCCGTCGTCCATCGCCGTGGTGCTCTCGGCGCGGCCTGGTCAACGTGGTCAAGGAACGACTTCCATCGGACGTGGACTGTACGTGGAGAGGTTGATAGCTGGGTCCACGGCCGCACCAAGGAAGTGCCTCCTTATTACGCGGAAAATAATGATTCCTCCACCTGACAGCTGGGACCCACCGGACGGGCCACTGTATTTCACGGAAAAACGTTCCCCGATCGCTGGGACCCACCACCATCTTTGCACGCAAGGAAGTGCGTCCGGGCAAAAAACGACTTCGCCGACCGCTGCTGGGACCCACCAGCTACACCTTCGCACGCAAGGAAGTGCGTCCGGCCAAAAAAAATGATTCGCCCCCCTGACTGCTGGGACCCACCGGCTACATCTTCGCACGCAAGGAAGTGCGTCCGGGCAAAAAAAAAAAAAAAACGATTCGCCCCCCTGACTGCTGGGACCCACCAACTACATCTTCGCAGGCAAGGAAGTGCGTGACAGGTCGAAGCGTACGTAGCGTTGTCATTTTGGTCGCGAACGTGTACGTACATACTGGTCAATGTAGAGGCGCGCACGTGTCTTAGTAGAGGCGCGCATGTGTCGTAGTAGAGGCGTGCACGTAGCATCTACACGTACGTACAACGGCCAGGGTGCAAGAAAGAAAATACGACCACATATGTGTACATACGGGCGGGGTCTCGAACGCCTACTCGCGCATATGTACGACCAGGGCTCGGGTACATGGCTGGGTCGGAAAGGAGAAACAGCGTCGTCGTCGTGTTCATGGGGAGGCAACGGAATGCATCATGTTCATGGGGAGACAACGGAATGCGTCATGTTCATGGGGAGGCAACGGAATGCGTCGTGTTCATCGGGAGGCAATGGAACGCGTGGGAGCCAACCGGATGGGTCGGAACGGAATGCGTGGTCATGTTCATCGGGAGGGCTTGGACGGAACAGGCGATGGAAACAAGGCCTGGCGTACCGCAAAACAGAGGAAACAGACCTCCTACATTCGGAACGGGGTCCTGTTGATCGAGAAGGGTGTGGTGTACCGCAAAACGGAGGAAATGGACCTCCTACAGTCGAAATGGGGGTCCTGTTGATCGGGTGGGGTGTGGCGTACCACAAAACGGATGAAAAGGACCTCCGACGGTCGAAATGGGGGTCCTGTTCATCCAGCCTCCACCGCGCGCTACTCCACCGCTACTGTTCAACCACCCCTGCACCGTCTACTGTTCATCCAGCCCTCCACACCACGAGGTCCTGTTCAACTACCCTCCACGGGCACCCCTACACCGCTCATCGCTCATCCAGCCCTTCACACCACGGGTCCTGTTCATCCAGAGGAAACGCCACCGCCACTGCTCATCCACCCCCGCAACGCCACCTGCTCATCCAATCGATCGGCTTCGATTAGCAGCAGAGCGGGCGAATCGCCGATCGGGTTCGCTTAACAGCCATCGATCGATCGCCGGGTTCAAGAACGCGTAGTTCGCAAAGGCAATCGCTGGGTTCAGCGAGCCAAACGCCTCGCTAGGGTTCAGTTAGAGCCAACGCCTCACACACACGCGCGCATGTGTATGAGAGAAACGCGCATCGCTCGATCCCCAACCTCCCACCGTAACCGAGAACTCCCCGAAATTTTCCTCCCAACGCCTTGCACCATGGTTTTTTCCATCATGGACGGCCCAAAGAATGTCATGCAGCTGCGTCTCCGGCCCGCCCAGGACGAAAAGCCCATTTTCTGTCATGATTTTTTGTCATAGATGTAGGAGCCCACCACATCTATGATGATACTGGGTTTTGTCACAGTTATAGTCATAGAAGTGTCATATGTATGACATAATTTTTTTTGTTCGGCCCAAAATGTTACGGATGTGTCTTTTTTTGTAGTGTTGCCCGAGATTCGATCATCGGTATCCCAATACCTAGTTCAATCTCGTTACCGGCAAGTCTCTTTACTCGTTGTGTAATACATCATCCCGCAACTAACTCATTAGTTGCAATGCTTGCAAGGCTTAAGTGATGTGCATTACCGAGAGGGCCCAGAGATACCTCTCCGACAATCGGAGTGACAAATCCTAATCTCGAAATATGCCAACCCAAAAATTACCTTCGGAGACACCTGTAGAGCACCTTTATAATCACCTAGTTACGTTGTGACGTTTGGTAGAACACAAAGTGTTCCTCCGGTAAACGGGAGTTGCATAATCTCATAGTCATAGGAACATGTATAAGTCATGAAGAAAGCAATAGCAACATACTAAACGATCGTGTGCTAAGCTAACGGAATGGGTCATGTCAATCACATCATTCTCCTAATGATGTGATCCCGTTAATCAAATGACAACTCATGTCTATGGCTAGGAAACATAACCATCTTTGATCAACGAGCTACTCAAGTAGAGGCATACTAGTGACACTCTGTTTGTCTATGTATTCACACATGTATTATGTTTCCGGTTAATACTATTCTAGCATGAATAATAAACATTTATCATGATATAAGGAAATAAATAATAATGTAATTAGCATAATCAGCAAACCATGGAGCAGTACGAGAAGCATTTATGACAGCTAATTGTTCATCAGGAAAGCTATCATCAATAGGTAGTGGGTCATCAAGAACATTCTCTAACCTAGATAAGTTGTCTGCAACGGGGTTCTCAACTCCCTTTCTATCAATAATATGCAAATCAAATTCTTGTAGCAAGAGAACCCATCTAATAAGTCTAGGGTTAGCATCTTTCTTTTCCATAAGATATTTAATAGCAGCATGATCAGTGTGAACAGTAACTTTGGAATCAACCATATAAGGTCTGAACTTATCACAAGCAAATACAACTGCTAAAAATTCTTTTTCAGTAGTAGCATAATTTCTCTAGGCACTGTCTAGAGTTTTACTAGCATATTGGATAACATTTATTTTCTTATCAACTCTTTGTCCTAAAACAACACCTACAGCATAATCACTAGCATCACACATAATTTCAAAAGGTAAATTCTAATCAGGTGGCTGAACAATAGGTGTAGAAATCAAGGCTTTCTTAAGTATTTCAAATGCTTTTACACAATCATCATCAAAGATAAAAGGAACATATTTTTGTAAGAGATTAGTCAGAGGCCTAGAAATTTTAGAGAAGTCCTTAATGAACCTCCTATAAAAACCGACATGACGAAGGAAACTTCTTATACCTTTGATGTCCTTAGGACACGACATCTTTTCAATAGCATCAACTTTAGATTTATCAAGTTCAATACCTCTTTTAGAAATTTTGTGCCCCAAGACAATACCTTCATTAACCATAAAGTGACACTTCTCCCAATTCAAGACAAGATTAGTTTCTTCACATCTCTACAAAACTCGATCAAGGTTGCTCAAGCAATCATCAAAAGAAGTTCCATAAACAGAAAAATCATCCATGAAAACCTCAACAATCTTTTCACAAAAATCTAATAATATAGCCATCATGCATCTTTGAAAGGTACCAGGTGCAATGCATAAACCAAAAGGCATATGTCTATAAGCAAAGGTACCGAAAGGGCAAGTAAAAGTGGTCTTATCCTGATCCTCTTTTGACACAGGTATTTGGGAGAAACCAGAGTAACCATATAGAAAGCAAAAATGTGTATGTTTAGATAATCTTTATATCATTTGATTAATAAAAGGTAAAGGGTAATGATCTTTTCTAGTAGCTTTATTTAATTTGCAAAAGTCAATTACCATTCTATAACCCGTAACAATACTTTGGGGGATCAGTTCATCTTTATCATTAGGAACAACGGTAATACCTCCCTTCTTAGGGACACAATGGACATGACTTACCCACTGACTATCAGCAACATGATAAATTATACCTGCCTCCAGGAGCTTTAGTATTTCATTTCTTACCACTTCTTTCTTCTTAGGATTTAACCGTCGTTGGTGATCAACAACCGGTTTTGCGTCTTTCTCTAATTTAATTTGTGTTGGCATAGAGTGGGACTAATGCCCTTAAGGTCATCCAAAGTATATCCAATAGTAGCACAGTGCTTCTTCAGAGTTTTCAATAATTTCTCCTCTTCCTGCTCTGAAAGTTTAGCACTAATAATAATAGGATATATCTTCTTTTCATCAAGATAAGCATACTTAAGAGTATGTGGTAATGGTTTAAGCTCAAACACGGGATCGCCCTTGGGTGGAGGAGGATCCCCTAGGATTTCAACAGGCAAGTTGTGTTTCAAAATGGGTCCCTGTTTAAAGAATACTTCATCTATTTCCCTTCTTTCATTCATGAACATATCATTTTCATGATCCAGCAAATATTGTTCTAAATGATCATTAGGAGGCACAACAATAGAAGCAAGACCAATAATTTCATCTTTACTAGGCAATTCTTTATCATGGGGTTGTCTACGAAATTTAGCAAAGTTAAACTCATGAGACATATCTCCTAACCCAACAGTAACAATATCCTTTTCGCAATCTGTCGGCGTTCTGGGAACGGGGGTCCCCGGACTTGCCTGCCTGTGGCCCACGGCGTGGCTATGCTAGCGGGCCCGTTCGACCCATCTTCATCGACAAAGCATTCAAGACCCTCGCGAGGGGCCAAGCCTCGCGAGGCGGACGACGCAAGTCCTCCTCAGGAGCAGCCTCTCCAGGCTACCTCGCGAGGAGCAGAGATATCAAGGCGGGGCAAACCTCATGAGGCTCTCGTGACGTGAGCCATGACGATCGACACCAGGCGGGCGCCAGCACGCACAGCATCCTTGTTTCCTCTTTGGTGCTAAGGAGGCAGGCGCAGGCGCGGAGTACCGAGGTATCAGGCAAAGGTTCCCATATCGGTGCAACAAGAACAAGACCCGTGGGACGGCAAGACGGAGGTCACCATGGAGCCCAAGACGGTGTCGCCACCAGAGCCTTTTGCAGGCGAAGACCGCTTTTGTCAGGATAGCTTGTACTAGCTGTCCCATTTCAAATTTGCCCGCCGTTGTTGGCTCCCTTCCCGCTCAATATTTGGGGAGAGGACCAGGGCCTATATAAGTAGAGCTAGCCACCACAGTAGAAAGATGAGGTTGAACTGACCAAGTTCTGATCCACCAGTCCACAGAGCACAAGAACACCTCAACCTCAGGAGGCTGCTCTTCCCCTTGTACTGTTCTTCATCAGCCCAAGAGGCAATCCACCACCACACACTTGAGTAGGGTATTACACCACAATGGTGGCCCGAACCAGTATAAACCTCGTGTCTCTCTGTGCTGTGAGTTCGTCGAGTTCGTCTGTAAGATCTTAGCGAGCTAGGGCATGGATCAGTAGGAGGAAAAGACTTCGCCCGCACTCCAGAGTTCGAACCTTAACGGTTTTGCCGGAACCCCACATCCGACATTTGGCGCACCAGGTAGGGGTGCGATGTAGCTTCTCCCCACCGGCCTATGCCCCGCGCCGCCGCACTTCGCCGCCATGGCGGGTGCCCCACTATCTGCTCCTGCGGCTAGTGTTGACGACGGGGCCAGGGGGCTTCGAGCCCTGGCCCCCGCCCTGCGACGGATGTGATGGCCACCCAAGTTCAGGCTGGAGATGCCGCCGCGCTACGACAGCACGGCGGACCCGTCGCCGTTCCTACTGGCGTACGAGGAGGCCGTCCTCGAGGCCAGGGGTCACGACAAAGTCATGGCCAACTGGTTCCCCATGGCCTTCGTCGGCGAGCCACGCGCCTGGCTGCTCAACCTCCCTGGATCCACGGTGGCGTCCTGGGGGGAACTCCACGACCTCTTCACTGCTTGCTATGCGGTGCCGGCGCACCACGCAGTCGTAGCCCTGTTGGGCGGCTCTCAAGCACCGCCTTCAAATCGCCACGTCAAGCCGTTCCTCCGTCAGATTGGGGCCACTTCCAAGCGCCCGGGGGCTCCGCAAGGTTGGGCTGCAGCAGAGGCCGACCTCACCTTCAGCTCAGAAGACCATCCCGACTCCACCGCCGGCTCGGGCGCGCTCCCAATGCTCTGCACGCCCAGCATCCGCAACGTAGTTGTTACCAAGACCCTCATCGACGGTGGTGCCAGCCTCAACTTGCTCTCCGTGGAGGCCTTCAGCCTTCTTCACGTGCCGCTCGAGCGGCTCAGTCTCAGCAAGCCCTTCTCAGGAGTTGGTGGCGGTGCTGCCCACTCTCTGGGACAGATCCGTCTCCCAGTCACCTTCGGCACGCGCAACAACTACCGCACCGAGCTGGTCGACTTTGACATCGCCCGCATCGGCCTCCCGTACAATGCCATCCTCGGGTACCCAGCTCTCGCCCAGTTCATGGCGGCGACTCACCCGGCCTACAACCTCATGAAGATGCCTGGGAGCAAGGGCGTCCTCACCATCAAGGGGGACACCAAGGAGGCCGTAACGGCACTCAACCTTGCCTTCAAGACTGCAGCAGCGGCGCAGCCCGCCGGCGCCGGTACCCCCGAAGCCAAGGAGGCCGCGCCTACCAAGAAGAAGCACACCCAAGACAAGGCAGAAACCAAGGAGGTGCCAGTCAATGAGGACGGACCCTTAGGAGCCACCTTTACCATAGGTGCCGGCCTCGATTCCGTCCAAGAAAAGGCGCTAGTGAGGTTCTTGCGTGCAAACAAGGACATATTCGCATGGGAGCCCAATCAGCTGGTGGGGGTTCTGAGAGAGGTGATTCATCATCACTTAAGGGTGTGCCCCAACATGCGCCCTGTCAAGCAACGAGCGAGGCGGCAATCCACGGAGAAGCAAGCCTTCATCGTCCAGGAGAACCGTAAGCTGGAGGCGGTGGGTGCCATTCGCGAGGTTCGGTATCCCACATGGCTGGCAAACCCCGTCGTAGTGCCGAAGAAAGGCGGTAAGGAACAGATGTGCGTCGATTTCACCAACCTTAATAAGGCCTGCCCCCAAGATCCGTTCCCACTCCCACGCATCAATCAGATCGTCGACTCCACTGCGGAGTGCGACCTGCTGTGCTTCCTGGACGCGTTCTCAGGGTATCACCAGATCAAGATAGCAGTGGAAGATGTAGAGAAGACAGCCTTCTTGACCCTGTGTGGGGTGTACTGCTACACCTGCATGCCCTTCGGGCTGTGCAATGCGGGCGCGACCTTTCAGCGGCTGATGCACATCGCCTTGGGGCGGCAGCTCGGGAGAAACACAGAGGCCTATGTCGACGACATAGTGGTGAAGTCTCGGGAGGCGAGAACCTTGATTCAAGACTTGGAGGAAACGTTCGAGATCCTGTGCTAGGTGAACTTGCGGCTTAACCCGGAGAAGTGTGTGCTCGGTGTCCCTTCCGGCAAGCTGCTGGGATTCCTCGTATCCCACAGAGGGATCGAGGCGAACCCGGAAAAGACCAAGGCCATCGAGGACATGAGCCCACCGCAGACCCTCAAGGAGATGCAGAGCTGGCGGGACGAGTGACCGCGTTGGGGCGTTTCATCTCCAAGCTGGGAGAACGCGCCTTACCCTTCTTCAAGCTCATGAAGAAGAACGGCCCGTTCGAGTGGACACCAGAGACCGACCGAGCCTTCCAAGACCTCAAGAGATACCTGACCAGCCCTCCGGTGATGGTGGCACCACGACCTCTCGAGCCCTTAGTGCTCTACCTTGCCGCCACCCCGTACTTTGCCAGCGCAGTGCTGGTGGCGGTTCGGGAGGAGCACCAAGCCAAGGGCGCGCCGCGCCAAGCTACAGCTGAAGTAATGCAGGGCCAGGAAGGCGCCGCAAAAGCCTCAGCACCAGAAGACCAAGCTCGGCAAGACAACGTCGCTGAAATTCCCGAAAGCAGTCAGACCTCAGGAGCCCCTCCACCTCAGGAGACGCCCCAATCTCCGCAAGACTTGAGCCTCGCCAACGCGCCAGCCCTTGTCGAGCACCCGGTGTATTTTGTCAACACGGTGTTGCGGGACGCAAGGGCACGATACCCCATGCCTCAGAAGCTCCTGCTCGCGCTCTTGGTGGCCTCACGCAAGCTGCAGCACTACATCCAGGGCCACCCCATTAAGGTCGTCTCGGCCTACCCATTGGAGAGGGTGCTCAGGAGCCCCAACTCAGCTGGAAGGGTTGCCGAGTGGAAGATCGAGCTGAAGCATTCCAGTTAGAGTTCAGCACTACCAGGGTTGTCAAGGGGGCTGCGCTCGCTGATTTTGTTGTAGAATGGATGGATGCCCCAACACTTGAAGAAGGCGAAGACCGATCCACCTCGCCAGGAAGCGAGGCACTGGACGGTTCGGTCATGTACTTCGATGGCGCCTTCGCGCACCAAGGCGCAGGGGCTGGAGCAGTACTAATCTCGCCCACTCAGGATAAGCTCTATTACACCGTGCAACTCTGCTTGCAGCATGGCGAGAAGGTCTCCAACAACATCGCAGAATACGAAGGCCTCATAGCTGGCCTGAAGGCCGCGGTAGCTCTGGGGGTGAAGCGCCTTACCGTTAGAGGCGACTTGCAGCTCCTCGTCAACTTCTCCAACAAAGTATACGAGCCAAAGGACGAGCATATGGAGGCATACCTCGCGGAGGTGCGCAAGATGGAGAAGCAGTTCTCGGGCTTAGAGCTCCAGCACGTGCCCCGGGGCACCAACAAGGAAGCCGACGACATCGCCCGGAGAGCATCCAAGCGACAGCCACAAGAGCCCGGTGTCTTTGAGGAACGACTCTTCAAGCCATCGGCGACACCACCACTTTCAAGCACAGCTCAGCCTCGGGAGGAGCTTCCACAGCCTCCTGCCTCAGGAGCCCCGGCCTGTGGCCCGACCTCAGGAGCTCGCTTACTCCTGGCGCTTGAACCTCAAGAGGGATGCTGGACCAGGGAATTCAAGGAGTATTTGATGCAAGGGGCGCTGCCAGAGAAGGAGGAGGATGCAGAGCGTGTGGTTCGGCAAGCCACGGCGTACTGCATCCAGGATGGCGAGCTGTACAGGAAGCAGCAAATGACATTTCCTTGCGCTGCATTTCCAGGGACCATGGGAAGGAGCTGCTAACTGACATACACGGTGGTTACTGCGGGCACCACTGGTCGTCACGGACCCTCGTCGGCAAAGTATTTTGCAGTGGGTTCTCTCGTCCCATCAAGGCCAACGACGCAGCTGAGCTGGTGAAGTCCTCGAAGCTTCGCCGCCCACGCCAAGCAAATTCATCAGCTGGCTCAGAGCCTCCAGACCATTCCGCTCACGTGGCCGTTCACGGTCTGGGGGCTGGACATCTTGGGCCCGTTCCCACGAGGGCCAGGGGGCTACTGCTACCTCTACATCGCCATCGACAAGTTCACCAAGTGGGGGGAAGTGGAAGCCGTCCGCACCATCCCAGTCGGCTCTGGTGTCAAGTTCATCAAGGGCCTCGTGAGCTGCTTCGGGGTCCCCAACCGCGTCATCACAGATAACGGCTCGCAGTTTACTAGTAACCTCTTCAAAACCTACTGTGCTAACCTTGGAACGCAGATCTTCTACGCTTCGGTGGCGCACTCCAGGAGCAATGGTCAGGCCGAGCGCGCCAACGCAGAGGTCCTGAGGGGCCTCAAGACCAGGACCTTCAAGAAGAAGCTTGAGGCCTGTGGCAGGGGCTGGCACGATGAGCTCTAGTCCGTTCTGTGGTCTATCCGCACCACCGCCACCAAACCAACGGGTGAGACCCCATTCTTCCTTGTCTACGGAGCTGAAGCGGTCCTTCCTCACGAGGTTAAGCATCGCTCCGCATGGGTCCTGGCGTTGGATGAAACGCAGCAGGACGCCACGCGGGGGATAGACCTCGTGATGGGGGAGGAGCATTGTCACAACCCCAGAATTGGTTGTAATTAGTGGCATCTGCATCCATGCACCATGTTTGTTTTCAAAGGAAAAGTTGAGATGGGGATTGCCTAAACCCTAGCATTAAAGGAATTCAAATAGGTTCAACTAAAAATATTTTTCAGTGAATCCAAATGGCTTTAAGAAAATGTTCATCATTTCTGGAAAAATGTTATAAACCATAACCAGAGGTGCTGCACATTTTTCATGACATATTTGGTCACTGGATTAATCCATAAAGTATTTGCATTTGGGCATTTAATTACTATAGATATTTTAATTGCCCAAATAATTCTGAAAATGGTTGAGGGCTGTTGAAAAACATTTCAAAAGTGCCCACAATTTATTTCAGGATTTTATAAAGTGGTTTAGTATTTTACTAAATCAGAAACAAATGTCAGAAAATAGAAAATAGAAATAAAGACAGAGGAGAGAGTTACGGCCTACCTGGCGCTCACCTCTCAGCCCACCTGGCCCAATTCCAGCGGCCCAGCCCACCACAGCCGCCACCGTCTTCGACCTCCTGCCAGTAGGCAGGAGGGCGTGTGGCCACCGCGCGCCGGCACGCGCCCGAGCCACCTCCTGCTTCCGCCGCTTCTGGAACCGGCCCCGAGTGCCACGCACTCCCCCTCGCCCCCTGCACCTCTCCTCTCTCCTCGACCCCATTCCTCCTCTCGCTCCCCTCTCACAGACCATCGGGCGCAGCTGCCGCCACCGACGCTGCTTGTCATGCCACAGCCACCTCCCGCCTCGCCGAGCAGCCCAGAGGATCCGCCACTCCGCCCTCGACCCCTCATCGAGCCACGCCCGCCGAAGCCCGCAGCCAGCGCCTCGAGCTCGTTTTCAACCTTCGGCCGCCGGCAACCTCACCTTTGATTCGCCGCCGTCCGAGCATCCCCGAGCGCGCTGAGCCTCCCTACGACATCACCGTGAGCCCCTGAGCTTTTCCCCTCACCTCCCCCTCTTGCTAGCTTCCTCTAGCCACCGCCCCGCGAGCACCCGAAGCCGCCGTCCGCCATTGCCGACGAGCTCGACGCTCTCGAGCTTCTCTGCTCGAACGCGTTGCACCTTCGTGCTCTAGAGCATCGAGTTTTGCTCCGCTGCTCGCTTTACTCGCCGCTGTTTCTAACCTCGCGTCGCGTCACCACCGCACTACGGCCGCCGCCTCGCTCGCCGCCGACGCCTGAGACTACCCCGCGACCTGCTGCTGCCTCCACTGGATGCGCGGGATCACGGGCTCCCTCCTGGTGCCCTCAGCGCGCCCCAGCCGCCGCCCTAGCGCCACTCCGGCGAGCCACCGCCGCTCGGTTGGTCGCCGGCGGCTAACTCCGGTCGTGCCGACGGGGTAGCGTCATTAGCAGCTAATGGCGCTACTAATTGAACCCACACCCACTGACGTGCGGGCCCACCCGGCTAACCAAGTTAGTTAGGGTTAATTTTAATTAGGTTAGTCTAATCACTGACACGCGAGACCCTCTGGTCAGGGTTTGACCTGGACCGCCGCAGTTGACCGCTGACGTCATAGTGATGCAATGCTGACGCAGTAATACCTTTTCTGGATTTATTACAACTCAGGAAATTCCAGAAAATTAGCAAAACTTCTAAAATTCATAGAAATTCAACCGTAACTCCAATGGAAATAAGTTATATATGAAAAATGATCAGAAAAATATGAAGAATCTGTTTATGCCATGATCATGCATGTTTGAACAAGTTAACCTCACTGAATAGGACAAATGATGATTAGGGCAATTTGTGAAATAACATTTGGAGTTGGAATTTGATCTTGTTTGAGTTCCACTTCAATTAACTTGGCTAGATATTGCATTAGGTGAATTCAGTACCTTAACATGACATGTCATTCATGTGAATGTGCATTGCATTTATTGTGTTCTTTCTCAGTTGCCGATGTTTGTCCCGTCTCAGTAGACGACGTACCGACGATGAGTTCGATGACACCGATGAAGAACTATATTATCTTCAGAAGTGCCGGGCAAGCAAAACCCCCTTGTTCATTCCGATGCAATCCCACTCTCTCGTTCCCGCTCTCTTTTACTGCATTAGGACAACAACGATTCATCTGTTACTTGCTGCGGTAGCTGAACCCCTTTATCCTCTGCATGACCTGTCATTCCACAGTAATTAGATGAAACCCACTAGTATGAGTAGGAGTTGATTGAGCCCTGTTGTGCCTACTCATTCATGCTTGTTTGTCATGCCTGCTACTGCTTAGAGTTGAGTCTGGTCTGATTCATCGGGGACGAATCGGAGGTGTGTGAACATGTCCTACTGTGTGTGAGCTAAGTGTGTGAACACGATTTGGTAAAGGTAGCGGTGAGAGGCCATGTAGGAGTACATGGTGGGTTGTCTCATTGAAACCGTCCTCAGGAACTGAGTTCTGTGTTTGTGATCCATGAAACAGTTACTACCATGCATTGGGCCCGAAACCAATGGACCCTCTCGGCTTCTTAACCACCCTTGTTCTCTCGTCCGTGAGTTGCAACTAGTTTCGGTGTTTGTAGGATATGTGTTGGAGGCCGTGCGTGGCGCTGACCTTAGGGGTGGGCTATGATGCGGTAGATACACCGTGGCCGGTGTGCGAATCAATGCCCGTTTGGTATCTCGGGAACCCTGCACACATCGTTCGGGGCCGTATGGGAAACCTCGGCCGGACTCCCTGCGGATGGAACCCGAATAGGCAATAAACCTGGACTAGAGGCTTGAGTGTTTAGGTAGGCCGTGGCCGACACCCACGTTGGGCTTTCGCTTGAAGGTTGCCGAGTACATGTCGTGTAAACGGCGGTAAGTGGTGAGAGCGTGTGAAGAAGTACACCCTGCAGGTTAATATGATCTATTCAATAGCCGTGTCCGCGAAAAGGACTTCGGGTTGCCTATATCAGTTCATAGACAAGTGAAAGTGGATACTCTAAAATGCGCAAGATAAGCGTGAGTGCTATGCATGGCGTTCTCGTAGGGAGACGGGAGCGGGTCCATAGTGGTGTATTGATATGGTGAATATGTGGACTCGTAGCGCCACCTCAAAAGAGTTACTTGCAATGTAGTTCAGATAACCACCGAAGTCAAAGCTGGCTTGCTGCAGTCAAACTCCACCAGCCCCTTTGTTGATAATGATGCATATGTAGATAGTTCGATGTAAGTCTTGCTGAGTACGCTTGTACTCACGCTTGCTTATTTTATGTTTTGCGAGAGACGCTCGGTCTCGCTAGTAGTTCCGCTTGGACTTCGACCTTTAGCTTGTTACCTCAGCTACGATCTTGTGCCCTCGGCAGATGTGGT
The DNA here is from genome assembly GCA_021605205.1 of Aegilops longissima. NCBI lineage: Eukaryota > Viridiplantae > Streptophyta > Magnoliopsida > Poales > Poaceae > Aegilops > Aegilops longissima. Next base: position 605,564,672 of record CM038682.1, read on the forward strand.
AGATAGTCGGGCTTCTCAGCCTTTTTCATTTGTAGATGTCTGTACTCGCACATGTTAAGCTTCCGCTTGTGTTTTGACTTGTATGTTTCGAGTGTTGGGTCATGAGACCCATGTTTGTAATATCTCGCTCCTCGGAGCCTAATGAATAAATATTTGAGTCGAGAGTTATGTTGTGATGCCATGTTGTATTTACACATATTGAGCATATTGTGTGTATGTTTGAAATGCTTGATATGTGTGGGATCCACAATCTAGTTGTTTATCCTTGGCAGCCTCTCATATGGGGAAATGTAGTCTAGTGCTTCCCGAGCGATAGTAGTCCGCTACAGCCCGTTCACCGGAGTCCTGCTAGCCCAAAGACTACCGCTCGGACACTTGACTGGCGGGCATGTGTTTCACTTCGCTCTCGTGTCTGTCCCTTCGGGAAATGTCACGCGGTGACATCCGAGTCCTGCCTAGCTCTGCTACAGCCGGGATACCGGAGTCCTGTTAGCCCAGTGCTACAGCCCGGATTCACACGTTGATGACCGACATGCTCGATGTGATTCATGTATGCCTGTCCCCATGGGTTAGTGCCGCTTTGGGTTCACGACTAGCCATGTCGGCCCGGGTTCTCTGTCATATGGATGCTAGCGACACTATCATATACGTGGGCCAAAAGACGCAAACGGTCCCAGGCCATGGTAAGGCGACACCCGTGGGAATACCGTGCGTGAGGCCGCAAAGTGATATGAGGTGTTACCGGCTAGATCGATGTGACTTGGAATCGGGGTCCTGACAAGCATCGTCACGAAGCTACACTAAGGCAGCATGGTACCAGCAGGCGCTGCGGCGATACCACTGCCGCAGCATCCACTCCAGGACACTCGAGGTAGGCGACCTCGTCCTGAGGCGGGTCCTCTCTAGGGAAGGGCTGCACAAGCTTTCACCCATGTGGGAGGGCCCGTTCAGGGTCGTACATGTCTCCAGGCCTGGCGCCGTGCGCCTGGAGATGCAGGACGGGATACCTATCCAGAATGCCTAGAACATCCAGCACCTCCGAAAGTTCTACCCATGAAGCAAGGCCCAGAGCCTGTGAAGAAAGGCCCAGAGCCTGTGAAGAAGGCCCGGTGCCTGTGAAGAATCACCGCCCGTGACACTCTCACGTAATAACGAGTGGGGCTGTACACGCCCCGGAGTCTCAGGAGCGCCAACCTCAGGCCCTGGGGCTCCCTCCCACGCCTAGTGGCAGCACCTAGCTCCGCGCTGGTGAGAAGACTTGAAGACTAGATTAGGTGCCGGACGCGGCTTTCATTTGCTTTCCGTAGTTGGCTCGCTTTTCCTTAGTCGAAGTTTGCTTTTGGTGTTCCTTGCTGATTTGACTCCCTTGCCTCTTACCGCATTTTCCGGCTCTGGTTCGCTCATGTTCTCTCTCCCGCATACCTCGCGAGGGGGCTAGGCAGGCGCCCTCGCGAGCATTTTTCTCCTCTCTGCCTTCTCACGAGCCACCCTCGTTCGAGCCCAAACACTGGTGCTTCTCTCCTAGTCCGTGCCCCTCGGGTACCGTGATACAAAGCGCCAGGTCAAGGCTTGGGTGGACGGCAAATCTTCTAGCTCATCTCCTAACGAATTTTTGCAGTTCCGGAACAAACACAGACCACCAGGTTAAGATGGACACGAGGAAACAAACGCCACGTAAGGAAGAGGGCGTCCCGAATGCACCAGGTTAAGTTATCTTTGCGCAAAATAACAACACGACACAGGAACAACACGCACAATGCAATAACCAAGGAACCACAGTTCAATACACGCCCCTCTAGGCCCATACAGGTTTCGTTTTTGATGCAGGAAAAAGAGCAAAACAAAAGCGGCGTTGCAGCGATCCATGGAGGCAGGCCCCTAGAGACACCCCGAGCCTAGCCAGACCCTTCTTCACGCTTCATGAAGGCACGTCGACGAGATGACCCGCTGCCGCCCTCAAAGCGGGTGCGGAGGCTGGTCGTAGCCACCACTGCTGGAGCTGTTGCCGGAGGAAGAACCGCCGTAGCTGGACGAGACACGGTCGCCGCCAAGGGCAGGCTCGCCCTCATCCTCATCGCGACCGTCACCAAGGACGAGCACCTCCTCGCTGTCGTTCGCCTCGGGGCAGCACCCGGCATAGCGACCATCTTCCCCAAACACCCTCACGTAGAGGGTCGATCCACCATCGTACTTGAAGTGGAGGGCGCACCGCCTGCCTAGGCCGCGCGTGCGGGCAAACGTCTGCCAGCCGCGGGCCAGGGCTATGTTGCGCATGTTGGAAGTCTCGACCACGACCCAAGAGGCCTTGCTGCAGCAACCATCCGCCTGGAACCGGAGCCCGCCTGGACCAGAAGCCGACAGTTTGTCGACGAAGAAGCGTGGAAGCTGGAGCCAGTTGCTGGCCGGGTTCTCCGACCAGACAACGAACTCCGGCGACATTTCTGCTGAATGGAAGCGCGGACGGGGAGGCCACGCCACCATGGCATGCCTCCCTTTGTCAACTGGACCGCCATGGCTGGGACGACCCCCTCTGCGTGCCGCGGCACCGCCACGACAGTGGGCCGCGGCGGGGGTCGCGGCGTGCTTGCACGAACGGCCGCGTCACGCTAGGCGCCGGGAGCGGGTCCTCGCGAGGGGCCTTCCCCTTCTCGGCGGTAGAGAACTTCCTTCGTGGCGCCATTAGTGGCGCTGCCAGCAAAGGAGCGAGGAGGAAGAAGCAAGCGAGCAAGGAAGAGATGGGCGACGGGGGCTCCGCCCCCCTCCCCATTTATAGCAGAAGAAGGCCAACCGGCGCCTCCCACGATCACAGGTAATGATGGTTTACCTTGCATGTCGCAGGGACTTGTGAAGTCGTGCAGTTGCCGAGGCAGCGTGGGTAGTGGAGACGCCCACGTCCAATCAACCGCCATGCGTCGACCAAGGCTGCAGGCTTTGGGGCCCCGCGGCGCTCCGTACTTGACCCTTGGCTTCGCCGCGAAGCCAAGCCCGAGCGCACCTTGGGCCCGAGGGCTAGTGTCGGTGTTCTGGGAACGGGAGTCCCCAGACTTGCCTGCCTGCGGCCCACAGCGTGGCTATGCTAACGGGCCCGTTTGGCCCATCTTCATCAACAAAGCATTCAAGACCCTCACGAGGGGCCAAGCCTCGTGAGGTGGACGACGCAAGACCTCCTTAGGAGCGGCCTCTCCAGGCTATCTCGCGAGGAGCAGGGATATCAAGGCGGGGCAAACCTCATGAGGCTCTCGTGACGTGAGCCATGATGATCGACACCAGGCGGGCGCCAGGCGGCAGCCAGCGCGCGCAGTGTCCTTGTTTCCTCTTTGGTGAAAGGAGGCAGGCGCAGGCGCGGAGTACCGAGGCATCAGACAAAGGTTTCCATATTGGTGCAACAAGACAAAGACCAACGGGACGGCAAGACGGAGGTCACCATGGAGCCCAAGACGGCGTCAGCACCAGAGCGTTTTGCAGGCGAATACCGCTTTTGTCAGGATAGCTTGTACTAGCTGTCCCCTTTCAAATTTGCCCGCCCTTGTTGGCTCCCTTCCTGCTCAATATTTGGGGAGAGGACCAGGGCCTATATAAGTAGAGCTAGCCACCACAGTAGAAAGAGGAGGTTGAACTGACCAAGTTCTGATCCACCAGTCCACAGAGCACAAGAACACCTCAACCTCAGGAGGTTGTTCTTCCCCTTGTACTGTTCTTCATCAGCCCAAGAGGCAATCCACCACCACACATTGGAGTAGGGTATTACACCACAACGGTGGCCCGAACCAGTATAAACCTCGTGTCTCTCTGTGCTGTGAGTTCATCGAGTTCGTCCGCGAGATCTTAGCGAGCTAGGGCGTTGATTGGTAGGACGAAAAGACTTCGCACGCACCCCAGAGCGCACCCCAGAGTTCGAACCTTAAGGGTTTTGCCGGAACCCCACATCCGACACAATCTATCGTAGCATTAACAGTATTCAAGAAGGGTCTACCAAATATAATGGGACAAAAGTTATCTTGTGGGGAAGCAAGAACAAGAAAATCAGTAGGATATTTAATATTCCCACACAAGACTTCTACATCTCTAACAATCCCAACCAGTGAGATGGTATCTCTATTGGCATCAATATCTTCTATCTCAGCAGGTGCAATACCACGCATAATTTCTTTATATAGGGTGTAAGGTATTGCACTGACACTAGCACCCATATCACATAAGCCATGATAGCAATAATTTCCAATTTTAACGGAAATAACAGGCATTCCTACAACAGGTCTATGTTTATTTATAGTATCGGGTCTAGCAATTCTAGCAGCTTCATCACAGAAGTAAATAACATGCCCATCAATATTATCAACCAAGAGATATTTAACCATAGCAATACTAGGTTCAACGTTAATTTGCTTAGAGGGTTTGGGTGTCCTAATATTACTTTTGTTGACCGCAGTTGAAGCTTTAGCATGATCCTTTATTCTAACAGGGAAAGGTGCTTTTTCAACATAAGCAGTAGGAACATTAGGATCAACATTATAAGTGATAGTCTTTTCTTCAACTTTAATAGGTGCGACTACTTTTACTTCAATGGGAGGATTATATTTAAACCACTTCTCCTTAGGGAGATCAACATGAGTGGCAAAGGATTCACAGAAAGATGCTACTATCTCAGAGTCAAGTCCATATTTAGTGCTAAATTCACGGAAAACATCGGTATCCATAAAAGATTTAAAACAATCAAACTTAGGTGTTATACCTGACTCCTTACCTTCATCGAGATCCCAATCTTGAGAGTTGCATTTAATTCTTTCCAATAAATCCTATTTGAATTCAATAGTCTTCATCATAAAAGAACCAGTACAAGAACTATCGGGCATGGAGCGATTATTGAGAGAAAGCCGATCATAATTTTTTTGAATATTATTTCTCTTGAGAGCTCATGATTGGGGCACGAATATAACATTGAATTAAGCCTCCCCCGAGATTGAGCTATGCTTTCTCCTTCATGAGTCCAAAAATTATATATATAATTACGGTCACGATGAACAAGATGCATAGGATAAAACTTCTGATGAAATTCCAATTTCAATCGGTTGTAGTTCCATGATCCCATATCATCACATAGCCTAAACCATGTCAATGCCTTTCCCTTCAAAGATAAAGGGAAGACCTTCTTCTTGATAACATCCTCGGGCATACCTGCAAGCTTAAATAATCCACAAACTTCATCCACATAGATTAGGTGCAAATTGGGATGTAATGTTCCATCACCTGTAAAAGGATTAGCTAGCAGTTTCTCTATCATACCCGAAGGAATTTCAAAGTAAACATTTTCAGTAGGTTCAGTAGGTTGAGGAGAAACTCTTTGCTCTACTGGTCGGGGTGAAGATACCCCGAACAAGCCCCTCAAAGGATTACTTTCCATAGTAACAAGTGACGGTAAATTTCAGCACACTATATAAATCTTTCCTTACCAAATTCCACTTACCAAAGGCGCTTCACTCCCCGGCAATGGTGCCAGAAAAGAGTCTTGATGACCCACAAGTATAGGGGATCTATCGTAGTCCTTTCAATAAGTAAGAGTGTCGAACCCAACAAGGAGCAGAAGGAAATGACAAGCGGTTTTCAGTAAGGTATTCTCTGCAAGCACTGAAATTATCGGTAAAAGATAGTTTTGTGATAAGGTAATTTGTAACGGGTAACAAGTAAAAAAAAGTAAACAAGGTTCAGAAAGGTGGCCCAATCCTTTTGTGTAGCAAAGGACAAGCCTGGACAAACTTTTATATAAAGGAAAACGCTCCCGAGGACACATGGGAATTATCGTCAAGCTAGTTTTCATCACGCTCATATGATTCACGTTCGTTTCTTTGATAATTTGATATGTGGGTGGACCGGTGCTTGGGTACTGCCCTTCCTTTGAGAAGCATCCCACTTATGATTAACCCCTAGTGCAAGCATCCGCAACTACAAAAGAAATATTAAGGTAAACCTAACCATAGCATGAAACAAATGGATCCAAATCAGCCCCTTACGAAGCAACGTATAAACTAGGGTTTAAGCTTCTGTCACTCTAGCAACCCATCATCTACTTATTACTTCCCAATGCCTTCCCCTAGGCCCAAATAATGGTGAAGTGTCATGTAGTCGACGTTCACATAACACCACTGGAGGAAAGACAACATACATGTCATCAAAATATCGAACGAATACCAAATTCACATGGCTACTTATAGCAAGACTTCTCCCATGTCCTCAGGAACAAATGTAACTACTCACAAATCATATTCATGTTCATAATCAGAGGGGTATTAATATGCATAAAGGATCTAAACATATGATCTTCCACTGAATAATCAGAGGGGTATTCAACTGCAAAGTAGAAGTACTCAAAGCCCCTGATAGCACGGGGAAAGGGGCCCAATATGTCGAGCCCCCAGATCGAAAATGGCCAGGAAAGAGGGATCGTCTGAAGAGCTTGAGCTGGCTGATGGAGTTTCTTTGAATGGAACTGGCACGCTTCACACTTGGTTACTAGTGCAGTTGCATCCTGGAGAGCATTGGGCCAAAAGAAACCTTGCCGGAACGCTTTGCCGGCAAGAGCTCTCAATCCTATGTGAGAGCCACATATGCCTCCATGTATCTCTGCCAACAGCTCCAGTCCGTCCTCTCGAGGAATGCACTTCAATTTCACGCTGTTTGGCCTTTTCCTGTATAGGACATCGTCCACAAACTGGTACATGCTGGACCAACGGGCTACTTTCTCTGCTTCTTCCTGTTCCACAAGGAGTTCCCTTGTTTGGAGGAAACGAACGGTGTGCTGTGCCCATGTTGGAGCCTGAGGCTCGACGGCAAGGACTAAAGGCATGTCTTCTATCGTGGAAGCAGTTGTCTCTACGGCAAGGGCTTGAGGCCCCACCCACATATCAAATTATCAAAGTAGCGAAGAGTATCGAACCAACATGATGAAAGTGACTAGATGAAATTCTCGTGTACCCTCAAGAACGCTTTGCTTATTATAAGAGACCGTTTTGGCCTGTTCTTTGCCTCAAAAGGATTGGGCTACCTTGCTGCACTTTTGCTACTATTATCATTACTTGCTCGTTACAAAATATCTTGCTATCAAACTACTCTGTTACTTACAATTTCAGCACTTACAGTAATTACCTTGCTGAAAACCACTTGTCATTTCCTTCTGCTCCTCGTTGGGTTCGACACTCTTACTTATCGAAAAGAGCGACAATTGATCACCTATACTTGTGGGTCATGAGCTACGGCCGCGCTCTCGCCGGAGTGGGCCGCTGAAGTTGCCCTCATGACGCGGGTCCACGTCCCCATCTTTCACCGGTGATGATTGAACAATGAACTAATATTTGGGGAGCGAGCTAGTGTGCTTGACACGCTGGCTCTGGAATGTAGACGACGCAGCTTCTCGCGTAAGCCATAGGCGTACTATACTCCGACGGTGCTCCAAGATATTTTGTACTGCATCTCACACGGTTGGTGATAATAAACTGTGTGCGATCTACTTGAATTTTTATCTTGATTTGAATTACATAATGGGATCACAGCGGCAATGGTGGGTGTTTGAATTGCTAGAACTTTTATCTGCAGTGAACATGCAATTATATGTGTGTCGTAAAAAAATTGGAATTATTCAGGGTTCATTTGGACATTTTATACATTAACTTGGTTTTTCAGCCATTTCAGGTGCACAATTCAAAATTAAACTACATGCACATGTTTCGTTGCACCAACATGGGTTGTAAAATCATATATGTGTCCATGGGTTTATGCTTATGTCCCATGCAAGAAATGGGGATGAATTTCGAACACCACGACACTGTGGCTCTCCGGCAAACGTTGAGGTACTTGCTTTTGTAATTCTAGTAAATCCAAAACCCGTCTGAAATTCATGAACCTTGGCATGCTATCATGGAATGGCATCAACATTCTAGGGTAAAAAATATTGTCCCATTTGGGGCAGGTTATGGTATAAGCTTCTCATAAACCAGAGCTTCTCACAAGAAGTCTCATGGTTCCGTTAGGGAAACTTGTCACCTCTGTGGACAAATCGACATTCGTCGTCTCTTCTTGCTTTCAATTTTTTCCTGGTGTCAACATAGAACATCAGGAGTGTCGTGTTAAATTTTGGAATTTTCCGGGGATCGTTTGGACATTTTTATATGTTAACTGAGTTTTCTAGGCATTTATGTGCATAATTCAAAATTGAACGACATGCACATACTCCAGTGCATAAAAACGGGTTAAAAATCAAATGTGTGTCCTTGGTTGCAAAGTTAGGTGACATGCAAGAAATGAGAATGAATGTCAAACACCTTGACATTGTCGCTCGGTCGCTAACATTGAGATACATGGTTTTAAAATACTAGTAAATCGAAAACTCGTCTGAAATTCATGAAACTTGACATGATATCATGGAACGGCATTGACATGCCATTGTAAATATATTGTCCCTTTTGGGGCAAGTTTGGGTATAAACTTCTCGCAAACCAGAGCTTCTCTCACAACAAGCCTGATGGTTTCGGTAGGGAACGTGCCATCTTGGGGGACAAAACGATATTTGTTGCCTCTTCTTACTTTCAAATTTTTTCTCGTGTCAAAATAGAACAACAGGAGTGTTGTGTCAATTTTTGGGATTTTTCGGGGTTCGCTTGGACATTTTTATACATTAACTGAGTTTTCTATGCATTTATGTGCATAATTCAAATTTGAACTACATGCACATGCTCCAGTGCATACAAATGGGTTCAAAATTGAAATGTGTGTCCTTGGTTGCATGCTTAAGTCCCACGCAATAAATGAGAATGAATGTAAAACACCTTTCCACCGTCGCTCAACCGCTAACATTGAGATACATGGTTTTTAAATTCTAGTAAATCGAAAAAGTGTCTGAAATTTATGAAACTTGACATGCTAGCATGGAACGGCATCAACATGCGCTGGTAAAAATATTGTCCTATTTGGGGCAGGTTGGGGTATAAGCTTCTCACAAACCAGAGCTTCTCACAACAAGCCTCATGGTTACGGTAGGGAACGTTTCACCTTTCTGACGAAACAATATCCGTTGCCTCTTGTTGATTTCAATTTTTTTTCTAGTGTCAACATGGAACAACATGAGTGTTATGTTAATTTTAGGAATTTTTCAGGGTTCATTTTGATATTTTTATACATTAACTGAGTTTTCTATGCATTTATGTGCATAATTTAGATTTGAACTACATGCACATGCTCCAGTCCATGTAAATGGTTGAAAAATCAAATATGTGTCCTTGGTTGCATGCTTAGGTCCCATGCAAGAAATGGGAATGAATGTCAAACACCTTGTCACCATCGCTCGGCCGCAAACATTGAGATACATGGTTTTTAAATTCTAGTAAATTCAAAACTCATCTGAAGTTCATGAAACTTAACATGCTACCATGGAGCGGCATCAACATGCCGTGGTAAAAAAATTGTCCCATTTGGGGTAGGTTTGGGTATAAGTGATACGTCCATTTTGCATCATGCTTTTATATCGATATTTATTGCATTATGGTATGTTATTACACATTATATCACAATACTTATGCCTTTTCTCTCTTATTTTATAAGGTTTACATAAAGAGGGAGAATGCCGGCAGCTGGAATTCTGGACTAGAAAAGGAGCAAATATTAGATACCTATTCTGCACAACTCCAGAAGTCCTGAAACTTCATGGAGAATATTTTTGGAATATATAAAAAATATTGCACGAAGAAAGAACCAGAGGGGGGCCACCTGCCATCCACAAGGGTGGAGGGTCCGCCCTACCCCCTAGGCGCGCCCCCTACCGCGTGGGCCACCTGGCAGGCCCCCGATGCCCATCTTCTTCTATATAGTGTGTTTTGACCTGGAAAAATCAGAAGGAAGCTTTCAGGATGAAGCGCCGCGTCTCGAGGCGGAACCTGGGCAGAACCAATTTAGGGCTCCGGCGAAGCTGTTCTGCCGGGGAAACTTCCCTCCAGAAGGGGGAAATCGAAGCCATCGTCATCACCAACGATCCTCTCATCGAGAGGGGCTCAATCTCCATCAACATATTCACCAACACCATCTCCTCTCAAACCCTAGTTCATCTCTTGTATCCGATCTTTGTCTCAAAACCTCAGATTGGTACCTGTGGGTTGCTAGTAGTGTTGATTACTCCTTGTAGTTGATGCTAGTTGGTTTATTCGGTGGAAAATCTAATGTTCAGATCCTTAATGATAATTAATACTCCTCTGATTATGAACATGAATATGCTTTGTGAGTAGTTACATTTGTTCCTGAGGACATGGGAGAATTCTTGTTATTAGTAATCATGTGAATTTGGTATTCGTTCGATATTTTGATGAGATGTATGTTGTCTTTCCTCTAGTGGTGTTATGTGAACATCGACTACATGTCACTTCACCATGATTTGGGCCTAGGGGAAGGCATTGGGAAGTAATAAGTAGATGATGGGTTACTACAGTGATAGAAGCTTAAACCCTAGTTTATGCGTTGTTTCGTAATGGGCTGATTTGGATCCATATGTTTCATGCTATGATTTATCTTAATTCTTCTTTCATAGTTGCGGATGCTTGCGGGAGGGGTTAATCATAAGTGGGAGGCTTGTCCAAGGAAGGGCAGAACCCAAGCACCGGTCCACCCACATATCAAATTATCAAAGTAACGAACGCGAATCATATGAGCATGATGAAAACTAACTTGACAACAATTCCCATGTGTCCTCGGGAGCGCTTTTCTTTATATAAGAGTTTGTCCAGGCTTGTCCTTTGCTACAAAAAGGATTGGGCCACCTTGATGCACCTTAGTTACTTTCGGTACTTGTTACTCGTTATGAATTATCTTATCACACAACTATCTGTTACCGATAATTTCAGTGCTTGAAGAGAATACCTTGTTGAAAACCGCTTGTCATTTCCTTCTGCTCCTTGTTGGGTTCGACACTCTTACTTATTGAAAGGACTACGTTAGGTCCCCTATACTTGTGGGTCATCAAGACTCTTTTCTGGCGCCGTTGCCGGGGAGTGAAGCGCCTTTCGTAAGGAAACATTTATATAGTGTGCTGAAATTTACTGTCACTTGTTACTATGGAAAATAATCCTTTGAGGGGCTTGTTCGGTGTATCTTCACCTCGACCGGTAGAGAAAGAAGTTGCTCCTCAACCAACTGTAGCTACTGAAAATATTTATTATGAAATTCCTTCGGGTATGATAGAGAAACTGCTAGCTAATCCTTACGCAGGACATGGAACATTACATCCTGATATGCGCCTAATCTATGTGGATGAAGTTTGTGGATTATTTAAGCTTGCAGGTTTGCTCAAGGATGTTTTTTAGAATATGGTCTTCCCTTTATCTTTGAAGGGAAAGGCAGTGACATGGTATAGGCTATGTGATGATATTGGATCATGGAACTACAAACGATTGAAATTGGAATTTTCATCAGAAGTTTTATCCTATGCATCTTGTTCATCGTGGTCGGAATTATATATATGATTTTTGGCCTCGTAAAGGAGAAAGTATCGCTCAAGCCTGGGGGAGGCTTAAGTGAATGTTATATTCATGCCCCAATCATGAGCTCTCAAGATAAATTATCATTCAGAATTTTTATGCTCGGCTTTCTCATAATGATGGATCCATGCTCGATACTTCTTGTAAATGTTCTTTTATGAAGAAGACTATTGAATTCGAATGGGATTGACTGGAAAGAATTAAACACAACTCTAAAGATTGGGAACTCGACAAAGGTAAGGTGTCAGGTATAAACCTTAAGTTTGATTGTGTTAAATCCTTTATGGATACCGATGCTTTTCGTGATTTTAGCACTAAATATGGACTTGACTCTGAGATAGTAGCTTCTTTTTGTGAATCTTTTGCTACTCATGTTGATCTCCCTAAGGAGAAGTGGTTTGAATATCATCCTCCCATTGAAGTGAAAGTAGTAGAACCTATTAAAGTTGAAGAAGAAACTATTACTTATAATGTTGATCCTATTGTTCCTACTGCTTATATTGACAAACCACCTTTTCATGTTAGGGTAAAGGATCATGCTAAAGCTTCAACAGTGGTTCGTAAGAGTCATACTAGAACACCTACACCCCCTGAGTAAATTAAAGTTGAACCTAGTATTGCTATGGTTAAAGATCTCTTGGTCGATAATATTGATGGGCATGTTATTTATTTCTGTGATGAAGCTGCTAAGATTGCTAAACTCGGTATTAAAGATAAACATAGACCCGTTGTTGGCATTCCTGTTGTTTCTGTTAAAATAGGAGATCATTGTTATCATGGCTTATGTGATGTGGGTGCTAGTGTGAGTGCAATTCCTTATACCTTGTACCAAGAAATTATGAATGATATTGCACCTGTTGAGATAGAAGATATTGATGTTACTATTAAGATTGCCAATAGAGATACTATATCGCCAATTGGGATTGTTAGCGATGTTGAAGTCTTGTGTGGGATAATAAAATACCCTACTGATTTTCTTGTTCTTGCTTCCCCAGAAGATGATTTTTGTCCCATTATATTTGGTAGACCTTTCTTGAATACTGTTAATGCTAAGATAGACTGCGAGAAAGATATTGTTACTACTGATACAGGGGATATGTCTCATGATTTTAATTTCTCTAATATTCGTAGACAACCCCATGATAAAGGTGCCTAGTAAGGATGAACTTATTGGGCTTGCTTGTATTGCCATGCCTCCTTCTGATCCTTTAGAACAATATTTGCTAGATCATGAAAGTGATATGTTTATGAATGAAAGAAGGAAAATAGATGAAATATTCTTTAATCAAGGACCTGTTTTGAAACACAATTTGCCTATTGAAATCCTTGGAGATCCTCCTCCACCCAAGGGTGATCCTGTGTTTGAGATTAAACAATTACCTTATACTTTGATATATGCTTATCTTGATGAAAAGAAGATATAACCTGTTATTATTCGTGCTAACCTTTCAGAGCATGAAGAAAATAAATTATTGAAAACTCTGAAGAAGCACCGTGCCGCTATTGGATATACTCTTGATGATCTTAAGCGCATTAGTCCCACTCTATGTCAGCACAAAATTAATTTGGAGCATGATGCTAAACCAGTTGTTAATCACCAACGACGGTTAAATCCTAAGATGAAAGAAGTGGTAAGAAATGAAATACTAAAGCTTCTGGAGGCAGGTATAATTTATCCTATTGCTGATAGTAGATGGGTAAGTCATGTTCATTGTGTCCCTAAGAAGGGAGGTATTACTGTTGTTCCTAATGATAAGAATGAATTGATTCCACAAAGAATTGTTAAGGTTATAGAATGGTAATTGATTTTTGCAAATTAAACAAAGCCACTAGAAAATATTATTACCCTCTACCCTTTATTGATCAAATGCTAGAAAGATTATCCAAACATAACATTTTTGCTTTCTAGATGGTTATTCTGGTTTCTCTCAAATACCTATGTCAAAAGAGGACCAAGAAAATACCACTTTTACTTGCCTTTCAGTACTTTTGCTTATAGACGTATGCCTTTTGGTTTATGCAATGCACCTGCTACCTTTCAAAGATGTATGACTGCTATGTTCTCTGATTTTTGTGAAAAGATTGTTGAGGTTTTCATGGATGATTTCTCCATTTACGGAACTTCTTTTGATGATTGCCCAAGCAACCTTGGTCGAGTTTTGCAGAGATGTGAAGAAACTAATCTTGTTTGGAATTGGGAGAAGTGCCACTTTATGGTTAATGAAGGTATTGTCTTGGGGCATAAAATTTCTGAAAGAGGTATTGAACTTGATAAAGCTAAAGTAGATGCTATCACTACAAAAAAAATACACTTCCGTGATGATACGTGTTTGTTACAGTAGGTCACGTTTTTTGTCATGCATGTACATCCATGACAAATTTACGACAGAATCAAGATAGTCATACCTGTGCTGTTGTAGAAGTGTTCCATGACATTACCAAAATTATCATCACGGAAGTGTCCACTTCCATGACGATAAATCGCGTCACGAAGTGCTTTTCGTCAAGGGTGACCGACACGTGGCATCCACCGTAACGAACGTCGTTAAGCTATCGGGTCGGGTTTTGGATCTGATAACCCGTTAACAGCCCCGACCAATGGGGATTTTCCACGTGTAAAATCATCATTGATTGGAGGAAACACGTGTCGACTCATCGTTGGGACAGATGTCATCCTCATTGGACAGAAGGCGCCTAAGATACGTCGACACGTGGCAGGCCCAACAGAGGCCCATTCCTGTGAAAAGGCCGGCCCGTTTGACTTAGTCAAACGGTGGTGGGCCGGCCCATGGAAAGCCTGTTAACGGCTTGTTCGCATATAGCCCATTTACGGCCCGCTAAGCCAAGGCCCGTTACGCCCTATCCGAATTAGGCCCAGTAGCATCATCTGGGCCATCCAATATGATTCCAGCCCGTTTTCACTTCTGGCCCATGTATGGCCCATGACGTCTTTCGGCCCATATGAGGCCCTATGTAACTCTTGGCCTATTAACGGCCTGTGGTGAAACTGGCCCGCAATGAACAGTGTATCACTTTACACCCATTAACGGCCCGTGGTGAAACTAGCCCGTAATGAACAGTATATCACTTTATACCCATTAAGGGCCCGTTATTCAGTTAGGCCGTTTCCAGCAAATGTTATCTTTCGGCCTTCTCAGAGCCCATTTATTCTTGGGCTCATTTCCAGCATTCGTTTACTTACGGTCCGTTACTGTCATTTTCTGCTTGTGGGCCAAATTCAGCCTGTGGTTACATCGGCCCGTTTGTGGTCCGTTAATACGTTGGGCCGTTTTCATAACGTCATCAAATACGGCCTATTAACGATGGCCCGTTATGGTCATACGTCCCGTATAAGGCCCATTGATGATACGGCCGTAGAAGCCCCATTGTTTCTACAGCCCGTAGAAGGCCCATTGTTTTTACGGCCCGTAGAAGGCCCATTGTTTCTATGGCCCGTAGAAGGTCTACTGTTTCTACGGCCCGTAGAAGGCCCACTATTTCTACGGCCCGTAGGAGGCCCAGTGTCACTACAGTAAATATTAGCCCATGGTTATTGTGGCCTAGTTTTAAAAAGAACTGCACTGACTACAAGCAAGCAAATAAACAAGACAACAAGGAAATAAATAAGCAAGCAACTTATGCTAGGCTATCACGGCTGTTACACATATTACATCCACTCGGCATCAAAGTTCGCCACCAGTGCAAATATAGGGAACAAAGCAGCATATCATATACACTGGTTGTCAAAGTTGGCGACCAGCGCAAATAAACGCCGCAGCAAAACAAATCCAGAACTAAAACCACTTCAGAAGATCTCAAGAAACAATATCCTGGGTACCCATAATGCTGGCAAGATGCTTAGCAAGCTTATTAACTTTCTCTTTTTTGGCGCTTAAATCCTCCAGTAACTTCACATTGCACCGAAAATATGCATCTGAATTCTCTGAGGACTTCCTCGGTCCTTGACTTCTGTCGCAGACATCCGATCGATGTCTTTCAACTTGAAGTTGAGACTCAAGAAGACGAACTGATTCAGGCAGCGAGTTCGAAGAGCTTGTGCCAGCAGTAGTGGCCAGTAACTCGAACACTACACCAAGACAGGACTTTTGGGTTCCCTCATTGTCGTCAAGATAGTTTTTATCAGCTTTCTTGGAGACCAACATGGATGTCTCACTATCTTCAACCTTATCTGCATTAGTTCCTTTACCATTGGATAACGCGGTACTGTTCTCCAATATTTTGTCCGCATTCTAAAAGAGAAACAAGAAGACACATCACATGTTTACCATGTTGTATATGAAACTCATTTTGGTAAATGAGTTCAGTAGTAAAGTGGACAGGATAACAACATGGAACAAACATATATCTATGTACCATGGTCACTTTATGGTCTATATCATTCTAGTTTTTGTTGCCAAATCAAGATAGAGACACAGTTCAAATAATATTTCTTCAAGACAAAGCAAAATAGACAGAATATAAGTGTGGGTAACTATAGAGCAATAACAACACTTGTAATGTGCATGACATGAGAACATAACTGTTTATTCAATTGAAACTGAAATCAACATAGAGCAGGTTACAACAGCAAACCAGTTAAAGAAATAGGTTTAAAACATACCTGTTGCGCCATTGGAGTTTCAATTCCATCCTTCAATTTTGAAAATAGTTGGTATGAGTAAATACAGTAATGCAAGAGCAAAGGAGTATGAACCATAGCTACAGAACCTGACCTGAGAACAAATATTCTTCTCCTTTAAGCGTTGAGAGTTGGGATTCGGAGTGGTGGTCCTCGTGCTTTGGGCACTGCAGTTCCCTTACTAACCGCTCGTGTTTGGGTGCTCTGTGGTGGAGACTGTGCTGTGTCAACTGGAACTGGGTTACTATCTGTTGGGGTTGGGGTTAGAAGGGGTGTAGCTGGTTCTCTGTCCAACTGGGTAGGGGTACAATCTGCGAGAGTCTGGGTTATGTGTGGTGGATCTGGTCCTTGGGCAAGTACAGCCGTGGTTCTATCTGCATCAACTGGTAGCACTATCTTTTCTGAAGACCGTGTTGTTACTCCCTTAGATACTGCCATCACGCTCTCCAATTCAAATGGCTGATAAACAAGAAAAGTAATTGAAAGTATAATTATTGTATGATAGACAGGTGCAATGGATAGTGGGGAATAAAAGAGGGCATGAAATAATTCATATTTATGTTGTCTAACCAAACAGGATAGCATGACACAGTTTCACGTATATGATGGCTAACTAAACAGGATAGCATGACACAATTTCACATTATGATGGCTAACTAAGAAAGATGGAAAGACATAGTTCAAAATATGAGACTATGTAAACAGGATGACATGACATAACTATATAATGTGTTTATTAAATAGGTTGGCATGCCATAATTCACATACATTCATGGATAGAATGCCATAATTCTAAATATGATGACTGTAAACACTAAACAGGATGAGATGATATAACTATATGATGTCTTTATTAAATGGGTTGCCATGCCATAATTCAGATAGATGATGTGTATGTAATATGTAAACATGATGTCATGATATAATTCAACTATATGATTTATATAGTAAGCAAGTAAGCAGATGGCAATCTATATATGATGTGAAAACTAAGCAATGCACGACAACATGCATGACATGGGTAATATAACCCTGCCAAGTTTGAGCATAGACCTCAGGGGGGAAATAGGACTGGTCATCAGTCTATGAATCCTCCTCTGAGGTGCTCTCTATAGCCACCAAGATGTCTGCTTTAGCAGGTAGCATTGTCTGCTCTGAATACCTTGTTTTCACTCCAGATACTTCCATCACCGCTTCAAATGGCTGATGCACAGGAAGAGTAGTTGAATATACAAACGGTGTCGACAAATGGAACACGTAATACAAAAAAATGATAGCATAATATAATTCACATACACGATGATTGGCTAAACAGCATGGCATTGCATAATTCACATATATAATGCCTTTGCAACAAGATAGCATTGTATAATTCACAAATATAATGTGTTGCAACAAGATGGCAATGCATAATTCACATATATGGTAATTAGACACATAACAGGTGGCATTCACACAAAGCATGTCTAAACTAATCAAATGGCATATCAATGCAAGACACCATACGCACGATATGAGCAACATAACCCTGCCAAGTTAGAGCATACACCTCGGGGATAGGACTGGTCATCTGTCTCTGAATCCTCCTCCGAGGAGCTATCCGTAACCAGCGAGATATGCGCTTCGTCGAGATAGCATAGTCTGCTCGAAGACCTTGTTTTCACTCCAGAATTTGCCATCACCGTGTCAAATGGCTGATGCACCACGAAGAGCAGTTGAATGTACTAACATTGTTGACAAATGTAATATGTAACAAAAAAAGGATGGCCTGATATAATTTACATATAAGATGACTGGCTAAGCAGGATGGCATTGCAAAATTCACATATATGATGCCTGGCTAAACAAGGTGGCATTGCATAATTCACATAAACGATGAATAAACTAAACAGATGGCATTCGCACAAAGGATGTCTAAACTAAGCAGATGACATATTTGATGTATAAAGTAAGCAATGCAAGACACCATATGCATGATATAACCAACATCAGCATGCCAAGTTAGAGCGAAGACCTCAGGGGGTAAATAGGAGTTATCTTCTCCTTCTAAATCCCCCTCAGAACAGATATCTTCCTCTCGATTACAATCCGAAATGCGTGGAGGGGGGCTGCCTTTGCACCTACCATGGAGCGACGTCTGCATGAAATTATATTGCCACGCAAGGCTCGTCTCTTTTGCTCTACATGTTCAGTTTTCATGGCTGGTAGCGGCGGGGAAGAAGATTATGTAAAACATAGTGAAATTATGTAAGGAGTGCATGCAGAAATCCAGAGTGATGGTAGCAACCTGTGGATAGACCCAAAACCAATAATAGCAGACAGATAATGGCTTCATTTAATAAATACAGATAATGGATTCTTTACTGTTTGTTTCCCACCCAACATGAAACTCATAGTAGACACCGGAGATTAACCAGATAGTAGATAGATAATATTGATAGCGGCCCCGATATGTACCCCACAACCATTTAAAAACTCAAGTTTGACCATTAGTTTGGAGCTGACTCAGAGTCTAATCGGTGAACAGGACGATAAAGTAGCATGTAATATTAAGCGATGCATAACCTAAGAAGACACGAAAGAGTGCGACCTCTCTTGCAGACCCGTGTAGTCCTCGAGGTCATCTGCTCGGTTGATGATGGTAATGCAGTTTTCATGGCTGCTAGCGGCGGGGAAGAAGATTTGACGCGGCGAAAGACAGTCCGGAGGCTGGATCCCTGCTGTGCTGGACCCTTCTGTCGTTGGAGCGGCTGAGCTGGGGTGGACGACGGCGCAGCAGGAGCGGGACAAACCACGCAAGATTTTCTTTGACAACTATCTCTAAGAGAAGTAATTTTGTAAGGGCTCGTTTGAATTGGAGGATTCCAACAATGCAGGGATAGGAAATAGACAGGAATAGGATAGAAATGCACGTGCAAAGCAGAGAATTTAAAAACACATGATTTCTGCCAATCTGGGTGTTTGATTCACAACAATTGGAAGATCACAGGATGCAAAGATGCATGGTGAGATTAAGTCAAACCACAAGAAAATGTACGGTTATAATGCTATTGTGCTACTATCTCTTAGTCTTGTGCTTCATGAATAGGAATTTGAAAAGGAGGACAAGTGAAAATTAAAATTCCTACGTTTTTTCTTTCAAGGAGACACTAAAGGAACAAATCCGTGTGCTCAGTGGACAATATATATAACATGTAGAGTAAAAAAGAGATGCAACAAGTGTACAACCTCTTTGTCGAAGCCATGTCGATCTCAGTGTGATTGGGTTGGCCGGTGAGGATGCTCCGGCTGACTTTGCTGTCGGAGGAGGGGAAGAAGATCTTAGGCGTCTGGAGATGGAGCCCGAGGTACTGCTCTGCTGTGATGGAGGGTTTCGTCGTTGGAGCAGCTCTGATGAGTTGTATGACGCCGAGGCTGAAGTATGACAAGAGAGACAACGAACAACGTTAACCTGAGTGGAATACTAATAGCATCTCCAATACATGACGTAAAATACATAACCACAAAGTGCTAGATGTAAAATACATCAGCCGCTCATCTCTGAACTTAACTGTCGAAACAGAACTTAACTGTCGAAACTGAACCTAACTGTCGAAACTGAATTTTGCTGTCGAAACTAAATTTGCTGTCGGAACTGAACGCACTAGCAAGGTGAGGCTACACGTCGGTCGACTGACTTTTTCATCTCTAGTCAGTCGATTTTGCAGCCGTTGGATACTAAATAAAGGGCCTGCGGTTCATCTTCAACCTCCACCCCCCTGAGCCGCCAGCCACCCACCTGCCGCCCTCGTCCGGTGGTGCGCCGCCCCGCCCGCCCCGAAAACACTCCCCACCGCCGGTCCGCCGCCGCCCCGGCCATCCCTCTAGGCCCCCACGTGCCGAGCTTTTTCTCCAGCGATCCCCACGCCACCGCCCCGCCAATGCCCCGCCACAGCCGGCGACCACCACCCCCATCCTGAACCCTAAGATAGATAGTGGGGTACCTCTCCGGCGAGCCCCCCTCCCCGCTGCGGCTGGTTCTTCCTTCACCCCGGCGAGCCCACCCCTTGAAAATCGACTGACCCAAAAGTCGATTCAGTCGACTGAAGTGTAGCCAAATCGGAGCAGCATCGCAAGCAAGAGCAAGAGCGAGAGCAGCAGCGCAAGCAAGAGCAATAGCAAGAGCAGACCAGGCAGGGGACCGAGAGCAAGAGCAGAGCAGCAGCGCGAGCGAGAGCTAAAGCAGCAGCAACTCCTACTGATGTGGACGTCGCCGCCGAGGGAGCGACGCCGTGGAGGAAGTGGCCGGCGATGCCGCCGTGGATGGAGTCGCGCCGTGTCGGCTCGGGACCGAGCCTCGGCAGCACCGTGAGATCGAATCAAGAAAAAATGCGGTGATTAGTGTACAACCTCTTTGGTGGCGCCGATTAGGCCGTGGCTTCATCCGAGCAAACGGTGATGATGATGCTCTTCCAGTGGTGCAGGTGAAGACGGCGGTGTGGGAATGGAGGTGGCGCGAAAGACGAGGGGAACGTCGGGGCAGCTCCTTGGAGGTGGAGGACGGGGTGGCTGAACCGGTGGGACGATGAGATCGACGACGGATCCTCATCCGGTACGGTGGATGAGGGACGTCGAGGTGTTGCTGTGAACGACGTCGTCGGGGAAGAGGCTCCGGTAGGGTGGCGGACGGAGCAAGGTGTGGGGTTTCATCGCGGGTTTTCGCGGACTCGGTGTATGAATGGGTGGGCGGATGGGATGGCAGTGGGGAACCATGGCTTAGAGACGCGCTTGTCCGAAATGTGGGGTAAGTTATGAAAGTACCCATTTGAGGAGGTTCTTTCGGTTCAGGGGTACCACAGGCATTTCGCATGTCTGGATTTCACAGGAGGTGGGATTTTTCGCGCGCGTTGTAATTTCGGAATAGCAAGGCGCGGGTTGAGATGGAGGGAGTTGTCCGAACTGTGAGACAAAGATATATCTTAAATATTTCGGGCTAACAAGGCGCGGGTTGAAATTTCCGGACAAGCCTAACGTGTACTGTACCAAATCAATGCGCACTACAAATGTCATTCAAAACTTTGAATTCATGTTATGTTCAATTAAAATATTTCGCTACGTGTATAATGCATGCAACCTACTACTCAAATGAATGTTTTAGTGCATTCCAAACGTATATACTACCGCTTCAATATGAACTAAATTTGAATAAGATGTACAGTAACGATTGTTGTGAAGTCAAAGCATTTGACTTTGTTTCTCTGTTTTAATAAGATCTACAATCATCATTATTGTCAAGTTAAACCATCGTTTGTGTATTATCTTCACAGCACACCACATGATTAGTCTCGAGTTACATATGAACTATGTGTACTATATGAACTCGAACTAGATTTTTTGAATCCACTTTATTTTGATTTCAAATCACATTACATTTCTATCTCTAGCTAGATCTTCATAATCTAAACCATGTCTCATATGTATAATGTGTTTATCACATTATGTATGGTGCCCCGCCCCCTACACCTACAAGTATTTAGAAGTGAGTTGCAAACACCACACATTACCACAAATTCAAATAAAATGTGAGAATGTTCGATATATAGTATTGTTTAGATTGCTCAATTTTTAGTTGTAAGCTGCAAACGCCGCACATTATCACAAATTCAAATAAAATGTGAGATTGTTTGATGTATAGTACGGTTTAGATTGTTCGGCATTTAGCGGTGAGTTACAAACGCCATGCATTACCACATTATGGTATAACATGTGCACATCACGTGTATCACCACTATATTCATGCATGCAATGTTTAAAACACTATGATCTCCTATTCAAATATATGAATCCGCTTTCATATCAAATTATGATCTTTGTTAGTCTCTTACACCCACACAATCCTCTAGCCTTTGTAGCTACCACTAACTTTCTCTCGTGCATGCACACGCCCTCCTCGCCCTCCTCCTCCCTCGGCATTCTATCCACCGGGCACATTCATTTTTTTCTTTAGGTCGTTCTCCCAGAGTCTCCACAACTCCTTTCCAACACACACCGATCGATAAACCTCTCCAGCGATGCCTGCCTACAGCATACACACATAGCTTCAATCTCCTCCTTTATGTGTCCTTGCCTCGTGTCTCTCATATGGTCAGACACACGTGTAAACTCTCGCCCCTCTTTTCATCGATCTCACAATCGCACACTCCTCCCCCTATCTAGCTAGTAATTGGGCCTCTCGCACCACCTCCTAGCTCCATTCCCTCTGTCTATTCATCTCGCTGGGCCTTATTTGCCTCTAACAAATGGACGTACACCGACCGATCTCTCGCTATACATATAGCCAGCTAGGTCCTTATAACTCGTTTTTACCCACACATCGATCGATCTACCTCATTAGTTGTGTTTCTCCCTTTCCTCCGACAAACAACAATTGATCTACCGATCTAGTTAGGTTTGCTTACCAAACACATGGTTCCCCTTCAACATCAATGGATGCGTCCCGACAGATCTATCACGCACAGGCACACACAGAAACACATCCCCACTCTTATGGATAACATTGCAGTTCGACCCTCAGTTTGTCTGGTAGGCCTCTCCCGACATCCCCGAGAAGCAACTCCATCACCCATCCAGCACTCTACCCCTCTCCCTCCCTCTCTCTCTCTCCTCTCTCTCTGTCCCATCATATTTCCCGTCCTTCAGTCATGTATGGATGTCGAACGATCTCCCTCAAGACATAGCTGGGTCTCTCCTTCTCAACACATATACGAGTCGTTCTACCTCTATAGTTAGGCCTCTGCCTACCCCTCCCCACCCCTCCCCCCCACACACCGATACATCAAGCGCTCTAGTCATGTCTCCCTGCCACACACAAACCTGACATGTGCCCTCTAACGTTCCGGTAGGCTAGTCGCCCTATATCTTTGACTTGCACACACACACACACACACACACACACAATTTTGATCGCTCTCTTCATCGATCTCGCACCCACCCACTTGATCCTCTCTTCGACTCTATCGATAGCTATGACCCCTCCCTCTCTTCTCGTGGATTGCCCGACCCTCTATGTATGATATGGATAGGCCTCCATTTCACACACATTGCATGCAAAATTTTGTTTGAGATGTCATCGACACATATTCCCACAAATAATTCACGAAATCACCCCCACCCCACCCCCACCCCCACCACAAAACAAAAAACACTCATGAACGCGGTTTGTATCTCTCACACACACCCACGTAGGTGGGGGACGTGCACGAAGAGAAGAGGTGCATGCACGGCGCACGTACTCCCGTCTCTTTCCAAACCACACCCGCGCGGGTACTTGACGCGTTATGTTAAATTAAAAAAAGAGGCAAACCATGTGGGGCCTACCTTAGAGGCAAGGCTCTATACACTGGAGTACTTTTGATGTGTCCCGTCAACTCGCAGAACAAGGAGAAGCTTGCTTAGTAAGCCGTCTCCCCCGCCCACGGGCGCGGTGGCTCGCAGGATGAGGTGAAGCTTGCTCCTCCCTCGCCCATGCGCACGGTGGCTCGCAGGACGAGGGGAAAAATTTACTACTCCCTCCGTTTACTCCTCGTCCCTACTACCTTGGTTATAGAGATTATATCATATTGTTTGGAATATATATGTCCTGTAGTAGATTTCAATATGAACTACTAGTACATACTCCAAACACTGATGTATATAGACGTATTTTGGAGTGTACATTCACTCATTTTGCTCCGTATGTAGTAGCACTCTCCCTCGCCCCTCGACCCTCGCCCACGTGGTGGACGTGGAGCATTTCATTCGGTCTCATATAGCCAAAACGATATATACTGCACTACCATTATTGCTCGACTTCCCGAAGAGGCGAAGAGCCAATACCAAGGTTAATATTTTGGAGATGCCAAGCACAAGGTTAGTAGGTGCCGCGTCATTTATAAATAATTTTTTTCTTCAGTGGCACGTACGCAATATGATAGGTTCATATGGAGAGAAAAGGAAACCGCTCCACTATATACATAGTCAGGACGCGCCAGCCTACACGGTTGCTTGCTGGGGTTGCTCTCTTCACACTCTCTCGCACAAAATGACTGTGGCCACATCTCTAACATCCCGGCGGATCACGTCCGCTTGGGGAAGGGGTGGATGCTTAGTGTAGATGCGGTGGTCGTCGCCGACGGCGAAAACCCACTGTCGGCACGTCCCGATCAGGGGTCCCCGCCGTTCTCTCTCGCAAAGCCGGTGAGGTTTCCTTCGTCCCTTGCTCACTGCCGTGACGTGGGCAGTTGCCGCCTCCCGCCGCCCTCCTCAAGGTTGAGCTATGTCCCTCAGGTACAACTCCCTTTACAGCCAGCTTGCACCACTGCTCCAGCTGCCCACATCACTCCCTGTGGATATTTTTCTACTTCTTTGCCCCGCACATACCTGATACCTCTACTGGCTTCTACGTACTGTATTTGTGATGAGTTTATGTCTCATCAACTAGTCCTAGTAATCTTATTCTAATCACGCTTCTTCAATTTCTTTGCCACAGGGATGCTCATCTCGATTTTGGTGAAACTGCACAAAATGACCCGATGGTCAAAAGGTTGCAACTTCATTTATTAGGAAGCTCGAACGTTGCCAGCAAATTGAAGCCTGGTCAGGGTTCACGGTTCAAGGGCTAGGGACTGCATGGATCGTTTTTTTCTTTAGCTGCCTCTGTTCCAAAATAAGTGTGAACTTTAGTAGTAGTACAACTTTGTACTAAATTTGCACAAAGTTGAGGCACTTATTTTGGAACGGAGGGAGTACATATTTGCTATGATCTGTCAATCATTGAGATGCAATAGCATGCACGTTAGTCTCCTTTGTATTTGATGAAATGTTGCAACGGGCAACCTTGGACGCAAGATACATGTAACAGGAGCTGGAAGCTTCATAGCATTGTACAAATTTATCTCGCTGATAAATTATAGTACGTACTAGTACTATACTAGTACTTCCTCTGTTCCTAAATATAAGTCTTTGTAGAGATTTCACCAGTAACCACATGCGGATGTATATAGATGCATTTTAAGTGTAGATTCATTCATTTTGTTCCGTATTTAGTTCACCTAGTGTAATCTCTACAAAGACTTATCTACTCCTTGAGCCACATCATCAAAATTGACGTAGCCGTTAGATGAAGTAAATCAGTCATAATAGCCGTCTGATCTAGACGTTGAGAGGATCCGCACTAAGCCACATGCAAGCATGCAGAAATACCGTGGCACATGCATGTGAGTGGGTTTTAAATCACATCAACATGTCTGCATGCAAGCATGCACCGGTAGCATGCATGTAAGTGAGCTTTTAAGTCCCATTAACATGTCAAAAAGAAAAATATAATCCCATTATGCAGTAGGAGTTGGTTGATCTTTTTTCCTTACGTGGGATGATCTAAATGATGATGGGAGTTTATTTAGTTTGGCTACCACATTTTTCATGCGGTTATAGATTTTTTTTAGTTCTATGAAATCAATAATTTTGCGCAGAGAGATATACCGCTGTTCCGCGGCAACGCGCGGGGACTCATCTAGTAATATTTAGGAACGAAGGGAGTACTATGTAAAGAATGATAGTGTGAGGTGGGCCATGTAATCACTGAGCCTGCGTGTTTTCACTGCTCTTGCACTCCTCTGATGTAAGAATGGAGAAAATTGTAATCTACTACTACCTCCCTTCGCTGAAAGCGTGGGACATCCAGCAGTCCTACCACCTCAATAATAAAGACCAATGAGCCGTCAAATCACATAGACCCAGCAGTAAGTTGGACGACGAAGCAACCATCACTCTTGCGCCAGTGAGAGGTCGCGTCCGCTCTTCCCGGGCATGAATGCGGCACCGATTCTTTGGAGCGGAGCTGACTGTTTCGGGCGGGAAGCACGCACAGGCGATGGAGGGGCTTTGGGTGGGCCAGGCTGGTGAGGAGCGGGCGTGGCAGCTGTCCGCATGCCCTACCGGACACGCCCGGAAACGAGAGGATGCACCGACTCTCGCGGCTAAAATCGTAAACTACACACCATATCTCTGTAGGAGTAGGTCGATCTGTCGCACTCTCTAACACACACATGCTGTTAAACACACACACGCACACGCACGCACCTTGGTCCCATTGCACCTTCTAACGTGACTTATTACACCTAGACGGAGGGACTAGTAAGTATACGAGATACGGTGGCACACTTACTTAATTCGAATACAAGTGCCCAAAATTTGTGTGCATGTTATAATAAGGATTCACTTAAAATAGTACGTGAGCGAATAGAGGGATCAATTGGACAGTGTTCCCGAGCAGTAGCGAGATGTGTGAGGTAGTAAGATACACATTGGCGCTTTTAATTTTCTTATTAATTTGTTTGTTTCACCCTCATTGGTGGGACCCAGCGTACTACATGGAGAGAGGTAAGGTGACTAAGGCTGCATTATTTGTACACCACTGTGGATAGTCTTACCACCAAAGCCACATGACACGATTATGATTGAAATCCTAATGACTCCACACACACACAAAAAACACGGCATGCTGTCACACGAATGCAGGAATGTATAAAGGTTATTTTCCTCTCGTTGAACATAACGGGAGGGTTGTGTAGCTAGTTAGCCTGTTCGCTCATCAAACTTGAGGTCTCGGGTTCGATAACTACACTTGAGCATAATTTTTGCCAGGAGGATTCTTTGACTGGTCAAAATATTTTCTAGGGTTTGCACGCTTCATACTCTCTCTCTCCAGTATATATATACACGCTAGAGCCTCAGCGCTTGTAGTTTCTCTCTTCACACTCTCTCGCCCTCCCCCGCTGGGGCCTCAGCGCTTGTAGTTGCTCTCTTCACACTCTCTCGCCCTCTCGAGATCTAAACAAGACTTCGTTGGCCTCTCTCTCCCTCACGCTGCTCAAAGAGCCGGCAGGATCCGTCTGCCGAAGGGAAGGAGGCTTAACGCTGTCGCCGTCGGCGAGGAGGGAATACACTACAGCGCCATTGTTCACTTTCCACCCAGTGATGGCTGGAGGGCCTCCGACCCTTCTTCTTCGCAGCCGCCGTCCGTCGCCCACGAACCACGCCCCAAGAACCTTAAGGTATATTTTACTTACTCCACATGCATTGCTCTAGCTGCATGTATACCATGAATCTAGGGCGTGGTTCAAAGAGGAAAGGAGTGGGGAAAGTTGTATATAGCATGAATCTAGGGGCGTGGTTCAAAGAGGAAATGAAGGGGGAAAGTTGTATAGCATGAATCTAGGATGTGATTCAAAGAGGAAAGGGATGGGGGAAAGTAGTGGGGAAAGTTGTATCGCATAAATCTAGGACGTGGTTCAAAGAGGAAAGGAAGGGGTGAAAGTACTAGTTCAAAAAGGAAAGGAAGGGACAAGGCTGTAGAGTTTGAGCAGGACTAGATTTGCTGCGCTCACATAGGGAAAGGTGGCTAAAGATAACAAAACACGGACCAACACAAATATGCTTCTTGGTTGTTTGTTCTTTGTTGCAACAGACTGTGCATGACCACAGTACATCGGTAGATGCACATGGTGCTGGTGCGTCCACTGTCCCGTGCAACTCATTAGCTGTTGTTAATCTAAGGCCATGTTTGGTTAAAAAATCCCTAGTCCCTACCTGCTTGGTTCCAGGGACTAAACATGGACTAGAGGTTATTAAATGACATGATAAAAGACCATGTTACCCCTAGTAATGAACTAATAGAAACAAGGTGCAATGCGTGGTAGGGGCAACTATTGGAAAAGTCCCAAAAATAATCCCTCGGGGTCTTCTTTCTTTAGTCCCAAATGCCCACTTTTAGTCCCGAAAAGTCCCTCCTGTTTGGTTTAGATGTGACTGACACGGAGTTTTTTTAGTCCCTACACCAAAATTTCCTTGTAAACAAACACCCTCTAATAATGCCGCTGGAAAATTGAGGTAATGCCACAGTTAAAAGCAAATTACATGTTTAACGAATTTTATTGTTAATATACTCTCTATGTTAATATTAATCAATGCCACCGTTTGAGAAATGCTACTGTCTTGCTTTCTTTCCCATTTAGATAAGGTAGATGCTTCTTTTGTTGGCTTCATGTCATCCACCATTATTGACCACTAATTGTTTCCTTTGCACCTCTGTGTAAACAGGGTTATCTACTTCACCTCGTTGCCATTGTGAACTTTTGTTGCACTTCACAAAACACTTTTGTTTTAAGAGTGTTTTGTGCAGTTCAACAAAATGTCACGCCAACAACGTTGCTTGATTGCTTGATCTTAGTGGAACTGCACAAGAGGAGATCTTACTTCCTATCCGTTAAGGCTTAATTTGGTTCAGATCTTCTTCTTGTGAGTTGTTTGAATTCGCATCATGAGAGGTCAAGATTAGCCTTCTTTCACATGATTCTGCAGTGTGCTTTCATATGTTGTGCTACTTGTACGATAATGTTGCTTGATTTTAGTGAACTGCACAAATGGAGACAAGACTTCCAATCAGATGTGCACCGTAATATCCCATTGAGGTAAGATAAGGATATTTCACAACTGCTGGCCTGTATTTTGCCACTTTCATCGTAAAATTAAGTTTAGTACTATACTTTTGCTCCCTAATTGACATGCCAAATCTTACATTGAAGGTGAAGCTTGTCATTATTGAACCAAGTGATGAAGGGAAGAACAAGCGGAAGAAAAACAAAATCAACTCCGGTCTGTAATGAAGCCTTTGGGCTGTGATGACACAAGTAATGATATAGTTTTGCATCTTAATTTATTGCTATGGCTGGAGCGAGCAATTGTTTTGCCACCGATTTGATGCCATACGTAATTATCTCTACTTGTTCAAACAGGAATCTTCTTTGAAGATACCATATATTTTAGTGGAACTGCACAAGAAGATGTTGGAAACATTAAACTAATCGAGGAGTATATAGTAAGCATGGCCACCCCGTAGATAGCAACAGATGGTTCGGAGAAGTGCTTCATCTGTATGCTCTACACAATCAGCCTCGACAAATGTTGGTACTCACCCACTGATTTCATCCATATGATTGAGCTTTGTCATCTCTATTGGTGTTGTGCTACTGTTTAGATACTGTCATGAAAAAGTGGTATTGTCCTTGAGAAGTGCTTCATCTGTGCTGTTTTAAATATTTCCTTTCCTTTTTTTCGAGCGAACAGGGATCATCTTCCTCTGAAGAAGAATATGGAGTACGTGAAGTGACTAGTTCCGATTATGCCAGGATGAAGAAGCCCTGCCTATCTTCTCATCAGAAGGAGCAGTTGAAGGATGGTTACATTACTCCCCACAAGACCAAACTAACTTCAGCTCAGAAGGACTGACAAATCTCCATTTTTTTGCTGTGATGCGCGAGTACAATGTTGTTCTAAGATTCTTTCTGGTGAGTTCCATTTTTCTGAAAGTGTGCTCTACATGGACCATGTATGTGCCTGTTGACACTGTCAATTCATAGTACAGTTTGCTTTATACTAATCACTTTTTGTATTTGTGCAAACAGGGTGCTCACTTGATTTCAACGGAACTGCACAAAATGTTCATGAATACATCGAATCATTCATTTCCACCACAAGAAAGGAGGTGCCCATAAGTTCAAGGCGTTGCAACATATAAGGGCGAAATCATACAAACTACGCGCGAATTTGGTTGATTTTGGTGGAACTGCACAAAAAGAACATCTGGTTTATTTAGCACGAGGTGCCATGTCAATGTCCGTACTGATGGCAAACCCTGCCCATTCCACAATCGTAGGCATTTGATATTTTGGAATGGGACAACCTTGTCAAATTTTGCTCATTGATTTTAGCAAGATATGCATTTGATATTTTCGAATGGGACGCCCTTTGCTGTCAGCAGCGGCGATTAATTTTTTCTTTATTTTTTAGTTGTGAAGTAAATATTGCCTCTGACATGTGAGTCGCTGAGATGCATAATCATCGATTGTTTTGAATGTTCTCTATGAAAGTGTGTTTCATTGCAATGTACAGAAACGCTAAAAAGCTGCTCAAACTCTTTGTACTCCTGCTGTTCCTTTTTACTTCGCACATTGTGAAAGTGCATACTTTTTTGTATAAAATTGGTCAAAGTAGAGATACTTTTACTGCAGACAAAACTTGTATGCAGACTAGAAAGGACCGGAGGAGTACATGTGAAACTGCTGCAAACGTGGTGATCACCACAGGAATAATGCTAGTACGTATTGTTTTGCATGTTCATCCAATGCCGATGATACAGAATTGAACTAATCGAAATAAATTCATTCATACACGGTCGGATTTCATATTAACATGCCGGATTTCATTACATTTCATACATTCTTCAACTAAAAGGTGTGTTTGTCGCATGCATCTCCTGGATGCACGAGGCGAAGTCATCCTCCTTTTGAAAAAAACTAAAAAGGTGCGCTGGAGGTATAATTAATTAACCGGCTATCCACCGTGTCGCTGAGCGAACGAAGCTTGGTGACTTAATCGCAGGTGCGATTGCGAATCGACATGTGGCCTGTTGGGCCCACGTGTCGATCGACCAACTGCACCAGCGATTAAGTAGAAGCAGCGTTCTTCTCCAGCGCAGCTCTCCGACTCCACGTCGCTGCCAAGAAACTAACCGGCCGTCAATGGTCAACCCGCCTAGCTTGGCTTCAACCGGAGGTAGCAGCGGTGGCCTTACTTGGACGCGAGCGGCGGTGACCTACCGTGTTCTACTCTTCCTCGTTTTTTGTGTGGTGCAGCCTCATTGGCAGCGGGGCGGGGCCTCGGCGGAGCCGGCGATGTCCTCTGTCTCGTTGCCGGCGGGCGGCGCCTCAGCAGAGCGGTGGAAATCCTGCCCCACGTTGATGGCAGGGTAGGGCCTCGGCTGAGCCGGCGATGTCCTCTGCCTCATTGTTGGCGGGGCGGGGCCTCGGCGGAGCCGGCGGTGTCCTCTGCCTCGTTCTTGGCGGCGCGGGGCCTCGGCGGAGCAGGGCGTCATCGACGCCAGCGGAGCGGGGACTCGCCGGAGCCGGCATTGTCCTCTGCCTCGTCCTCGGTCTCGCCAAACAGCGCCTCGCCCGCTTCATCGCCCTCTTTGCTAGCCTCTTTGTTGGCGGCCGCAGCCTCCGCCACCCGCATACGGTACCGCCAGCGCTCGAGGCGGCCCTTGCGGGTGGAGCGGTACGAGTCGAGCAGCGCCTCCTGCTCCGCCCGCTCCACGGTGATATGCTCCTCCGCCTGCAGGTGCTCCTGGAGGAGATGGTGGTTGTAGGCGGCGTCGGCCTGCGCCTCCCGGAACTGCTCCTCACGCATCGGCCTCACCCTGTCCATATATTGGCCACGGGCCTCGCCGATGGTCATGGTGCAATGCACCGGCGAGGATGGCGCGGAGGAGGGGGTTGGCGCCGGATCATCGACTACCATGTTCTCCATTAGGGCGTCGTCGTCCTCCGGCTGCTGCCGGCCAGCCGGTCGGCAGCAATGGCTGCCATCTCCTTGTGGTCCGTCGTCCGCCCGTCCCGAAGAGCGCTGGAGCGCGAGGAAGCCATGGTGGGCAGTAGTGGTGTGGATAGGAGAAAGGGAACGGATGCGGATGACTGCGGCTATGGCCGGCGCAACAGTTTATATAGCAATAGTGGGCGGGCGGAGGGATAGACGTGTGGCGCCGGAGTAGCCGCCTCGGCAACTGCGTATCATTAATGTGTGCGGCAGATGGACGGACGGAGGTCACTTGTGTCGTTTGAAGGCGAGCAATCGCCTGCACTGGAAGCGGGCGGCGGGCGCTGATTGCTTGGCGGAAGAAGCAGGGCGCGAGGAGATGACTTTACTTGGATAGGATGACAATGGGGACCCACCAGGTCCATAGCCTCACGTCGCAAGTGCCTCCTTATTATATATATATATATATATATATATATATATATATATATATATATATATATATATATATATATATATATACTATAATTTATTTTGCTTCCTCCTGGTTTCTCGACATCACGGTCCCACACCATTGTCAACCTATGTACTCTAGTCAATAAACGAGAGAATTGCACAAGAAGCGGCCGACAGCTGGGACCAAGCAGCTCGAGCAGTGTTTGTGTTTTTGAGGTGTGAGCACTGCAGATTTTTCCGATGTTTACCCCAGATATTAATTTTTTTCATCTGAACAACAACGAAAACATCACTGCAGGTATTAACTGGGCAGGCTGTGGCCCATCTAGCACAGGCCAGATATTAATTTTTTGCAAGCTGAAAATGGCTAGCCCAGCTATACTTTTTTTTAGGAATACCCATGCAAGGTCAAGTTGTTATTCACCGCCCCGCTGGGCTGCAAATCTTTCCTAGGAGGGATGCATTAGGCTTGACAAGAAAATGGGCTTTAAGAAATAATAAATGGGATGTAATTATAAAAACTGGGTAGTAAATATTAAAAATGCACCAAACAGTGATTACTTTATAAAATATTATTTTTGGAATATTGAAAATTTTAATTTCATTAATTGTTGCGAGCACAATGTTTCATTAGATTTTTACGTAATATAAAGTTATATTGAAACTGTATTTAATCTGACTAGAAATTTTGGGATAAAAATATTCTGATCCCATCAAAATGTGGGAAATTTTATTGAATTCTGTTTTGAACGGTTGGTTGAAATGGGCTGTAGTTTTAACAAACTGTAAATGGGCTGTAGTAAATTCCATTTGAATTAAAAAATGGGCTACACATTCTTACAAATCTCAAATGGGCTATAAGTTCTCTGCCACACACTTCTGGCCTTACTAAGTTGACGCATCCCCTAAAAAAACAGAGTTGATGCGTATGCAAGGCTTTGTCAACTTATAGTCAACACACGGTTCTAGCAGCAGTGGTTGTTGGATGTCCATCCAACGGATGCCGTGCTTCTTCTTCAATCTCGGATATTCTAGCTTCACCCGCCCAAAAAATGATTCCTCCCCCTGACATCTAGGGCGCACCGTTTCAGAAGTTGACCTCTGGACCTACTAAGTTGACGTACCAAGGGCTTTGTCAACTTAGTCAATAATAAACGATTCTAGCTGCAGTGACCGTACGATGTCCATCCAACGGCCGTCGTGCTTCTTCAACCTCTGGTCTTCTTGCTCCAGCCACCCAAAGCAGCGCCGGTCGTGCCGCCTGCTCCTGCCTCCCGTGGCCGGCTGTGCTGCCGCGGAGGCCTCACCGCCCCCTACTACTCCCACCGCTGGCCAGGCCATCCCTCCACTCACCCACACCCCCTGTTATTCTGCGGCGACGGCAGCGCAGCCGAACCAGTGAACCCTCGTACTCCTCTCCGCGTGTGCATCCACTGTCGCGTCTTCCCCGGCTCCGTGTCGTCCCCTTCCTAGGCCTCGCCATCGTCCACCTCCGTGGTGCTCTCGGCGCGGCGTGGTCAACGTGGTCAAGGAACGACTTCCATCAGACGTGGACTGTACGTGGAGAGGCTGACAGCGTCCACGGCAGCCGCAAGGAAGTGCCACCTTATTACGCGCAAAATAATTATTCCTCCACCTGACAGCGGGGACCCACCGGACGGACCACCGCATTTCGCGAAAAAAATGATTCGCCCCCTGACTGCTGGGACCCACGAGCTACATCTTCGCATGCAAGGAAGTGCGTCCGGAAAAAACGATTCGCCCCGACTCTGGGACCACTGGCTACATCTTCGCACGCAAGGAAGTGCGTCCGAAAAAAAAACGATTCGCCCCCCGACTGCTGGGACCCACCAGCTACACCTTCGCACGCAAGAAAGTGTGTCCGGGCAAAAAAATGATTCGCCCCCCTGACTGCTGGGACCCAGCAGCCACACCTTCGCACGCAAGGAAGTGCATCCGGGCAAAAACAAAATGATTCGCCCCCCTGACTGCTGGGACCCAGCAGCGACACCTTCGCCATGCAAGGAAGTGCGCCCAGGCAAAAAAACAAAAAACAAAATGATTCGCCCCCCTGACTGCTGGGACCCGCCAGCTACATCTTCGCAGGCAAGTAAGTGCCTGACAGTCGGGACCCACCTGGTCGAAGCGTACGTAGCGTTGTCATCCTGGTCGCGAACCTGTACGTACATACTGGTCGATGTAGAGGCGCGCACGTGTCGTAGTGGAGGCGCGCACATGTCATAGTAGAGGCACGCACGTAGCATGTACACGTACGTACAACGGCCAGGGTGCAAGAAAGAAAATCTGACCCGTATGTGTACATCTGGCGGGTCTCGACGCCTAGTCGCGCATAATCTGGCGAGGCTCGTGTTCATGGGGAGGCAACGAGAATCGTCGTGTTCATGGGGAGGCAACGGAATGCGTCGTGTTTATGGGGAGGCAACGGAATGCGTCGTGTTCAGCGGGAGGCAACGGAACGCGTGGGAGCCAACCGGCTTGGACGGAACAGGCGATGGAAACGAGGCCTGGCGTACCGCAGAACGGAGGAAATGGCCTTGTGTTCGACCAGCACGTTCGGAACAGGGTCTTGTTGATCAGGAGGGGTGTGGCGTACCGCAAAACGGAGGAAACGGAAACGGGGGTCCTTTTGATCGGGAGGGGTGTGGCGTACCGCAAAACGGAGGAAACAGATCTCCTACGGTCGAAACGGGGGTCCTGTTGATCGGGAGGGGTGTGGCGTACCGCAAAACGGAGGAAACGGACCTCCTACGGTCGAAACGGGGTCTGTTCATCGGAAGGGTGTGGCGTGCCGCAAAACGGGACTCCACGAGATACTGTTCATCTCCACCGTCGACCTCCTCCAGCCTCCACGGGCTACCTTCGACCTCCTCCAGCCTCCACGGGCTCCTGTTCAACTAGCCTCCACCGCGCGCTACTCCACCGGCTACTGTTCAACCACCCCTCCACGGGCACCCCTCCACCATCTACTGTTCATCCAGCCCTCCACACCACGGGGTCCTGTTCAACCACCCCTCCACCGTCTACTGTTCATCCAGCCCTCCACACCACGGGGTCCTGTTCATCCAGAGGCAACGCCACCGCTCACTGTTCATCCA
This sequence comes from Aegilops longissima, assembly GCA_021605205.1. Classification (NCBI taxonomy): domain Eukaryota; kingdom Viridiplantae; phylum Streptophyta; class Magnoliopsida; order Poales; family Poaceae; genus Aegilops; species Aegilops longissima. Next base: position 605,599,783 of record CM038682.1, read on the forward strand.
ACCCCCCCGCCGCCCATAACGCCATTGTTCATCAATCGATCGGCTTCAGATTAGCATCAGCAGCGAAGGAATCTCTCTATCGAGTTCGATTAACAGCCATCGATCGATCGCTCGGGTTCGATGCTAGCGTAACTGCGGTAATCGCCGGTTCGGGCGAGCCCAACGCCTCGCTTCGGGTTCGATTATAATAACGACTTCGCACACACACGTGCGTACATGTACGAGAGAAACGCGCATCGCTCGGCTCCCGACCTCCCACCGTAACCGGAAACTCCCCGAAATTTTGCTACCCCTCGCTTCTACCACGGTTTTTCCGTCATGGATGGCCAAAAGAATGTCATGCAGCTGCGTCTCCGGCCCGCCCAGGACGAAAAGCCCATTTTCTGTCATGATTTTTTATCATAGAAGTAGGAGCCCACCACATCTATGATGATACCAGGTTTTGTCACAATTATCGTCATAGAAGTGTCATATGTATGACAGAAATTTTTTTCGTTCGGCCCAAAATGTCACAGATGTGTCTTTTTTTTGTAGTGTATTGAAAAGATGTCGTGTCCTAAAGATATCAAAGGTATAAGAAGTTCCCTTGGTGATGCTGGTTTCTATAGGAGGTTTATTAAAGACTTCTCTAAATTTTCTAGGCCTCTCACTAATCTCTTGCAAAAATATGTTTCTTTTGTTTTTGTTGATGATTGTGTAGAAGCATTTGAAATACTTAAGAAAGCCTTGATTTCTGCACCTATTATTCAGCCACCTGATTGGAATTTACCCTTTGAAATTATGTGTGATGCTAGTGATTATGCTGTTGGTGCTGTTCTAGGGCAAAGAGTTGATAAGAAATTAAATTTTATTCATTATGCTAGTAAAACTCTAGACAGTGCCCAGAGAAATTATGCTACTACTGAAAAGGAATTCTTAGCAATTGTTTTTTCTTGCGATAAGTTCAGATCTTATATTGTTGATTCCAAAGTAACTATTCACACTGATCATGCTGCTATTAAATATCTTATGGAAAAGAAAGATGCTAAACCTAGGCTCATTAGATGGGTTCTCTTGTTACAAGAATTTGATTTGCATATTATTGATAGAAAGGGAGCTAAGAACCCCGCTGCAGACAACTTGTCTAGGTTAGAAAATGTTCTTGATGACCCACTTCCTATTGATGATAGCTTTCTGATGAGCAATTAGCTGTCATAAATGCTTCTCGTAATACTTCATGGTATACTGATTATGCTAATTACATTGTTGCTAAATTTATACCACCTAGTTTCACATACCAGCAAAAGAAAAAGTTTTTCTATGATTTAAGACATTACTTTTGGGATGACCCACACCTTTTATAAAGGAGTAGATGGTGTTATTAGACGTTGTGTACCTGAGCATGAACATGAACAAATCCTACGCAAGTGCCACTCCAAGGATTACGGAGGACACGATGCTGGAGATAGAACTGCACATATGGTATTGCAATCTGGTTTTGATTGGCCTACTCTCTTCAAAGATGCTCGTGAGTATGTCTTGTCTTGTGATGAATGCCAGAGAATTGGCAATATTAGTAGACGTTAGGAAATGCCTATGAATTATTCACTTATTATTGAACCATTTGATGTTTGGGGCTTTGATTATATGGGACCTTTTTCTTCCTCTAATGGGTATACACATACTTTAGTTGCTGTTGATGATGTTACTAAGTGGGTAGAAGCTATTCCAACTAGTAGTGCTGATCATAACACTTCTATTAAGATGCTTAAAGAAGTTATTTTTCCGAGGTTTGGAGTCCCTAGATATTTAATGACTGATGGTGGTTCACATTTTATTCATGGTGCTTTCCGTAAAATGCTTGCTAAATATGTTGTCAACCATAGAATTGCATCTCCATATGATCCTCAGTTTAGTGGTCAAGTAGAATTGAGCAATAGAGAAATTAAATTGATTTTGCAAAAGACCGTTAATAGATCTAGAAAGAATTGGTCTAAGAAACTTGATGATGCATTATGGTCTTATAGAACTGCGTATAAAAACCCTATGGTTATATCTCCGTGTAAAATGTTTTATGGAAAAGCATGTCACTTACCTCTCGAACTAGAACATAAGGCATATTGGGAAATCAAAGAGCTCAAGTACGATTTCAAACTTGCCGGTGAGAAGAGGTTATTTGACATTAGCTCACTTGGTGAATGGAGAACCCAAGCCTATGAGAATGCCAAGTTGAATAAAGAAAAAGTTAAAAGATGGCATGACAAAATGATACAAAAGCATGAGTTTAATGTAGGTATTCCTGTTTTGCTATACAACTCCTGTTTAAGATTTTTTGCAGGAAAACTTCTCTCTAAATGGGAAGGTCCTTACATTATCGAGGAGGTCTATCATTCCGGTGCCATCAAAATCAACAACGCCGAAGGCTCAAATCCGAAGGTGGTAAACGGTGAAAGGATCAAACAATATATCTCAGGTACTCCCATAAATGTTGAGACCAATATAATTGACACCATAACACCGGAGTACATAAGGGACACTTTCCAGAACATTTCAGACTCTGAAAAGGAATATGTATGTGGTACGCTAAGTGCTACCTCTTGAGCACTGCGTTGGTTTTCCCTTGAAGAGGAAATGGTGATGCAGCAAAGTAGCGCAAGTATTTCCCTCAGTTTTTGAGAACCAAGGTATCAATCCTGTAGGAGGCTACGCGCGAGTCCCTCTTACCTACACAATACAAATAAATCTTCGCAACCAACGCGATAAGGGGTTGTCAATCCCTTCACGGTCACTTACGAGAGTGAGATCTGATAGATATGATAGGATAATATTTTTGGTATTTTTGTGATAAAGATGCAAAGTAAAATAAAAGCAAAGTAAAAAAGCAAAGGAAATAACTAAGTGTTGGAAGATTAATATGATGAAGATAGACACAGGGGCCATAGGTTTCACTCATGGCTTCTCTCAAGAGCATAAGTATTTTATGGTGGGTGAGCAATTCTTGTTGAGCAATTGATGAATTGAGCATAGTTATGAGAATATCTAGGTATGATCATGTATATAGGCATCACGTCCGAGACAAGTAGACCGACTCTGCTGCATCTACTACTATTACTCCACTCATCGACCGCTATCCAGCATGCATCTAGAGTATTAAGTTCATGAAAACAGAGTAACGCCTTAAGCAAGATGACATGATGTAGAGGGATAAATTCATGAAATATGATAAAAACCCCATCTTGTTATCCTGGGTGGCAACAATACAATACGTACCTTGCTGCCCCTACTTTCACTGGGAAAGGAAACCGCAAGATTGAACTGTAACATCCCAAATTTTCAATTTGGAATGTTATACATTAAGTCATCATGCATATCATATTTTCATGCATTTTCTCGATCCTAGAAAATTTCACGCAACTCAAGGACCCTCGGAGAGAGTTGGAGATTTCATTATTTTCATATTTGAGATTTCTCAAATTTTGAAAATATAGGATCATTGTATTTATTTAATTATCTTCATAAGTTTTCCTATAAAAAAATTAAGAGAGGGAATAATATGACTTTCCCAACATTTAGGAAAAATGAAGATTTAATAAATAAATCAATTTTGGTTTTTGAAAGTTTATTTGCTTTAGGGAAAAAATGAGTATTTTAAAAATATGCATTTTTGCCCGTTTTAAAGTTCATTTTGTTCGACTCATTTTTAGGAGTCGGAGAAAATTAATTTTATTTAATTTGGAGTTCGTTTGATTTTATTTTAAATTCGTTTCGTTTTTGTTTAAAAAAAGGCGCCGCCTAGCCGCCCAGCCCAGCCAACCGCCCAACCGCCCCTCCCCTCAAGACGCTCCCGCTGGAGGAGACCGCCGCCGCCGCCGAAGTCCGGCTCGGCTCGCCGGACCCGCCGCCGTGCCCCCTTCCCCAAGGCACTGGACCCCCCCTATTTATACCGCCGCCCCCCCTCTCTCTCACCCCAGCGCCGCCGCCGCCCCCAACCCGAGCCCGCCGCCACGCCGATAGGCCGCCGCCGCCTGCCGTCGCCAGCGCCGCCCATCGCCACCCGCCGACCCGCCGCCACCCACCGCCCGTCGCCCGACCCGCGGAGCCGGAGCCCGCCGGCGACTCGACGGAGGTAGCCACCACCCGCGCCACCCCGGTCCGGTTTTTGTTTCAAAAACCGATTCGGTTTTTTTTTCGTTGATCGGTTTTTTAAAAAAAACCTAGATTGGTTTATTTTTTTTCGGTTTTATTAATTAGTGAACGTTCACCGACCCGTTCGATTTAATGAACGTGTTCGTCGGTTAGTTACTGTTAACGAACGTCCATCGTTTTAACCGTTCGTCGTTTTTTCTTTTAATCGGATTTAATCCGTTATTTTCCGAATTCGATTTCCGATTCAATTTTCAAATCAGTTTATTTTCTCGCTCGTTTATCGGAATCAGGTGATTCAAGCGCCTGGAGTTTCGTTACGAAACTGCCGTTCCGACTAACCTACTTAAACAAAGTTTTGCTACTGTAGAATTTTACCAAGTTTTAAATTGCTAAAACCGAGTCGTTCTCTCTCGACTTTCGACTTTCGAGGCTTTTTTTGATTCGATTCTTTTTGCAACCAGGGTTCTTAAGTTGAACTCTCTGGTTAGCTCTTTTATTCGAGATTTCCCTGTGCATTAGATGAGTACTTATTGTATGCTTGTTGTTTGTCTGCGTTAGATCACCCGGAGTGCGCCGCTTGTTACTTCGAATCCCTAGGTCTCGCGGATCATCAGCAAGGCAAGTAACACTTGATCATACCTTTTCTACTACCCAGTTTTATGCATTAGCCTTATTCCTCAAACACTTGCATGTTTAGGATCAACTTAAATTGTGGGATGTGAAGTAGATTGAGGTAGTACCTATTACCTGTTTTACTTATGAAACCTTGGGAGTTACTTCTACGTTTGCTTATTATGCCATGTTATGCTAGTAGACGTGGATTGGGTGAGTGAATATCCATGACAGATGTGAGATTGTTAATTAATGGTTTATCTAAGGTGGCAACCTAAACACACATCTGGGTGGATTGAGGCACCTGGTTTCTATCAGACTTGCTGTATTTCTTCGGACCGCCACCTGTGCTCTAAGGGATCATAAGATTATTCAAACTAGAAACTTCCGTGTGCAGCCACAAGCCAATTATGGGCTCTGGCATAGTTGAGTAAGTTGTGCGAACTCTTACGGGTAGGCTAGCTGATGTAGGGGATGTAGGTTGGTACGGTCTACCCACATGTAAGGTGCTAGTGCTTCTGAAAGACCGTGTCTCGGTCATCCGTTTCTCAAACACCATGTAGTGTGAGAACCAAGCGGAGGCGATCGAGTCTTGTGGGGAAAAGTGCGCAAACCTCTGCAGAGTGTATAAACTAATCATGATTAGCCATGTCCCCGGTTATGGACGACTTGAGTATCTAGTACTTGAATATCATGTGAATCTCAACATGTTACTTCTAATAAATGTTATTGGGTTTTGATGAGTACTTTTTAATCGGGATTGAGGATGCTGTCAACCATTCTCAATGTTTAACAACCACCATGATAGTTAAACAAAATTATTCCTTTGTTGTAGGAAAAAATTGGCTTTATGCAAAAATGTAACCGTAGAGCTTTACCACCAGCCATATATGCATGTAGTATAGGCTTATTCCTTCATTGCTCTTTATGTGTTACATTGCCAGCATATTCCATGTGCTGACCCGTTTTCGGGCTGCAACTTTCATGTTGCGACTTTTCGAATTTACAGTAAGGTGTTAGGTCGTGGTTCTATACTCAGTGATGCCGTTGGAGTTGATGGACTCACTTATCTTCCAAGCCTTCCGCTGTTATTATTAGATGGCCTTAAGCCATATTATTGTAATAAGTTCCCTTGTGGACAACATTGTAATAAGTGTGTGATTGCTACTCGCTATAAATCCTTCTAAATCTTGTGTGGTGTCAAGATTATCGCTCGGGGATGACACCGAGCACGAGACTTGATCCATTGGGTCCGGTCGCTCTGAGATGGTATCGAGCACCACCGATCGTAGGACACGGACACTAAGTTAAAGCCATAGATCACTACTCTCTTCTCATTTCTAACTCCTAATCTTTTCTACTCTTTAGGATGGAGGACGCGAAGATCAAGTACGCCCAACCAGATGAAGGCACACCTTTTGGATTTCACTTAAAGGAAGTCACCAAGTACTGAACATTGGACTACCCAGTTTCACGGAACTTTCAACGCCACTCTGCTCAAGAGGAGCTGGAAGATTCAAGCTCACGTTCGGGAAGGACATTCGCCCCAATCACCAAGCCTATATATAGTGTTTTCAGTGCACCAACTTGGAGTCTGGGAAAGAGCATGGCAGCTCATATCACCATGGGACGCATTGGAGAAGTTTATCCAGAAGACCTCAAGGACACTATCTACCAGATTTGCAGACGCCGAGATGAACAATGGAACATAGTCAACACCAAGAAGGATAGATCCATTGCAGCTTTCATCCAGGAGTTAAACCAGCACATTCGACGCTAGGAGAACCAGATGTGCAATGACATGTTGGAGTTGCAGAATGCAAAGGGAAGGATCATCGAACTTGAAGAGGAATTAAAGACTACACGCAAGGACTACATGGACGAGATCGTAGCTCTAGCAAGACACAATAACGATCTTAAGTATGAGATTGAAGAACTCAAGAAGAAGTTGGCGCTCAGGAATGAAGACAAACACGTCGGCTGTCCAAGCGACTACATCATCATCGACGACACCGATTCGGATCCAAGTGAACCCGACTTTGAAGACGAAGCTGGAGCAGACATCATGGAGTCTTCCACCGGTTCAAATTAGTAGAAGTCCCCCACATATTAGTAGTATTACCTCCATGTAAACATTATAGTACACACACTTTTGCGATAGTTAGATCGTTGTAAGCCCTTTGTTTGATTGAATGAAGTGATTTTGTGTGCATTTGCTCATGTGCATTTGGGTAGTGATTCCCCTTAGACCTCATTCTATTCTTAATTTCTCGTCTTTTCTAAACCCATCGATGCCTCCGAGACGCGACCCGGGTTTGTTTTCCGCCAGAGATCACCCAATTGATTCAGCAGCGAGAACACCTGATTCAAACATTGGTGCAGAACCAGGGCAACAACAACAACAACAACCCACCACCACCACCACCCGCGGATCACTTGACTCGTTTCCTTAGGCTGAATCCGCCGGTGTATTCCAGTAGCACCGAGCCGATTGTAGCAGATGATTGGCTCCGCAAGATAGGAAGGGAGTTGACCACTGCAGGATGCACAGATGGAGAAAGAGTGAAGTTTGCTGCACACCAGCTTGAAGGACCCGCAGCAGCATGGTGGGAGAATTTTACAGCCACTTACCCCGTAGACACTGTCACATGGGATCAGTTTCAGCAAGCTTTTCGCACTGCCCATGTTTCAGCAGGAGCCATGGCCATGAAGAAGCGTGAGTTTCACAACTTACGCCAAGGAGGAAGGACTGTTGGCGAGATGTGGATGATTTTAGTAAGTTAGCACGTTATGCCCCGATGACGTTGCTACTGATCTGACTAAGCGGAGAAGTTTCGAAGGACTGAACGATGAGTTCACATGCCGTTGATGGTAGCAAGTTTCAACAACTACCGGAGTTGGTAGACCGAGCCCTCATGATTGAAGGAAAGCAGCAGAAAATTGAGAACTGCAAGCGGAAGTATGGACAGGAAAGTATAACTCGGAGCTCAGCAGAAGCCTCGTTATACCCCTAAATCAGGAATTCAGTTTCAGCATACCCATGGATGAGGTAATTCGCACAACCATAATGGCACTAAGAATGGGAACGGGAATGGAGGAAGCAATGGATAGAATCGCACCAACCCGTCAACACCATCCAAGGTAGACCTGAGTCACATCACTTGTTTTAAGTGCAGCAAGACTGGGCATTATGCAAATGACTGTCCAGAAGGCCAGAATGGAAATGGCAATGGAAGCTCTGGAAAGAAGCCCAACCCTTTCAACAGGGGACAGGTGAACCACATTGATGTGGAGGAGGTTGAAGATCAGCCCGATGCAGTAATCGGTAAGTTTTTGGTTAAGTCATTTACTGCAGTTTTTCTTTTCGATACTGGTGCATCGCACTCATATATATCAAGGGGATTTGTGGATAAGTACAAATTGCCAACCCAAGCCCTTAGGTCACCCATGCTAGTAACCTCACCCGGAGCAGAATACATGGCTAGTAAATGGTGTGATCGACTACCATTAAGGATTGGACACTATGTTTTCCCCTCAGACTTAATAGTTCTGGAATCCCAAGGATTGGATGTGATATTAGGCATGGATTGGTTATCAAAGTATGGAGGGAACATAGATTGCACCACTAAGTCAATTTTGCTCACCACCCCAGAAGGAAGAAGGATCAAGTATGTATCACGACACGAGCCGAGGAGAACGCAAGTAAATTGCTTATCAGGAGTGGTGCAGGAAGAAGTACCAGTGGTGAAAGATTATCCTGATGTATTTCCGGAAGAGTTGCCAGGAATGCCACCGGATAGAGACATTGAGTTTTTGATTGAGCTGTTACTAGGAACAGGCCCGATATCGAAGCGACCGTACAGGATGCCCGCACAGGAATTGGCGGAAATCAAGAAGCAGATTAAGGAACTATTGGATAAAGGTTTTATTCGCCCAAGTTCTTCACCTTGGGGATCACCCGTATTGTTAGTGGAGAAGAAAGATGGATCGTTAAGAATGGTTGTTGATTATCGTGGATTGAATGAAGTAACAATCAAGAACAAGTAACCACTACCTATGATAAATGATTTGTTTGATCGTTTGCAAGGAGCTAAAGTGTTTTCCAAGATCGATTCTGATCGTGGTACCATCGATTGAAGATTCGGGAGCAGGATATACCCAAGACAGCGTTTACCACGAGATATGGACTGTATGAGTATACCGTTATGTCATTTGGACTGACTAACGCACCTACCTATTTCATGAACCTGATGAACAAAGTGTTTATGGAGTTTTTGGATAAGTTCGTCGTGGTGTTCATTGATGACATTTTGATTTTCTCAAGAATGAAGAGGAACACAAGGAACATTTGCGATTGGTTATGGAGAAACTGAGGGAACACCAGTTGTATGCCAAGTTCAGCAAATGTGAGTTTTGGCTAAAGGAAGTTGGATTTCTTGGACATGTTATATCCGGAGAAGGAATAGCAGTTGACCCCACAAAGGTTGAGACCATAACCAAATGGGAAGCACCAACGACAGTTGGAGAGATTCGGAGTTTCCTTGGACTCGCAGGATACTACCGAAGATTCATTGAGAATTTCTCAAGGATTGCAAAGCCTATGACAGAATTGTTGAAGAAGGATAACAAATTCATATGGACTGAGGACTGCGAGGCAAGTTTTCAGGAGTTGAAGAAAAGATTGGTTACCCCACCAGTTTTAATATTGCCGGATCAGACCAAGGATTATGAGGTGTATTGCGACGCTTCACGTCGAGGACTTGGAGCAGTGCTTATGCAGGAAGGAAGAGTTGTTTCGTATGCTTCACGACAACTTAAGCCTCATGAGTTGAATTATGCCACACATGATTTGGAGTTAGCAGCCGTTGGGCATGCATTGAAGACATGGAGACATTTTCTCATAGGAAATCATTGTGAAGTGTACACGGATCACAAGAGTTTGAAGTACATCTTCACACAGAAGGAATTAAATCTCAGACAGAGGAGATGGTTAGAGCTTATCAAGGATTATGATATGAGATTGCATTATCACCCCGGAAAGGCTAACGTTGTAGCAGACGCATTGAGTCGTAAGAGCCACGTCAATACCCTAATGATGGGAGGAATACCCAATGAGTTAGCCGAGGACCTTCGAGAGCTATGTTTGGAAATAGTTCCGAGAGGCTATGTAGCAGCATTGGAGATTCAGTCTACACTGATGGGCAAAATCAGAGAAGCCCAAATGGCAGATAAGGAAGTTGCCTCTATAAAGGAGAAAATGAGCAAAGGAAAAGCTAATGGATTTCGTGACGATGAGCACGATACCCTATGGTTTGAAGACCGTGTTTATGTACCCAATAACCCAGAGATTAGGAAGTTGATTTTGCAAGAAGCCCATGATTCACCCTATTCGATTCACCCAGGAAATACCAAGATGTATCTGGATTTGAAAAATACTTTCTGGTGGACCGGAATGAAGAAGGATATTGCGGAATATGTAGCAGTTTGCGATGTATGTCAGAGAGTGAAGGCAGAACATCAGAAGCCAGCAGGATTGTTACAACCATTGCCGATACCCGAATGGAAGTGGGATAAACTAGGCATGGATTTTATCACAGGTTTGCCAAAGACTCGTTCAGGATATGACTCGATTTGGGTTATAGTCGATCGCTTAACAAAGGTAGCTCATTTCATTCCAGTCAAGACTACCTATAGCAGTGCTAAGTTGGCAAAGATATACATGACCAGAATTGTGTGTTTACACGGAGTTCCGAGGAGCATCGTATCGGATAGAGGAACCCAATTTACCTCAAAATTTTTGAACCAGTTGCACGAAACATTGGGAACCAGACTGGAATTCAGTACAGCTTTCCACCCACAGACCGATGGACAGACTGAGAGAGTCAATCAGATTTTGGAGGATATGCTGAGAGCTTGTGCACTAGATTATGGATCCAGTTGGGATGATAATTTGCCATATGCAGAATTTTCTTATAACAACAGTTACCAAACCAGCTTGAAGATGGCACCTTTCGAGGCTTTGTATGGAAGGAGATGCAGGACACCGTTGTCATGGGACGAAACTGGAGATCGTCAGTTGTTTGGACCAGATTTGATTAAGGAGTCTGAGCAGAAGGTTAAGTTGATTCGAGATAGGCTCAAGGTAGCCCAGTCCAGACAGAAGAGCTATGCAGATTCAAAACGCAAGGCGATTGAATACGAAGTTGGAGACAGAGTATATCTTAGAGTATCCCCGCTTCGAGGAGTTAAGCGTTTTGGAGTTAAAGGAAAATTAGCACCACGTTTCGTTGGACCGTATAAGATTTTGCAACGCATGGGAGAAGTTGCTTATAAGCTAGAATTGCCAGAGGGACTGTCAGGAGTTCATGATGTATTCCACATTTCTCAGCTGAAGAAATGTCATTCCGAGATGACAGAGATACCGCTAAGAGATACAGTGCCACTGGAAGCAATTCAGTTGAAGGATGATTTAACATATGAGGAAAAACCAGTCAAGATTCTCGATTATGCCAGCAGAGTTACTCGCAGCAAGGTTATCAAGTTTTGCAAGGTTCAGTGGAGCCACCACACTGAAGAAGAAGCCACTTGGGAAAGAGAGGAAGTTTTGCTCAAGGACCACCCTCACCTATTTTCTAGCCAACCCGAATCTCGAGGGCGAGATTCATCTTAAGGGGGGTAGGTTTGTAACATCCCAAATTTTCAATTTGGAATGTTATACATTCAGTCATCATGCATATCATATTTTCATGCATTTTCTCGATCCTAGAAAATTTCACGCAACTCAAGGACCCTCGGAGAGAGTTGGAGATTTCATTATTTTCATATTTGAGATTTCTCAAATTTTGAAAATATAGGATCATTGTATTTATTTAATTATCTTCATAAGTTTTCCTATAAAAAATTAAGAGAGGGAATAATATGACTTTCCCAACATTTAGGAAAAATGAAGATTTAATAAATAAATCAATTTTGGTTTTTGAAAGTTTATTTGCTTTAGGGAAAAATGAGTATTTTAAAATATGCATTTTTGCCCGTTTTAAAGTTCATTTTGTTCGACTCATTTTAGGAGTCGGAGAAAATTAATTTTATTTAATTTGGAGTTCGTTTGATTTTATTTTAAATTCGTTTCGTTTTGTTTAAAAAAAAGACGCCGCGCCCAGCCGGCCCAGCCATTAACCAACCGCCCAGCCGCCCCTCCCCTCGACGCTCCTGCGGAGGAGACCACGCCGCCGCCCGCCGAAGTCCGGCTCGGCTCGCGGGACCCGCCCGCCGTGCCCCCCCTTCCCCAAGGCACCGGACCCCCCCTCCTATTTATACTTTCGACTTTCGAGGCTTTGTTTGATTCGATTCTTTTTGCAACCAGGGTTCTTAAGTTGAACTCTCTGGTTAGCTCTTTTATTCGAGATTTCCCTGTGCATTAGATGAGTGCTTATTGTATGCTTGTTGTTTGTCTGTGTTAGATCAACCGGAGTGCGCCGCTTGTTACTTCGAATCCCTAGGTCTCGCGGATCATCAGCAAGGCAAGTAACACTTGATCATACCTTTTCTACTACCCAGTTTTATGCATTAGCCTTATTCCTCAAACACTTGCATGTTTAGGATCAACTTAAATTGTGGGATGGGAAGTAGATTGAGGTAGTACCTATTACCTGTTTTACTTATGAAACCTTGGGAGTTACTTATACGTTTGCTTATTATGCCATGTTATGCTAGTAGACGTGGATTGGGTGAGTGAATATCCATGACAGATGTGAGATTGTTAATTAATGGTTTATCTAAGGTGGCAACCTAAACACACATCTGGGTGGATTGAGGCACTGGTTTCTATCAGACTTGCCTGTATTTCTTCGGACCGCCACCTGTGCTCTAAGGGATCATAAGATTATTCAAACTAGAAACTTCCGTGTGAAGCCACAAGCCAATTATGGGCTCTGGCATAGTTGAGTAAGTTGTACGAACTCTTACGGGTAGGCTAGCTGATGTAGGGGATGTAGGTTGGTACGGTCTACCCACATGTAAGGTGCTAGTGCTTCTGAAAGACTGTGTCTCGGTCATCCGTTTCTCAAACACCATGTAGTGCGAGAACCAAGCGGAGGCGATCAAGTCTTGTGGGGAAAAGTGCGCAAACCTCTGCAGAGTGTATAAACTAATCATGATTAGCCGTGTCCCCGGTTATGGACGACTTGAGTATCTAGTACTTGAATATCATGTGAATCTCAACATGTTACTTCTAATAAATGTTATTGGGTTTTGATGAGTACTTTTTAATCGGGATTGAGGATGCTGTCAACCATTCTCAATGTTTAACAACCACCATGATAGTTAAACAAAATTATTCCTTTGTTGTAGGGAAAGATTGGCTTTATGCAAAAATGTAACCGTAGAGCTTTACCACCAGCCATATATGCATGTAGTATAGGCTTATTCCTTCATTGCGCTTTATGTGTTACATTGCCAGCATATTCCATGTGCTGAACCGTTTTCGGGCTGCAACTTTCATGTTGCAGACTTTTCAGACGACGAGTAAGGTGTTAGGTCGTGGTTCTATACTCAGTGATGCCGTTGGAGTTGATGGACTCACTTATCTTCCAAGCCTTCCGCTGTTATTATTAGATGGCCTTATGCCATATTATTGTAATAAGTTCCCTTGTGGACAACGTTGTAATAAGTGTGTGATTGCTACTCTGCTATAAATCCTTCGAAGTACTGTGTGGTGTCAGCATTACTGATTCAGGGATGACACTGAGCACAGAGACTTGATCCATTCGGGTCCGGTCGCTACATGAACCCAAAGCTAAGCACTTCTCCTATTGCAAGAAAGGTCAATCTAGTAGGCCAAGCCAAACTGATAATTCGAAGATACTTGCAAAGATAACCAATCATACATAAAAGAATTCAGAGAAGATCCAAATATTGTTCATAGATAATCTTGATCATAAACCCACAATTCATCGGTCTCAACAAACACACCGCAAAAAGAAGATTACATCGAATAGATCTCCACAAGAGAGGGGGAGAACATTGTATCGAGATCCGGAAAGAGAGAAGAAGCCATCTAGCTACTAACTATGGACCCGAAGGTCTGAAGTAAACTACTCACATTTCATTGGAGAGGCTATGGTGTTGATGTAGAAGCCCTCCATGATGGATGCCCCCTCCGGCAGAGCTCCGGAATAGGCCCCAAGATGGGATCTCGTGGATACAGAAGGTTGCGGCGGTGGAATTAGGTTTTTGGCTCCGTGTCTGATAATTTGGGGGTACGTAGGTATATATAGGAGGAAGGAGTACGTCGGTGGAGCAACAGGGGGCCCACGAGAGTGGAGGGCGCGCCCTGGGGGGGGTGGGTGCGCCCCCTACCTCGTGGCTTCCTCTTTTGTTTCTTGAGGGTCCAAGTCTCCCGGATCATAATCTTCCCAAAAATCACGTTCCCGATGGTTTCATTCCGTTTGGACTCCGTTTAATATTCCTTTTCTGCGAAACTCTGAAATAGGCAAAAGAACAGCAATTCTGGGCTGGGCCTCCGATTAATAGGTTAGTCCCAAAAATAATATAAAAGTGAATAATAAAGCCCAATAATGTCCAAAACAGTAGATAATATAGCATGGAGCAATCAAAAATTATAGATACGTTGGAGACGTATCAGTAAGTAAACCGACTCCAAAACGTTTCCAATCATAATTTTTCTCCGTTTTGGAATATTTAAAAAATTAGGAAAATTAAAAGTAGTCCGAAAGTTGCACGAGGAGACCACAAGGGTGGAGGGAGCGCCCCCTGCTTTATGGCCACCTCGTATGCCCTCCGGACTCTGTTTTCTTGCACAATACTTCTTTTGGTCGGTAAAAATTCATTATATAATGTCCCGAAGGTTTTGACCACAGTACCACAACGGAATCTTCTGTTTTTGTTTCGAGCTGTTTTTCTGATAGATCTAGATCACCATGACGTCTCCAAGCGCCCCCAAGGACAAGTTGTTCGAGAAGGTCATCAACCCATACCTTGCGGAGGTGCCGCGACACCCTCAAGCCATTGAGATGCGTGAGGTGGTGCTGCACATCCGCGATGTTGAGGGGCCGAAGAAGACCGGAAGCATGGAGACAAGACCCGAAGCAATGGAGTAGCAAGTTTTCAAGTGCCAAGGGATGGTGGAACATGGACTCAACGCCAATCACATGATGATCGCGGAGTTCACCAACAATCACAAGCTGGATGCCAAGAACATTGAGGAGGCCATCTTCAAGCTTCATGGGAAAATCGAACATCTCCAAGCCCAGATCTATGACCTGCAAAACCAAAACTATGAGTATGAATACAAATTTAAGAGGATGAGTTTGGCTGCAGATTTGAGGATCCCGGAGACTCATTCATCTTTCTATGATGGTGATCCTATGCCTTGGAAGATGGATGACAAGCCTACTTCATCAACAACTCCATCATCACCACTTCCAAAGAAAGAGACATAAACACATGGGTATGGGCACTCCCCTTGGCAACTGCCAAGCTTGGGGGAGGTGCCCCGGTATCGTATCACCATCACACCTTTACCTTTATCTTTTTTCTTAGTTTGATCCTTTTGGTTATATCTTGATCTAGTAGAATAAAGTTTTAGCATGATCTAGCTTTGAGTTTTTTTTGATCCCTATCTATGTAATCGGGTCCATGAGTTATATATAATAAAGAGTAGTTTTGAGTTGAGGGCTTTGCTTTCTTGCTATGATCTTGAGGGAATTAAATAAAAAGAAAGAAAGAAATAAAAAGATCATATATTGATCTTATGGAGAGTAATGACTTCACATAGAAAGAGTATGATGAATAAAATTTGTTGAGAGTTGACAAACATAGTTTTGGTCATTGTCGCAATTAATAGGAAGTAATAAAGAAAGAGAGGCTTCACATATAAATAGACTATCTTGGACATCTTTTGTAATTGTGAGCACTCATCAAAATATGACATGCTAAAAGGTTGATCTTGGACATGGAAGACAACATAATGGGTTATGCTTTCTTATATCCGAATAGAAGTTATATTTTCATGGATCCTCCAACATGTTGAGCTTGCTTTTCCCACTCATGCTAGCCAAATTCTTTGCACCAAGTAGAGATACTACTTGTGCTTCCAAACATCCCTTAAACCAGTTTTTCCATGAGAGTCCACCATACCTACCTATGGATTGAGTAAGATCCTTCAACTAAGTTGTCATCGGTGCAAGCAATAAAAATTGCTCTCTAAATATGTATGATCTATTAGTGTGAAGAAAATAAGCTTTATACGAACTTGTGATATGGAAGAAATAAAAGCGACGGACTACATAATAAAGTTCTTTATCACAAGCGGCAATATAAAGTGACGTTCTTTTGCATTAAGATTTTGTGCATCCAACCATAAAAGCGCATGACAACCTATGCTTCCCTCTGCAAAGGGCCTATCTTTTACTTTTATCTTCTACCGTTATACAAGAGTCATGGTGATCTTCACCTTTCCTTTTTACACTTTTTCTTTTGGCAAGAACTATGTGTTGGAGAGATTAGGATATATATATATATATATATATATATATATATATATATATATATATCCACTAGGATATAAGTTATCATAAAGTATTATTGTTGACATTACCCTTGAGGTAAAAGGTTGGGAGGCGAAACTATAAGCCCCTATCTTTCTCTGTGTCTGATTGAAGCTTTGAACCCATAAGTATCGCATGAGTGTTAGCAATTGTGAAAGATTAAATGATAGTTGAGTATGTGGACTTGCTAAAAAGCTCTTGAATTGACTCTTTCCGATGCTATGATAAATTGCAATTGCTTCAATGACTGAGATCATAGTTTGATTAGTTTTCAATAAAGTTTCTGATTCATGCTTTACCTTGTGAATCAATTGTTACTTTAGCAGAAGAAATTATATGACACTATATGTTGTTCTAAAGATGATCATGATGCCCTCATGTCTGTATTTTATTTTATCGACACCTCTATCTCTAAACATGTGGACATATTTTTTGATTTCGGCTTTCGCTTGAGGACAAGCGAGGTCTAAGCTTGGGGGAGTTGATACCTCCATTTTGCATCATGCCTTTGTATCGATATTTATTGCATTATGGTCTGTTATTACACATTATATCACAATACTTATGCCCTTTCACTCTTATTTTATAAGGTTTACATGAAGAGGGAGAATGCCGGCAGCTGGAATTCTAGACTAGAAAAGGAGCAAATATTAGAGACCTATTTTGCACAACTCCAAAAGTCCTGAAACTTCGCGGAGAATATTTTTGGAATATATAAAAAATATTGGGCGAAGAAAGAACCAGAGGGGGGCCACCTGCCATCCACAAGGGTGGAGGGCGCGCCCTACCCCCTGGGCGCGCCCCCTACCATCTGGGCCACCTGGCGGGGCCCAGATGCCCATCTTCTGCTATATGGTGTGTTTTGACATGAAAAAAATCAAACGGAAGCTTTCGGGACGAAGCGCCGCCGTCTCAAGGCGGAACCTGGGCAGAACCAATCTAGTGCTCCGGCGGAGCTGTTCTGCCGAGGAAACTTTCCTCCGGGAGGGGGAAACTTTCCTCCGGGAGGGGGAAATCGAAGCCATCGCCATCACCAATGATCCTCTCATCGAGAGGGGGTCAATCTCCATCCCTCTCAAACAATAGTTCATCTCTTGTATCCGATCTTTGTCTCAAAACCTCATATTTTGGTACCTGTGGGTTGCTAGTAGTGTTGATTACTCCTTGTAGTTGATGCTAGTTGGTTTATTCAGTGGAAGATCATATGTTTAGATCCTTAATGATAATTAATACTCCTCTTATTATGAACATTAATATGCTTTGCGAGTAGTTACATTTGTTCCTGAGGCCATGGGAGAAGTCTTGTTATAAGTAATCATGTGAATTTGGTATTCATTCGATATTTTGATGAGATGTATGTTGTCTTTCCTCTAGTGGTGTTATGTGAACGCCGATTACATGAAACTTCACCATGATTTGGGCCTAGGGGAAGGCTTTGGGAAGTAATTAGTAGATTATGGGTTGCTAGAGTGACAGAAGCTTAAACCCTAGTTTATGCGTTGCTTCATAAGGGGCTGATTTGGATCCATATGTTTCATGCTATGGTTAGATTTATCTTAATTCTTCTTTCGTAGTTGTGGATGCTTGCAAGAGGGGTTAATAATAAGTGGGAGGCTTGTCCAAGGAAGGGCAGCACCCAAGCACCAGTCCACCCACATATCAAATTATCAATGTAACGAACGTGAATCAATAAGCTTCTGGCAAACCAGAGCTTCTCACAACAAGTCTGATGGTTTCGGTAGGGAACGTGCCACCTTTGGGGACGAAACGATAGCCGTTTCCTCTTCTTGCTTTCAAAAATTTTCTAGTGTCAACATAGAACGACAGGAGTGTTGTGTCAATTTTTGGGATTTTTCGAGGTTCGCTTGGACATTTTTATACATTAACTGGGTTTTCTAGGCATTTTATGTGCATAATTAAAATTTGAACTACATCCACATGCTCTAGTGCAGAAAATGGGTTGACATATCAAATGTGTGTCCTTGGGTGCATTCTTAGGTCCCATGCAAGAAATGGGAATGAATTTCAAACACCAGGGCACTACTGATTGCCGGCAAAACATTGAGATACTTTGTTTTTAAATTCTAGTAAATCCAAAATTCATCTGAAATTCATGAAACTTGGAATTCTATCATGGAATGGCACCCGACATGCTGTGATATTTTCATGTCCATTTTGAGAGAAGGCGCACTCGAATAACAACCAACAAAGGCATTTTGAAACAAATAGTTGCCACTTTAACATCTCAAACATTTGTATAATTTAAATTGTGTGCGTTCTGTTAATCATTCACGTAACACCACGTGTCTAGCTTTAATTGGCTACAGGAGGTGCCGTGCGGACAGCTTCTTGACTGAACAGGAGGCGTGCGAGCGCAGTCCGGTGCGCAGGACGACCGAGAGGCGTGCAAGCTGTCCTCCAATGTGCAGGCTCACCGGGAAGCATGCGAGCTCTACGCTGCGCAGGCTCACTGGTGAAGCTCGCCCTTTGACTTCCATGGCCGCCCGCCTTGCTCGCATCCTCTCCATGAATGGCGCCCGAGCCGCTATTTAATACAGGCGGCCTTACTATTCGCCTCCCATTCCCCTCCCTCCCGGAAACCTCCACCAACGCCATGGCGCAGAAGGATCATCTGCCACTAGTCTTCAAGTTTGGTGTAGTAGACTCCGAGCCAGAGGAGATAGAAAATAAGGAGGAATGGGGCCTCATGGACATGGCCCTGAACGAGCCACTCGCGGCGTTAGCTGCCCCCGTGCCCGTCCCAGCTCCCATCCCTACAGCCGCGCCAACGACCATCCCCGTAGCATTGACGGGCTGGTCGCTGACCACAATCGCAGAGCTGGAAGCCGCGGATGTCAGCAAGGTCTCCGCGGACCCGCGCTAGCTCGTGTACACGCCAGCGCCCGTGCGCGCCCCTCCACCTACCGCGGCGCCAGTCCCCCTATAAAAAAAAGACACATCTATGACATTTTGGGTCGTACGAATTTTTTTTCCTGTCATGCTTATGACACTTCTATGACGATAATTGTGACAAAACCCGGTATCATCATAGATGTGGTGGGCTCCTACTTCTATGACAAAAAATCATGACAAAAAATGGGCTTTTTGTCCTGGGCGGGCCGGAGACATGGCTGCATGACTTTCTTTGGGCCATCCATGACGGAAAAAACCATGGTAGAAGCGAGGGCGAGAAAAATAATGGGGAGTTCCCAGTTACGGTGGGTGGTCGGGGACCCAACGATGCGCGTTTCTCTCGTACACATACGCGCGTAGGTGCGAGGCGTTGGGCTCTAACTGAACTCGAGCGAGGCGTTCGCCTACTAAACCTGAGCGATTGCACTGCACACGTCATTGAACCCGAGCGATCGATCGATCCCTGGCTGTTAACTGAACCCAATCGAGCGATTCCTTCGCTACTGTTGCTAACCAAAGCCGATTGAACCTGCTACCTCCTTCCCTTGATGAACAGTGAGCGTTGTTGGGGGGGTTGGATGAACAGCTTCGGTGGGGGTTGGATGAACAGGACCCCGTGGTAGTAGAGGCCCTTGCCGCTGGATGAACTGGACCCCGATCGATCGAGACGGTTGGGGGTGGATGGACAGGACCCCGTGGAGGGCTAGATGAACAAGACGACCCCGTCGAGGGCTGGTTGAACAATAGCCAGTGGAGGGCTGGATGAACAGTAGCCTGTGAAGGGCTGGTTGAACCGGACCCCGTGGAGAGGGCTGGTTGAACAGTAGCCGGTGGAGGAGCGGTGGAGGCTGGATGAACAGGAGCCCGTGGATGAACCGTCGTAGGTGGAGGCTACAGGAGGTCGACGGTGGATGAACAGTAGCACGTGCAGGCTGGAGGAGGTCGACGGTGGATGAAGTGTAGCCCGTGGAGTCCCGTTTTGCGGTTCGCCACACCCCTCCCGATGAACAAGACCCCCGTTTCGACCGTAGTGCGCCAACACAAGTCTGTTTCCTCCGTTTTGCGGTACGCCACACCCCTCCTGGTCAACAGGACCCTATTTCGACCGTAGGAGGTCCAAGAGAAGTCCGTTTCCTCCGTTTTGCGATACGTGAGACCCATCCCGATGAACAGGATCCCGTTTCGATCGTGGCCGGTCGAACACGAGTTTGATTCCTCCGTTCTGTGGTACGCCAGGCCTCGTTTCGATCAGTTGTTCCGTCCAAGCCGGTTGGCTCCCAATGAACACGACACATTCTGTTCCGACCAAGCCGGTTGGCTCCCGATGAACACGACGACGCAGTTTCTCCATTCCGACCCAGCCATGTACACAAGCCCTGGCCGTACGTATGCGTCAGTAGGAGTTTGAGACCCCGCCCGTATGTACATACGTGGCCGTATTTACTTTCTTGCACCCTGGCTATACGTACATGTACATGCTACGTGCGCGCCTCTACTATGACATGTGCCCTTCCTTACTCGGCCATGGTTCATTGCTGCAGCCTGTAGACAGACCGATCGACCAGTATGTCTGTACACGTTCGCGACCAAAATGACAACGCTATGTACGCTTCGACCAGGTGGGTCCCGACTGTCAGGCACTTTCTTGTGTGCAAAGATGTAGCTGGTGGGTCCCAGCAGTCAGGGGGAAACGTATTTTTTTCATGAAATACGGTGGCTCGTCCGATGGGTCCCTGCTGTCAGGTGGAGGAATCATTATTTTCCGCATAATAAGGAGGCACTTCCTTGCTGCGGCCGTGGACCTAGCTGTCAGCCTCTCCACGTACAGTACTCTTCCGACGGAAGTCGTTCCTTGACCACATTGACCACGCCGCGCCGAGAGCACCAAGGCGGTGGATGACAGCAAGGCATAGGAAGGGGACGACGCAGAACCGGGGAAGACGCGGCAGTGGATGCCCACGCGGAGAGGAGTATGAGGGTTCACTGGTTCGGCTGTGGTGTGAGGCTGCCGTCACGGCAAGGCCTGGCCAGCGGTGGGAGTAGTAGGGGCAGTGAGGCCTCTGCGGAAGCACAGTCAGCCATGGGAGGTAGGAGCAG
The DNA here is from genome assembly GCA_021605205.1 of Aegilops longissima. NCBI lineage: Eukaryota > Viridiplantae > Streptophyta > Magnoliopsida > Poales > Poaceae > Aegilops > Aegilops longissima. Next base: position 605,621,097 of record CM038682.1, read on the forward strand.
GCGGCACGACCGGCGCTGGTTTGTGCGGCTGGAGCAAGAAGACCAGAGGTTGAAGAAGCACTACGGCTGTTGGATGGACATTGTACGGTCAGTGGAGCTAGAATCGTTCATATTGACTAAGTTGACAAAGCCCTGCATCCCCACCAACTTAGTAGGCCCACAAGTCAGCCTCCCACTATGGTGGGTCCCAGCTAGCAGGGGGAGTAATCATTTTTTGTGCGTAATAAGGAGGCTCTTCCTTGCGTGCGAAGATATAGCTGGTGGGTCCGAGCTTTTATTGGGAGTATTAATTATTTTTGGCGTAATAAGGAGGTACTTGCTTGCGTGCGGCCATGGACCATGTGGGTCCCAGCTGTCAGCCTCTCCATGTACATCCCTCTTCCGATGTTGTCATTTGTTGACAACATTGACCACGCCGTGCCGAGAACACCAGCGCAATGGATGACGGCGAGACCCAGGAAGGGAATGACCCGGAGGCGGCGAAGTCACAACAGTGGAGGGATGTGGGTGAGTGGAGGGATGTCCTGGCCAGCGGTGGGAGTAGTAGGGGGCGGTGAGGCCAGCGCGGCAGCACAGCCGGCCACGGGAGGCGGGAGCAGGCGATCCCGCCGGTGCTGGATTTGGCGGCTGGAGCAAGAAGATCAGAGATTGAAGAAGCACGACGGCCGTTGGATTGACATCCAATTGTTAAATCTGCTAGAATCGTTTGTTGACGTATATAATAAGTAAAAAAATCTTGCATACGCGTCAACTTAATAGGCCCACAAGTCAAACCATTCCCTATTTTTTTAATAATTTATATATATAGCTCATTGCAACTTCTTATGCAATTTATTGCAGTCCATTATTTTTTGTTAGCCAGGGCCAGGGTTAAAAATTTAAACAAAATTTTGCATATTTCTGTGGGTTCCAAACTATTTTTAATACCGAAATGTCGAGCCAGATTTAAAGTACTTTGAAGATATATTTAAATTAGGTTAATGCCCAGTGAAATAGGAATCTGAAAATGTGAAAAAATTCAGAAATTATAAAGTAATTGCCAATTTGTCATCTGTTTTGTATATTTACAGCCCATTTCATATTACTTTAAAGATTTGCAGGCGTCTTGAAAGAGTTGCAGCCCATCAGGGCGTAGAAAAATAAGTAGGCCCGGATTGGGTATTCTTCAGAAAAAATAAACTGGGCTCATTTTCATAAAGAAAAAATAGCTGGGCTAGTCATGTGGTGAACATAAAATATAATCCTGGGGTAGACGGGCCACAACACAGTTGAAACCCTGCTCCGTCTCAACAATAACAAAAAAATACTTCTCGAGCAGCTACGTCTCAGGGGTCAGCCGATCTTGTGCTTATACAGTATGAGTACTTATACAGGTTCAACCGTACAAAGCACGCCACGAATAGTGCTACTTTGCCTACAGTTAACCAAGGGTGAGGCCGCCAAGCCCCAGGACAAGGCCCAGGCGCCAAACCGCGCATCCACAACCTTCTGAAAGTGGCTTCATCTCGCAATGTGGTCAATAAAGAGGATATTCGCTTTAGAGCCATGGAAAAGCATGAACATAATCTTCTGTCCTATTCTCCAAGATGGACGGTCCTTCATTATTTGAGACCACCCATGAATAAGTATCTTTTCACCTCCAAGGGGAATGGAGTTGGTCGACATAAACATCATGTTGTGACCAAGCGCAAGTCTGACCCGACCATGGTCAGGCATATGTATAGGGACAATAGAACTGGTCAGTTTCTGTTTCAAGAAGATCACAACTGTAAAACTGTGTATAAGCAAGAGTTTATGAACAACATATATAACAGAAAACAACTCGTACCATAAGTTTCTCGACACAGTTGGACCTGTTCAACGAGTGCAGCAGTGGCACACATATCCCACGTGACCTTCCACCATTGAAACGCCCCACAAGGACCTCAAGACGATCAATAAAGTATAGGAACTTGTGGATGTCGTCCCAGTCAACTTCTGTCAGATTTCGGGTTCCAACAGACCCTCTAGGTTCGAACACTGGGGTGCGCGCGGAGATCTCGCCCTCTACCTACCCGCACCTCGCCGCCTCGCTAGGATCTAAACTATGAAAAGAACAACACAAGAGACACAAGGTTTATACTAGTTCGGGCCACAATTGTGGTGTAATACCCTACTCTAGTTTATGGCGTGGTGGATTGCCTCTGGGGCTGATGATGGACAATACAAGGAAGAACAGCCTCGCGAGGGTCTGTTCTTGGCTGGTGCGATGAACTGCTAGTGGGAGTTCAGTCGCTTCTCTCTCTCTCCCTCCATGCGATCTCCAAGATTTCTAGATGCCTCTAGCCCAATGGGTGGCTAGTCCTATTTATAGGGGGAGGCCCTGGGCCTCTTCCCAAATATTGAGCGGGAAGGGCGCCAACAATTGGCCATTTTGAAGGGGAACATCTATTACACTTATCCTGACTAAAGTTGGTCCTCGCCTGTCAAAGGCTCTGGTGGTGATGCCGGCTTGGGCTCCACAATGACTTCCATCCTTCCGTTGCGACGGTCTTGGTCTTGTTGCACCGAAACGGATGCCTTTGCTTGATGCTCTCGCCTGCGCCTTCTCCCTTTGCACCAAAGGGGAAAGGAGGACACTGCGCGGGCTGGCGCCCGCCTGGCGCCCTTGGTCGTCATGGCTTGCGTCATGGGCACCTCGTGAGGTACCCCGCTTGATCTCTCTCGCCTCCTCGCGAGCCAGCCTGACGAGGCCGTGCTCGAGGAAGCTCCTCGTAAATCCGCCTCAAGGCTTGGCCCCTCGCGAGGGTCTTGAGCTTGTGCCGATGAAGATGGGCCTTGCTGGTCCACCCCTTGAGCCACGCCGCAGGCAGCAGCGAGCAAGTCTGAGGACCCCTGCTCCCGCATTTCGACAAGAGCCCCGGGCCCAAAGCGCCTGGACTTGGCTGAGCGAGAAGCGAAGGGGCAAGTGCGGCGCCAAGGGCCCTAAAGCTCATGACCTCGGGCGCCGCATGGCGGTTGATTGGACGTGGTCGGGCCTGTTCCCCCACGCCTCCTTATTTTGCGCCCAGCTAGGCGGACCCGTGGTTGCACACAGTCGTCCCTATTTTTGCTGCTTCGACCGTCCCCTGCTCTTCCTCCTCTTGAGCTCCAGTCTCCGCTTCCAATCCAATCTCGAATCATCCCCCCTTCCGTCGCCATGGCTCCGACGAAGAAGGGGAAAGGGAAGAGACCTGTGCCTCCGCCTCGCTCGCCGTCGGCGGCGGCTCCTGCCGTCGATCGGTCGATCATACTCAACCGAGAAGGCTTGGGCAAGGTCAGCTCTGCTCTGGCCACTATCTTCAATGAGTGCGGGAGGACGATGGCCTGGCCCACGTCTCACTTCTCCATCGACAGAATAGTCACTGAGGCCCGGACTTTGCCGACGCCCTGTGGGCGGGACTGGTTCCCCCCTTTTCCAATTTCTTCAACGCTGTGCTATCCCATTACCAGATCCATATGATGCATTTGGGTCCTGAATCCATTACTCTTCTTGCCATTTTCGCCTTTGTCTGTGAGGCGATGATGGGCATACCTCCTTCAGCTGCCTTGTTGCGTCACTTCTTTTCCTTGAGCCTCGTCGACCCACCCAATGCTCGGGGTGCGTGAGCTTCATCACCGCACCAGAGACGGCGGCTTCAGGGATTGATTTCAGCCTTCCTCCGCCCGCGTCTGGGTTCCACGAGCGGTGGCTATACGTGGATGTAGGGGTGCCCATCCCCCTACTTTCGGAGCCAACATCGCCCGCTGTCCCCAATTCAGTCAGCCGAGACGCCACGAGCCCCGGCTCATCTTAAATCTGGTGTCGCCGCGTTCGAGGGCGCTTCGGACGGCGCCTAGGGTAGTGAAGGAGTTCCTGCTATGCCGCATTGCCCCTCTCCAGCGCCACTCCCGCCGGATGTGGGCCTTCAACGGTCGTGAAGATCGCATGAGACTCCAGGAGGAGGACCTGATGCCTGAAGCGCTGAGGAAGGTGCTCTTGGTCTTGACTGGGGACCCTTCCCCCGGCAGCGTCCGGCAAGGGCGGGCTTTGTTGTACTTTTTCTGGAACAGGGGCGACTTTGTGAATCTGATGCCTAGCTTCGACGAATGGGGGCTACGCCCCGCAGGCCTCATGGGGCCTCATGAGAACCCAGTGGTGGTGACTACCGTTCCAGTCGCCCACGGCTGTCCTTCCTCGAGTGGCAGAGCAAGGAGGCATGGGCCGCTGGAGGCTGAGGGGGCCCCCGCCGGGATGACGACGCCAGGCAGCACTCCTGAGGGGGCAGCTCCTGAGGCCCGTACTGCTGCGGCTAAAGGCGTTGAGCCGCTGCCCGCGGCGCCCGCGGTTGAGGCCCCTGAGGCCCCAGCTACCCTTCTTGGTGAGGCGACCGGCGGCGTGCATCAGGACGACGCCCCTGACGCTGGTCACCTTGATGCTTCTTCCTCGTTGCTGGCTGACCCCTGCGCTCAACTCCTGGGCCGCTTCCACGTGGACTTCGAGGCTCTCCGAAAGAGAAGGGACGCCTTGAGTGACGATTACCCTTGCCGCCTGCTGAAGCGCAGGAAGTATTTCGCCATTGATGAGTCAGCCTTCCCCTTTCCTAGCTCCTGATCCTCCCGTTGCTTTGGATGATCTTTGCTCTGCAGGGCCCTTCCTGCCGAGCTCACGGAGATGACTGAGGAGCCATCCCCCCAGGCTTTGCCCTCTGCATCGTCTTTGAGCGCTCCGAGCTCAAGCAGAGCCCTTGTGGTGAGGCCGGTCGGAGAGGTGAGCCATCCTGTGGCGCATCGCGGCTCCGCGCGCCTCGCGACCCTCCTTCGCGAGCCTTCTTGGGGCATAGCCAGCCTGCCTTGGGCTTCTCGTCTGGTCGTGGATGGCGATTGGCTGAGGTCAGCCCTGAGCTCTTCATTTGGGGATGGGCTGGCTCCAGGCCGGGCTTCTGGTGAGGCATCCCGGCCATCGCGAGGGCGCCAGCCCCCAGCCCCCTGCCCAGAGGGGGAGTACTGATTCGTGGCCCCCCGCGCTTACTTGGGGCGGATGACGACGCAGAAGACGTGCTCGAGCGCGCCCGGGAGCACCGCGCTCTTCGTCAAGGGTTTCTCCGGAGGGCGGCTGACGCGGTGAGCCAGCTTGGTGAAGAGCTTGCTGACGAAGACGCGCGCCTTGAGGCTAAGGGCCTGCGCCTGGCTGAAGAGAGGCGCAAGCTGAAGGTGGTTGTTGTGCTCGCGCGCCACCAGCGTGACCTCAACAATGAGGAAGCCGAGGCGTCGCTGGCGGCCTCTCGGGAGGCCCGTTCCCGGGTCGTCGAGGAGGCCCGAGAGGCTGGCCGGCGACGTGAGGCGGCGGAGGAGCGGGCGCGGGAACTCCAGGCCTGGTGCCATTCCCTGGAGCAGCAGGTGGAGCTGCGTGAGACGGCCCTTGCGTCGATGAAGGTGGCTTCGGTCGACCAGGCAGAGCTCTAGAGGAGTGAGGAGGCACTGACGCTGGAAGCTGCCGAACGCGCACGCGATCTTGAGCGTCTGGAGACAAGGGAGCGCTTGGTGACGCAGGCGGAGGATGTCGTCGCTGCGTGCGAGGCCCGAGTCCTGGAAGAGGTTGAACGCAGGGTGGCGACGGCCCGCTTGAACCTTGAGCGCGAGTTCGAGGAGAGGCTGGGGTTGATCAGGGTCGAGGCCGAAGGCAGGACCGCCGCCCTGAGGGCCAAGCTGGAGGAAGTGATGCGGTGGGCCGACGCTTCCCGGGCCGCCCTCGGTGTGGCGCAGGAGGAGCTGACTACCTCCCGCACCGAGGTGCTTCTTCTTCGTCAACGGGTGGACGAGGCTGAGGCCGTTGCGCGGCAGAACGAGGACGAGATACGCCAGCGGCGGATCCTGGAGCACGAGCACGGCCCCATGCTCACCATGCTCCGGGAGAGAGCCAACACGGCCTTGGGTAACATCTGCAAGGCGCCATTGGCGAGCCCCACGCAGTCAACTATGCTGGCAATCTTCAGTTCTTCACCGACGTGGTGACGCAGCTGGAGGTGCGGTCGGTTAGAGCCAACAGGTTGGTGGAGGAGAGGAGCCACGCCCTGCTCGGGCGCGCCTTTTCTCGTGTCTTCAGCCATCTTCGGAACATGGACCCCAACTTCGATTTTGACGCCACCATCGCCCCAGTACCTCAGGCCGTCCGGGAAGACCTGGCACACTGGGTGGAAGACAACGTGGATGCCCTCGTCAGGGCCTTCGCTTTTGATAACGACGGCGTGGTCGTGGCTGTTGATGAAGGTGGCGTGGTGAACGACCCTGACGCCGCTGACGGCAACGCGGAGAGCGATGGCGAGGCCAGCGACGCCAGCGACGATTCAGGAGGTGCCAGTGAGGATGCATTGGGGGATTTATTCGACTGACCCTGTGTCGTCCCTGCTTTCTTACCCTGCGCAGATAGAGTTCGGGCTTTTCCCTGAAGGTTATAAGAGCATTTTGGGAGGGGGAGCCCCTCATGTAAAAACTTGCATTCAGCGTATTAGTAGATGCGATATCACCCGTACGCCTGCGCCAAGTGGCTGGCTTTGCGACGAGCTGGCTGGCTTGTTTACATTTGACCCGCGTGGGCCCTGAGATAGCCTGCGGAGGGCTGTGATGTCTCGAGCGTCTCCTGAACGAGCCCACTGATCCTGTAATGAAAACCTCTTGAGAGGGCGTGGTGACGGCAGTCCGGGCTGCACGCAAGCTAGGCCTGGCCCGGCTCGCGAGGGGCTCACGAGGGGAGGTAGCTGAGGCAGAGTGGTAACCAGAACACGAGAGATTGCTTGAACGAGACTAAACACCCCTTCCCCGAACACACGCAAATCTCAAGCTCAAATACAACTTAAATCCAACGGGGGGGGGGGGACGACAGCCAAGGGAAAAGCAATGAAAGCAGAAAAAGGCCGCGTCCGGCACCTAGTCTAGTCTTGGACGTCTTCTCACCAGCGCGGAGCTAAGTGCTGCCACTGGGCATGGGAGGGAGCCCCAGGGCCTAAGGCCAGCACCCCTGAGACTCTGGGGCGTGTACAGCCCCACTCATTATTACGTGAGAGTGTCACGGGGCAGCGAGCTTCACAGGCACTGGGCCTTCTTCACAGGTACTGGCGTTGCTTCATATCGCCAGACGAGGGCCCCGCCTTGCGCCACACTCTAGTGCCACCGACGACGACCAGAAACCAGGACGCCGTCGATGGGGTAGAACGGTCGCCAGCGGTTCCCCCCACGACCACGGGTCCTCTGCCAGGGGTAGGCCCTGAGGCACCTCCCCGGCAGAGGGCCTACCTCCTGAGGACGCCTTGCTCCGAACGCCGCGGTGGTGATGCCGGATCTCGGCCCCTCTCCTGTAGCCCCCGGCGCCCTCCTCCTGAGGGGTAGGAAACTGCGGGAGTGGGGCAGCCGTCTGCTGCGGCGACCTGTACCTCCTGCGATCCATGGTTAGCGTATGCCTGCTCCTGAGGAATTAGCGGTACCCGATAATCGCTGGTTCCAGCGTGGCCGACAGGGCTTCCCCGGGGCTCCTGGATGAGCTCAGCTTCTGGTGCCTCGTCCCCCCAGCTTGGGCTGAGGAGCGAGCCGTGTTCGTCCTCACGCGCGTGCCCTGGATCCATCATGTGGGGCACGTACTCTTCTGGGGCCGCCATCCCGAAGGCTGCGCCGTAGTGCTCCTTGTGCCATGCAGCTCTGCTTGAGGCGCCCACCTAGGGGTGGTAGCGCGGCGGCCCACTGGGGCCGTGGGTCGTGACAAGTCCTTCTTCGCTGGCCGGGGGCGGAGGCAGCGCCACAGCTGGCCCGGTGCTGACGGCCTGGCTGGCGTTGGGGTGGCCTTGGAGTCCGCTTGGAGCTGCGCGGGCGTGCATGGAGCCTCCGCGCGGGCCACATGCACCCTGGACCTGAGGTGGGAGTTGGGTGCAGAAGGGGTGAGCCCCCGAGGCAGAGAAGCCCAGGAGCTCTGCCACCCGCTCTAGCAGCACGTCGCGGCCGCCCTACAGCAGCCTGCATTGCAGTAGCTCTCGGGCCACTGTGAGCGCTGCCCTTGAGTTCGCTTTGCTCCCGTCGGGTGTCTGGCGTCGTGCATGGCGTGGTTGGAGGCCCTCGCCACGACCGCGCCTGCCAAGGCATGAGAGCTGTCATTGCTGTCTGCGTGCCCATGACCCTTGCAGACTCGGACCGCAAGCTACTGGGGCATGGGGTCGTCCGGGGCGGCTCATGCGTGGGCGGGCCAGCCGCCCGAGGATCAGGTTGCCCGCCTGGTCGCGGACATGATGATGACGATGCGACGGACGCGAAGCGAAGGTGGATTCGGCGCACCCTACTGCACGCCAAATGTCGGATTTCGGGTTCAGGCAGACCCTCTAGGTTCGAACACTGGGATGCGTGCGGAGATCTCGCCCTCTACCTACCTGCACCTCGCCGCCTCGCTAGGATCTAAACTGTGAAAAGAGCAACACAAGAGACACAGGGTTAATACTAGTTCGGGCCACCATTGTGGTGTAATACCCTACTCTAGTTTGTGGGGTGGTGGATTGCCTCTGGGGCTGATGATGGACAATACAAGGAAGAACAGCCTCGCGAGGGTCTGTTCTTGGCTGGTGCGATGAACTGCTAGTGGGAGTTCAGTCGCTTCTCTCTCTCTCCCTCCATGCGATCTCCAAGGTTTCTAGATGCCTCTAGCCCGGTGGGTGGCTAGTCCTATTTATAGGTGGAGGCCCTGGGCCTCTTCCCAAATATTGAGCGGGAAGGGCGCCAACAATTGGCCATTTTGAAGGGGAACATCTTGTACACTTATCCTGACTAAAGTTGGTCCTCGCCTGTCAAAGTCTCTGGTGGTGACGCCGTCTTGGGCTCCACAATGACTTCCATCCTGCCGTTGCGGCGGTCTTGGTCTTGTTGCACCGAAACGGATGCCTTTGCTTGATGCTCTCACCTGCACCTGTTCCCTTTGCACCAAAGGGGAAAGGAGGATATTGCGCGTGCTGGCGCCCGCCTGGCGCCCTTGGTCGTCATGGCTTGCGTCATGGGCACCTTGTGAGGTACCCCGCCTTGATCTCTCCGCCTCCTCGCGAGCCAGCCTGACGAGGCCGTGCTCGAGAAGCTCCACGTCGTCCATACTCAGAGGCTTGGCCCCTCGCGAGGTCTTGAGCTTGTCTTGATGAAGATGGGCCTTGCTGGGCCACCCCTTGAGCCACGTCGCAGGCCGCAGGCAGGCAAGTCTGGGGACCCCCGTTCCCATAACGCCGACAACTTCAGTGCCATCAGTAACAGTCGAGTTCTTATAGAATAGCAAACGAGTAGCCTGCTTAACTTTGAAAAAACCTACACATGCCACCAATTATAAGAAATATTAGTTAGAAGTAGCATCTTCGTGAGAGATTTGTTGCTACTTCTAAAGTTAAATTGTGATTACTTATACAGAATAGGTGGATTAAGAAGTAATCGAGGCAACGTTCAAGAACCAGATACAAAACTAACATGGATGAACAATTGGAACGATGTCGGGGTGGAAGATTGCAGTGAAGATGAGACCAGGTTTTGCTATTTCCTTCAACATTCGTGCGCCAACTTTTAGTCCGTAACACTTGAGAAAGTTTATCCAAGTTTGGAACCTGTCGGCGTTCTGGGAACGGGGGTACCCAGACTTGCCTGCCTGCAGCCTGCGAGCGTGGCTCAAGGGGTGGCCCAGCACGGCCCGTCTTCATCAGCACAAGCTCAATACCCTCGCGAGGGGCTCTTCATCAGCACAAGCTCAAGACCCTCGCGAGGGGCCAAGCCTCGCGGGGCGGACGACAGGGAGCTTCCTCAGGCACGTCCTTGTTAGGCTGGCTCGCGAGGAGGCAGAGAGATCAAGGCGGGGTACCTCACGTGGTGCCCATGACGCAAGCCATGACGACCAAGGGCGCCAGGCGGGCGCCAGCCCGCGCAGTGTCCTCCTTTCCTCTTTGGTGCAAAGGAGCAAGCGCAGCGAGAGCATCAAGCAAAGGCATCCGTTTGATTAACGAGACCAAGACCGTCATAACGGCAGGAAGGAAGTCATCGTGGAGCCCAAGCCGGGCCACTCACCAGAGCCTTTGACAAAGTAGGGACAACTTTAGTCAGATAAGTGTACTAGATGTTCCCTTCAAAATGGCCAATTGTTGGCGCCCTTCCCGCTCAATATTTGGGGAGAGGCCCAGGGCCTTTGCCTATAAATAGGACTAGCCACCCACAGGGTAGGGGGATCCAGGATCCGAAATCCAGAACAGGCTAGAGGCATCTTGAATCGGCAGAGAGAGAGAGAGAGAGAGAGAGAGAGAGAGGAGCGACTGAACTCCCTCTAGCAGTTCATCGCACCAGCCAAGAACAGACCCTCGCGAGGCTGTTCTTCCTTGTATTGTTCATCATCAGCCCAAGAGGCAATCCACCACACCACAAACTAGAGTAGGGTATTACACCACAATGGTGGCCCTAACTAGTATAAACCCTGTGTCTCTTGTGTTGTTCTTTTCATAGCTTAGATCCTAGCGAAGCGGCGAGGTGCTGGTAGGTAGAGCGCGAGATCTCCGCGCGCACCCCAGGGTTCGAACCTAGAGGGTCTGCCGGAACCCGAAATCCGACAGAACCCAACTCAGTCCATAAAAAAAGAAGCGATCTTCTTGGTTCATGAACCCAATTCGGAACTTATATCCACGGCTTGTCTTCAATGTGACCATTAAACTGGTGTATTCAGTTATGGCAAGGCCGAGCATCTTGAGTACATGTGTTCTGGCAGAGCAAGGAATGCACTGCAGGAAAAATAATATGATAACACAATGTATTCCCTATCCAAATCTAGAAATAAATTCCTCCACGTCAGTGTTGACCATGGTACTAGTACCTTTTATCCAAATATAGCAATCTAAATTTCCAAATTAGTCGACAGCATGTTCAAAAAACCCCACCCTCCTGGATAGAAAAGAGGATTCTAGGAACATACTATGCGCGTTTTAAAATCCTGTGTTAGGATGAGAAGGAACAAGTGTGGCGTCTCGCCGAGGGCGCAGAAACCTGTAGGGTCCTTGCACTTTGGGCACTGCAAATGAAACACACAAGATTCAGTAGGAAGAAAAATGCATCAACGGCGGCGGCTGCCATCCTAGGATTACCCGCGACCAAGGGACTTGGATTTATCAGGGATGGATGAAGAATTTGTACCTGGTTCTCCATGAGAAAACCCAATGCAATCTCCGAGAGGGGGTTTTCTCTGGACAAGCATACGACGGAGAAGGGGATTCAAGCCCAGTGAAATATTGCCGCTTCATCCGTCAACCTTATTGCTAAAGCTGGAAAGGTGGCGTTTTTTTGTGTTTTGACGGCTCATTGGGCATTACTGCGGCGCTACAACCGGGGTGTGTCTACCGTGCAGTTGTGCACTCTAATTTGGTGCATGGCACATGGACCCCGTTGACGGATGCCCCACATATCAGCGAAAGGAAGTAGAAAGACAGGAGTAACTAGTTACACATAAATATAATTTTGACAGAGAGATACTCCCTCTGTAAAAAAATATAAAAATCTTTTATATCACAACTTTATAGATAAGAAAAATCAAGGGGAATATATATAACATATATGTTATATAATTATGAAAAACAGAGTTGGTGATGATGGTGTGCCTGCCATCCTGCAATATAGGCCGTCCGATTTATATCTGGCAGATAGGAAGGGAACTATGGCAATTTTGCAAAAAGGTACCCACACACCTCTCCACATTTGCAAATAAGGCCTTCCCTCGCTCATCCTTTTATCTCACAAGATAAAATACTCATACAAATGCATCTTGATGTTACATGCAACACACGGGCATTATGGGGGTTCAGCTGAGAATATAATACTTAGACAGGCTCACTGTTCTAGACTTTGGGCCACAGGCCGGTGGGCCTGCATGTTTGGGGGGCCACGTGGTCTACCTCAGCGCTTTTCATATTGCAAGCGATCGGTACGGCGTTGGTTTTAGATGCCGTCGCAAGGCGAATACACAAAATTGAATAAAGCACGACAACTGTTAGAATGAAATCGACTGATAGTTCCTAACCAACAATCAGAGTTGCAATTCTATCAACGATATACCACGTGATAAATAATACTGTCATACTACTTATACACACAAGACACTTGATTCACCATGCTAGATTATTACATCAAAATCTCCCAGAGGATAGATCAGTTCGGCAGTTGCGTGCTGCTACTGAAGAATTTCAAAGTTGATTTGGACCAGCTCTCCTTGTCGAGAAAGTTCGATTTTGACATCATCGCCTACCACAACATATGATTTAGATTTGAACCTTGACCATCCTTTAGCATCAATCATCATGCGACTATCCTTTATACTTACGGTATATTGAGCAGGTTCATTCACACAAAGGCTGCGCATGGTAAGAGAAACTTGGCCACGGTCGAATGACTCCCTTGTTGCTCTAGGAATTCTCTGTTTGCAAACAAGAAGACATACACAAACAGTTAGATCAACATAGTGAATCATCTGAAACAACATGGAAAGAATAAAGAACGAAACATTTGGGCGGCCAATGCTTACCAAGAAGGTGGACATGTCGGTTTTTGTAAGGACTTTGGTATATGCAGTGCGAACTGCAGCCCAGTCTGTTGCCGGTGCAACTGCTGGATCCGTTGCCGCTGCACGGGCCAGAGTAGATGTGAGCACAAGTGTTGGTGCAGGTGTCAGAGCCGTTGTTGGTGCCCGTGCCGGTGCGACTGGTAGTGCCGCTGCTGCTGCCGGAGATGGTGCTCCTTGTAGAGCTGGTGCCGGTGTCGGAGCATGTGCCGGTGTCGATGCCTGACCCTCTGGTAGATCAGCCTGATCCGCTGACGTGGTCGGTGCCCAATCCTCAGCTGGATCAGACTGAGCTGCTGCTGCTGTCAATGCTAGAGCAAGTGCCGTCGGAGAAGGTGACAGTGCTCGATCTTTTGCTAAAGGTGGTACCGATGTGCGAGATAGCGGCGATTTTGTCTGGTATGCTATGATCAGCTTTCTAACTTGACTAGGCTCCGTGACCATGATCCAGTCTTTTTCTTCATTTCTTTTAAACGCGAGAAGGACTAATTGTGGCGTGTTTGTTAAACCAGACTGTAGTTCATCATAGGGATTCAGCTTGTACTCAGACAACAGACTGATCCAATTTTTTCCAGTAATATCAGTGATGGACAGTAACTTCGTTACTGACACGACAGAAGAAGTGAAACCTGCAAAAATAACCATCGTAGAGCAAACCAACGGTTTATTCTATGATGAATGTCACATGGCAAAACCTGCATCGCAATATTGCAGCAAAAGAAAGAAAACATGACATTAAATCAATAAGATTTAGACAGTAAATCAATAAGATTTACTTGATGTGACACGAATGAATCCTTACCAGGAAATCACTATGTTGAAGTACTAAATAGAAGATTGATCGTCCAACTACGCGTGGCATGCAGGGCCCCAGCCTACTCCCACAAGCAGGACAGTCCAAAGGTCGTGACAAATCGTATGGACCGAACATCCATGGGACTGGAAATCCTAGTGGGTGCGATAAACCCTGCAATGCATATAGATATTGGAGTGTAACCATAACTGATAAACCGTCCTCACAAAAAAGATGATCTGGATACTTCAAAATATACAGACTGAATTGAGTGGACACATTAACATAGACTGTTCTCAGGACTCACCACACACCAAAAGCGGCAGTACTAAATAATACAGGGTTCACAAACACAAATCAAGTACTGAACAATACTTACTACAGACAAGCAAAGTTGCACTAATTGAACTGTGCAGACTATTTCTTGCCACCGACCTACGGGATGAACACCGCATAACTAACTAGGCCATGGACTTCGTGAGAGATGTCTACCAGCACCAGCACCATCTCGTCAACCTTGGAGAACCTAATAGAGTGGTCTTTCCACTCATAAACATGATGATAAAGACAGGCTGCATCAGATTTTTCGGGAAGCTTTACAAGAACCACACCCTTCGTAATCGAAGGCACAGCCAGGAAATTGTTGTGGTCAAGTACAACCTCGAGAACACGCCTGACAACAATGCTAAAGGAAAACACTAGTTCAGGACATGTGGCAACAAGGACACAACAGCTAGATAGTTTAGCAGTAGAACTCATCCTCAGGTCTTCCAGTTCACACGGATGACTTTGAGAACTTCATCTCCACCACGGACCTGGTTATAATTCAAACAGAAACCAAATATTTTATTACTACCTCCATTCAGAAATATAAGATGATTTTTGATATTTTACTCCATATATGACTACATATACGCACAGAAATGAGTGAACAAAGACACTAGAACATGTCTTCAAAGGCATGAGAGCAGAGAGATTACTTGCAATATCCATAACACAAGTTACGATGACAAATATACCCTCCTAAAAGGTAGCATTGATGTTCATAAAGTAGTTGAAAGTAATCTATAAGAAATCAGTGTCGACCTCTCGCATGTTTTGGTCAAAAGAGGAATTTAGAACCGTCATTTGGCACACAAAAATCACATGCAAGATGACCTAGAAAGTTGTACTACTAGTACTAGTACTGCGTGTTAGATGAAAAAACACAATCAAGATCAAGAAAAAGATCATCAAGAAGAGATGTTACCTGGACTTGCTTAATGAGGGATCCCGAAGTGGGGGGCTTGGACAGGGCGATGGCTTTGAGCTTGTCTACGGTAGTCTCGACGGGGTGCTTGCGCTTCTTCGTACCATGAGCCTCGACAGTTTTGGCCAGAGCCATAGACATCACTTCGGCCGGTGCTCTAGCGTCAATCAAGAAACTGTCAAATAGAAATAAAAGAAAAGAAACCATAATCACAAACCCAAAAGAAGAACAGAGAGGGAGTTATAGGATTAGTCTCGGGGTTGCAAGACCGGGCCTTGGCCATAATCAACACCATTGATGCGCTCACCTTTCCTTCTTTGGGAGAGAAGAACAATGGCAGAAGCAGGTCGGGGTTTTCTTGAAGAAATGAGGAACAAGATGAGGGAGAAGCGAGCTTGGGTTTTCTTCGAGAGAGGAAGCTGAGGGAGAAGAGTGAAATGATGGTTGCTTCATCTGTCCAACTTACTGCTGGAAAGGAGGGGGTTTTGTGATTTGATGGCTCATTGGGCATTACTGCGGCGCTTCGATCGAGGTAGTCTACGGTGCAGTTGGGCACTCTACTACGGAGTAATTTAGTGCATGGCTAGTGGACCCCGATGCTGGCTGTCCCACACATCGGTGAAAGTGAGTAGCAAGGTTCCCGACGACCGTCGAGGAGGATCCGCACAGTAGAGCGTGTCCACTGTTTTTCTGAAGAAAAAATGATTACAACAAGCGTTTCCACTCTTACGACGGAGGAGTGCAAAACACGACATCCACTTGAACTTACATAGTGCTCCTACTACTAGGCATGTGCAGTGGTTCATACATCAGTACTACATAATCTTGTTGCTAGTGTAGTAAGATATGACGATAACAAATGATGTTGTGCGCATGTCAACTATATGAATAGTAATGTCACATAGTACCCCTTTTTTGACTGTCCGGTCGAGAATGAACGGTGAGATCAATGTTAACAGAACTAGGTCTACAGCGCACGGAGAGTATGGTGCTATAGTACTCCACAGAACATGAACCATATGAACACGAATCAGTGTTAGGCAGGGTGTATGAAGGGTGCATGGGATGGGAGGAAAAGTTCCCTTCTCGACCCACTTTTGGGTGTTTGGCAAAGTGCTTGAAGGGTGCATGAGTCTACACTAGTAGGTTAACACAAATACACTAGGAGCATGCATGAAGAGGGGTGCTGAGATGAGAATGCATGAACAGGGAACAACTATATTGAGATGAGAATGCAACCAAACACACCCACACGCTTTGTGCTACAGTGACTGATCTGCACCGTCTGAGTTTGATCCAACGGTCATGTTGCGCCGAGACATGGACATGCAAATGCAGAGGATGCCTAAACACCACCGAAGTCCCTCTGCTTCTCGAGGCGCACGACGTTGGTGATGCAGGATGCAACCGCCCGCAGAGCCCGCTCCCGGTCAACGGGAGCCAGCTCGTCAAAGACGACATCCAATGGCACGAATGGATTCCAGCGACGGAGCCCAGAGAGGATTCGCCCAGCATCGGTGATGGCAGCCCGCAACCCCTCCTTGTCCAGCTCCGCCCCCACCATCGTGCGAAGACGGCTTAGCTCCTCAGAGATATAGGTGAAGAAGGAGACCAGGCCAGGAAGCCGCAACTCGTTGAAGTCGACGGGGTGGTCGAACGGGTTTGGAGCGACGGTCGGCATGGTCGCGCTGGCACGACGGTAGGCATCGCGCAGCCGCAACACATGCGTGCCAACTTGGTCCACCCAGTGGCTGAGGCGATCCTGGACCCCGTCACGATCGGCCCGCACGCGCTCCAGCCAGCTCCCCTGAAGGCCTATCATATCTCCCGCTTTCTGCAGCAACGCCGCCGATGCCTCGAGCATCTTTGTGGTGGACGCCTGCCGCTTTTGAAGCTCCTTGAACTCCCGCACATAACGGAGGAGCATAGCACTCCTCTCCTCCTTGAGCTCATGGAGGAGCATGGCATTCCTCTCCGCATCCTTGGCTTGGAGCTCCTATGTCAGGCGCCTCACCTCAGACTCCGTGATCTGCTGCGCTGCCATGGCACCAGGTAGAAGCAATGGGGAGAGGAAGCAAAGGGGGCGAAACGGCTGAAAGGCAATGCAATCTACGGGAAGGCGGAGGGAGCCAACAATGGAGCGGGGTGAATCTTTTGCTTTTCATCATGGGAAAACACGAGTCGACGACTTTTCACATCAGAGAGCAGTGGGTTTTACAGGTGGAGTCATCATGAATAATTGCTGCCGTGCCTACTCCCGTCAATCAAAAAATTAAAAATCCTGTCGCTCGTGCCGCACCCAAAGACCAAAGCAATGCCATGGTGGATATTTACATTTACCTACCGGCAAGGAGATAAAAAAGGGGCGAGAAAACAAATGTGGCGGTGGCCTAGCTAATCGGTCGCACTAGCCCAACTAGCTAGCTGATACGTCTCCGACGTATCTATAATTTTTGAGTGTTCCATGCTATTATATTATCGTTTTTGGATGTTTAATGGGCTTTAATATGCTCTTTTATATTATTTTTGGACTAACCTATTAGCCGGAGGCCCAGTGCCAGTTTCTATTTTTTCCCTATTTTAGAGTTTCGCAGAAAAGGAATACCAAACGGAGTCCAAATGGAATGAAACCTTCGCGATGATCTTTCTTGGACCGAAAGCAATCCAGAAGACTTGGAGTCGAAGTCTGGAACTCCACGAGGCGGCCACAAGGCAGGAGGGCGCACCCGCCACCCTCGTGGGCCCCTCTTAGCTCCACCGATGTACTTCTTTCGCCTATATATACTCTTATACCCTAGATCGATCGCAGGGAGCCACGAAACCACTTTTCCACCACCGCAACCTTCTGTACCCGTGAGATCCCATCTTGGGGCCTTTTCGGCAATCTGCCGGAGGGGGAATCGATCACGGAGGGCTTCTACATCAACAACATTGCCTCTCCGATGAAACGTGAGTAGTTTACCATAGACCTTCCGGTCCATAGTTATTAGCTAGATGGCTTCTTCTCTCTCTTTGATTCTCAATACAAACTTCTCCTTGATGTTCTTGGAGATCTATTCGATGTATTACTCTTTTGCGGTGTGTTTGCCGTGATCCGATGAATCGTGGATTTATGAACAAGTTTATCTATGAATATTATTTGGTTCTTCTCTGAATTCTTATATGCACGATTTGATATCTTTGCAAGTCTCTTCGAATTATCGGTTTAGTTTGGCCTACTAGATTGATCTTTCTTGCAATGGGAGAAGTTCTTAGCTTTTGGTTCAATCTTGCGTGTCCTTTCCCGGTGGATGAGGGGCAGCAAGGCACGTATTGTATTGTTGCCATCGAGGATAAAAAGATGGGGTTTATATCATATTGCTTGAGTTTATCCCTCTACATCATGTCATCTTGCTTAATGCGTTACTCTGTTCTTATGAACTTAATACTCTAGATGCATGCTGGATAGCGGTCGATGTGTGGAGTAATAGTAGTAGATGTAGAATCGTTTTGATCTACTTGACACGGACGTGATGCCTATATTCATGATCATTGCCTTAGATATCTTCATAACTATGCGCTTTTCTATCAATTGCTCGGCAGTAATTTGTTCACCCACTGTAATACATGCTATCTTGAGAGAAGCCACTAGTGAAACCTATGAACCCCCGGGTCTCTTTCTTATTGTATTGCATCTCTTTTATTTACAGCACATCCCGTTTTCTATTTTGCAATCTTTACTTTCCAATCTATACAACAAAAATACCAAAAAAATATTTACTTTACTATTTTTGTTAGATCTCACTTTTGCGAGTGACCATGAAGGGATTTGCGTTGGTTGCAAGGTTCTTGATTGTTTGTGCAGGTACTAGGTGACTTGTGTGTTGTCTCCTACTGGATTGATACCTTGGTTCTCAAAACTAAGGGAAATACTTACGCTACTTTGCTACATCACCCTTTCCTCTTCAAGGGAAAACCAACGCATGCTCAAGAGGTAGCACTAGCCACTGTGCTTCACTGATGTACTCGGTGGGAAAGGTGGCCTTTCGTGATTCGACGACTCATTTACTTGCTTCGGCGCTACGATCGAGGAGGACCCAGAAAACGCACGGTAGTGCGTCCCACGTCTCGGCAAGGAAGAATATATGCGTGCACCACTCGGGAGGACCCCGAAACTGCGCGGTAGGGTGTGCCACGTCTTGGCACGGAGGAAAAATGTGCGTGTAAAAATATACTGTATCCAACGTGCTACCAATGGTTCGACCTCGGGACCCAGCCAGTCGGTCGAAAACACCCCACTAGCCACACAGCTTCATCATGCTAACATGGAACGGGGGATAGGTGTGGTTAGCTCCGTCTCGACCAGCCACAACGTCTCTTGTTCTAGGCGATTCTTCTATTTTCCAAGATTTTTTTAGTTATAATAACACCACGGCAAGATAGTGCTGCTCTTTGTGTGTGCCCGTGCGTCTAAAGGTTAGGCGATGGAGAGGAGGGAGAGATCGCAGACCTGGGACCCACCAGTAAGTGAGTCAACGGTCATGCACGTGTTGACGAGCCACTCCCTCTACTCTACTAAACGTAATACTATATAAAATCAAGTTATGGGACAAAGCCAACAACCATTGTTGTTTCAGGCTATCGACTTATGCTTTGTAGTCCAGGTTGCCAGTTCGAATCTTGTCTTTCAGATTTGTTAGTTTTAGGTCCAAATTTGATCAATGACAACTGGGAGCCCCATGTGTTGTTCAGATATTTCAGTGTAGGATGGTTTTTTTTTGAACAAACACTTTGCGCGGTTAGACAAGTAACGGCATGAGTTACATGTATTTTGCAAGTTTAGGAATAAAAATGACAACGGCATAGAATATCACATCCACCCCGCAGCTTAGAAGCTATGGTGATATGAGTTTTTACGTCGTTGGAACTGAGATCCAATGGCTTGGGAGTAGTATTTGTAATTATGCACAATTTCCAAACTCTCCAAGGTTTTTTTTCAAATAAAACATTCAAGCCTCGTGTGTGCCGCTGAATCTTGGATCCAACGGCCCCCCGTTGCTCATATTAGGTGCTCCCTGTAGCTTAATTAGCCGCTACGGTGATACGAGCATCTAGGTTGTATGATCTATGATCAGATGCCACATGCGTAGTACTTGTACTTTCTGCGCAATTCCCAAACTCTCTCAGGCGTATATTGCAAAAACATTCAAACCTCCTACTGTGAGCCGTTAGATCTCCAGGAACTCGTATCACCATAGAATCTACGGTGCGGGAGCACCTCATATTCTCCCGTGCGAGAAAACATCAGGTTCTCTCGCAACTTGGATGCTACGATGATACGAGCTTTGAGGTATTCGATCTGAGATCCAATGGCATCTAAGCAGTCTTTGTGCTTGTAAGCAGTGGTCGGACTCTTTGGGGGCTTTTCTACAAAAAAACATTCGAACAACAGAGGAGTTGTTTGATCACAACTCCAACGGCTCCGAAGAGCTTGTATCACTAAAGCATCTAAGGTGTGGTAGCACATGATATTCTTACATACAGGAGAATATGAGGTCCTCCTTCATCTTAGATGCCACGGTGATACGAGCTTCGAGGTCGTTGGATATGGGATCCAAGGGCATCTGAGTAGTTTTTGTACAAATTGTGTGCAATTCTCAAACTCATTAAGGTTTCCTGTAAAAATATTAAGACATCCTGTGAGCTGCTATATCTCAGATCTACAAGCTCCAAGCAACTCGTATCAGCATATAGCATCTAAGGTGTGGGGGCACATGATATTCTCCCGGGGAGGTGGGGGATGCACAGCCAATCGGTGTTTGGGAGGATGGGGACAAATATAATGTTCAAATAATACAATCTAAACAATCCTAAACATAGCTTCACAATTTTATCTAAGTCGAGGGGCTAACCCCCGACAATCTACATAGCTCCTCCTAAACACAACATTTCATGTACTCCTTCCGATCCTTTTTAGTTTGCATATAAGGTTTGTCTGATGTTAAACCTCGTAAACTTTGACCGAATTTATAGATAAAAATACCAACATTCAGAATGTGAAAATCAACAACATTAGATGCGTCATGACTTTAGTTTTCATATTGTATAAATTTAGTATTGTAGATATTAATATTCTTTTCATATAAATATGGTCAAACTTTATGAAGCTCGACTTTAGACAATTCTTATACGCTGAGTAAAAAGGACCGGAGGGAGTATGTAGTACTATACTTAATATTCATGTTTCAGTTTCCTGTTCATTTTAAATATTGAATTGAGGACCATGCATGTATTACATTTTACTCCCTTTGTTCCTAAATATTAGTGTTTTTAGAGATTTCAAATGGACTGCCACATAAGGATGTATATAGACATATTTTAGAGTGTAGATTCACTCATTTTGCTCCGTATGTAGTCACTTGTTGAAATCTCTAAAAGGCAAATATTTAGGAACAGAAGAAGTATTTTTGAGTTCGTGTCATACATGCATGGTTTGGAAAAATAGATGCACTATACTTACTGGATTGTTGTTGTATTCGTGTGTGTGTGTGTGGTCATATGCTTGATACATACAAAGTTTTCTCAGCACCATACTGTTCATCATTTAAATTTGAATTTGCAATAAAAAACTTACTAGGGATACCATGAAATGTGAAATCCATGTTGAGATCACTATATCACAAACTCACTCTAATTCAAGAACTTGTCATAAATCAATTACCACGTTGAGATTACTATTTGCAAGGAAAATACGGGCATTGTAATACACATAGATTCTTTCAGCAATTTAAAAGATTCCTTTTGTATTCTCGAATGGTAGGACCCAACGGCTTACCAGCCAGACCCTTGCTCGCGTTGATCCTAAAAAAACAGGTTCATGTCCTTCTGGTGGTGTGCGTGGTACGCAAATTAGCCAACCCCAACCAGTCGAGCCTCCGTGTTTCGAGTCGAAATATCTGGCGGCCAGAATTGTAGCCCTAGGAAATTCCCCTCATGTCCCCGGTCCATAATGACTACCGATGAACAATGGAGGGATGCTTTAGTAACTAGACAATGTTATCTACCGTGCCGAGCACGGCTCAATTCCCTTGATCGCCGCTACCCAAGGTCACCCGTCAACTCCATTGCCTAGTACTAATAGGAGTACTACACCAGGATGAGCACAGAATTGAGCCCGTTTGTTCGTGCCTAGTACTTGAGTTAATATATCAGGCAATGCACTGGTACAGAGGGATTATCCTTTTACTCTTCATATATAACTTGTCTAAAGTCTAACTAAGAAAAATGTTGGACCAAATCCTTTCTTAAGAAATACAACAGGAAAGATGTATCGCTTGAAAATTTATTGCATGATGCAGATTATGATATTGTTTCGAATCCTGGATTTTAAATTTCAGAAAATCCAAAAGTGACCGGAAATTCATGAAACTGAGCATGGTCTCGTGATATGGCACAAATATTCCTATGTAATTTTTTCTTCAATTTGAGACAAGCTGCTTATGAGAAGTTACACAAATGAAGAGCCAAGGTATTTTGGAACAAAGACGTTAAGGTGAACGCCTTCACTATTGAAATCGTGGGTGTTTACGTGCCGCCACAAGCCCTGCTTCTCATCGGCAGGTGCCGTCCGAGCAAGTTTGTGAGTCGAGGGAGGCGTGCGAGGAGACCGCTGCGCAGGCTCACCAGGAGGCGAGCCCTTTGACCAGGCTCCTCCACCCACCTTTGTCCCAACTGCCCCCACTTTTAATGGTGCCGGCGCCGCAGTTTAAAATCAACCTCGCACTACCCGATATCGCTACAATCTTCTATCTTCCTCTCCGATTCTCTTGTCGTCTACCTCCAACCAGCCTGACCTAACCATACGCCATGCCGCATCACGATGGTCTGCCCTTAGTCCTCCAGTTTCCTGAGGAAGATACCCAGCCGGAGTCTCAAGAACATAAGGCGCTTTGGGACGAGCTTGAACCGGCCTTGTGGGAAGACGTCCCTCCTGTCCCCGCTCCTATTCCGCTCCCGTCGCCCCGACTGCGCCAGCGCCCATCCCCGTGGCTTTAATGGGCTGGGAGCCGCACATTGTCGCCGATCTTAATGCCACGGGGTTCCACGAGGTCCCCGCCGACTTTCATGCGCCTGTGCACCTTCTAGCGCATGCGCCTGTGCATGCACTGACACGCGCGCCCGTGCCGGTGCCCGTGCACACGAATGTCTCTAGGCAATAAAGAGCTTTTTGTAGGTGTTTTTGGATAGGTTTACAAGAAAATAAAGAGAGCGTAAATAAAAGCTAGGGGCTGTTTAGATAAAGACACAACTAAATTAGTAAAGAGCTTTTTGTTACGAGAAAGTTATTTGTTCCTAGGCAATCGATAACTAGACCGGTAATCATTATTGCAATTTTATTTGAGGGAGAGGCATAAGCTAACATACTTTCTCTACTTGGATCATATGCACTTATTATTGGAACTCTAGCAAGCATCCGCAACTACTAAAGATCATTAAGGTAAAACACAACCATAGCATTAAAGTATCAAGTCCCCTTTATCCCATACGCAAACAACCTACTTACTCGGGTCTGTGCTTCTGTCACTCACACCACCCACCATAAGAAAATCATGAACATATTGCAAACCCTACAGCGGGGATTCCTCACGCTTGCGCGACACCGAGAGCACCATAGGACAACATCAATAATAAAACATGCAACTCAAACCAATCTTGATCATCAAATAGCCCATAGGACAAAACAGATCTACCCAAACATCATAGGATAGCCATACATCATTGGGAAATAATATATAGCATTGAGCACCATGGTTAAGTAGAGATTACAACAGGTAAGAGAGAGGTTACACCGCTGCATAGAGGGGGGAAGAGTTGGTGATGATGGCGGTGAAGTTGTTGGTGAAGATTGCGGTGATGATGATGGTCCCCGGTGGCACTCCGGTGCCACAGGAAGCAAGGGGGAGAGGGCCCCCATTCTTCTTCTTCTTCCTTGACCTCCTCCCTAGATGGGAGAAGGGTTTCCCCTATGGTCCTTGGCCTCCATGGCATGGGAGGGACGAGAGCCCCTTCGAAATTGGATCTATCTATCTGTCTCTCTCTGTTTCTGCATTCTTGTCTGGTGCCCTTTGACCGTTTCATATATATATGGAGATCCGTAACTCCGATTGGACTAAAACCTTCGCCGTGATTTTTTACCAAAAATTAGCTTTCTTGCGGCCGAAGGAGGGCATCAACCGCCTTACAGGTGGGCCACGAGGGTTAGGGGCGCGCCCTGGGGGGTAGGGCGCGCCCCCTACCTCGTGCCCACCTCGGACTCCATTTCGCGATGATCTTTCTTCCAGACTTTCCAAATATTCCAAAAAAAATCTCTGTCCGTTTTTATCCCGTTTGGACTCCGTTTGATATGGATATTCTGCGAAACCAAAAACATGCAACAGACAGGAACTGGCACTAGGCACTGGATCAATATGTTAGTCCCAAAAATAGTATAAAAAGTTGCCAAAAAGTATATGAAAGTTGAATAATATTGGCATGGAACAATAAAAAATTATAGAGACAACGGAGACATATCAGTGGGCCCCTCGGTGTGTAGTTTGTAGAATTTTAATTTGTGGTTCGAAATTTGATCCATTACAGGTGGACTATCGGTGTAGTTTTGTAGCTTATTTGTAATAATTAAAGAGAACAACAGAGTTTTTTGCAATAATACCATGATGCGACGTTGAAGGCGAGAAAGGACGTGCAAGAGGGCGATGCCCGATGTGACACTCCAAAAATATTCTTTTGGTTTTCTTCAAAAAATTTGTTGGATTTGAAGGTCTT
Source organism: Aegilops longissima (assembly GCA_021605205.1). Classification (NCBI taxonomy): domain Eukaryota; kingdom Viridiplantae; phylum Streptophyta; class Magnoliopsida; order Poales; family Poaceae; genus Aegilops; species Aegilops longissima. Next base: position 605,645,532 of record CM038682.1, read on the forward strand.
CTAAACCCTTCCAAAAATCTCTCTCAAAAGCTTTTTTCCCTTTAGCAAATATTTTATTTTTACATCCCCTTCAACTCTGGTGTTTGGTTTTTAAATTTTTCTTCTGATTGCCCTCTTCTCAAAATTTCAAGAAAAATTCTTTGGAGTTTATTTTTCTTTCAAAATGAAACTCTAAGAGTTTTGCACCTTCTCCAGTGTTGAGATCCATTCATGATTCTTGCCATGCACCACATGGTAAAATCCTCCCAAAAATCTCTCCTTCCACTTTGGGCAATCCAAACATTCTGTCTCAACAAGCTCAACCATTTTCTGAATTTTATTTCATTTATTTCTACTCCCAAATCTTTTCTGTCCATTATTTTGAGCCTAGGTGATTTGCAAAGCAAGTACCTAAATGCATTTGAGTTTTGACCTCAAACCAACTCCCCTGGATAGTCCTTGGTACCCACAACCTAGAACAATCAAGATCCACTCCTCTTCTGTTCAAAATTTTCAAATTATAGTCTCTGCAAGTTTGGACCAGATTTGCCAAATTCGGTGAAATTCATATCTACACTTCTCCAAAAATTCCACAAATATTCAGGCAGCCTCTAGATGTAATGAGAGGCCCCTCCACCAAAAACCAGCTCAAGGAAAAATCCCTACATGCCTAGATCATTCTGTCGAACACCTTACATGCACTACTACTGTTCATCTTCAGTTAAATTCAGAGTTCAGTGTCGTTCTCCGTCAGAGTTTCAATCACATGCCCACAGTGCACTTGGCACGTTGCTCGCAGCCTAGCCTGCTTGTCCGGAGCTTCACACACGTGCTTGGCGTGTTCCTGGCGTCGGTGGCACCCTGGCTGCCTGCGCCGGCGTGTCTTGTGGCGACAGAACCACCGTAGCGGCCGACAGGGAGCAGAACGGCGGCATAACGCCGTTCGGCACTGCCCAAACCTCCTGGTAGCTCCGCGTGGCCATTTCCTTGCCAGCGCACGCATGCAGCACCGTCGCCGTGGCACGGCAAGCACAGAGCGTGCTCCCTGCCGCCGACGGGCCCGCGCCGCCCCGTTCCGTCGAGCCCCCCCTAAGCAACCAAACCCCGACGCGTTTAGCACCTAAACGGAACCAGGGCACCTCCATGACGACGCTCAACCTCTGAACCTCCCCGATCAACGCCCTACGCCGCCGTAAACTTCGCCGGAGAACCCCGTTCTCGGCAACCGCCTCGGGCCGGGTATATATAGCACCCCCCCCGAGCGCGCTCTCGCCCCCGCACACCTCCACCACCTCTCTAATCCACGCCAAGCCCCTGGAAAGGCCCCGAGGAGCTCTTCTTCCCCGACTCCGGCCAGCTCGTTCCGCCTCGGCCTCCACCGCGATTCACTCGGTGAGGCCGTCTCCGGCGCCCTAACCCCGTCAGCGACCCTCTCGAGCAACGAAGAGTCTAACCCCCACTCCGATTTGATCTTCACAGCTATCTCCGACGAGGTGCACGACTGCCCGAACCGCCGTCCGCCGGAGCAAGCATCGCCGTCGACGTGGTACTCGCCGGCGACCACCACCGCCACCCACAGACGCGGAATGGCGCCCTGAACATGGAGGTACCCTCCGATCTCCCTGCCTCGCCGTGGATCGCCGCCGGCGACCACCGCGGCTCTCAGGCGCCGACGAGCCCCGTCAGTCTCGTTTGAAATTTCAAACCTGACGGGTGCGACCCGCCCGTCAGCCTCTCTCTTGTTTTTTTTTGAATCATTTTCTGAAAGCGTACTTTGGCAAATACGCTTCCACTCTGAACCGTTTTTCTGGACTTTTTTGCAAAGCCCCCTGGAAGTTTTCTATTTCATTACATATGGGTCCTTGGACCAAAACCCTTATAACTTTTTAACAGAAAGGAATTTTTGAGTGATTCTTTTTCTGTCCTCTTCAAATTTTTGTCTAGTTTTTTATCATATTTACTTGAAAATATTTGGATCAACTTTCTGTACCCCACGGTATTTACGTTAGCGCGTGTATTTTGTGTACCGTAGATACCGAAGGAGGTGACGGAACCGCGAACTTCGCCGAGCTAGACCCCGACTACTCCGAACCAGGCAAGCAATGTTTGAACTTCTGATATGATGAGTGTTTGGGCATGTTTGCATTATTTCTTTTATCATGGCACGTTCATGAGCATTTCGATGATAGCTTATTTCATAAGAATTGAGGCAAATTAGCTCGGTAAATCCATAAGTGGTTGGAAACATGTTGCATGGCCATGAGTTGGCATGATTATGGGTAAGATGGCAGTGTTGTAGCATGCCAGGCTTATGCCAGATCGTTGACCTAGGGTCAACATAAATCAGTCAGATTCCCGTCCGTCTTCCCTCCCGTACTACCACCTGTTTCCCGCAAGGGATACAGCTTAGTAAGTTGCAAACCACTTCCTGGTACACACCAAATCAAGAGGCCGGGATGAAGGTTCCATGGCCCTAGATTAAAGCCTTTCATCCGGTCAGGGGGCATGGGTGTTTACGGTTGGGACCGAGAGGGGGGCACCCCTTAGAGCGCGCGTAAATAAATTTGATCCCATGCTATTCGAGATTGTGATCTCCCCATCTCAAAGTTTTTCTTAAACGCTGTCTAGGGTGATTCCTGGCATCGTGAGGTATGATGGGTGTGTACTAGCTAGTTGTGTTTCCTCTGAAATACCGTAAACGGAACTAGTCCTTCGTGACTACGGAAATCCGTTGGCTGTGGACAATTTTGGTACAAACTCTGCAGAGTCAAAATTCTTGAATTCATCTTATTCATGTTCGAGTACCGTGTTCACCTTATCTTGTCAGATATCAGTCTCGGTGACAGGGACTCCCAATAACTACTTGAGTGTTAAATGTTTATTTCCTGTGTATGGACTAACCCGCTTATTGTCTTGTGATGAATATTTTCCGTGAACACTATATCTTGTCGCTTATGAAAATGAATTATAAGCCCTTTACGTGATGTCGCTCGACGTCCGATCATGCATTGTTGTTATTTATTTTCATTATAAGCCCTTTCGCAATGTCGCCGATGTCCGACTGCGGCATTGTTGTTATTTATTTTCATTATAAGCCCTTTCTGCGATGTCGCTCAGACGTCCGACTGCGGCATTGTTGTTATTTATTTTCATTATAAGCCCTTTCTGCGATATCGCTCAAATGTCCGACTGCGGCATTGTTATTATTTACTTTTATTATAAGCCCTTTCTGTGATGTCGCTGCAACGTCCGACTGCGGCACGCATGTATGTTTATTTCAATATAAGCCCTTTATGAGGTGTCGCTTAGACGCCTGACTGTGGCATGTTTTACTTATTTGTTCACCCTTCGAGGCGTCGCTTCAGACACCCGATCGGTTTTGAGTTTTTATCTTCTTTGGGTTTTCGAGCGGACTACTGCCGATTCCCTTCTTATTTTACCTTGCTACACTGATTAAATTGAGCATTGTTAAAATTAAACATGTTGCATTCATGCATTCATTTGTTATATCTTTTGTCCGAACTGTCTTGCAAGTACTTTCAAAGTACTCACCTGGCTTGTTGATTTGGCCGATCTTGTGAAAGGCGATCTCATGGATGAAGAGTTCGATAGCGAGTCCGACGCCTAGAGGAATCCCAGTCAGTCTCGTGCGACCCCTGGATTAGTCATTGTGATATATCCGCTTCCGCTACCCAAATAAATTCATCGAGCCTCACCTCGACGCTCGATGAGCCACCAGTGCAGTAGACTTATTAACCACTCCACTGTGTTATTCCACCAACCACTCATATCGCGAGTCAGTAGTATTTCCACCTCACACCATTGTTTCATATCCGCCATCATGTTTATTTATCGGCGTGTTTGTAATAATTGGTTGGACATCTTCAGTCCGACCCTGTAATATTGTAATGCTACTGGCTTATTGTATCAAAGTTTTGTCTACCGGTATGAAGGATTTTTCCTCATATTGGACTTCATAGGTCGGTTGTTCAGTAAATATTTTTATTGAAAAACCGGTCGTGACAAGCTTGGTACCAGAGCCAGGCTGACTGTAGGAAGCCACTAGGTGTGATCGCTAATTGGTTATTAGCATAATAGAGTTTTTATTATTTTCACAAATGTAGTCAATTTCTGACAGTCAGCATAAATTTATGATTTGACTACTCAGGATTTTTGCCTACTTTTGTAGATGGCTGGCAACGATTGCGAGTCGCAGATGTTTGCCAACATGCCCGATGGGTTCGTCAAGCTTCTCTCCTTCATCGTCCAAGTCGCGATGGGGCCAGATGTGCGCCCAGTCTTCTCTCTCTCTCAGCACAAGGTCAATGACCGTCTAACCATGCACCAAGCCACGGTGGAATTCAAGAGAGGGCGAGTTGAGCGTTACCGGTTCGTGGGGAGAGTCGTGCCCACAGAGAAGCATGCACTGCAGATGGCAGCCCGTGAGGCGATAGCTCGTCTCAGGGATATCCTTCCTTCGATGAAGACTCGTCGCTACCGCTACCTGCCATGTCACGTGCCATATACCTGCCACTACGCGTTCTCTTGCCCCAGAGGAGAACGGGACGAAGCTTTTGAGATGCTTATCGAGTATCTCCAAGCTTTGGAGGCAGCCTTCGACAACCTTGTGGACGACTTTTAGCTGCCCGCATGGACTCAGTCCATGGCTGTGCCGCCAACAGGAGGGAGCTCCTGCGCGCTGCACCGCCACTGACTTCGTCTTGTCATCAACATCGTTTGCTGCTACTGCTCGCACCACCTCTCGTCGCCTGCATACCACGGAGGAGTTCAACCATGTCATTGCGCCTACTCCGGTTCGTTCTGCACCACCCCTCGTGCCCGCTCATGTTCGAGTTGTCCCGCACAGGGCACCTGCTCCACCAACTCCGTGCAGCACCTCACGTCTGGAGCCTATCTCCGGAGAGGAGGTTGAGTCCCCAGCCTCACTTCGCCTCACCCTTGGCAGGCCAAGGGAAATCCTTACCATCTCCGACTAAGTACGCTTAGCCGCCATGTGATGTACCGACTTGTACGATATGTTTATATGTAAATAGGCTGTGAGAAGTAGCTTGTTTGCGCATCATGTAGGATCTGGAGGAGTGCACTAGACTAAATAACATGTCAGGATTATGTACGCATATCCTGAGTGATGTATTATATAATTACTGCTTGCGTGTAAGATATGTAATAGACAGTCCTCCTCCGTACGCGAACGTGTATTCTCTTGAAAAATCTTGGAGCATTTGCAACTTTTTGCATCTTCTTGAATTTATTGATTTTTGCGGCTCAATTTCTTTTCTTATGAGTGTTTCAAAATATATCCCCAGAGTGAACTATGTCTCGTCCTTGGACGCGGTCCATGCCAACTTCGACAGAGGAAAATTATGACACACCCCCAGGCAACAATTTCACACAGGGACAGACAAGTCAACAGGACAGTGAAACGGCACTTTCCCAAATGTGTCGTCTTTATGAACAAAGTCAGCAGCAACATCAGGAAATACTGAACCAAGTCATCAATATGGGAAGTCACCGTGGACAGTATCAGCAGCAATCAAAATTATCTGAGCTACAGAAGACGCGTCCCCAAACATTTTCTCACACTGACAAACCTCTTGAAGCCGAGGACTGGCTTCGAGACATGGAAAGAAAATTAATCATTGCCCAGTGTTCAGATCTTGAGAATGTGCTTTATGCTCCGCACTATCTCACTGGAGCAGCCGCATCGTGGTGGGAAAATTTCCTACACATGCACCCCAACGAAAATAGTATAACATGGGAGGAATTTAAAGAAGGTTTTCGTGGGGCACATATTCCTAAGAGTCTTATGAAGATCAAAAAGAGAGAATTTGATGACCTCAAGCAAAGGACAATGACGGTGTCAGAATACAACAGTCAGTTTACTCTGCTGTCTCGCTACGCCAACGAGGAGCGTATGTCGGAAAACAAAAAGATGGAGAAATTCCTTGACGGTCTGACACCCGCGCTTAAATGCCAATTGGTCGTACACACCTTTCCAGATTTTAAGACGCTGGTGGATAAGGCCATTACCTTGGAAAATGAGAGACGCAACTTAGAAGATTTCCGCAAGCGGAAAAGGGACCAGACTAATCACGCCCGCAACCACCGCAGCAAGACAGAGGTTCAGAAGAACTGGACACCCAAACCCACGACAAGCGTCTCACGCCCAATCAAGAATTTCCATGCAAGGGACAAGGAGTTCACATACCGCCCAGGCATTACCTGTTACGCTTGTGGAGAAGAAGGGCACTATGCCAAGCAGTGCCCCAAGCCAAGGAACTCGACCCCAAAGCCGAACAATGGAAGCAATAATTCGGCGCCAAAGCGCAACAATTTCAACCCAAATAACAACCACAGGAAGGGTCACCTGAACCACGTGACCAAAGAGGAAGCACAAAATGCCCCAGATATCGTACTCGGCACGCGTTTCACATCAACAGAATACCTGCCATGGTTTTGTTTGATTCGGAGCTTCACTCATTCGTTTGAAAAGTTTTGCTTTGCAAAATAATTTTCGATGCTTCCCTTGGAAAAATCTATGATCGTCAAGTCCCCTGGAATTAAGCAAGTTACACAGAATTATTGCCAGGGTGTGGTTATCGAGTTTGAAGGGTTGAAGTTTCACGCAAATCTTATCGTGTTGGAAAATAAAGGACTGGATGTCATCTTAGGGATGGATTGGTTAACCACCAACAAAGGTTTTATTGACTGCTTCAACAGGACCGTAATTCTCACCCATCACCACGGGAAGACCATAAAGGTTTCAGCCAAGGAAAGAAAGATATCCCGGCAACCGAGATTGAACAAGGTGGATATTTCTAAATTGAGCAAGGTTCCAGTAGTTTGTGAATTTCCAGGTGTGTTTCCCGAAGAGCTACCAGGCATGCCACCAGATCGAGAGATAGAATTCAACATTGAGCTAGCACCCGGAATCGCTCCCATATACAAGAAACCATACAGAATGGCACCATCAGAATTGGTAGAACTGAAGAAGCAAATAAAGGAATTATTGGAAAAAGGGTACATACGAGCAAGTTCCTCACCTTGGGGTTCACCAATTTTGTTTACCAAAAAGAAGGATGGAACACTGAGATTGTGCATAGACTATCGAGCGCTAAACATGGTCACAATCAAGAACAAATATCCGATGCCACGAATAAATGATTTGTTCGATCAACTCGCTAAGGCCAAGGTGTTCTCAAAGATTGACTTGAGATCGGGATACCATCAACTGAAAGTGCGAACCGAAGATATTACCAAGACAGCTTTCACCTCCTGATACGGATTGTATGAGTTCACCGTAATGCCATTCGGACTAACAAACGCCCCCGCATATTTTGTTCACCTCATGAACAAAGTATTCATGAAGTTTATGGATAAGTTTGTTGTGGTATTTATCGATGATATTCTGGTATACTCCAAAACGCGAGAAGAGCACGCTGAACATCTCCGAATTGTACTAGGAGAACTCAGGAAACATCAATTGTACGCTAAATTCAGAAAGTGTGAATTTTGGCTAAAGCAAGTAGGTTTTCTGGGCCACATACTGACCCAAGAAGGTATCGCCGTAGACCCGGAAAAAGTCAAGGCCGTACTTGGCTGGAAGCCACCAGCCAGCGTGACGGATGTACGAAGTTTCTTGGGAATGGCAGGATACTACCGGAGATTTATTGAAGGATTCTCCACCATAGCAAAGCCAATGACGCAACTACTCAAGAAAGACAGGAAGTTTGAATGGACGGAAGCTTGTGAGAAAAGTTTCCAAGAACTAAAGAGGAAACTGACGACAGCACCAGTACTAATTGTGCCAGATATACACAAAATTTTTGAGGTATTTTGTGACGCGTCTCGAAAGGGCCTCGGGTGCGTGTTAATGCAAGAAGGCAAGGTTGTCGCAGATGTTTCGGACACTTCATAAGCATGAGGAAAATTATCCTACACATGACCTGGAATTAGCAGCAGTTATTCATGCACTCAAGGAATGGAGACACTTTTTACTTGGTAATCGTTGTGAAATATACACGGACCCCAAAAGCCTCAAGTATATTTTCACACAACCAGAACTGAATTTACGGCAGCGATGCTGGTTGGAATTAGTAAAGGATTATGATGTTGGAATCCACTACCACCCAGGCAAAGCAAATGTTGTAGCAGATGCTCTGAGTCGGAACCCCAGTCCGGACAACGACAGCATGCCAAACTTGAGACCTGAATTCCAGCAGGAATTCGCAAAGCTCAATCTGATGGTGGTCACCAAAGGCAGTGTGTCGAACTTAGAGTTATAGCCTACCCTAATAGAGAAGGTTAAAGAGGCTCAACGTGGACACCCCAGCATTGAGGGCATAAAGCGAAAGATAAAATTGGGCAAGGCCTCAGAATTCGTTATTGATGAGCAAGGAATATTGTGGTACGGGAATAGACTTTGCGTACCAAATATCCATGACCTTAAACAGCAAATCCTGGCTGAAGGCCACACCGCTCCATATTCAATCCATCCTGGAGGAACAAAAATGTACAAAGATCTTCAAGAAACATTTTGGTGGCATGGTATAAAAAGAGACAAAGCCACGTTTATTGCATGTTGTGACTCTTGTCAACGCATCAAGGCCGAGCACCAGAAACCAGCCGGGCTATTGCAACCAAATAAGATACCCGAGTGGAAATGGGACGAGATTGGAATGGATTTCATTATTGGACTACCTCGGTCACGACACGGACATGATGCCATATGGGTCATCACTGATAGAATGACTAAGTAGCACACTTCATCCCCGTGAAGACAACCCACACCACTCAGAAGCTTGCTAGGCTCTACCTTTCCCGTATCGTTTGCTTACATGGAGTCCCAAAGAAAATAATCTCAGACAGGGGCACTCAATTCGTCTCCCGATTTTGGGATCACTTACAACAAGCTCGTAACTCAGCTGGCATTCAAGACGCATACCATCCCTGCATGATGGGCGACCGAGCGAGTAAACCAGATTCTAGAAGATATGTTGAGAGCATGTGTCCTCACCTATGGGACCAGCTTGGAAGAGAGCTTACCATACACAGAATTCGCATATAACAATAGCTATCAGTCCAGCCTACAAATGGCACCATTTGAAGCTCTGTACGGGCGAAGATGTCGAACCCCGCTAAATTGGTCGGAAACCGGAGACAGTCATATCTTCGGCCCAGAACTGCTCAAAGAGGCTGAAGATAAAGTCAAGGTAATTAAGGACCGACTCAAGACAGCCCAAAGCCGACAAAAGAGTTATTACGATCAAAAGCATCGAGGAGTCAATTTTCAACCCGGTGAATTTGTGTACCTACGAGTATCCCCTATGAGAGGCCTGCATCGATTCAAGATTAAAGGGAAGCTAGCACCAAGATTCATCGGACCATTCTGCATAGTGGCACGAAGAGGCACGGTGGCCTACCAGCTTGACTTACCCGAAGAATTATCCGACATCCACGACGTATTCCACGTCTCCCAATTAAGGAAGTGCGTAAGCAACCCAGAGAAACAAGTACCCCATAAAAACATTGACGTGCAGCCAGACCTTACATATCAGGAGCATCCGATAAAGATCTTGGAAGAGTCTGAAAGGAAAACCCGACAGAAAACAATCAAGTTCTTCAAGGTTCAGTGGAGCAACCACACCGAAAGTGAAGCCACTTGGGAAAGAGAGGATTTCCTTCGGACAGAGCATCCACAATTATTTGAGGATCAGCTGGAATCTCGGGGACGAGATTTTTCCTAAGGGGGTAGGTGTTGTGACACTCCAAAAATATTCTTTTGGTTTTCTTCAAAAAATTTGTTGGATTTGAAGAAGGTCTTCTAAACCCTTCCAAAAATCTCTCTCAAAAGATTTTTTCCCTTTAGCAAATATTTTATTTTTACATCCCCTTCAACTCTGGTGTTTGGTTTTTAAATTTTTCTTCTGATTGCCCTCTTCTCAAAATTTCAAGAAAAACTCTTTGGAGTTTATTTTTCTTTCAAAATGAAACTCTAAGAGTTTTGCACCTTCTCCAATGTTGAGATCCATTCATGATTTTTGCCATGCACCACATGGTAAAATCTTCCCAAAAATCTCTCCTTCCACTTTGGGCAATCCAAACATTCTGTCTCAACAAGCTCAACCATTTTCTGAATTTTATTTCATTTATTTCTACTCCCAAATCTTTTCTGTCCATTATTTTGAGCCTAGGTGATTTGCAAAGCAAGTACCTAAATGCATTTGAGTTTTGACCTCAAACCAACTCCCCTGGATAGTCCTTGGTACCCACAACTTCAAAATTTTCAAATTATAGTCTCTGCAAGTTTGGACCAGATTTGCCAAATTCGGTGAAATTCATATCTACACTTCTCCAAAAATTCCACAAATATTCAGGCAGCCTCTAGATGTAATGAGAGGCCCGTCCACCAAAAACCAGCTCAAGGAAAAATCCCTACATGCCTAGATCATTCTATCGAACACCTTACATGCACTACTACTGTTCATCTTCAGTTAAATTCAGAGTTCAGTGTCGTTCTCCGTCAGAGTTTCAGTCACATGCCCACAGTGCACTTGGCACGTTGCTCGCAGCCTAGCCTGCTTGTCCGGAGCTTCACACGTGTGCTTGGCGCGTTCCTGGCGTCGGTGGCACCTGCCGCTCTTCTTGGCGTGTCTTCTTTGCGCGGCAGAACCACCGTGAGCGGCCGACAGGAGCGAACGGTGGCATAACGCCGTTCGGCGCCGCCCAAACCTCCTGGTAGCTCCGCGTGGCCATTTCCTTGCCAGCGCACGCATGCAGCACCGTCGCCGTGGCACGGCAAGCACAGAGCATGCTCCCTGCCGCCGACGGGCCCGCGCCGCCCGCTCGCCGAGCCCCCTAAGCAACCAAACCCCGACGCATTTAGCACCTAAACGGAACCAGGGCACCTCCACGACGACGCTCAACCTCTGAACCTCCCCGATCAACGCCCTACGCCGCCGTAAACTTCGCCGGAGAACCCCGTTCTCGGCAACCGCCTCGGGCCGGCTATATATAGCACCCCCCCGAGTGCGCTCTCGCCCCCGCACACCTCCACCACCTCTCTAATCCACGCCAAGCCCCTAGAAAGGCCCCGAGGAGCTCTTCTTCCCCGACTCCGGCCAGATCGTTCCGCCTCGGCCTCCACCACGATTCACTCCGGTGAGGCCGTCTCCGGCGCCCTAACCCCGTCAGCGACCCTCTCCAGCAACGAAGAGTCTAACCCCCACTCCGATTTGATCTTCATAGCTCTCTCCGACGAGGTCCACGACTGCCCGAACCGCCGTCCGCCGGAGCAAGCGTCGCCGTCGACGTGGTACTCGCCGGCGACCACCACCGCCACCCACAGACGCGGAATGGCGCCCTGAACACGGAGGTACCCTCCGATCTCCCTGCCTCGCCATGGATCGCCGCCACGACCACATGACTCTCGGCGCCGACGAGCCCCGTCGCTCTCGTTTGAAATTTCAAACCTGACCGGTGGGACCCGCCTGTCAGCCTCTCTCTTGTTTTTTTTGAATCGTTTTCTGAAAGCGCACTTTGGCAAATACACTTCCACTCTGAACCATTTTTCTAGACTTTTCTGCAAAGCCCCCTGGAAGTTTTCTGTTTCATTACAGATGGGTCCTTGGACCAAAACCCTTATAACTTTTTAACAGAAAGGAATTTTTGAGTGATTCTTTTTCTGTCCTCTTCAAATTTTTGTCTAGTTTTTTATCATATTTATTTGAAAAATATTTGGATCAACTTTCTGTAACCCACGGTATTTACGTTAGCGCGTGTATTTTGTGTACCGTAGATACCGAAGGAGGTGACGGAACCGCGAACTTCGCCGAGCTAGACCCCGACTACTCCGAACCAGGCAAGCAATGTTTGAACTTCTGATATGATGAGTGTTTGGGCATGTTTGCATTATTTCTTTTATCATGGCACGTTCATGAGCATTTCGATGATAGTTTATTTCATAAGAATTGAGGCAAATGAGCTCGGTAAATCCATGAGTTGTTGGAAACATGTTGCATGGCCATGAGTTGGCATGATTATGGGTAAGATGGCAGTGTTGTAGCATGCCAGGCTTATGCCAGATCGTTGACCTGTGGTCAACATAAATCGATCGATTCCGTCCGCCTTCCCTCCGTATTACCTCCTGCTTCCCGCAAGGGATACGGCTTAGTAAGTTGCAAACCACTTCTGGTACACACCAAATCGAAGGCGGGATGAAGGTTCCATGGCCCTGGATTAAAGCCTTTCATCCGGTCAGGGGCATGGGTGTTTCGGTTGGGACCGAGAGGGGCACCCTTAGAGCGCGTGTAAATAAATTTGATCCCATGCTATTCGAGATTGTGATCTCCCCGTCTCAAAGTTTTTCTTAAACGCTGTCTAGGGTGATTCCTGGCATCGTGAGGTATGATGGGTGTGTACTAGCTAGTTGTGTTTCCTCTGAAATACCGTAAACGGAACTAGTCCTTCGCGACTACGGAAATCCGTTGGCTGTGGACAATTTTGGTACAAACTCTGCAGAGTCAAAATTCTTGAATTCATCTTATTCATGTCCGAGTACCATGTTCACCTTATCTTGTCAGATATCAGTCTCGGTGACAGAGACTCCCGATAACTACTTGAGTGTTAAATGTTTATTTCGTGTGTATGGACTAACCCGCTTATTGTCTTGTGATGAATATTTTCCGTGAACACTATATCTTGTTAGTTATGAAAAATTAATTCTAAGCCCTTTCTGCGATATCGCTCAGACGTCTGACTGCGGCATTGTTGTTATTTATTTTCATTATAAGCCCTTTCTGCGATGTCGCTCAGACGTCCGACTGCGGCATTGTTGTTATTTATTTTCATTATAAGCCCTTTCGCGATGTCGCTCAGACGTCCGATCATGCATTGTTGTTATTTATTTTCATTATAAGCCCTTTCTGCGATGTCGCCGACGTCCGTCCATTGCAGATATTGTTATTATTTACTTTTATTATAAGCCCTTTCTATGATGTCGCTCCGACGTCCGACTGCGGCACGCATGTATGTTTATTTCAATATAAGCCTTTTATGAGGTGTCGCTTAGACGCCCGACTGTGGCATGTTTTACTTATTTGTTCACCCTTCAGGCATCGCTTCAGACACCCGATCGGTTTTGAGTTTTTATCTTCTTTGGGTTTTCGAGCGGACTACCGCCGATTCCCTTCTTATTTTACCTGGCTACACTGATTAAATTGAGCATTGTTAAAATTAAACATGTTGCATTCATGCATTCATTTGTTATATCTTTTATCCGAACTGTCTTGCGAGTACTTTCAAAGTACTCACCTGGCTTGTTGATTTGGCCAGATGCTGACGAAGGCGATCTCATGGATGAAGAGTTCGATAGCGAGTCCGACGCCTAGAGGAATCCCAGTCAGTCTCGTCGCACCCTGGATTAGTCATTGTGATATATCCGCTTCCGCTACCCAAATAAATTCATCGAGCCTCACCTCGACGCTCGATGAGCCGCCAGTTCAGTAGACTTATTAACCACCCCACTGTGTTATTCCACCAACCACTCATATCGCGAGTCAGTAGTATTTCCACCCCACACCATTGTGTTATATTCGCCATCATGTTTATTTATCGGCGTGTTTGCAACCTTTTCTTCTTCTTCTTCTTCTTCTTCTTCTTCTTCTTCTTCTTCTTCTTCTTCTTCTTCTTCTTCTTCTTCTTCTTCTTCTTCTTCTTCTTCTTCTTCTTCTTCTTCTTCTTCTTCTTCTTCTTCTTCTTCTTCTTCTTCTTCTTCTTCTTCTTCTTCTTCTTCTTCTTAATGCCATCCAGACGACCTTAATGCCACCGTCTCGTCACCCTTCTCAAGATTTTTACCGAGCAAAAAATTTGCTACGTCAAATAGGGATGGTGTCTATTTATCACAATCTTCTACAGGAATTTTGATTCTGGTTTGTAGGCCAGCGATGCTTTTAAAATCAAGGTTGTACGGCTCCGGCTTCTGTTTGTCCCCTTCGATGGCTGGCCCACAGAAGTATACGTCCTCCCGAGACAAGAAACCGTGAAGCTCACCTGGTATGGAGGGCGAGTGTATGATGTGGTACACCAAAACATCATCTTCGAGGCACAGCTGAAGGACGGCGGCGCGCTAGATCTTCCCAGGGGCACGCTCCATGTACTCTGCGTCGAGACCAATGACCCTCATCTCTACCTTTTCGAGGGAGTTGGATACATTGTTGATCCACTACCGAACAACCCTTGGGTGGACAGTGACGGTGGCAACTATGCGCATCGAGCCTTCGACAAGGACATGTTGGACGCTAAAAACCTGCATCTCGATCTCTTTCGCCATTTGGAACCGCTGGAACGGAGGGCTATGGTTCGGAGAATTAGGATTAGATGGCTAGTCTAACTAAAGTAGTAGATGATTATTTAAAGAGGTTAAAACAATGTGAACGCAGTGGGGTTTGGATGTAAATGAAGACGAAGGGGAGGTGAAGAAGCCGAGGAGAATCAGTTCCCAATGGAGAAGTAAATGGGAGAAGTGGCGTGCAGGCAGTTGATTAGACGGCTAGGCAGACTAAACGAAAAGGCTATGCGGGTAGAATGATGAGTCGTACCTGTTCGTGTACGTGCCCATCCTTCCTGATAGGTGGGACCTATGCAAATAGATAAAAAATGTGTCGTAGTTTTTTTTGAGCGCGTGAGTGGGAGACACAACATTCTCTGGTTAAGGAATACTCCCTCCGTTTAGGTGAGTATAGGTCACCTTATGAAAATCAGGTTTTCCCAAAACCTTTAGGCGTGGAGCATTAAATTCCTACTCGATCCCCTCCCAGCCTAGTTAGCTAGCGTTCTCTTCCTCTGCTGCCTTTCCATTTTTCCTATTCTCAAGTGTGGAACGATCTGCATGCCATCCTTGATGCACCAGAATGACCACTGCATGCATCGCGGCAGGGCGTTGATTGGGCATGCACGAGAATTTGGTTCTGCTCGCAATATGGATGATACCTGAACGATTAAGTGAACAGGCATGCTAGCACAGGAGACCTATTTCCGCTATACGATACTAGAGTACTCATGTTCCTACTAGTAGTAGTAGTAGTACAACTGTGGTACACTTGATGGTCAAAATACTATTCATCCGGTCCTCACAGTGAAGTGACAACACCCTGTGCCTGACACTAGTCCAGGCGGCGTGTTCGGGTTACCAAAGTCAGCCTCAGCATGTGCACTGTGCAGTCTGTCACCGCCGATGTACAGCACATTGGCGCCTCGCCTCGTCTCCCTCTCCGCTCCCATAGCACCACTCCATCTCCTTCTCCGCCTCCGTCTCCATCTCACTCTGTGCCCCGTGTACCGTCGCCTCACTCGCCTCCCCAGTACCACTATTCCCTCGCTAGCCGCTCCAAAGACCGACATCCTTCTTCCCGTAAATCAAGCCCCTCCAAACTCCACCATGGCGAACGCGAACCGCGCAGCATCCATATGAGCCGCGATTGTAGCAATCTCCCCAGTGACATCCTCGACCTCTGTTGTTCGTGTATGGATATGTTGAGCGCCCTGCGGCTGGCTGCATGCTCGAGGGACATGCACACGGCCATCGTCGAAGTGAGGCCTAAGCTTTTCAAGACACCCTGCTTGTTGCTATCTGGTCTTGCGAGATTGGCTCACCATGATACAGAGGCGTGCATGATGCCCCTCGACTTCAATCCGATCTCCATTAGCCGAAACTTCTTTGCAGGTATGTAGTGGGTCGCCGTACATCATTTCCCTCGACATCGATCCGATCACCATCGCCCGAAACTTCTTGGCAGGTATGTACTGGGTCGGCATGAACTCCCACTGGATGGCTGCCTTCAGAGAAGACGGTAAAAAGTTGGTGCTCGTGGACTTCCAGACCTCCCATGAGATTATCCTTCCTTCGTTGGATTATATAGAGTATTACCATCGTGGTCCAAGTCATCTAGATTACTACGTCAGTTGGACGGACCTTGTTTTGCAGAAGATTGTAATCTGCCAAGTGCCCACACGATATGCGAATTACGCAGACTTCAAGCTAATTGCCTTGTTCGACCGCGGACTCGCCTATCTTTACGCCGGTGCCTTCTTTAGTTGGAGATAACTTGTCACATCCCTAGCCTTACCCTGCACTAGGCTAGCACCTGTCTGTTGCATCATGTTTAAATTCTTTTGGAACTTGAAATGGGGATTGCCTAAACCCTAGCATCAAAGGAATTCACTAGGTTCAACTAAAATATTTTCAGTGAATCCAAATGGCTCTAAAAAAATGTTCATCATTTCTGGAAAAATGCTATAAACCATAACCAGAGGTGTTGCACATTTTTCCATGAC
Source organism: Aegilops longissima (assembly GCA_021605205.1). Lineage (NCBI taxonomy): Eukaryota > Viridiplantae > Streptophyta > Magnoliopsida > Poales > Poaceae > Aegilops > Aegilops longissima. The sequence goes on from CM038682.1 coordinate 605,661,864, forward strand.
ATATTTGGTCAATGGATTAAATCATATAGTATTTGCATTTGGGCATTTAAATGCTATGAAATATTTTAAATGCTCAAATAATCATAAAATAAAATGTTTACTGTTGGATATGTTCTAAACAGTATCCATGATTAGTTTCATGATTTTTGGAAAAGCCCTGACATTTTTAATAAAGCCCAAAACAGTATCACAAAATAGAAAAACAAAAACAATTAAAAGAGAGAGAAAGGACTCACCTGGGCCACCTACCTCGCTTACCTGCAACCCAACCGGCCCATCACTGCAGCTGGCTGGCCCAGCCCACCACCGCCTCCTCCCCTGTCGTCTTCCTCCTCTGCCAGGAGGACGAGCGCGTGCCCGACGCGCGCACGGCCACCGCACGCCACCTCCTGCTTGCCGACGAGGGCCTGGGCGCCTCCATGACGCCACGCGCTCCCCTCGACCGCTCTCACTCTCTCTCGCGCTCATTCTCTCCTCTGCTCCCTCTCTCTCGTCCGGACCGAACGCGTCCATCGCCGCCGTCATAAGCCACCGCGGCCACAGCCATCTCCGAGCCTCTCCGACGCGTCCCCGAGCTCCGTTTCCATCCTCTACGTCCTCCACACCGAGCCACGCATCCCGGGAGGCCCTAGAACGTCGCCATCGCCGTCGTCATCAACCTCTGCCCCGACGACCGCAACCGTTGATTCACCGCCGTCCGTGTCTCCCCGAGCCCGCTGAGACCGTCGCCGAACTCCCTGTGATCTCTGCCGCTTTTCCCCTCTCTTCCCCGTGTCATTTTCGCCCCATAGCCACCGTCGCCATCGATGCCGAAGCTCACCTCCGGCTGCGCTCGTCACAGATGACGCTCCGGTGACCATTTGGTCCCGGTCGTGCGTCCAACGTACTCACCGCCGCGCGCAGAGTCTCCCTAGTGCCTCACCGCGCTCATTTGCACACCGCAGCACCACTTCCCGCATGTGCCCGAGCGCCACCGCCGCCCAGCTCGAAGCCGTCGACGATTCCGGCCAACCCACGACCAACTGATGGCACCGTTGGACGCGGCTCACTCCCACGACCCCATAGCACCCACCCGCGAATCAAACCATGGCCGGAGCAGCGTTTCCGACGCTCTCTGTCGTCTCGGCCTCGCCGGCGACTCGACGCCGGCAGGTTTAACCCCACTGACCAAGTTGACCCCGGGTGGGCCCAGTTTGACCCCCTGGGTCACTGACGTGTGGGCCCCAGGCCACTAACTAAACTAGGTTAGTATTAGTTTAACGCTAACTAAACTTAGTTAGTTTAATTGACACTGACAGACGGGACCCACAGGTCAGGATTGACCTGGACCGTCTCAGTTGACCGCTGACGTCACTTTGACGCCAGGCTGACGTAGTAAATCCATTTCTGATTTTATTCTTATAAAGGAAATTCCATAAAATGATCTAAACTTCTAAAATTCATAGAAATTCAACCGTAACTCCAAATTAAATAATTTATATACGAAAAATGATCAGAAAAATCCAATCTATCCATCTGTACTAGTTTCATGAATGTTTAAACAAGTAAACTTGCTGTTTAGTGCAAAACATGATAAAGCACTATTTAAGATCACAAATGTGTTTGAACTTTGAATCTTTGTTCAAAATAGCTCAAACCCATCTGGTTGTAGTTGCATTATCCCAACACACTCATTTTACCATGTCATGATCATGCATCAAATTGTGCATTGCATTGATTGTGTTTCTTCTCTGTCGCCGGTACTTGTTCCCTCTCGATAGACGTGGTTTCGACGATGAGATCGATGACACTGATGAAAAGCTATATTATCTTCGGAAGTGCCAGGCAAGCAAAACCCCCTTGTTCATTCTGATACAATCCCACTCTCTCGCTCCTGCTCTTTTTACTGCATTAGGACAACAACGGTTCATCTGTTACTTGCTGCGGTAGCTGAACCCCTTTATCCTCTGCATGACCTGTCATTCCATAGTAAATTGATGAAACCCACTAGCATGAGTAGGAGTTGTTTGAGCCCTGCTGTGCCTAGTCATTCATGCTTGTTTGTCATGCCTGCTACTGCTTAGAGTTGAGTCAGGTCTGATTCATCGGGGATGAATCGGAGGTGTGTAAACATGTCCTACTGTTGAGAGCTAAATGTGTGAACACGATTTGGTAAAGGTAGCGGTGAGAGGCCATGTAGGAGTACATGGTGGGTTGTCTCATTGAACCATCCTCAGGACCTGAGTTCTGTGTTTGTGATCCATGAAACAGTTACTACCACGCATTGGGCCTAAAACCAATGGACCCTCTAGGCTTCTTAACCACCCTTGTTCTCTGTCCAGGAGTTGCAACTAGTTTCTGGTGTTTGTAGGATATGTGTTGGAGGCCGTGCGTAGCGCTGACCCTAGGGGTGGGCTATGATGCGGTAGATACACCATGGCCCGGTGTACCGAGCGCCCGTTTGGTGTCTCGGGAACCGTGCACACATCGTTCGGGGCCGTATGTGGAAACCTCGGCCGGACTCCCTGCGGATGGAACCTGAATAGGCGATAAACCTAGACTAGAGACTTGAGTGTTTAGGTAGGCTGTGGCCGACACCCACGTTGGGCTTCCGCTTGAAGGTTGCTGAGTACATGTCGTGTAAACGGCGGTAAGTGGTGAGAGCATGTGTGAAGTAGTACACCCCTGCAGGTTAACATCATCTATTCAATAGTCGATCCATGGTAAAGGACTTCGGGTTGCCTATAACAGTTCATAGACAAGTGAAAGTGGATACTCTAAAATGCGCAAGATAAGCATGAGTGCTATGGATGGCGTTCTCGTGAGGGAGACGGAGCGGATCCATAGTGGTGTATTGATATGGTGAATATGTGGACTCATGTGCGCCACCTCAAAAGAGTTACTTGCAATGTAGTTTAGGATAGCCACCGAGTCAAAGCTGGCTTGCTGCAGGTCAAACTCCACCACCCCTTTGTTGATAATGTTGCATATGTAGTTAGTTCGATGTAAGTCTTGCTGAGTACATTTGTACTCACGTTTGCTTATTTTATGTTTTGCAGAGCCGTCGGTCTCGCTAGTAGTTCAGCGTGGACTTGACGCTTAGCTTGTTACCTCAGCTACGATCTTGTGCCCTCGGCAGGATCTGGTAGATAGTCAGGCTTCTCAGCCTTTTTCATTTATAGATGTCTGTACTCAGACATGTTTAGCTTCCGCATGTGTTTGACTTGTATGCTCTGAATGCTGGGTCGAGAGACCCATGTTTGTAATATCTCTCTCCTCGGAGCCTAATGAATAAATACTTTGAGTCGTAGAGTTATGTTGTGATGCCATGTTGTATTTACACATATCGAGCATATTGTGTGTATGTTTGAAATGCTTGGTATGTGTGGGATCCGACAATCTAGTTGTTTATCCTTGGCAGCCTCTCTTATGGGGAAATGTAGTCTAGTGCTTCCTTGAGCCATAGTAGTCCGCTACAGCCCAGTTCACCGGAGTCCTGCTAGCCCAGCACTACTGCTCAGGACACTTGACTGGCCGGCATGTGTTTCACTTCGTTCCCGTGTCTGTCTCTTCGTGGAAATGCCACGCGGTGAAATTCGGAGTCCTGCCTAGCCTGCTACAGCCCGGGTTCCCGGAGTCCTGTTAGCCCAGTGCTACAACCCGGATTCACACGCTGCACCGACATGCTTGACGTGATTCATGTATGTCTGTCCCCATGGGTTAGTGCCGCTTTGGGTTCACGACTAGCCATGTCGGCCCGGGTTCTCTGTCATATGGATGCTAGCGACACTATCATATACATGAGCCAAAAGGCGCAAACGGTCCCGGGCCATGGTAGGCGACACCCGTGGGAATACCGTGCGTGAGGCCGCAAAGTGATATGAGGTGTTACCGGCTAGATTGATGTGACTTGGAATCGGGGTCCTGACAGCTTTGGTATCAGAGCCTGACTGCCTGTAGGATTACCAAGCCAAACCGGTCGAAGTTGTGTCTAGAAATGCTTTAGTTATGTAAGGGAATTGATTGTGGAAGGGAACGTAAGTCACTTTTTACTCCTTATACCTCATGGCCTTCTGATCTGAGTCAGCCTTTTCTTTTCTACGGGGATTAAGAACTAGGCCTTCTCATCTATCTATTAGGATGATGTGTTACTAATCCATGGACTTATAGAATTGAGAGTTTCAAATCTCGGTTCAGTTTCTACTACTTCTGTGTGTTCATAGTTGGTCTCGGAACCTTGATATTGTGCTTCTGAGTGGTTATGTCACCATTTTTGCAGGATGTCTCAAATCATTTTGAGCATTTACAGCCGTTATGTTGTCCGAGTCATCCCAGGTTTCTAAATAGTCTGATGCATTTGCAAATCCCTTCTCTCCGTTTCTAATGTTCATTTGGGCCAGATTACTCACACAAATCGGTGCGTTGAGGTAATTTATTGCCTTGACATATATGTTGGAGTTATTATTATGAACCTAGGTGTTTTAGGAAGTCACCTAGTAATCTAGCCATGTTTTGTGTTCCCGGTGTGATGATTCTGGCCACCATTCTCGAAAGCATCCCGTGATGTTATTAGTTGGTAGGTATTCTATTCCTGGGTTCTTGAACCCGAGATTCACCCTACTTACCTCTGTTGATAGTGTTTGCTAGTTCCTTTAGGATATTAGCAACTTTGCGATAGTCCTCGAGGTCCGTGGTATATTCTTCTTCCAAATACCATGAACTACTTATGGAAGAAGTTCCTCGTTGAACCAAAGATCACAATAAGAGTGCTCTTGATGAGTTCTTCGTTCTACATTGTGATTCTGCCAGTTCTACCTTTCTGCATGTGTTATCCGGAAGAAACCTGTTGAACTTGATTCGACATACTAACCTATGCATCCACAACTCAGAAAGTTATATGTTCCTCGAGTTGTTCCTCCTTAGTTGTATTCTGACCCCCGTCTATCAATTGATAGTCAAGGGTATGTGTGCGATCGTGTTTATCGATGACTATTATCCTTGTGGTCTGTCAAGCCATTCTATTCTAGAATGACTAGAAGAAACAAACTCCAGTACCTCACCCATATCCAGGGTTGGGTCAAAGTAGTTGTATTCCGCAGGCCAAAATGCCAATCCAGGTTTTGGTTATGTTCTATCTTGGAGTGTTACCATCTTTATGTCAAGAGTGCCATAAGAATTGCACCACCTCTTATGAATTCTTGACGCAGTAATACTTCTTGCCATCATTGTTCATTCCTCGGTTCCCATGTTATTGCAACCGGAATGCCGACAGGTGTACTGTGGTGTGCTGAAATCAATACTTCGAGCAACTCGTTGCTTGGTAGTAAATGGACAATATTCTCATTCTTAGCGTGTTGGTTATTAAATCGTCATCCTAAGATTGATCGTGCTACCTAGTCCTTATTTCCGGTGCACTCTTCAATCAATGAGTTAGGATTGTGCCAATCCCTCGCTCTTTTGATCATATCGTCTTGCCCTGAAAAGCAAGATTATTCTCGAGCTTAGTAGCATATTGGTGGTTCGTGATTTTCCGAATATCTTCTCGGAAGTATTACCAGTTGTCACCGACCGCTATGTTGAGTTCGTGATCAAGTTGGTTTTCTTGTAACCACCCTTTCTCCAAGAATCTGTGCCGGATACCCTGAGCTAGTTGGTTAAGCTAAACAACAACTTGGAGAGTTGGAAGATAAAAGCTTACCTGACTTAGTTCATCTCCAAGGAATATCCTGTGTGTGTGTGTTGAAGAAAGATGATATCTTCATCGATTGGTCCTGTGATCGATTCTTGGATCTATTGCCTTGTCAAAACTTTGACTTGAGTATGGGCTATTGTCAAGTCAAATCAGAACCAACGATGTTCGAAATGTCGTCTTACTCGTGGTTGATTCCTCGAGCTTATACCATTACATCTTTTGGTCTGACCAATGCTATCACCGTGTTCACATGATGGTGAAAGTCCAGTGATATGGAAATTCCGATGAGTTGTTGTTGAGCCCATCAGCAGCATTTTTTTCTCCCCCATGATTCATGTTGAACATCAACCTAGTGTTGAAAACTTTGTAAGCAATGCCTTCGTGTTCCGTTCATGAAGCCTATGCTTGGATGGAAGAAGTGACTTCCTCGAATTCATGTACTTTAGGTGTAAGTTGCCGCCATGAATTTGAGAAAGGTTTGTTTTGTTTCCTCTAGAATCATCCCAAGTCAGTCATGCACATGCGAAGTATTCTATGGTCTGGTAGACTGATCATCTTCATTCCATATGTATCCCTAGCACACCAAGCCACTGATTGATTTGTTCAAGGATAAGAAGTTCATCGATAAGTGCACAAGGACTTTGATATCCGCAATGATGGTTCCTAATCAGAACTTGGTAGTGTTTAATATAAGACTACTACGTGGCCATGTTTGTCTGGGACATCGTGTTCACATGTTTGTAGCAGAACCCGCTCATGTTTTGGAGCTTACTACCATAGTCCATCTCCCGAGAATCTCGCAACATCATCTCGTCGATTTGTGTTGCACCCTTTCCTTTTCAGACATGCTTTGTCCGAGTATCCTATTACCAATCGGATCTGAATCTCGGCAGATATGATGGTTGGAACATTCCCAACAGTTGCATTTTGTTCCCAGCTTGCACCGCCATTGTGCCAATTCCCATGGGCTGCCCTCTCAGTAATTGTTGTTTAGGATCATCTTAAAATGTGGTCCTACCATGGGTCCCATCCATTTCCGGTGATAAGAAAATCATCCATCGCGTTGTCTTCAACAAGGTAGTCCACATGATCCATCCGAATCCGGATACACCATTCCTTTGAACTCCGCCAAACGATCGATTGTGATTGCCTTAGGCTGGTTTAAAGAGTTTCAATGATCTCTGAATCAAAAGTAATTCTTTTTGCCACCTAAGGGAACAGTTCAACGAGTCACCTTTTCCCAAGGTGCACCGTTACGGGATCATGGCAATTATTTCCTCGCCACCTTGACACCATCCACCATCTTTATAAAGCGTGGAATTGTTTCCTACCAAATCAAACACCATCGCTTGTTCTTCCATCCCTCTCGATGTGTTTCATGTCTCAGCTCGAGAAATGTTCAACGTCTCATTCCATGAGTTGATCGTCAGTTGTCCGATCTTCAAGAAGATCGATCCTTCTAGAGTTTTCCTTTTCCTCTCGTTATCATGATAGCCGGAGTTCTCAGAGCAAGACGTCGAGACAAAGATGGTGATCGAATCAACATTCTTATGAGATGCAACCTGGATGGTGAAGACTGTGTTAGTTTGCCTTCCCCCTTCATCTTACCCTACGCTTGAATCTCGGGACGAGATTCTTGTTTAGTGGGGGTGAGTTGTCACATCCCTAGCCTTACCCTGCACTAGGCTAGCACCTATCTGTTGCATCATGTTTAAATTCTTTTGGAACTTGAAATGGGGATTGCCTAAACCCTAGCATCAAAGTAATTCATTAGGTTCAACTAAAATATTTTCAGTGAATCCAAATGGCTTTAAAAAAATGTTCATCATTTCTGGAAAAATGCTATAAACCATAACCAGAGGTGTTGCACATTTTTTCATGACATATTTGGTCACTCGATTAAATCATATAGTATTTGCATTTGGGCATTTAAATGCTATGAAATATTTTAAATGCTCAAATAATCATAAACTAAAATGTTTACTGTTGGATATGTTCTCAACAGTATCCATGATTGGTTTCATGATTTTTGGAAAAGCCCTGACATTTTTAATAAAGCCCAAAACAGTATCACAAAATAGAAAAACAAAAACAATTAAAAGAGAGAGAAAGGACTCACCTGGGCCACCTACCTGGCTTACCTGCAGCCCAACCGGCCCATCACTGCAGCTGGCTGGCCCATCCCACCACCGCCTCCTCCCCTGTCGTCTTCCTCCTCTGCCAGGAGGACGAGCGCGTGCCCGACGCGCGCACGGCCACCGCACGCCACCTCCTGCTTGCCGACGAGGGCCTGGGCGCCTCCAGGACGCCACGCGCTCCCCTCGACCGCTCTCACTCTCTCGCGCGCTCATTCTCTCCTCTGCTCCCTCTCTCTCGTCCGGACCGAACGCGTCCGTCGCCGCCGTCCAAAGCCACCGCGGCCACAGCCATCTCCGAGCCTCTCCGACACGTCCCCGAGCTCCGTTTCCATCCTCTACGTCCTCCACACCGAGCCACGCATCCCGGGAGGCCCTAGAACGTCGCCATCGCCGTCGTCATCAACCTCTGCCCCGACGACCGCAACCGTTGATTCGCCGCCGTCCGTGCCTCCCCGAGCCCACTAAGACCGTCGCCGAACTCTCTGTGAGCTCTGCCACTTTTCCCCTCTCTTCCCCGTGTCATTTTCGCCCGATAGCTGCCGTTGCCATCGATGCCGAAGCTCACCTCCGCCTGCGCTCGTCGCCGGTGACGCTCCGGTGACCATTTGGTCCCGGTCGTGCGTCCAACGTACTCACCGCCGCGCGCAGAGTCTCCCTAGTGCCTCACCGCGCTCGTTTGCACACCGCAGCACCACTTCCCGCATGTGCCCGAGCGCCACCGCCGCCCAGCTCGAAGCCATCGACGATTTCGGCCACCCCGCGACCAACTGATGGCACCGTTGGACGCGGCTCACTCCCACGACCCCGTAGCACCCACCCGCGCATCAAACCATGGCCGGAGCAGCGTTTCCGACGCTCTCCGTCGTCTCGGCCTCGCCGGCGACTCGATGCCAGCCGGTTTAACCCCGCTGACCAAGTTGACCTCGGGTGGGCCTAGTTTGACCCCTGGGTCACTGACGTGTGGGCCCCAGGCCACTAACTAAACTAGGTTAGTATTAGTTTAACGCTAACTAAACTTAGTTAGTCTAATTGACACTGACAGACGGGACCCACAGGTCAGGATTGACCTGGACCATCTCAGTTGACTGCTGACGTCACTTTGACGCCAGGCTGACGCCGTAATTCCTTTTCTGGATTTATTGTTATACAAGAAATTCCAGAAAATGATCTAAACTTCTAAAATTCATAGAAATTCAACCATAACTCCAAATTAAATAATTAATATATGAAAAATGATCAGAAAAATCGAATATATCCATCTGTACTAGTTTCATGCATGTTTAAACAAGTTAATTTGCTGTTTAGTGCAAAACATGATAAAGCACTATTTAAGATCACAAATGTGTTTGAACTTTGAATCTTTGGTTCAAAATAGGTCAAACCCATCTGGTTGTAGTTGCATTAGCCCAACACACTCATTTTACCATGTCGTGATCATGCATCATATTGTGCATTGCATTGATTGTGTTTCTTCTCTGTTGCCGGTACTTGTTCCCTCTCGATAGACGTGGTTTCGATGATGAGATCGATGACACTGATGAAGAGCTATATTATCTTCGGAAGTGCCAGGCAAGCAAAACCCCCTTGTTCATTCCGATACAATCCCACTCTCTCGCTCCTGCTCTTTTTACTGCATTAGGACAACAACGATTCATCTGTTACTTGTTGCGGTAGTTGAACCCCTTTATCCTCTGCATGACCTGTCATTCCATAGTAAATTGATGAAACCCACTAGCATGAGTAGGAGTTGTTTGAGCCCTGCTGTGCCTACTCATTCATGCTTGTTTGTTATGCCTGCTACTGCTTAGAGTTGAGTCAGGTCTGATTCATCGGGGATGAATCGGAGGTGTGTAAACATGTCCTACTGTTGAGAGCTAAGTGTGTGAACACGATTTGGTAAAGGTAGCGGTGAGAGGCCATGTAGGAGTACATGGTGGGTTGTCTCATTGAAACCGTCCTCAGGACCTGAGTTCTGTGTTTGTGATCCATGAAACAGTTACTACCACGCATTGGGCCCAAACCAATGGACCCTCTAGGCTTCTTAACCACCCTTGTTCTCTGTCCGTGAGTTGCAACTAGTTTCGTGTTTGTAGGATATGTGTTGGAGGCCGTGCGTGGCGCTGACCCTAGGGGTGGGCTATGATGCGGTAGATACACCGTGGCCGGTGTACCGAGCGCCTGTTTGGTGTCTCGGGAACCGTGCACACATCGTTCGGGGCAGTATGTGGAAACCTCGGTCGGACTCCTCATGATGGAACCTGAATAGGCGATAAACCTGGACTAGAGACTTGAGTGTTTAGGTAGGCTGTGGCCGACACCCACGTTGGGCTTCCGCTTGAAGGTTGCCGAGTACATGTCGTGTAAACGGCGGTAAGTGGTGAGAGCGTGTGTGAAGAAGTACACCCCTGCAGGGTTAACATCATCTATTCGAATAGCCGTGTCCGCGGTAAAGGACTTCTGGGTTGCCTATAACAGTTCATAGACAAGTGAAAGTGGATACTCTAAAATGCGCAAGATAAGCGTGAGTGCTATGGATGGCGTTCTCGTAGGGAGACGGGAGCGGATCCATAGTGGTGTATTGATATGGTGAATATGTGGACTCGTGTGCGCCACCTCAATAGAGTTACTTGCAGTCATAGTTTAGGATAGTCACCGAGTCAAAGCTGGCTTGCTGCAGTCAAACTCCACCACCCCCTTTGTTGATAATGTTGCATATGTAGTTAGTTCTGATGTAAGTCTTGCTGAGTACATTTGTACTCACGTTTGCTTATTTTATGTTTTGCAGAGAGCCATCAGTCTCGCTAGTAGTTCCGCGTGGACTTCGACGTTTAGCTTGTTACCTCAGCTACGATCTTGTGCCCTCGGCAGGATCTGGTAGATAGTCAGGCTTCTCAGCCTTTTTCATTTATAGATGTCTGTACTCAGACATGTTTAGCTTCCGCATGTGTTTGACTTGTATGCTCTGAATGCTAGGTCGAGAGACCCATGTTTGTAATATCTCGCTCCTCGGAGCCTAATGAATAAATACTTTGAGTCGTAGAGTAATGTTGTGATGCCATGTTGTATTTACACATATCGAGCATATTGTGTGTATGTTTGAAATGCTTGGTATGTGTGGGTTCCGACAATCTAGTTGTTTATCCTTGGCAGCCTCTCTTATGGGGAAATGTAGTCTAGTGCTTCCTTGAGCCATAGTAGTCCGCTACAGCCGGTTCACGAGTCCTGCTAGCCCAACACTACTTTTCGGGACACTTGACTGGCGGCATGTGTTTCACTTCGTTCCGTGTCTGTCCTTCGGGAAATGTCACGCGGTGACATCCAGAGTCCTGCCTAGCTCGCTACAGCCCGGGTTCCCGGAGTCCTGTTAGCCCAGTGCTATAGCCCGGATTCACACGCTGCTGACCGACATGCTCGATGTGATTCATGTATGCCTGTCCCCATGGGTTAGTGCTTCTTTGGGTTCACGACTAGCCATGTCGGCCCGGGTTCTCTGTCATATGGATGCTAGCGACACTCTCATATACGTGAGCTAAAAGGCGCAAACGGTCCCGGGCCATGGTAAGGCGACACCCGTGGGAATACCGTGCGTGAGGCCGCAAAGTGATATGAGGTGTTACCGGCTAGATCGATGTGACTTGGAATCGGGGTCCTGACACAACTCGGCTCGCAGTGGATCATCGTCAAAGCTGATACACACTTCTGTGTTGCTATTGAACACAATGGCATCATCTACACGATCGACAAAGCAGATGTCACCACGTATTGCCGGGACGATGCATGTAAGTTGTTTCTATCTCATGTTAATGATGACGCCATGACACTGTTTGAACTTTTTGTGATGATTGACATATCCCTGTTTGAGCAGAATTTGAGTAGAACTATGGCAATATATTAGCGACGTCGTAAATCATCTATTTGGAATGAGTTAATTCATGCGATTTTGACCATGTCATTACAGCTAATTTGTACCCGGAATAATCAAACGGTTAGGAATATATGGATATTATCCTTATTTTACAGTAATCTATATACTACTACTAAATATGAGTGTGTATCAATGGCCATGTTAGTTTCCTCATTTTCATGATGTAGAAACATGCACCACACTGTTGGTTTCATCTAACCATACATTAGGGAAGTAAATGTGCATATGGAGAACTCTATATTTGGAAGTAGTGAAATCCTGCAATGCTTACCATGTGTACATACCTATATTCTCCCTTCACAATCAATGGCTAGAATAATATCCTCACAAAATTTTGCCCACGAACACGAGTATATAACAATGCATGGTGCATTAGTTACCTTGAAGAATTTGTTTGTGAGGATGAACATGATTACATAACATGCATGACATGGTAGTTTCTGTGAAGAATCTATTGCGAGATAACATGAGTATAACCATGCATGGCACTTCTATATTTTCGAACCCAAAGATACATTTCCATGTATTTTCCTCCCAGTTCCAACAGGGACATATCAATGTTGTTTCTTGCATTATCCTACTCATACTCTGAACAATGCTGATCTTACATTAACAATGCCTGTCCTTTTTGATATGATGCAGTGTCCCTACAGTTACTTCCCTTTGTAATCACACCACCTTTGCCAAAAACAGGGCAGCACAACTGGTTCCTCGCTCGATCAGACGACGGCAAAAGAGTGATGATCATTCGGACACATGAGCCGGAAAAGTTATATTGCAAAACCCCACAGTATACAAGCACGTTGTAATACATGAGTATCCAGACAGTGGCTATTACGTCTATGAGCAGGATACCAGCTTGTTGGGGCCTTTAGGATTTTTTAGTTGGAGGCGGGTAAACAGCCTTGGTTCACACTCTCTATTTCTCGGGCTCAATTATCCGATTAACTAGGAGATCACCGTTGGCAAAGACCTTGATGGCAGAGAGGCTCTGTTTGCTATGGAAAACTGTGTCTACACGGCGAGCCCTAGGAGTTCGGGAGCAAACTCCCCTGATTGTCAACGATACATCCTGCAGCCAAAAGAAGGTGAGAATGACAAAGGCATCCGGATTAACTTTGATCCTTGGATGTCTCAATTACGACAGGCAATGATGTGGTTCAAGCCTTCAGGTTGATAGGTAATTGGGTTGTTGCATCGAAAGGGTGGAGTACTGGTGTCTCCGGATCACTAGTCACTGAAGCGGGGCTGCAAATTATGATGGTGTTGGATCTTCTCTTCGAATGACTTTGTTGTCTTTGCTGCTGGTTCTGGATGGGTAGTTCTTTCTTTTGTTATGCATATTCCTTGTCATTTGGTCATCCTCGTCTATGTCACTCTTACTATGTAATAGTTGCTTCTATTTAGAATGTCATTCTCGTCTGAATCACGAGAGTCTGAGCGCTGCAGATGGGTGCGTTATGGTGGTGTAGCAAGACTTCTTATGAACTATCATGTCTTGTTTTTATGTCGATAGTAGTCACTAGTCGGTGTTTGAATGTTGTATATATCGTTGTTTGAACTGTTTATTGTCTCGAACTCTTGGTGGGCTAAATGAGGCATCACCATTCTCCGGTGTTCGAGTATATCTCCTTTTTCAAGTTATATAATTTGAGCTCGTGTCTTTTCGATGATGTACACTTGTTTGGGCGAGTGAGGTGTCGTTGAATATGGGCCGAGTAGTAACGCAATGCCAAACAGGTCAATTATGACTCTCAGGCCGGGCTCCCAAAAGATCCTGAAAAAAAGGCCGGGCTCTCCAAAAAAGAAAGTATAAGGACTCTTAGGCCAACATGTGGGCGCGACCGGTGTTTTCGTGTGCTTGCGCGCCAAGAGCATACTGGCGCGTGCTCGAAATTCGTGCTACCTTTTCATCCCCAGTCTCCCGCCCCTCCCCCACCTCTGGAATCTCGATTCCTACTCTAGTTCCCCCAAATCCCCCTCCTGTACTCCCTGTACTCAAGCGCACTATCATGTCGCCGGTCAACGCGGATCTCCGAGCTTGAGATCCTGAGGTCCGTCCTGCCTTCGGTCGATGCATGCTGTCGCACAACAGTGGCATGGCGACGCTTGACGACCAGTTTGCCGACAAAGTGCTGATGGTAACCATCAACGGCGACCGGCCTCCCGTCTCGCCGGACGACCTTATCAAAGCTCTTGGCATTGCGCACGACATCCAAATAAGTGACTTGCTCGTCAAAGTCTGTCCGCCACCGGCTGATTTCTTCGTCAGGTTCCGGCCAACTTTCGACTGTAGTTGTGTGTTCGAATCTTCCCGGCATTTGTTCTGCGATGGCGTGCTGGTGAGCTTTGATTGGTGGCACCCAGGATGGGGCTCGGTGCCCTCTGAGCTTGAGTTTTTAACAAAGCTTACCTTCCATGGCATGCCTCGACGTGCTTGGAACAGCGAGTCCATGAATGAGCTTATCAACGACCTTGGAGGTGAGCTCGTAGGTATGTTTGTTCCTCCGCACAGCTGGGCTCGGCGGTTATGGCATGGATGAAGAAGCCGTCCACCATACCGAAGGTTATTGGTGTTGAGATACCGTGCAGGAACGGGGTTGTACTATTCGTCGCCACCAAGGCCGCCGCGGACCACGTTAGGGATGTACCAGACGAGTGTTCGTGCATGTCGAAGAAGTGGTCAATCCATCAATCGAAGTCCTGCCGCCGCCGCTGGTGCCAGGGTCCGTCGACGACGTCCATTACAGGAGTCAACGTCAGACTTTCCCCGTGTTGCTCGGAATGATGGATGGCACAGGGCCTACTCCATCGCGCAGCGGAGGCCACTGCTTCTTTGGGAGAAGAGGCAGGGCTGGCTGCCTGGATGTGCTCTAATTTGAGGTAACAACTGAATCTTGTCAGATACTAGTTAAATCCGAGCTATGGGTGTGAAGCACTGATATGCCAGTACATTTGATTGCGACCTGTTCTAATTTTGTACCTGAACTTTTTTTAGAAAGGGTTGTACGTCAACTTAATGTGCTAGCAGAACTTATTGTGTTGTCTGTCTGTTTTCTTTGCACAACATTCAAGATATTTCCCCGTCATTGATAAAGACGATGAACCGTTATGTACGACTTTGTTGGTTTCAACATAGCCCTCCCCATAGAGATCCACTGCTTCCATCCTGATTGTGCCGCCTGCGTGAAATTTTTGTATGCAAGTTCAGTGTGCTATGATGTTCTATATGATTGCGTCAACTATATAAGTTTTTACTGAGCATCAGCAATGCATATGGATGAAAGATGTATTTACGAGCATCGACCGATGGGTCTCTCTCTATCTCTCTCTCTCTCATATACACACACGCACACACGCGCGCACACGCACAAGTGGGACCCGTTGGATTATTTTTTGCTCGTGACAACTTTTAATTAGGTTCCACTGTAATCTAACTTTTTTCTTAAGTTATTAATTGAGCTCAGTGACTTCAAAAAGTTGTACAGAAGCCTTGTTTGGGCCTTTCCGATGTCGCTGAATGTGGGCTGAGTAACCATGTTAGGTTGTACTGTACTACACAGGCCTTTTTTTCAACATCAGCAATGCAAATGGGCGACAGTTGTACACAATATCCGGGTCAAATTGTTATTCTCCGCTTGTTGGCTGCAAACTTTCTAGGAGGTATGCATTAGGCTTAACAAGAAAATGGACTTTAAGAAATAATAAATGGGATGTAATTATAATAACTGGACAGTTACTATGCACCAAACATGTAATTAGTTTGAAAATATATTATTTTGGAATTTGAAAATTTTAATTTCATTACTTGTTGCGTCAATATTTCATTGATTTTAACGTAATACAACTTTATTTTGAAATTATATTTAACCTGACTAGAAATTTCGGATAAAAATATTTCGGATCCCATCAAAATGTGCGAATTTTTTTTGAATTCTGTTTTGAGCAGTTGTTTGAAATTATTAATCATTGTCCTAGCTAGAGTTGGGCTGTACTTTTAACAAACTGTAAATGGGCTGTACTAAATTCCATTAGAATTAAAAAAATGGGTTGTACATTCTTACAAATCGCAAATGGGCTATATGTTCTCTGCCGAATCCGAGCTGTGGGCCTACTAAGTGGACGCGTACAAAGGGCTTTGTCAACTTAGTCAATATAGACGATTCTAGATGCAGTGACCGTACGATGTCCATCCAACGGCCGTAGTGCTTCTTCAACCTCTGGTCTTCTTGCTCCAGCCGCCCAAAGCAGTGACGGTCGTGTCGCGTGCTCCTGCCTCCCGTGGTCGGCTGTGATGCCGCGGAGGGCTCACCGCCCTGTACTACTCCCACCGCTGGTAAGGCCATCCCTCTACTCACCAACACCCCCTATTATTCTGCGGTGACAGCAGCCTCACACCGCAGCCGAACCAGTGAACCCTCGTACTCCTCTCCGCGCGGGCTTCCACTGCAGCATCTTCCTCGGCTCCGCGTCGTCCCCTTCCTAGGCCTCATCGTCGTCCAGACCACCGCCCTGGTACTCTCGGCGCGGCGTGGTCAACGTGGTCAACGACCAACTTCCATCGGAAGAGTACTGTACGTGGAGAGGCTGACAGCTGGGTCCAGGCGGCCGCAAGGAAGTGCCTCCTTATTACGCGCAAAATAATTATTCCTCCACCTGACAGCAGGGACCCACCGGATGGGCCACCTTATTTCACGAAAAAACGTTTCCCCCCTGAATGATGGGACCCACCGGACGGGCCAGCGTATTTTGCGAAAAAAACGTTCCCCCCGCTGTCAGCTCGGACCCACCGGAAGTGCCTCCTTATTACGCACAAAAAAATGAATACTCCCCCTGCTAGCTGGGACCCACCATGGTGGGAGGCGGACTTGTGGGCCTAGTAAGTTGATTGGGACGGGGGCCTTTGTCAACTTTAGTCAATATGAATGATTCTAGCTCCAGTGACCGTACGATGTCCATCCAACGGCCGTAGTGCTTCTTCAACCTCTGGTCTTCTTGCTCCAGCCGCCCAAAGCAGCGCCGGTCATGCCGCATGCTCCTGCCTCCCGTGGCCGTCTGTGCTGCCACGGAGGCCTCACCGCCCCCTACTATTCCCACCGCTGGCCAGGCCCTGCGGCGACGACAGCCTCACAATGCAGCCGAACCAGTGAACCCTCGTACTCCTCTTCGCGCAGGCTTCCACTTCCGCATCTTCCCCGGCTCCCCGTCGTCCCCTTCCTAGGCCTCACCGTCGTCCACCGCCCTGGTGCTCTCGGCGCGGCGTGGTCAACATGGTCATGGAACGACTTCCATCGGACGTGGACTGTACGTGGAGAGGCTGACAGCTGGGTCCATGGCCGCAGGAAGTGCCTCCTTATTACGCGGAAAATAATGATTCCTCCACCTGACAGCTGGGACCCATCGGACGGGCCACTGTATTTCGTGAAAAAATGTTTCCCCCTGACTGCTGGGACCCACCAGCTACATCTTCGCACGCAAGGAAGTGCGTCCGGGCAAAAAAATGATTCGCCCCCCTAACTGCTGGGACCCACCAGCTACATATTCGCGGGCAAGGAAGTGCCTGACAGTCGGGAACCACCTGGTCGAAGCGTGCGTGGCGTTGTCATTCGATGTGAGCGTATCCGTACATATATACTGGTGGATGTAGGCGCGCACGCGTGTAAGTAGTAGAGCGCGCCGCGTAGCATGTACACGTCGTCAGCGGCCAGGGGCAAGAAAGAAAATCTGACCACGTATGTGTACATCTGGGCGGGTCTCGAACGCCTACTCGCGCATACGTCACGGTCGGGGCTCGTGTACATGGCTGGGTCGAGCGGAGAAATAAGCGTCGTCGTCGTGTTCATGGGGAGGCAGCGGAATGCATCGTGTTCATTGGGAGGCAATGGAATGCGTCGTGTTCATCGGGAGGCAACGAGCGGCGTGGGAGCCAACCAGGTGGGTCGGAGCGGAATGCGTGGTCGTGTTCATCGGGAGGCTTGGGCGGAACAGGCGATGGAAGCGAGGCTGGCGTACGCAAAACGGAGAAGCGGACCTCCTACGTCGGAGCGGCGTCTTGTTGATCGGGAGGGTGTGGCGTCCGCAAAGCGGAGGAAGCGCACCACCTACGGTCGAAACAGGGGTCTGTTGATCGGGAGGGTGTAGCGTGCCGCCAAACGCGGGCCAACGGACCTCCTACGGTCGAAACAGGGTCTGTTGATCTAGAGGATGTGGCGTACCGCCAAAAGCGAATCAAACGGACCTCCTGATCGAAACAGGGGTCCTGTTCATCGGGAGGGTGTGGCGTGCCATAAACTGGACTCCACGGACACTGTTCATCTCCACCATCGACCTCCTCCACCTCCACGGCTACCGTCGACCTCCTCCAGCCTCCACGGGCTCTGTTCATCCAGCCTCCACTGCGCGCTACTCCACCGGCTACTGTTCAACCACCCCTCCACGAGCACCCCTCCACCGTCTACTGTTCATACAGCCCTCCACACCACGGGGTCCTGTTCAACCACCCCTCCATGGGCAGCCCTCCACCGTCTAATGTTCATCCAGCCCTCCACCACACCACGGGGTCCTGTTCATCCAGAGGCAACGCCACCACTCACTGCTCAACCAACCCCCCGCAACCACTACAAGAAATATGTCAACTAGTGACCTTCTGTCAGTGACCCTGGAAGAATTGGGCATAGATGTATGACCATTTGAGACCAATTGGTCAAAAGCTGTTCGGGGGGCTCCAAACCCTAAGCCATTGCGACCATTTTGGTCAGAAAGGTCGTAATTTCCTTACATGAAATTGTCATAAAGCAAACAGCGCTAGTCCGCTGCCTTATTTCTAGTTGTTAACGCCCAATATAGATGGTCATAGCCTTGTAAATTGTGGTGGGTTGCGATGACTAGGCGCCATCTCATCAGTTTTGCCTATGTGTCATGTCCATGTGTCAATTTTTGCCCTAGGTTGTGAAGCAACCTATATTTCTGTTATTCCGAAAATTCCCAAAAAAAATTCATAAATTTTTTGGATCATATCTTCAACAAATATGTCAAAAACCTTCCTTGCCTAGTTCAAAAATAATTCAACAATATTCATTTTCCTATTCTATTCAGAGCAGCACTTTGTGAAGGAAGTACCACTTTGGCATTACCAAATAATATCCATTTTCTACAGTGCTTTCCTATGCCCAAATAACCATCCTCCACCAAATGCCAGCTCAATCCATTCATTATTTTGAGCCCAGCTTCAACATTCGTATTTATGTCCAGTGTGGTACTTTGCAAAGCAAGTACCACCTAGGATCCTCCTTTTGAGTTGAAACTTTGTGAAGACGGTCTTCTTAGTAACTGATCATCCTCAGCCAAAACTCAAGCCCATTAGCCATGTACATTTCCCGTACCGCTAATCAAACACTTGGCTGCTAATTCATGTTTGAGCATCGATCGGTCTCCTCGTGAGAATCTTATGTTGTAATTTTCTTCCTAGCACCTACCTGGGGAGTTCCCAACCCACTAGACTTGCCTAGGCTGCCCAGAACACATGGCGACGCCACAGTCATGCGGTGACCATGCGGCGGGCATGCGAGTTTACGTGCTCTAGAGTTGGGGCCCTCGACCACCGCCCAAACCTCAATGTATCGCCACAAAACCATGTATTTATGATTAAATAGGTACTTATGTACCTAGAAATGATTTTTGGAAAAAATAAAGAGCAAACTATGAGGCACCTGATGTTCAAATTTGACCCGCTTCCAGCTGAATCGTCAGAAATTTGTCTTTTTCACGAGAGGTGGATCAAAACTTTTTACACCCAACCATTTTGTCAATTGTGCCTTAAATATGTACTAGTATTTTACAAAATTGATTTGTTCCAATTTTGCAACAATTGTTTGGGAGGCCCTTCACAAAAAAACCTCCTTTTGGGCACTCGAAAAATGGAAAATGGTTTTTTCGTCCAAAGAAATTGAAAACTTCCTTAGGCAACATTGTTTGTGTCGGTGCGGGGACGACACCTATGGGATCACAAGAATCCCTACTATGGCTGCGGGGCGCGGGGGTCGTGAGAAGAGCGGATCAAACAGATAGCACACGGACTCTTTATCCGAGTTGGTCGCGAGGATCGTAAACCTTACTCCTGCTTTGGTGGTTTGTTTATCGGTGTTCGGAACTAGCAATGGGGCGTGAGGCTCCAAAAAGCGAATCCTCCTCCTGGTCGCCTTGGGCCTCCTTTTATAGGGAAAGGGGTTGCCACGGTGGTATCTGAGGAGGTGGAAAGGGTCTGATGATCTGAGTTTATCCCTCGCACTACATGACAAGGCGCCATAAATCGTCTTGCTTAGGTGTCCTTGCTTTATCGGCGACGAGAGAGCCCGGTCTCGTCCGTCGCCGCTCCCTTTCGTGTTGACCGCGCATACAGCCAGCGGTGCCCATGGTGCCATGTAGGCAGGCAGCAGGTGAGGTGGCACGGTGGTGGGTCTCCACGAAGATCCGCTTGCCGCCACGCAGTGCCTGCCCAACTGGTTGGGTCGGCAGCTACATCTGGCGTCGGTGAAGGTTTGATTGGCGTGGGCCTGATGGTGGCCCCTCGGTGTCCTTGGCAAGGGCTGGCCGTAGCCGAGCAAGGTCTTGCGGGGCCCGGCAAGGTCTTGCTGTGGCGCTGCTGTCATCCCCGGCAAGGCTCTTGCCGGGGGCCTTGTGGTCCTCCTTGGCCGGGATCCCACCAAGGGTCGTCGTCTTCTATAGTGTGTATCTTATTTTGAATGTCTTCACAAAGATCTGCAAGCCACCACGGGGATGTCTCCCGAATACTTGCCCCATGGGGCAGTGGACTCAAGGGTGATTCGCTCCGTAGGTGTGGGGCGAGCCGCCCCGGCAAGGGCCTTCCCGGTTTTGCTAAAATCGCCCCCGGCAAAGATCTTGCCGGGGGAGTCCGCTTCGTCCCCTTTGCTCTTTGTGGTCTTGGTCTTGGCGTCGTTCTGTTTCTTTAGAGCTTCGTTCTTACCTCGGCTCACCTCCCTTGCCTTGCTCAGTGTGGTGGTGCCCGCAGCTCAGACTGTCCGTGCACAGTTATAGGGGTACAAAAAGTGTACCCCTCTTTTTGTACACCGACAGGAGCCCCGGGCCTGGGCCACATGTAAGCGCAATCACGTCATTGGGCTAGGCCCAAAAACGGTGCGCGGGCAGGCAGGGTAGTTTTTACCGCGGTAAGTCTTTTCGCCCGCTGCGCTTCCCATGCCTCCCGCGCGTGGCTCGGCATGGGGAGGCCTGCGTGACATGGGCGGCATGCGTGGGGCTGAGCTCTGCGTGCATGCGTCACGTCGTAGTTAATGTGAAAGGAGGCGGCCCGCGTTTTCCCCCATAAGAAGGAATAACCGTGGGCGCGCTGCTCACTTTCTCCTCCTCTCTCGCACCTTTTCCAACCTCAGAGCCGCTGTTTCCTCTCTTCCTTCCCTCCTAAGCTTTCGCCGTTGCCCGCCGTCGCTGCTTCGCCACCCTCCTTCTTCACTCCTTTAGACTTCTTGGCCGCCATGGCACCCAAATCCGCCAAGGGCAAGGGGGTGGCTAAGAGCTCCGGGACCGTGGAGCCGGCGGAGAGCGCGCTGTTGGGGGACCGGACGAAATCCGCCTTCTTCATCCCCTCGTCGATTGGTGTTCATGAACTCCTGGCCTCCTTCAAGCCCTTATGGGGAGTGAAGACGGGGTGAGAGAATTCGGGGCACCCGGCGACGTGCGTCATTCCTGCCGCTTGCGCCGATCCTGCTCCAAATCGGTATCCCTTTTTTGTTGATTACTTTTCTTGCGGGTTATGCCCCCCTTTCTCCGATTTATTCTGCGACATCATGCACACCTTCGGCTTTCGTCTCTCGGATTTCACTCCGAATGCGGTGGCGTGCCTGGCTCTCTTCGCGCATCTTAGCGAAGGCTTTGTCGGAGTATAGCCCAACACGGCACTCTTCCGCCATTATTTCTCCCCTCGAATCCAGCCCGGAGGCGCCGTCTCCGGATGCGTCGCCTGGGTCTCAAGATCCAAGGGGGCATACCCGGACGGCGCCATGAAGGAGAGGTGGGATGAATGGCGTGGCCGGTGGTGCTGGATTGAAGACGAAGACCCGCCAGAATTCTGCAAGGTCCGTCGGACGCCACCGGTCCGCGGCAGCAACTCGGGTGATATTGATGCTGCCGACGAGAGGCTTACTGTCGCCACCACCAGGATCCTCCGGCTGACCCGGGCTGGGCTCACCCTGGAGATGACCCGGATCGCCCCGTTACATAACAAGGGGAGGCCAGCCTGGCTTTTTACGAACCCGACTGACATTATGCGGCTCCGCCCTGGCCTCGACCACAACTTCATGGTGATGGCGCATGCCCACTTCTGTCAGCGGCTTTTCCAGCTCGATGTGGGTCGCGACGGTGAGATTGAACGGACCGGCAAGGCCGCGAGGACTGCCGCAAAAGTCGGCAAGGCCGTCAAGGGGTCGTTCTTCAAATTGCCAGCTGGGGTAGTCCCGTTGTGCAATAACTCACGCCGGTCCGAGATCATCGCTATGATGCCGGACTGCAACGCGCAAGGCCCTGTCCCGAGCTGGCAGGAGCCGACGGATGGAGATGTGCAGCAATTCTTCTACTCCTTGATCGAGTATCGTCAATGCGGCGTCAGCGGTGGCTTGCATGGACACCACCAGCGGAGCTGGACTACATCGCCACCGGGCGAGGAGGCACAGCTGCCATGGAGGCAGCGGCGCCGGGGTGTGGAGGACAAGGCGCGACGACTGCGGAGGAGGAGCAGTTCACTCTGTGGGCTGCGGCCACCGGGGAGGTCAGCAGCGTCGATGCTGGAGCTCCGCTTGTCGAGGACGCGGCCGACGAGTCGTCGGAGGAGGAGGACGTGGCGGCGGGCTCGATGCCAATCAGGGGAAGAGGGCGAGTCCTGCGGTGGGCTGGCCCCGGCGAGCCGGTCCGGCCCGGCAGAACTCTGCTGGCCTCAATTGACCTGGAGGGGTCCAGCGCCACACGAGGGCCCGCGGCGGCGAAGGGCTGGCGAAGCTCTTGAGAAGAAGAAGGCGGCGGCCCTTCCTCATCGGTAGCGCTAAACCCGCCGCCTTCTTCACCTCCTCCGGCAGGCGTTGATTCGGATGATGATGCGGAGCTCCCTTTTGATCTCGGGTCTCTCAACCCGGAGAGAAAAAGGAAACTGGTGGAAGAGGAGGAGACGGACGACGAGTAAGTACTCCGTTCCTTACTGTCATTTCCACTTCTCTGAATCGGGTCGCTTGTCTTGATCCATTTTTGCTTTTGCAGGGAGACAGAGACGTTGGCCCAGAGGGCAAAGAGGCGGAGGACCTTGGCGAGCGGTTAGCCCTCGGCTGGGGCTTCAGAGACACCACTGATGGTGCTGAGCAGCCTGGACGGCAGCCCCCAGCGTAAGTTCGTCACCCTCCTCTTACTCAACATGTGGTAGGTGCTCGATGCTATGACGCTGACCTTGCCGGGTTTGCAGGAGGGGAGCAGCGGCAGGAGGAGCCACAAAGGGCTGCTCCTAACACACCACCCCCATCGACTACGCCGCCGCGGGGGGCGTCCCCGGCAAGGGCATCAGGCATGGAGCCTACACCCATGGAGGAAGAGGGGAACTTGGGTGCTGGTGACTCTGCCGCGGCGCCAAATGCTGGCGGAGAGGGGACTTCTGCTTCACAGCCTGGCACTAGTGAGTCGCCTATCCTTCGTCTCTGTTTTTCCCTTATTCTTTTCTTGGCTTCATCGCCCCCATTGCTGCCCAGGACCTTCTTCAACATACATGGAGGACGTGGACACTGTCATGGGAGGCAATGCTAAGGAGGCCGCGGCGGAGGCCAGCAGGATTGCCGCCGAGGAGGCCGCCAAAGATGCTGATGAGGCCGCCGCTGACGAAGCCGCCAAGGGTGCTGCCGAGGACGCCGCTGCGGGGGCTGCCAAGGCGGCCGGCGAGGCTTCTGCCGAGGGCACCAGCGGTGGACCTGCCGGTGAGGCCGGCAAGGCCTCCGCCGAGGAAGAGGTGGCGGGTGACCAGCCCCCCTCCTCCTCAACCCCGGGCCCCGGCAGATATCTGAAGCTGGGCGATGATCTTTTCGTCCATCTTCTAGGGGCGTCAAGCCCAGCGCCCGCCGAAGGGGAAGCCTTTGACGGTGAGGTGCTTGCTGCCACTGGGCTTG
Source organism: Aegilops longissima (assembly GCA_021605205.1). NCBI lineage: Eukaryota > Viridiplantae > Streptophyta > Magnoliopsida > Poales > Poaceae > Aegilops > Aegilops longissima. Next base: position 605,685,768 of record CM038682.1, read on the forward strand.
AGGTGGTTGATGAGCCGGGTGTTGGCGGCGACGATTCTCCAGAAGAGCAGCTTTTCCGCGCCATGGGGGCCAACTTCCGGAAGGTCCAATCGCTCTACCGTGCCCGCCTGGAAAAGGTCAAGTCCAGGATGGCGACGGTGGACAATGCGGAGGTGGACTGCAAGGCGCGCGTCGCTGAGACGCAGACCTGGTTCCACCAGACTCGCGAGGAGCAGAGGGCCTTTCAGGAGGAGTTGGACAAGCACGATGTGGAGCTCACCATGAAAATGGCCGACATCGAGAAGGCCCAGGAAGAGGCGGCGAACTTGGCTGCCGCAGCCAAAGCCGCCCGGAACCAGCATCAAGCCGCCTTGGACTCTTGGGAAGAGGACCTCTCCGTGAGTGAAGCGAAGCTTAGCGCAACGCTCCGCGGCAAGGATGAGGAGCTCGAGGCCCTTGTCGCGCGACGGACCCGTGAGCTGGAGCAGAGGCACAAAGAGGCACTCGATGCCCAGGCTCTGGCCCATGCCGGCAAGGTGAAGGAGCTGGAAGCGGAGCGGGACGAGCTGAAGGAGCAGGCCCTCAAGCTGTCCGGCGAGAAGAACACGCTCAACCGCGCCTTGGTAGAGGCGCAACAAGCAATCATCAGCAAAACTGGGGACCTCTCCGACGCGCAGAACTCCATCAGAGACCTCAAGCTAAAGCTGGAGGGTTTCGAGAAGATGTTGTCGGAGAGCAGGGCTCGGGAGGAGACCTTGACCAGGAGCCTCGAGGAGGAGAAGCAGCTGCGGGCAAACGATGCCGCCTCCCACCAGGAATATGTGGTGGGTGAGAACAGGTGGATCAGCCATCTGGAGGTTGTCGCCGGCAGGGTCACCTCATAATTGGCCACCATGGGGTTGCCAAACATGAGGTATGCCCCCGAGCACAGTGGGACCGTCAATGCCAAGCTGACCCAGTTCTTCGAGGGCGTCCTCGGAGCCTTTGCCTATCTTCACTCCACCGGGGCGGCCACGCTGGCGAAGAGGCCAGCGACTTTGCGAAGGGTCGTGACGAGGTCCTCACTAAGGTGGCGCCTTTGGAATCCCGACCTTGACTTGCGGCCTCCATGAAGAGCTTGCGGACGGTGTTGACCTCACGGTGCTCAAGGGCGCATCAAGCCCATCACCAATGGCATCGAGCGAAATCAAGAGGGTGGATGGTCGGTGCGGGATTAGGCATCCGTTCTTCTTCGCCGCTCACGGGTTCCCGACGAAGACAAATTTTATCTTTAGTTAGAACCGCAGCTATGACGTGATGTAATATAACTTTGAAGTACTCTTAATTTTCATGCATGTTATTTCCCCGTTCAATTCCTCTTTGTATGTGTGCCCCTCGTCGATCGGGTAGGCTTGCCGGCGCAAAAGCCCCTAGCAGCGTTTTGATGACGGATCCCGGGGCCTGCGAATGCGCATGCTGCCGGACGAAACCACCTTTCCGTTCCGAACGCGGCCGCTCGAACTGTCGAGCTTGACTCGAGTCAGAATCGAGGGCGTTGTCGATCGCGGATGGTTACTCCACCATTCTCGACGAAGCCAGTTGAGCTGTTGAGCGGACTCGAAACAGGGCAAGGGCGTTGCCGATCGTGGGATAGCCCCCTGGCGTGCAGGTTCCTCATACAAAGGCGTGACATTTTCGGGGAATAACCTCAAATAAGAAGGGTAGCACAAATAAAGGTTCAGTGCAACTTAGCTTCTGTTTGCGATCGCTCGAATGTCGATCTTCTGGCCTCCTTTCTTCTTCAAGGGTCACGAAGATGAAGGAGGGCCGGGATGACTGCCAAAGCCGATTCTCACAACTGCGCACCCCCTACCTGGTGCGCCAAAGATGTCGGTGCGGGGACGACACCTATGGGATCACAAGAATCCCTACTACGGTTGTGGGGCACGGGGGTCGTGAGAAGAGCGGATCAAATAGATAGCACACGGTCTCTTTATCCAGGTTCGGGCCGCGAGGATGCGTAAAACCCTACTCCTGCTTTGGTGGTTTGTTTATCTGGTGTTTTTGAACTAGCAATGGGGCGTGAGGAGCTCCAAAAAGCCGAATCCTCCTCCTGGTCGCCTTGGGCCTCCTTTTATAGGGAAAGGGGTTGCCACAGTGGCACAGGGAGGTGGAAAGGCTCTGATGATCTGAGTTTATCCCTCGCACTAAATGACAAGGCGCCATAAATCGTCTTGCTTAGGTGTCCTTGCTTTATCGGGGGCGGGGAGAGCCCAGTCTCGTCTGTCGCCGCTCCCTTCGTGTTGACACGCGCCTCAGCCAGCGGTGCCCGTGGTGCCATGTAGGCGAGCGCAGGTGAGGTGGCGCAGCGGTGGGTCTCCACGAAGATCCACTTGCCGCCACGCAGGTGCCTGCCCAACTGGTTGGGTTGGCAGCTGCATGCGAACGGCGGTGAAGGTTTGATTGGCGTGGGCCCGATGGTGGCCCCTCGGGTGTCCTTGGCAAGGGCCTCGCCGTAGCCCCGGCAAGGGTCTTGTCGGGGCCTCGGTAAGGGTCTTGCCGTGGCGCCTGCTGTCATCCCCGGCAAGGCTCTTGCCGGGGGCCTTGTGGTCCTCCTTGGCCGGGATCCCGCCAAGGGTCGTCGTCTTCTATAGTGTGTATCTTATTTTGAATGTCTTCACAAAGATCTGCATGCCACCACGGGGATGTCTCCTGAATCGTTGCCCCATGGTGCAGTGGACTCAAGGGTGATTCGCTCCGTAGGTGTGGGGCGAGGCGCCCCGGCAAGGGCCTTGCCGGGTTTGCCAAAATCGCCCCCCGGCAAGGATCTTGCCGGGGGAGTCCGCTTCGTCCCCTTTGCTCTTTGTGGTCTTGGTCTTGGCGTAGTTCTGCTTCTTTCAAGCTTCGTTCTTACCTCGGCTCACCTCCCTTGCCTTGCTCAGTGTGGTGGTGCCCGCGGCTTAGACTACCCGTGCACAGTTATAGGGGTACAAAAAGTGTACCCCTCTTTTTGTACACCGACAGTTTGCCATTCCAATATCCACCCTGTGCACGATATGAGATCATTTGAACAAACTATGCCATGAATGTGGCCATAAGATTGATCATTTGACTTGAAAGCCATTGATCTCCACACGTGATAGCTCGTTTCTGAGAACACTTTTTTAAAATAATTGTCGTATTACAAGTTTGTTATTTTTCCTAGAAACTTGGCCACATATAATGACACAATGCGAAGGTTTCCCAATTTTTTGATTTTTTTGAATTTTTTATGACTGTTTCAAAATGCGGTCAAAACGGCGGGAATGACCGTTCCTAGGTAGTGGTTGAATCTTGGAATTTTTTTGGTGTTTCTCTGATTAAATAGATACTTATGTACCTAGAAATGTTTTTCGGAAAAAATAAAGAGCAAACTATGAGGCAGCTGCATTTCAAATTTGACCCGCATCCAGCTGAATCGTCGGAAATTTGTCTTTTTCACGAGAGGTGTATCTAAACTTTTTACACCCAACCATTTTGTCAATTGTGCCTTAAATATGTACTAGTATTTTACAAAATTGATTTGGTCCCATTTTGCAACAATTATTTGGGAGGTCTTTCACAAAAAAACCTCCTTTTGGGCACTCGAAAAATGGAAAATGGTTTTTTTCGTCCAAAGAAAATGAAAACTTCCTTAGGCAACATTGTTTGCCATTCCAATATGCACCCTTGTGCACAATATTAGATCATTTGAACAAACTATGCCATGAATGTGGCCATAAGATTGATCATTTGGCTTGAAAGCCATTGATCTCCTGCGTGATAGCTCGTTTACGAGAACACTTTTTAAAAATAATTTTAGACATTACAAGTTTGTTATTTTTCCTGGAAACTTGGCCACATATAATGACACAATGCGAAGGTTTCCCAATTTTTTGATTTTTTTTTGAATTTTTTATGCCCGTTTCAAAATGCGGTCAAAACGGCGGGAATGACCGTTCCTAGCTAGTGGTTGAATCTTGGAACTTTTTTGGTGTTTCTCTGATTAAATAGATACTTAAGTACCTAGAAATGTTTTTTGGAAAAAATAAAGAGCAAACTATAAGGCAGCAGTAGTTCAAATTTGACCCGCTTCCACCTGAACCGGTGGAAATTTGTCGTTTTCACGAGAGTTGGATCAAAGCTTTTGACACCCAACCATTTGGTCAACTGTGCATTAAACATGGCCTAGTATTTTATGAAATTGATTTGGTCCATTTTTACAACAATTATTTGGTAGTTCCTTCAAAAAAAACCTCATTTCGGGCACTTGAAAAATGTTTAAAAATAGCTAGAAAGATAAAAAAATGCATGCAAATTTGTGAACATCCATCAAATGTGGTCTAAATTGAGTGATAAATCTAGTTGTGCCATTTTGGAAAATATTTTTGATAGCTGCTTCACAAAACCTCCTAGTTTTAGTACTTAGAAACTATTTTAAATCATAAAATTTCTGAACCAATCAGGGCTCTTCCCACGGATCACTCCAATGTAGCCGATCTGAACGTCCAGATCTCACGGATCCAACGGCTCTCACTCACCTCTCAGGTCTCTCTCCCCCAACCCAAACCCTAGCAGCCCTCACTCCATCCAGATCTCTCTCCCCGAGAACCCACCCGCCACCGCTTGTCTCCTCCCTTGCCGCCGCTGCTGCCACCTCCTTCCCATCCCCGGCCTCCTTCCACAACGCCCCCATCAATCCCGATCCACTCTCCTCCTCCCTCGTCCTCATCTCCTCGCCCCCACCGCTCCTGCCCACCGAACCGATCTTGATCCCTTCCAGATCGAGAGAGAGTGAGAGCTCGCCTCCTCCTTTCTAGGTCGCCGCTGCCACCTCCCTCCGGTGGAGCTCGTCGCCGTCCATGGCCTGCCCCAGGCCCGAGGTCCTTTGCTCCTCTAGATCCAGGCTCCTCCTCGGTCCTGCCCGACGCGTTCGACCTGCGCTCCGACGCCTACACCCGCAACGCCGCCACCGTCGGCGGCCTCGTCTCCGACCTACGCTCTTGCGTCTCCCAGGGTGCGTGTCTGCGACCACTACCCTCACCCTCACCGTCGACGACCCCCCGCCGCCTCCGCACACCCCCGCGCCCTCCCCTCACCCTGGCCCCAGGTCGGGTAGTGCGAGGCGGCGCTCCAGACCCGCGAGCGCCGCAGCCTTGCCATGGTGCGCTCCTTCCTCCCTCTCCTCCTAGACCCGCTTGGATCCGCATGACCCACCCTCACCGCACCTCGTCTCCTCTCTCTGCCTCTCAGATCCACCACGGCAAGGTCACCATGGGCCTCGACCTCCACGAACGGCGGCCAGATCGAGCTACTGTAGCACGATGTGGTCGTTGGCGGGAAGGACCTGGAGCACGACTGGAGGGCGCACCGCGGGATCGGCTACTTCATCGAGCCGCTCGTTCTGCTCGGCCTCTTCGCCAGGTCGACCTTGTCCATTCGTCTCAAAGTTGAAGGGTGTTTTCTTATCCTGTTTCTACTTGAGGTTAATTGATTCGATGTCAGATTATGTGTATATACTTGCAAGTTCAAATGTAGTATAATAGTGTTGATATAATGTAGTGCTGGGCACCACCTTGTGTGTTTATTATACACAGGCACTGTGATTATCTAATTTAGCACGCCGCTGATCTTATAATGCTACTCTACATACTTAACTTGCTGCCTAGTAGGGGTTCCCCTTGAAGGATTGATTGTGCTCTGTATCCTACCATGATATATTCTCAGCGAGTTTACTGAAATTGCTGTAGTCTGAAAAATAGTTAACAGTTTCTCTGTTTGGTACTATTAAACTGATAGTCAGAGAAACTGGTAAATTGTTGGTTTCATACTACTCACAATCAACAAATGAATTTCAGTACTTCTGTTTGGTACTATTTGCCACTAGTAAGAACAATTGTTTGTGAAGCTAGTAAAAATCATGGAACTTAAAAGGTCAAATAAGTTGATTTATCTCTTTTCAGCCTTAACAGAGAAGACGGAGTTATCCGTTCTATTTAGCCTATTTTTACTTGGGTTGGATTAACCTGTGAACAAAATTCAAGTTCCTATAATACTAAATTAAATCTAGTTTCGCACATCATATTGTTTTCGGTGTAGCACCTGAGTTGTATTCTTCCACATGAATGGAACCACTTAGGGTTGTTTTAGCACGTTGTAGTTCAGACTGAGAGAAACTGCAGTTTCCTCCAACTCAATGATTATTGGTCCACATGAATGACATGTTTTATATCTATTTCCTAATTTTGTGGTCTGCGGAACAAGGCTGGTTCTTGTAGCTGCTCAAAAGTTCATTGCGTATATCGCGACATTGTTGTTACTTACTATCGTTGCATTGTAGTTTATTTGGAGATTTTGCTTGAGAGCCACTTGGATTCACGCAGCATCAGGAGGAGCTCAAGCACGACCACCAAGAGGCACCACCGCAGCAGCAGGTAACATGTCCATATCCACCTCCCTCTCCCTCTGCTCCCAATCCTTTTTATTATACTGTGTGCATGATTGTTCCATTGCTGTTGCATGATTTTATCCACTGTTCGCTCCAAACTGGGAGCTTGTTCTATATTATTCTATAATGAATCAGCTAATAATCTAGAGTTGTTCTTGTTATCCATTGCTGGTACTATGGATAGAGCTTTGTGTGTTTATCATTCTATAATGAATTGTCCTTTACTCCATTTTACTCCAGTTTTTCTAATTCTTCTTAGCTAATTCATGTAACAGGGCGATCATGGAGGGCATGCAGTCGTTCTGTTAGCCCAGTCCTGACTATGGCCGTCCAGTGAGTCCGACATTTGATCTCTATCGAAGGAGCTCCATGCTGAAGAAGAAAACACTTGTAGAGCTTGTAACATTACTTGGAGAGCTTGTAAAGTACTGTAGAGCTTTGCATTTGTAGAGCTTGTAAAGCATTGTATATGTTGAGCTTGTATTACGTGTCATTTGTAGAGCTTGTAGTGAATCTGGCTATTGTTATTTGAATTATTATGTGTGTTTTCTGCTTGCCTATTTAAATAATGGTTATTTTCTTACTATGAAATTCAAATATGATGTCAAATTGGAATATGAAGAATCTGAGCCTAATAGCTGGGACCCATTTATCAGAACCTGACAAGTGGGACTTGTTTGACTAATGGACCCATTTTATAAAAAAAGAAAACTAAAACTGCTAGTACAAAAAGGCCATGGCCCAGAAAATAAAAAGGCCGAATTGTAGGGCTTGGCCCGTGTAGTTCACCACAATTAGCAGCGAAAAAATATAAATGGGCTGAATTAATGGGCTCGGCCCATACAAACACTGAATTGGACCGGGCTGATTCTTATCCACGTCAGCTTGCCACGCAGGATTCCTACGTCGCCTGGGGAGGTTGCTAGTGACCAAAAAATTGGTCGTGGAACCAACGACATTTTACAGAAGGTCCTTAATTTCAGTTTACGACCGCCAGCTTTTGACCTTCTATTTTTGGTCAAAAAAAGGTCGCAAATGAAAAACTATGACCTTTCAGCGGCCAATAGTGAGGGTCACAAGTTGACATATTTCTTGTAGTGAACGCTCACTGTTCATCCAATTGATCGGCTTCAGTTAGCAGCAGTAGCGAAGGAATCGCTCGATCGGGTTCAGTTAACAGCCATCGATCGATCGCTCGGGTTTAGTAACGCATAGCCTGCAGTGCAATCGCTCGGGTTCAGTTAGAGCCCAACGCCTCGCTCGGGTTCAGTTAGAGCCAACGCCTTGCACACACGCGCATACGTGTACGAGATAAACGCGCATCGCTCGGCCCCGACCTCCCACCGTAACCGGGAACTCCCCGAAATTCCCCCCTCGCCCAAAGAATGTCATGCAGCTGCGTCTTCGGCCCGCCCAGGACGAAAAGCCTATTTTCTGTCATGATTTTGTGTCATAGAAGTAGGAGCCCACCACATCTATGATGATACCGGGTTTTGTCACAATTATCGTCATAGAAGTGTCATATGTATGACAGAAAAAAATTCGTTCAGCCCAAAATGTCACGGATGTGTCTTTTTTTGTAGTGCATATACGTGAGCCAAAAGGCGCAAACGGTCCCGGTCCATGGTAACCGTGCGTGAGGCCGCAAAGTGATATGAGTGGTTACCGGCTAGATCGATGTGACTTGGAATCGGGGTCCTGACAGGAAGATACGGCATGAGAAAGCGAGGTCAATCGAGACACATATAGATAGAGAGACAAATTAAGTGAGTGTGGTCCGACATTCATTGAAAAGATATATATGCTCTGGAGAGATATTGTTCGATTGAGCTTTTGGGAAGGGTGAGGGTTGTAAGATAGATCTTGAGAGATGGTCCAGTCATAGACATGTAGATATATTTTGTGTGTGGGAGGAAGCAAGGTCAATCGATTACATATATAAAGGGAGAGAGATTTTGCGAGTGTGGGTTGTCGTGCGATCGAAAGAGTGAGACGGGTTGGAGAGAGTGACCTAGATAGACAATGTGCGTGAGAGAGTATACAATATGAATATGTTGAGTTGGGCTCAAACATGGAGATATATCGTTTGTGCCCGAGAAAGAGTGAGATCAATTGAGACATACAAAGAGAGAGAGAGAGAGAGCGAGAGAGAGAGAGATTGAGCGAGCATGGCCCGCCATGAGGTCGAAAGAGTGGGGGCGGCTTGGATGGACTGACCTAGATAGACAATCTGCGTGAGAGGGTATAGAGTGTGTCGATCGAGGCCTGCACAGGGAGGTATATCATTTGTGTCTGAAAGAAAGCGAGGTTAATCGAGACTCAGATAAAGAGAGCGAGATTGAGCGAGTGTGGCCCGCCGTGCGGAAGAAAGAGTGAGAAATTCTAGAGGGACAACATGTGTGCGTGCGCACGAGAGGTTGGGGGGCTAGATAGGCAATGCATGTATCTAGCGAGAGAGGGTGGGAGAGAGAGAGAGAGAGAGAGAGAGAGAGAGAGAGAGAGAGAGCTCAGCATGGGGTGCAATGGCGAGTGTGTGAGGAAGATACATTTGGTAACAGAGTGGAAAAGGGGGGTTGTGTAGTTGAGAGAGTTAGAGATCGAAACATGGAGAGAAAGAATGAACGTGTGTTGGAAACGATAGCTTCCTAAGGTGGTCAGGAGAGGATGATTGACCGATATAGGAAGTATGTAGCTTGCATCTTTGGGGGGCTAAAAACAACATTTGAATGTAGATAGTACGAGACTTAATATCGATGTTTCAATTCGGTGTACATTGTAAGATTTGAACTGAGGACCATGCATATGGGTAATTTTTCGAATTCGTGCCATACTAGGTTTGGAAAAGTTGACATTGACTCGATTGTTGTGCTATTTTGTAGGTCATATGTTTGAATCCATCCAAAGTTTTCTCACTACCATGGTGTTCATCATATACATATGAATTTCTATTAAAAAAGTAGCATGGATACCGTGAAATGCGAAATCCACGTTAGAATTGGAGATTGCTATGTGGCACACACTCTAATTCAAATAACTAATTATGTGACACACACTCTAATCCACGTTAGCGTGGATACCGTTTCGACTTTTTTCTTCAAATAACTCCTCATTAATTAATTTATAGTATCTCCTTCCGAATGACTAATTATTTGCAAGGAAAACACGGCATGGTAATACATACAGTTTCGTTTCCAAATGAAAGAAGATTCGTATGCATTATCAAATGTAGGCGTACCAGCCCGACCAGGCTCGTGTCGTGGTGGTCGCGTGTGTCATATGGACGCTTAGCACCCAGCCACCCACCCCCCCCCCAAAAAAAGAACGACGACAAAATAAGTTCGCGCTTCCACATTTCAGATTGAAATATCTGGCGGCCCCAATTCCAGCCCTGCAAAATCTCACTTCTCCACCGTCCCCTTCCACGCCCAGATTGCTCAAATCCCTAATTCGCTGCTAACCCAAGCAAAGTTTGAATCGCCCCTCGTCTCGTCTCTTTCCCCACCTCTGTGCCGGACGACAATGACTAAGACGACGGTCGCGCTTCACCACCGCACCGGAGCTACCTCATCTACGCCCTCGTCCACCGCACCGGGTGGTCCACCGACAATGCTGGCCGCTGCAACCGACGTTCCTCATAGACACCGACTTCCACCGCATCAGGTGGACTTCACCGACGCCGTCTCCCACCTCACCGGGCCTACTTCACCGAGCACATCGTCGCACCTCCGCCCCCCGAGGCCGTTGGCGCTTCACCAACGGTCTCGTCCACCGCATCATAGCGCTCCACTGCCACTCAAGATCTGCATCCATGCGCGGCCAGCCAACACCAGCGCATCACCCTCAACGACTCTGAAGTGACCCGCACTCTAGCTAGGCGAGCATGCCCAAACGCCGGCCCGAACTAGGTATCTACACATCACTCCCTTGTGCATTGTTCTGATGATGTTTGGATATCCTTTCACTGATCTCTTAGCTTACACGCCTATGCAACTCTTACTTTAACTCTTATTTCTTATAGAGATATCATGTGAAACAAGCAAAACCATTTTTTTAGCAAAGCATGACTGCGCTACGGGATCTGGTACACATCCTGCACACCCATATAATCTTGTAAGTATCTGTCCTCCGGTACAATAGCAAGGTCGATTCCTCTTATTTGATCAACCATTCGCCGTGTCAAAAATGCAGAGGGGGATGCAAGGAGCACAAGGCCTGCACATCCAAGCAAGTGGTAACATGGACTTGTACATGGAACATCCCAAGCGCAAGCAGAGCTGCAGTGAGCCTATACAACGAGCTAGCGTAAGTCCCTGCATTTCATTTAATTCGTACTAGCCTGCGTGTATGATTTGTGTGCAGTGGCGGATCCATGAATTCAAGTTACCAGGGGTGAATATTTAACTTAAAAAATACGACGGCACTTGCACTCCGGAAATCAACATAACTTGAGAAATGTGAAGCTACTTGCACTTTGAAAACCAACTAATGATCCAAAGTAGTTCATATTATAAAACACTAAATGATGTAAGCACCAAAAACACAAATTGCAATATGGTGTACAAGGACTACTAACATGGTCTGTATCTGCTTGAATTATTCGTTCTCTGGCTGAAAATATCGAAGTGTAATTGCACCTATAACCAGTGCGCAAACTGCATATCAATATATCTATCCTGCACAAGTATGCCAATAGTTTCAAACAACAGATTAGAAAAGTATTTATGCTACGTTGTCATGATATGGGGACTTTCTGGTAGATGGCCTCGACGTTTCCTCAAGCCATGATAATGTACTATAATTTGCTTGTCATCAATGCCTGCAAATCTCAATGTCTCTCTCAACATAGCAGATCATCATGAGACACTAAATCCTTCAATGGGAGCTTGCAAAATGCTTGCATTAGATCCCTCATTAGACACTATATGTTCATCACCAGGAGCATGTAAAAAATTTGCATCAAATTCTTCATTAGCAGTCTGTTCATTAGACACTTTAGGCTCAAGAACAACATGAGCTTGTATGTTTGCACCAGAAACTTGATTAGATACATCGGTTCGATCGATTCGATTTGATTGGGGAGTTATAAAATAAGCAGAAATTGGTTTCATTTTCTCATAAATTCCCTACATACAAGCAGTTTTACAACACTATCAGGTTTAACTATTGGCTAGAAATTGAACAATTGAATTAGATATTATCAGGGATGTGATGTACTTGCTCGTTGCGCATGCTGCTCTTGCAAGCTGCGACTGTCCGTTTGCGCAAGCTCGATGCCATGCCCGTGCTACCGCCGCTGCCTCCCATGCCGGCTACACCCAGGGTTGGATCTTCATCTTCTTGTCCTTCCATTTGCTTGAAGCCCGGCGACCGCCCTCCAACGAGGGCGTGAGGAAGTGTTGTGTCGGTCTGTCCAGCGGCGGCTAGGTTAGGAGCAAACCAGACTGGAGGCTGGAGTGAACGAATTGGGATTTTTCCTGTTGTCGATCGATATGGGAGGCGCTCGTTTGGGCCGCGAGCCTGCTATAGGGCCTGCCTTGCAATTACGTTATTGTCCCATCCAAATTAAATTGTTTTTCTTCATTTTTTTTACATTGCCTTCTCGTGCGTTGGGAACAAAACTAGCCTGGGCCAACCTGGACGACTCAAACTAGGTACACACTTTCCAGCCACCCGAGGCGGCCGGCCATACCAGCCCCTATGTGGCATCGCCCCTTTTTGCGTGTATGATTGGGGTAGTGAAAAATATTCCAGTGGTGCTTTGTATTTACCCACAGAATGGTCGAATTGCTTGTTTCTATGAACTGAGTTCGCCAATAATGTGAAGGATGCCAGTCTTTTCATCCTATATATTGTATATTGCTTAGATCTCGATATGCCAAATGTAATCACATGAAATATACAGTAAAAGCCAGTGTGATGTGTGTGGGTACAACTAGTCTGACAGCCCGTCCTCATATAACATATCGAGGGCGCACCATCTTACCAGATTAACCATTCGACTTACCAATGCAGTGCGGGAAGATAGAAGTATTGGGACTGCGTATCCAAGCAGTTGATGCCATGGAATCCTTCGTAGAACCATGTAAGCGAAAAAGAAGTTGCAGTGTGCCTGTACAAAGAGCTAGCGTAAGTTCAGTTACATGCTTCTTGGAATTTTAGTTAGCCACTTATTGCAAAACTGTTCAATTACGTTGCTTGGCTTAATTTAGTTTGCTACTGATTACATAATGCTATAGCATGTTAATCCTACTATAGACTACGCCTATCTATGTGTTTGATACTTACTGTTAAGAATTACCTGTTTGCCTGAACTTAAATAGCTACTTAAGCACGTAGATAGCTGGTCATATGTACTTCTAGGGTGCAGCAGAATTCACGTGTAATTTACGTTTTGATACCCTGTTTGTTTAAATGGTTTGCTGTTATCACTTGTAGCACTAGTAATGTTTGCATGTTCATAGATAGACAACTGTAAGTCTATATGAGGGACACCGTCTTTTTACCTTATATATGTGTTGGAATTATTTTGCTTACATCAAAGAAATTTACAGATGTCCGTGTAGCTGGTAAACGGTACCGACTTGTTACTTTAATACGTTGCCAAGAACTTGTTAGTTTTACTAGTTCATGTGTAATTAAATATTTTGCCAAAACTGGTTAGTTTTACTAGTTTGATGTTAGTTACTTACGGCTCTTGCAACACTTTATTTATGATTGCTAACATTCAAGTTTGCAGGATCCAACTGAAACTTCGTTGGCACAACATGTATGTTTTTAGAAACTTCCTTGTTTACCTGGTTTGCTGCTGTAACTTGTTGCTGTAATCATCTTACCAACTTCAAGTTTTCAGGATCCAATGTGAAGTCCAATTGCACAGCGGGTACATTTTCAAAACTATATTTGTGTAACAGGTTTGCTGCTGTAACTTGTTTCTCTAATCAAGTTACTGACTACTCAACTTTTCAGGATACAAGAGAAACTCCAGTGCCACAACAGGTTCCTTTTGCAAAACTTGTTTGTTTAACTGCTTTGCTGCTGCAACCGGTTGCTCTAATCACATTACTGGGTACTCAAGTTTTCAGGATCCAAGAGAAACTCCAATGCCACAACAGGTACCTTTTGCAAAACTTGTTTGTTTAACTACTTTGCTGTTGCAACCGGTTACAATGATGTTAATAACTACTTTTCAGCATCCAATTGAAACTCTTTAATTCCTTGTTTGTTTAACTGGTTTGAAGTTATAACTCCTAGTTGAGATGTTTTGCTAACTTCGACTTTTCAGAATCCAATCGGAACTTTAATGGCAAATAGGTCAGCCCAAGATCAAAGAGTGAGGTCCCCATGGACGTTGTATCATCCCACAGCAGTGGCATCGGCCGAATCATGCATCATGAATTGCCAACTGCTGATGCTCTAGAGGCGAAACTATTGGTAGAAACAGATTCTGCTTCTGCACTTAGAGATGAAGTTAAAATGTTGAGGAAGCAAATAGCACAATCACAAGCGGTACTCAAGACAGCCATTAAATATTTGGTGGATTTCAAAACGAAGCAAGCTGAGACTGACCGCATTGTTAAGGTCCTGAAGGAAAAAAAGGAAATTAAATTCCCACTTGGTAAATCATAGGTGAAATGTTCTTTCCATTGTTGAATAACCTTTGTGTTGTTTGTTCATGTAATCAATCAAACCATTTGTTTTAGATATCATGTAATAATTGTTTTTTGTTTTTTTGGTTTGTAATTTTTTTAGCACAAGTATGTATTAATTGATAAGACTCTGAGACATTTCATTTTGATTGCAGTGCCAGACCTACACATATGCCAATCGGGCTGAATGTGCATTCAGCAATAATAGTAGTATAGATGGACCTTAAGTGGCACGCATCGAAAAGGGCCAAGATGCTGTACTAGCTTCGCTAAAAAAGAATGCTCGTCTAGCAAAAAAAGTACAGCGGCCTGGCTAATGTATGATATTATTGATCCATATACTCTATAAGTGTTTATATGTCTATTAGTTTTGTACATTATTGGTTGATTGACTCGGTATTTCAATCTTGATACATTGCTTGTGTACTTATCTAAACGGGAGTACACATTATGCTGCGTGTGACACTTGAGTTGGACATAAAGTGGTTTCAAATACTCGAATTCACCTTAAACTGGATTCTAGCTTCTGAATTCTAGCGCCAGGAGAGGGGGGCGCGCCCTGGTGGGTTGTGCCCGACCAGGGGCCCCTCTCTGGTGGTTGTTGGCTCCAAAAATCTTTATTTATTCCATAAAAAATCCTCGCAAAGTTTCGTTCCATACCGAGAACTTTTATTTCTGCACAAAAACAACACCATGGTAGTTTTGCTAAAAACAGCGTCAGTCCGGGGTTAGTTTCATTCAAATCATGCAAATTAGAGTCCAAAACAAGAGGAAAAGCATGAGAAAAACTAGATACGTTGGAGACGTATCAACTCCCCCAGGCTTAAACCTTTGCTTGTCCTCAAGCAATTCAGTTGATAAACTGAAAGTGAGAAAGAAAAACTTTTACAAACTCTTTTGCTCTTGTTTGCATAAATAAGCTTAAACAGCACCCAAGTTTTCAGACAACATTATACTTAACCATGTCAACAATAACATTTAAAGATTATAATGATTCATATCAATGACATAATCAGCTAGCGAGCAATAATAAAATATCTCAAATAGCAACATGTTGTCAAAACAACCATGATATAATATGACAATAATGGTATCTCGCTAGCCCTTTCTGAGACCGCAAAACATAAATGCAGAGCACCTCCAAAGTTCAAGCAATGACTAAACATTGTAATTCATGGTAGAAAAGATACAGTCATGATGCACCCAACATTATCTATACACAATGCATAAATCATGACAGGTGTGCTCTACTCAGTTTCTGGCACTTGTTTTTAAAAGGTGATGACACAACATAAAAGTAAACAGAAAGTCCCTTCGCAGAGGGAAGTAGGGATTTGCAGAGGTGCTAGAGCTCAATTTTTAAAACAGAGATAAATGATTATTTTGAGACATGCACCCTTCTTATACAATTCACGACTATCAGTTATCAACATCTTCCATTCTAATCACGCTAGTGGTGGTTCCCAAGCGGAAAGTAAAGGTTTTGACTCCATTGGGAGTGTTTGTTTGATTATTCAAGAGATGAACTCTTTTTCATGTTTGCAGTTTGGGACTAGGCATCCCTATTACCGCCCATTTCCTCATGCGATGGCGAGTGAATAAACACTCGACCTGAGGATAACCCGCTTAGCACGAAAGATATCGATAACCTCATGTCGTTCCATGAACGATCCAGACACACAAAACGGATAAATTTTTAGAAGTTTTTATAGGTGGCACATGCAAATTTACTTAGGACAGAAGGGTAATACCGTATATAGGTAGGTATGGTGGACTCATCTGGAATAACTTCGGGTTCAAGGTTTTGATGTACAAGCAGAATTCCCACTTAGTACAGGCGAAGGCTAGCAATTAAGATTGGGAAGCGGCCAGCTAGAAGAGAGCAACAACGATCATGACCAAGCATTATGCATAGGTAACATTGTACACTAGCATGAGTAGGATATGAACACCATGAACATAAATATCATAGAGGCTTTGTTGGTTTTGATTCAACTACATGCATGAACATGTACCAAGTCAAGCCATTCGAACATTCAGAGGAGGATACCATATCATCATACTACATCACAATCATTTCAACGCTATATTGATATCCAGGATAAATCATTATCAACTCCCACCTACTTATGCATGCCATGAGAAACTATAATATCTAATTGTCATTGCAAACATGCTTAATCATAATGGGCTGAATCATGGGCACTAGGTTAAACATATTTACACAATAAGAACAAGTCGAGTTCATACCAATTTCTCTTTGCCACGGCCAGCTCATCGAATATCATCATTATTTCCTTTCACTTGCACGACCGAATGATATGAAAATAATAATAGTGCAAGAGTGCCAAGGACTAAGCAGGAATCTGCAAAACATTTTATTCAACAGGAGAAGACAAGACAAAATGTGCTCTTTATTAGTTCAACAGTTATTCATATGAGAGCCACTTAACATTTTCATCGTTGTCTTCTCCTCGGTACAACTCGAATAAAAGGAAAAGAAATTCAGAGAAACACGCTGAAATATTTTTGGAGTTTTTGGTTTTCTTCAACAAGAAAATAAAAAAAGCAAAAACGAGAAAAACATTTTACACGGAAAAGCTCCCAACAAGCAAAAGAAGAACAAGGGAATCTTTTTGGATTTTATTTTTAATACTACTACTAAGCATGCATAGAAAGTAAATTACTACAACTTTTTTTTGGTTTTTTTAAAGTTTTTCAAACACACAAGAAGAAAGCAAGAAAAATAAATCTAAGCATGGATGATACAATGAAAAAGTGTGAGCACCGACACCTAGAATGATATGTGAACATGAATATAATGTTGGTGAGAAACACGTACTCCCCCAAACTTAGGCTTTTGGCCTAAGTTGGTAGTCGGTCAGTAGCCTGGAGGGTAGTAGTCTGCATGGTAGCTCACAGAGGCATTCGATGCAGATGCCTCAGCACGCCGTGCCGCCAACACTGCTATGTTGTGAGCTCGGGCCTCGCTCTCAAGAAAAAAATATCTCTCCTTGCTGTTATAATCAAAGAGAGTAGGCGCAGGCAAATATGTGTCCACAACATGTGACTGGTTAAACAACAAATTATAAGTGAAGTTATCAGCACTACCCTTGAGAATCTTATGATCCTTTAAGGTGTCAAAATCTAAATACTGCGTGGGTAGGATAGGATCAAAGGGCAAAGGTGAAAATTTCAGCCTTCGTGCTAGACGCGTGGCATATATTCCACCATAGAACCAGCCACTCTTGCCGTTATGCTGAAGTCTACGTGCAACAATCACTCCAAGGTTATAATCCCTTTTGCCAGTGAGAGCGGTGTGAATGAGGCTCAAGTCTGGAGCACATAGTATGCTACAGTCTTGCTTGCCTACCATGCATTTCCCGTTAAATAATGCAAGGTACTGAATTGCGGGAAAGTGAATGCTCTTTATTCTTCCTTGTCTCACTCCTCTATTTTCACCGTAACAAAGGCTAGTCAAGAACGACTCATACTCAGCCTTTGCTGGCTCGTCAAGCGAACCCCAAAATGGAAGTTTGCAATGGTAAGCAAAGTTCTCTAGTGAAATAGTATATGGGTTATCATAAAGCATAAAAGACACCCTAGACTCACGTGGAAAATATTTAAATTCTTTGACAAAAGATTCAGTGAGAAGATGGAGCTGTTCACACTTATCTGAAAGGTAGGGACCGAGACCGGCATTGTGAACATATTGCTCGAATTCCTCCTTAATGCCCACTTGCATCATATACTCATCGCAAGGCCATAAGCATGTTTTGGTGGCGGCATCTCGCGTGGAACTTTCACTTGGTTCAACGTAAGACCGACGAGCAGAACTGTCACTAGAGGATGCCCTCGAGGATCGTCTCCTCGAAGAACTCCTTCCAAACAGATTCGTCATGTCCGCGTACAATTTTTCCTATGAACAAAAATCTGAATTTTTAGTCCACAAAATTTTACCAGCAAAACTTCACAAAACTAATAGCAAGTACTCATAGGGATACATAGAGGCCATAGCAAGCATTCAAACTACTTAGAACACTAAGAATTGAACATGCAAGCACATCTACAGCAGCACCAAGAGTAGCTATTTATTCAAAGTATAAACCACTAAAACAAAAACTAATTGGACAAATGGTGGAGTCACATACCAAGCAACAAATTCCCGAAACAGTTTCGGAAACGGAGCTTCGAGCAAGGAGATCGAAATCCGCGGGTTTGAGCTCAAGAACACGAGAGAGAGAGAGAGCAATGGGGATTTTTCTGGAGGTGAGTGATGATGCGGGATGAAGAGGTAAGTGAGGGGGCCCACGTGGGGCCCACAACCCCCCACGGCGTGCCAGGGGGTGTTGGCGCGCCCTGGTGGGTTGTGCCCACCAGGTGCACCCCCCCTCTGGTAACTTTTGCACCAAAAATTCTTACATATTCAGGAAAAAAATCATATAAAATTTTCAGGGCATTCTGAGAACTTTTATTTTTGGGTCATTTTTTTATTGCACGGGAAATTCAGAAAATAGACAAAGCATGGCATTTATTTTATTTAACTAATAAAAACAGAGAATAAAAAGTAGGGACAGAAAGTAGTGCTTACTAAATTCATCAACTTCATACCATTCAATAATGATTCATTAATAAGGTTGATTAGGTCTTATTAACAACCACTTTCGATTAGCATGAAACCGATGAACTTTCGTAACTCACTAAGTTACCTCAATGGGGATATGCATTTCATCAACAACAAGCATTTCATATTACTTTTTGACAGTAGGTAGAGGTATTTGAAAACTTCCAATAGTGATTGTCGGAGATTTTTCAATAACGTTAATACCATTCACTTGGAATTTGTCGGGGAAACGACACCTATGGGATCACAAGAATCCCTAATACGGTTGCCGGGGCGCAAGATTGGGAGAAGAGCAGGATTAGTAACCAGCACAAGGATCGTTTACCCAGGTTCGGGCCGCGAGGATGCGTAAATCCATAGTCTTGCTTTGGTGGGTGTATTTTAGAGAGTTATTGAGCTCTCGAACTAGCTGTGGTGAGTGCGTGGTTCGAAAGAGCCGAATCCTTCTCCAGTATGCCATGGGCCTCCTGTTATAGTCGGAAGGGGCTCCCACGATGGCACACAGGAGGTGGAATGGTGCATAGTGCTATGAGCTTATCGCTTGTATTACAGGACAAGACGCATTTAATGCATAGTTTAGGTGTCCCCTTGCTTTATCGGGGACGGGGACGAGGCCCGTCCCGTCCGTCGCCGCTCCTCCTCGCTTCGACACGCGCCCTGGCCAGTGAGGCATGCGGTGCCATGTAGGCAGGCAGGCATCTGAGGTGGCGCGGTGGTGGAGCCTTCATGAAGATCTGCATGCCGCCATGCAGGCGCTTGACGAGTTGGCCCGGGAGCTGCATGTTGCCATGCAGGTGCCTGCTCAGCTGGTTGAGCTGGCAGCTGCATGCGAACGATGGTGGAAACTTGGTTGGCGCAGTCTTGGCGGTGGCCCTGCTGGCGTCCTTGGAGAGGGTGTTGCCGGGTGGCCCGGCAAGGGTCTTGCCGTGGCGCGGTGTCGTCCCCGGCAAGGACCTTGCCGGGGGTCTCGTGGCTTTCCTCGGCAATGATCTTGCCGAGGATCGTCGTCTTCTAATCCTCATCAGATCTTGAATATGTCTTCACAAAGATCTGCATGCCACCACAGAGGTGCCTCCCGAGCCCTGGCCCAAAGTGATGTTGGGGACCATGGGATCAAGGGTGGCCCGTTCTGTTGGTGCGGGGCGCAGGATTGCGAGAAGGGCAGGATTAGTAACGAGCACAAGGATCGTTTACCCAAGTTCGGGCCGCGAGGATGCGTAAATCCCTAGTCCTGCTTTGGTGGGTGTATTTTAGAGAGTTCTTGAGCTCTCGAACTAGCTGTGGTGAGTGCATGGTTCGAAAGAGCCGAATCCTTCTCCGGCATGCCATGGGCCTCCTTTAATAGTCGGAAGGGGCTCCCACGGTGGCACACAGGAGGTGGAAAGGCGCATGGTGCTATGAGCTTATCGCTCATATTACAGGACAAGACACATTTAATGCATAGCTTAGGTGTCCTCTTGCTTTATCGGGGATGGGGGCGAGGCCCGTCCCGTCCGTCGCCGCTCCTCCTCGCTTCAACACACGCCCTAGCCAGTGAGGCATGCGGTGCCATGTAGGCAGGCAGGCAGCTGAGGTGGCGCGGTGGTGGAGCCTTCACGAAGATCTGCATGCCGCCACGCAGGCGCTTGACGTGTTGGCTCGGGATCTGCATGTTGCCACGCAGGTGCCTGCTCAGCTGGTTGAGCTCGCACCTGCATGCGATCGACAATGGAAACTTGGTTGGCGCAGTCCTGGTGGTGGCCATGCTGGCGTCTTTGATGAGGGCCTTGCCGGGCGACCCAGCAAGGGTCTTGCCGGGTGGCCCGGCAAGGATCTTGCCGTGGCGCGCTGTCGTCCCCGGCAAGGACCTTGCCGGGGGTCTCGTGGCTTTCCTCGGCAAGGATCTTGCCGAGGATCGTCGTCTTCTAATCCTCATCTGATCTTGAATATGTCTTCACAAAGATCTGCATGCCACCACAGAGGTGCCTCCCGAGCCCTGGCCCCACGTGGATGATGGTGTTGGGGACCGTGGACTCAAGGGTGGCTTGCTCTGTTGGTGTGGGCCGAGCTGCCCCAGCATGGGTCTTGCCGGGGGAACCTGCTTCCTCCCTCTGCTCTTTTGTGGTCTTGGCCTTAGCATTGCTCTAGTTATATTGGGCTTCGGTCTTACCTTGGCTCACCTCCCCTGTCCTGCTTGGTGTGACCGTGGGCGCGGCTCCGACTGCCCGTGCATAGGTAAAGGGGTACAAAGGTGCGCCCGTTCTTTTGTACATCGACAGGAGCCCCGGGGCCTGAGCCACACATAAGCGCGACACGTTATTGGGCCAGGCCCAAAACGGTGCGCGGGCAGGCGGGGCGGTTTTTACCGCGGTAAAACTTTTCGCGCGCTGCACTTCACACGACCCGCGCGCAGTGCGGCGTGGCGTGGAGGGGTGAGCGTGACGTGGGCGGCTTGCATGGGGCGGTTTCTGCATGCATGCGTCACATTGCAGTAAAGAGGCGACTCGTGCCTTCCCCGTAAAAAGAGGGAGGAGTGGAGGCACGGCTCATTTACTGAATGGGGCCGGGTCGCGGTCTTCAAGGTGTCCACACCCCACGATCACGGGGTGGGGAGAGGTCGCTTCACCCGTCCCCTCAGTTTTGCATGCCCTCCATTCATCCTTCATGCGCTTGGGGTGGCAAGCGGTGGAGGCGGGAAACCGGGCCATCGCTGGTTGGGGCAGCGGGTCGGTCCCGATTCCCTACGCCTCCGGTGGCTGGATTGTTCGAGCGGGGCGGCCGAGCCCCGACCCCGCCCCTTTATAAGGAGGGGGAAGGGGGGATGGCGTCCCGCACTCTCCTGTCATCTATCTTCTCTCGCTTCTGCTTCTTCCTTCCACTTGTCATGGAGAAAGGGAATCCTGGTCCCTCGACGGTGGCGGCGGGGGTCGCCGCTCGACAGCGTGTCCCCCCTCCTCCTGAGTCCGCGGTGGTAGAGCCGGCCGCGAGGGGAAGGGGGAGGGGGCGAGGCCGTGGGTGAGGCCAGGGCAGAGGTCGTAGTGCTCGGGGAAGAGGACGACGGGGTGGCTCGCCAGCTTCGCCCCCGCCAATGATGTCTTTCCGATAGAAGGCCATGTTGGAGACCAGCCCCGTGAATTCTTCATCAGGCTACGCCGGCCTCCGCGTCGCCGTCTTCGTCTCCCTGCTCTGTTCGTTCGGGAGATGGAGCGTGACCCGCCCAAATCCCTCAGATTGCACATGAGGGGCTGCGGGAACGGGGGCACACGGGTCGACGTTGACTTCCCGGCTCCTCGGGTGATGTACCTTCGCCGTGGATGGAAGACGTTCGCCCGCATCCACATCCTGACGGCTGGGCTTGTCCTCTACTTCAAATTAATGGAGGACGGCCTGCTCTCCGTCAAGGTCTTCGGAGACTTCGGTACTCGCCTGAAGTGCTGCGTGGAGAGCTCCTCCGACGGAGACTCCGACGATGGAAGCTCTTCCTCGAGCGAAAGTGATGAGGAGGACAGCGGGGCAGACGACGGGGACGAGTCCGACTAGGACGCCCCGCGCCTGGGCGGGTGCCGCAGCAGCAGCATCTGCACCTGGCCGCTCCTCCGGCAGAGTTTTGCTGGGGGTGGGGCCAGCTCCTTGAACTTCTCGGGGCCGTCTCCTTGGGCGGCTGGCGTCGGGAGGCTGCGGAAGAGGAAGAGGGCGGGCGGCAAGGCCGTCAACTCGGAGTACGCGGGCACCGACGCCTTTATCGCGTATTGCCGGTCCTGCCGCCTCGTCTTCCAGCTCCTTTCCCGGCACCGTCATCACCGGCCCACCTGTGGGCGGCCACTGAGGTGTTCTCTTGGTTCTTTCTACTGCTCGTAGCTCGCCTAGGTGCCCCTTTTGCCCTCTCGCCTCCTTGACCTGCCTCCTGAGGATAGGGACAAGAAAGGGATTATGGGCATCTTATCTCTTTTTTAGTCTGTAAGCCTGCGGGCCTTTGTTAAATTTAGAACTTGTAATATCATTGCTCATGTTTTTCATTCCGTACGAACTGTACCTGTATGGGATGTTTTTAAAGAAAAAGGGATGTTTGCCGGGCTTTTCGTTCGCGGGTAGACCCCGCGACAATGAGCGAATCCTTGTTATTATTATGATAAATGTTTTTTGCTCGGAAACAGGCCTCGCCGTCCCCCTTACTTCACTCGACCATTCTCGCGCTCTTGGCGGAGGCTGGGATGAAGTAGGCTCAGGCTCCTCGTTCTGCCTCCTTGCCGCCGCGGCTACAACCGAATCCAGACCTAGGATATAATCCTTAGGTATAGGAAAAAGGGGAGCACGGTAGCCCGGAGATAAAACGAGGTTTCACATGCCCCAGTTCCGTTCCGAAATGCATGACAGAGGATGAAAGACTTATCTGGATCTGTAGCCCTCGGCAACCTCATCTTGCCACGGTTGGATCCTTGTACTCGCAGCCCCCGGCAACTTTGGTTTGCCGGGGTTAGGACGCCGATCTGTGCCCTTTCTTCCAAGTAGCTCAGCAGAAATGCTCATGTGCCCTGTGCACCAAAAGATGACAGAAAAGGACAGAGAGACGCGCACTCGACCTCTAAGCTAGGGGTTAGTCGCCGCCAAGCACTATCAACCCTAACCAAGGAAGAGATTCAACCTATCATGCATGCTATAACTTAGGGCACCAGCGCTTCATTTATTTATGCTCGAGGTCTCATACCGCTTTGTAATGAAGGGTTACATGCCTCGCCGGCAAAGCTTGTATAAAGGTGGCTTGCCGGGAGGCCCGACAAGCCGCTCCTTATGGGTAAAACTTGCTAAGATGCTCGATGTTCCAGGAGTTGCTCACTGGGATAGCATCTTCGGTCTCCAGGCGGACTGTCGGGCCTGGTGACACTTATTACCCGATAAGGGCCTTCCCACTTTGGCGTCAACTTGTTGGAATTCTTGGCCGACTGAATGCGCCGAAGAACAAGGTCGCCTTCCTCAAAGCTTTGGGCATGAACCTTGCGGCTATGGTAGCGGCGCAAGGCTTGCTAGTAGCGTGCTGCTCTCACAGCCGCCCGAAGACGATCTTCCTCAAGGAGCGTCGCGCCATCTTGGTGCAACTGCTCTTGCTCAAGCTCATCATAAGCGAGCACTCGAGGTGACCCGTATATGAGTTTCGTCGGGAGAACCGCTTCTGCCTCGTAGACCAGGGCAAAAGTTGTATGGCTGGTGGCTCGATTTGGCATCGTCCTGATCGACCAAAGAACCGCCGGCAATTCATAAATCCAGCGCCTTCCGCACTTGCGCGGCTTGTCAAAAGTCTTTGCTCTTAGCCCTCGCAACACTTCAGCATTTACCCTCTCCGCTTGGCCGTTGCTCCGTGGGTGTGGCACGGAAGCAAAACCGACCTTGCTACCGAGGTCTTGGATGTATTGCATGAAGGTGTGGCTTGTGAACTGCGTGCCGTTGTCGGTGATGACTCTGTTCGGCACACCAAAATGGCAGACCAGTCCCTTGAAGAATTTGACAGCTGATT
This sequence comes from Aegilops longissima, assembly GCA_021605205.1. Lineage (NCBI taxonomy): Eukaryota > Viridiplantae > Streptophyta > Magnoliopsida > Poales > Poaceae > Aegilops > Aegilops longissima. The sequence continues at coordinate 605,709,950 of CM038682.1, forward strand.
GAGCTGTCACCTTTCTCACTGCTTCCACCTCCGGCGTGTGTCGGCGTTCTGGGAACGGGGGTCCCCAGACTTGCCTGCCTGCGGCCTGCGGCGTGGCTCAAGGGAGGCCCAGGACGGCCCATCTTCATCAACGCAGGCTCAAGACCCTCGCGAGGGGCCAAGCCTCGCGGGCGGACGACCAGGAGCTTCCTCAGGCACGGCCTTGTCAGGCTGGCTCATGAGGAGGCGTAGAGTTCAAGGCAGGGTACCTCGCAAGGTGCCCATGACGCAAGCCATGATTTACCAAGGGCGCTGGGCGCCAGCGCCAGCCAGCGCAGCGCCCTCCTTTCCTCTTTGGTGCAAAGGGAGCAAGCGCAGCGAGAGCATCAAGCAAAGGCATCCGCTTCGTGCAACAAGACCAAGACCAGCCCCAACGGCTGGAAGGGAGTCATCGTGGAGCCCAAGCAGGCGTCATCACCAGAGCCTTTGGCAGGCGAGGTCCAACTTTAGTCAGGATAAGTGTACCCGCTGTTCCCCTTCAAAATGGCCAATTGTTGGCGCCCTTCCCGCTCAATATTTGGGAAGAGGCTCAGGGCCTTCGTCTATATAAATAGAGCTAGCCACCATAGTAGAAAGGGGCGGGCATTTGGAATCCAGAGAGAGAGATAGAGACCCGATCCTCAAGCTAGAGCGACGGAACACCACTTAGCAGTTCATCACACCCACCAAGAACAGACCCTCGCGAGGCTGTTCTTCCCTGTACTGTTCCTCATCAGCCCAAGAGGCAATCCACCACACACAAACTAGAGTAGGGTATTACACCACAACGGTGGCCCGAACTAGTATAAATCGCGCGTCTCTTGTGCTGTTCTTTTTAGTAGTTTAGGTCCCTCGCGATTCGGGCGAGTACGAGATGGTGGAGGGTTGGATCTCCGCGCACCCCAAAGTTCGAACCTTAAGGGTCTGCTGGAACCAGAACCGACATTTGGCGCCCGGGTAGGTGCGCCGAATCTGCCTTTTCATGCGCTTCGCTCTTTCTCGACCACCGCAACCATGTCCGACGCTGCCGGCCCTGGCCGAAGCGCCGAGCCGCTTCGCTTCCCATGTCGCCCGCACGGCTCCCGCCGGTGGGCGCCCACGCTGTTCCGCCACTGCCGTCAAACGCCGCCACGCCGGGCGGGGAACGAGCAGTGGCGTTGTCCCAGACCCGTCCATGAGGTGGGACGGCAGCACCGCCACGCCTTCGCTCACCCCCGCTGGTTCTTCATCGCGCGCGCACCGCGCGGCCATGGAGGCCCGAGCTGCACTCATCGCAGCCAACGAGCTCCTGCGCTACCGCCTCGCCAACGACGTTTACGAAGAATGGCTCACCGAAGTCGCCGAGCTCGTTCATGGCAGCAGGAGGCGACCCTGCGCCCGTCCGTCTCGCTGCACCGCACCGCCGCTTCGCTGGCGATGAAGCCCTGGGCGCCACCGCCTCCTCCTCAAGATGGTGCTCCTGGCATGCAAAGCGCTGCCCCTGGGCGGAACCTGCTCCGCCAGCGCCGGGCGCGGCAAGAGCAGAGCTAAGAGGTCCTCGCCTCAGCGAAGCTGCCCAGCGCCTCGCCCAAAGACGCTCAAGACTCTGCGCTGCCCCCAGCCGCGCAGGGGAGACCCACAATACCAAGCTCTCGCCGTCCGAGGCCCCCAGCCGTCACGGCGGGCTGCCGCGCTTTCACCTCCGAAGCCAGAGCGTCGCGGTGGCTTTCGCTAAGTTCAAGCGGACACCTGCCCCACGCCACGACGGCACGGCTGACCCACGGAGTTCCTCCAGCTTCACGAGCTGGGCATCGAGGCTGCCAACGGGATGAAAAGGTCATGGCGAACTGGTTTCCCATGGCGCTTAAGGACGGGCCCGCACTCGCCCCTGTGCACGATCTCTTCCTGGGCCGAGATGCGCACCCGCTTCATCGCCAACTTCCAGGGTACTCGCGACCGGCCACCCGCCGTGAGCGACATGCGCCAATCAAGCAGCAGCCAGGGGAAACCCTGCAAAAGTACATCCAGCGCTTCAACAACGCTGCTCAAGGTCCCTGGGTAATGGAGGAGGCCATCATCTCTGCCTTCTCCGACGGCGTGCGCGACGTCAAGATGAAGGAGGAGCTGGCGATGCATGAAGATCTGTGCACCTCCCTGGAGCTATTCAACTTGGCGACCAAGTGCGCCAGGCTGAGGAGGGCCGCCTCCCTCCTCGAGCTGCCCGCCGCGGATCCTCAAGAGAAGAAGTCCAAGGCCAAGGATGTGAACGCAGGGGCTGCCGTACTCAGGGCCAACTGCACACCAAGCGAGGCGAGATCAGCCCGAGTCCTCCAAGGGCAGCCGGCATCATGTGTACCATGACCTCCACACCCACAACACCAATGAATGTCAAGAGCTCCGGGTCAGGGCTTGAGGAAGGCCCGCAGACGCCTGAGCGCAGTGACCGGGCTACGCCAATGAGGAGGAAGAAATGCAGGACGCTGGGAAGACCGGGGCCCGCGCCAAGGGTGGCGCGACCAACCTCGCGAGGACCGCTGGCAAGACCCACTCGCGAGGGGGGGGCTGGAGGGATCAGCCTCGTGAGGATCGCCCACAAGGGAACGCAGGGCTCCCTCCGCTGCCGCTGCCACCAAGGAGAATCGAGACCGCTATCGTGATTTAGGGGGCTTCGAGAAGCGCGGCGATCGCCGTGCATCCGGGCGGAGCACAAGCCCCAGCCTCTCGGCGCATCTTCAAGCAGTTCGCCCCAAGTGAATGCAGTCCTTCCCAAGCTCGAGTCCACGCGCCTTCTCGTGGTCGGCGTGGCGCCATCACGCTCAGCTCAACGGATCAGCTCAAGTGCGCAGCCACAGCCGGAGTTCTCCCGATGCTTTGCTTCCCAATCATCAGCAATGTGCTAGTCACCAAGACCCTCATCGACGGCGGAGTAGGGCTCAACGTCCTGTCCGTGGAGACATTCAACAATCTTCAAGTGCCTTACAGTCAGCTTCAGCCAACCAAGCCTTTCTCCGGAGTCACCGACGGCTCCACGGTCCCGATCGGGCAGGTCCGCCTTCCTGTCACCTTCGGGGCTCGCGACAACTACCACACTGAGCTCATCGACTTCGACGTCGCCCACATTCGCCTGCTGTACAACGCCATCCTCGGGTACCCTATGTTGGCCAAATTCATGGCCGTAACCCACCACGGCTACAACGTCCTCAAGATTCCAGGAAGCGGCGGAGTCATCACGGTGCCCTGTGAAGAGAGAGATGCAGTGTGCTCCCTGGAGCAAGCTTTTCAGGCCGCATCGCTGGAAGACCTGCACCACAGCAGTAGGAGGCCTCCCGAGGCCGCACTCCAAGAAGAAGAAGACATCAACTGCCCGGCTTTCAAGAGACAGGCCCCTCTGTGGTCCACATCGGGCCGGGGAGCCTCCTTCCATTGCATAGGAAAGGCCGCGCCTCCTCCTCGTGCAGGGCTAGGGGCTCTCCCCTGAGGGCCGCCGACCCGCCAAGGTCTCGAGGAGGCGCTTGGGCACCACGGGAGGCGTGTTTCAAGCACATTTCCCACAAGGTGAGCAAGACCAGAGGGCAGAACCTCAAGAGTT